>OZ035880.1:72933698-74133698 GCA_964034835.1 Muscina levida
GTTGTTGGTATTGAATTTTTAAGGCAAATTTTAATTTGTTTTCATAAATTTATTTACAACTGCGAAACTATTGATTCTGCAGAGAAATCGTTTATGATTACGTAAATTTCGGATTTTTCTTCGATCAATATTGTCCAAAATTGTTAGTCCACTAACTAGGCTACAGGAGCTTAAAAGCTGTGAGCCTAAAGCGGCACGGGTTTACATACCCCAAATAACTTAGAAGACCAAGTGAATATGCTTTTTTAATTTGGAATTTCAGTTACACAGGCACTTATGTAGTTAGACGTGTGTGATGTCGTACCAAAAAACACTGCCTAATAGCATGTGTGTCGTGCACGTCACACATATTAGTTGGTTTTCAAACATATAATATTAATATTTTATTTTGATGTTATGTATTCATAAATTTATTTATAATAATTATAGAAACAATAAAAAATTTTACTTTTTATATGGCGTGATTGTCGTGATTCACGCTCACGTGAATGTGCGTGAGTACAAAATCTAGTCACGTGAGCGTGCGTGAACGTGAGTATCGAAAAAATCTTCGAACGTGAGTGACAATTTCAATCACGTGAGCGTGCGTGAACGTGAGTCAAAATCACTCACGTGCCCATCTCTTTAATGAACCACTGTACGATGTTAATAGTGAGTCAAACTTGAACATAACAGAGCGGTCATTTTCTGATATGAAAATAAAAAACCTAATAAAGAAATCGGTTAAAAACTGAATCTATAAGCAACCTAATATTTGCCAAAGACATGTGCGTTGAATATGAATTATATATTACCCCCAATGACTTGATAACTTTCCACAAAAGTTTAATTTTACAAATGGATCATACTTATAATCTTATTAATTACAAATGTTTGATAGTCAATTAAAATTTATGTTGCGTATATTTTGTTATTTTTTACGTTTCTTTAAATAAAATACACTTTCAACCGATTTTTATTCAAATCTACCGATATTTTTTGTCGTTTCTACCGAATTTAAAAAAAAATTAAGTGTGCACCCCTGATTATCATTCGACCAAATGCGGCAATTCTGCTTATTGACGAATTCGCTCAGGTGAAAATGTGCCTTATCACTGAAGATGATTTTCTTCGAAAATTGATCATCCACTGATGCCATTTCTTGCCACCATTCTGACCATTAACGACGTTTGGAATGACCAAGAGGCTTTAGTTTTTGAGTCAATTGGTGGACGGCTTTCAGCCACACGAACAGCAGAAATATTTTCTGCAGTACGAGCTGTACACGCATACACTGATGATTTCACATCTCCTACAGACCCGGTTTGCTCAAATTTTTGCACGATTTTTCCGATTGTACGACAATTTGGACGATTAAATTGACCGGAAAAATCAGGAAGTGCACGATATGCATTTTGATTTGAAGGCCCATTTTATAATAAGCCCGAATAACTTAAACTCGTTGCTCGATTGTGTATCTTTCCATGGTTCAAATTGAGTTAATCTGAAATTGATAAATGTCAAATGAAATGCGGACAAGAACTTGACGTTTTGGTATTCAACATCAGCTTTTACAATTTAACCACTCTTTAGCAACTAAAATCTTTTTCAAACTTAAAAAATAGTAAAAATATTCAAAATGATTGTGATTTCAAGGCAAAACCAGGCGGATGTCACAAGTTATCTATACAACCATATATATCGTTGAAAAGGCCGCAGTCTCCTCTTTCCAAACCCGCTGAAATATAAAATCGGCTCATACTTGACCACGTTATTGGCTAATAAGTGCGTAAAGTACGAAACCCGGTTTTTTACCCGTAACACAATTTCAAAAATATGCGAAACAAAAAACAAAAAAAATGCGAACAACAGGAAAAAATATTAGTGTTGATGCTGTAAATACATCTTTTCATACGTAACTTTTTTGTTTTTGAATAAAACTGTATACTTCCAAAGCAAAATATTTTTGATTTTTAAAGGACTTTAATCCTAGGAAAAAATATTTTCGAATTTTAGGGGTAGAAATTGCTTTAAGTGAGGCCATCATTACAAGATGATGTCGTATGTCAGCGACATCTATAGGACAAATGTAGTACTCGTCGAAACCTATACACCGATGTCATGAATGTTACGATTGAACCACAAACAAAAAAGCAGTGATAAAAAACGATTTTGGCTGTTTTTCCCTGGGGTGGGGGAGAAAAAAATTTTTTTTTGAAGTTGTCTCGAGATGATCTTTAATATTTGCCCTCGACTTTGGAAATTTTATTTCGTGACCCGGTCTAGTGTACACGAAAAAGTAAAAATAAAAAAATTGTGTAATTTTTGGACGAGGTTGATTTAGTATTTTGAGGGTTGTCAGCTCAGTTTTTCTTGGATTGTAAAGAGATTTATATCGTTGGTTTGTTAATAAATTCTAAACGAAATTGCTGAAAGAATGGTGCAACTACGTTGCTCCAGTCAAAAGTTATAATCATAGCAAGCACAATTTTCCAAAAAGTCTTATTTTAAATATTTGTTTTTTTGCAAAAAGCGACTATATTTTTTCTCTAGTAAAAAAAGTTCTTCAGGGAGTTGGCAATTTGTTATTATTTCTTATAGAAATGTTCATGTAGATGCATTTAATGCCAACAAATGGGTCCCTGCAATGGAAGCAAAAAACCCAATTTCTAAAAAACATTTCTCAAATCGCACGGCGCCAACCAGAAAGTTGAATATATATTTTTTGACCACATATGTGGAATAGTATTTCAAAATCCCTGCAATAAACAAAAACAGTGTTGCCATTTTAGTAAAAAATTTTGAATTTTGGGATTTTAGGTATTTTGTTGTAAGATGTGGCAACATATTGTTGATATTCCACTCCGTTTAAATTTTACGCTACTTTTCATAAAAGATTTCTACAAAAAATACCTTTTGAAAAATTTAAAGTTTTACTTAGAATCTTGCTCATAGTAAAATATGCTTTTAATAAGTTTTAAAAAGTTATTAAACTTCATGCTATTTCATTCCATCGATATGCAATACTTGTATGTCAAGTGCTCATTTATCCTTTAAAATTATAACCAAACGTCCATATATATGGCGGCGTTATCTTAATAAAAACCGATATGCTTAGTTTGGTTACCAAATTATAATTGTGTAAAAAATTAGATGTGCAAAGTTTTGTTAATATCAGAGCAAAAATAATGCTATAATGTATAAGGGGTTATGGTAATTTTTATGGGAGTTAACAGAAGGGGCTGGACATGTTTGCAGTATGTATTACACGCTGTAAAATAATAATACTAGCAAAATTTTGGCTTCGTAGAGCCCTTCGAAATTAAGTTAGCGTAAGAATAGTGTTTTTAGTGAAATATGTTATTTTGTATGGGAGGTATTTGACAGGGCGCCGCTATTTTGCCCATTTTACAGCCAACACCGTGACTAGCGATTTTAATAACACTGCTAAATATATATGTTTGAATTGATTAAAAATTACTCCAGATATCGTCTTAACCATCAGCCCAAAACATTCTAAAGAAGTCTGGGGTCTCAGTTGTATGCTTTGATGGGCCTAACTTCTTCCCGTATAAAAGTATAAATTCCCTCTTCCCTGTAGCTGAGACTACACAAATTTTACTCAAAATTTTAAAAAAAAATTAACAATAACACACAAAAGCACCAAATACATATGAATATTGCTTTAAAACTTATATTTATAACTTAAATAATTTAGCTGGATATGTTTATGCAATAAGAGTAAATTTTAGTACACTTGTGATTAAAAAATCATTATAGATTCGTTACTTGTTAATAAAACTTACAAGCCTATAGACTGTTTAATTAAGTTATTTATGATTTATATATCAGTATCTACAAGAATGCGATATAAATTACGAAAACTGTCTCCTATTGCTTAAACATATCCAACAAAATTATTTTTTCACTCAAAAACACCTCAGCTTTTACTATTTTAAATTTCATCAAGATACCATTATCCGTTCAAAAGTTACATAATTAATAAAAAATAAATGATAATGAACTAGAGATGGGCACTCGTTACGTGATTGGCGTGAATCACGCGTGATTCACGCGTGAATGTGAGTAAGTTAGAAATTCGCTCACGTGAGCGTGCATGAACGTGAGTGCCAAAAAAATCTTCGTGCATGAGCGTGCGTGAGTGCATACTTTGCGTGAATCACGCTACTCACGCCACTCACGCAAAGAAAAAAAATAGTTATGGTTCATAGAATTTACAGCATATAATATGGTAATAAATTAATTTTTATATGAACTGTTGGAAACCTTTTTCAATGAATTCAACAACGAAATAAAGTATATATAAATATGTATGTTAGGGTGGTCGTAAAAATCGGTGTTGGATTTTTGTCAGTGCCACCCCCTAAGAATGATGTCTTTGGAGATTTTGGGATAGCCAGCACGATTGGAGTATGTTAACATGTAAAGTTGTTAAGCTCCTACAGCCACGTTTGGTGGGCATAAATCAAGAACGACTAGTCTAATTTTGATAAAACAAATGTCATATATGTTCATAAGTAATTTCTCTGCATAATGAACAGTTTCGTAGTTATAAAAAGTTTTTTAAAAACATAAAAAAATTGTCTAAAAATTAAATTTTTTTATATTTAAAAAATAATACAATTTTCAAGTCCTACTACATTATCGTAATGCACATAACCAATGAACAAAATGAGACATAGACCATGAAAATCGATGAATGCGTTTCGCTTTAATTCACAACTAAGAGTAGGTATCTTATTTGACAAAAATGTTGATTTTTTGATACAATGTATATGGACAATCGTACTGAATGAATTTAAAAATATAATTTGAGGATATTTACAAAACTCTTTAGAAAAAACGTTGATCACTTTGTCTGATTCTTAGAATTAATAAAAGTAAGTAATAACGAAAAGTTTATTTCATTTTAATGATTGCGGTAGCTACTCCGCACAGTGTCGTGTTTTCATACAAACGGAGGCCAAAAGTAAAAGGAGATATTAAACCAGTACAGAAATTTCAGTCAGGTAAACTGACTGATAAATAACATAACCCAATATACGATATTGTTTCAGTTTTGGGTTATTGAAATTAATAGACTTTCAATTAAAATAAAATTACTTATAGATTATTTTTTGTCTGTTTGTGGAGCAAAACCGTAAAATAATTGACTTACTTGTATAGGAGGTACAATTAGGGCCAGCACAACGTGTCTGCTTTTTTCTTAAATCAACGTTCAATGAACGCTTACCTTGGCAAAACTTGTCTGAATTCAGTGTATATACAAAATGATATGTATGAAAAGGGGCAATATCGATTATTAATATGGAAGGTGCCATAAGGGGTGTGTCAAATAGTTAGGGCTTCTGAGGTTTCGTTTCCTATTGCAATATAAATTAATCGACCAATTATCATTACCCCCAAGTGTCCGTTTGGAAGTTATGGGAGAAATATAAATTTTCCAAAAATAGGTAATTTTGTATGGGAAGTCCCAGAAGGTGTGAACCGATATAGTCCATATTCATTCCTGAGTCTAAGTTGCATAAACGAACATCATACGAATATCATACGGGTGAATTCAGTTTACTTACATAAAAGATATGCATGTAAAACTATGAGGGTCAATTCGGTCATTTGTATGGGAGGTACCAGAAGGGGTGTGGTGAGGGTTTCGGTGTTCTTAGGGTTTGTCTACTATTGCAAGATAAATAAACTGACCAAATTTAAATATACTCCGGTCATGCATTTGGGAGTTATGAAAGAAATATGAATTATCCAAACATAGGTAATTTTGTATGGGGTAGGGCTATTCTGCCCATTTCCAATCCCATAAGTTCGTTTTGAAAAATATTAATACTGGTAAATTTTCATACCGATCCATTAAGGTTTACTCGAGTTATCCTGCCCACCAGCCAGTCAGACAGACGGACATAGCTCAATCGTTTTAAAAAGTCCTGCAACGAATTTGGTCTTAAGATACTTGGGGTCTAACTCGTCTCCTTTAATGCGTTACATCATCCCTAAGTGTTATGATATAAAAAGGGAAATTAGTACACATTGCTTTTATAAATAGGAAAGATAAAAACGAAATTTTGTGAAAAATCGGCCCAAGTACACGCCCACCTCCCTTATCCTGAAATGAAAACTACTTGAATTTTTCAAAGTTGAACCAAATTTTGCTAGATTTGCTCTGATTGTTGTCAGTGTTGTATTACGTGTACTCAAAGAACACGTCAACCATATATCCCTAAATGGAAATAACTTATATTTTCCGAAACTGTTGTTGGTATTGAATTTTTAAGGCAAATTTTAATTTGTTTTCATAAATTTATTTACAACTGCGAAACTATTGATTCTGCAGAGAAATCGTTTATGATTACGTAAATTTCGGATTTTTCTTCGATCAATATTGTCCAAAATTGTTAGTCCACTAACTAGGCTACAGGAGCTTAAAAGCTGTGAGCCTAAAGCGGCACGGGTTTACATACCCCAAATAACTTAGAAGACCAAGTGAATATGCTTTTTTAATTTGGAATTTCAGTTACACAGGCACTTATGTAGTTAGACGTGTGTGATGTCGTACCAAAAAACACTGCCTAATAGCATGTGTGTCGTGCACGTCACACATATTAGTTGGTTTTCAAACATATAATATTAATATTTTATTTTGATGTTATGTATTCATAAATTTATTTATAATAATTATAGAAACAATAAAAAAATTTTACTTTTTATATGGCGTGATTGTCGTGATTCACGCTCACGTGAATGTGCGTGAGTACAAAATCTAGTCACGTGAGCGTGCGTGAACGTGAGTATCGAAAAAATCTTCGAACGTGAGTGACAATTTCAATCACGTGAGCGTGCGTGAACGTGAGTCAAAATCACTCACGTGCCCATCTCTTTAATGAACCACTGTACGATGTTAATAGTGAGTCAAACTTGAACATAACAGAGCGGTCATTTTCTGATATGAAAATAAAAAACCTAATAAAGAAATCGGTTAAAAACTGAATCTATAAGCAACCTAATATTTGCCAAAGACATGTGCGTTGAATATGAATTATATATTACCCCCAATGACTTGATAACTTTCCACAAAAGTTTAATTTTACAAATGGATCATACTTATAATCTTATTAATTACAAATGTTTGATAGTCAATTAAAATTTATGTTGCGTATATTTTGTTATTTTTTACGTTTCTTTAAATAAAATACACTTTCAACCGATTTTTATTCAAATCTACCGATATTTTTTGTCGTTTCTACCGAATTTAAAAAAAAATTAAGTGTGCACCCTGATTATCATTCGACCAAATGCGGCAATTCTGCTTATTGACGAATTCGCTCAGGTGAAAATGTGCCTTATCACTGAAGATGATTTTCTTCGAAAATTGATCATCCACTGATGCCATTTCTTGCCACCATTCTGACCATTAACGACGTTTGGAATGACCAAGAGGCTTTAGTTTTTGAGTCAATTGGTGGACGGCTTTCAGCCACACGAACAGCAGAAATATTTTCTGCAGTACGAGCTGTACACGCATACACTGATGATTTCACATCTCCTACAGACCCGGTTTGCTCAAATTTTTGCACGATTTTTCCGATTGTACGACAATTTGGACGATTAAATTGACCGGAAAAATCAGGAAGTGCACGATATGCATTTTGATTTGAAGGCCCATTTTATAATAAGCCCGAATAACTTAAACTCGTTGCTCGATTGTGTATCTTTCCATGGTTCAAATTGAGTTAATCTGAAATTGATAAATGTCAAATGAAATGCGGACAAGAACTTGACGTTTTGGTGTGGTTCATATTCAACATCAGCTTTTACAATTTAACCACTCTTTAGCAACTAAAATCTTTTTCAAACTTAAAAAATAGTAAAAATATTCAAAATGATTGTGATTTCAAGGCAAAACCAGGCGGATGTCACAAGTTATCTATACAACCATATATATCGTTGAAAAGGCCGCAGTCTCCTCTTTCCAAACCCGCTGAAATATAAAATCGGCTCATACTTGACCACGTTATTGGCTAATAAGTGCGTAAAGTACGAAACCCGGTTTTTTACCCGTAACACAATTTCAAAAACAAATTCATGATTTACACAGCAGCACGTACCAGAAAAATAGTATCATTCCCCTGGAAAGTTTATATGTATTACTTCAGTTCCATGCAACTAATGGCGGACCAATCAAGTTTAACTGACGATATCGATCTATTGCCTATTTTTAAACCATGGGAACTGTGCGATAAAATGTGCCACATACTTTTCACTTTTGGAATTATGGAATTATAAATTGGACCAAAAATGTACTGGTGAGCTCATGAAATTCAAAGTAGGCTCAAGAGAATGAATGAAAATATTGTACGTACTATATTATTTTTATGAAGAAAATATATTTTCATTTAAGTATTGTTTCAGAATTTATTATTTATATGCGAAAGGGATACGTAATCGGCAAATAGTCGGAATTTGGAGTGGTTGCAAAAAATTTCTGACAGACTTAGTAGTTTAGGGTGTACGCTCCCGGTACACAGATGTCAGCAGAAAATTCTATATACGGTACGAGCCTTATAAATTTTCTTAAAAGTACTGTGAAAGGGCAGTTAGTACTTATATTCGAAAAAAGCCACATTTGATAATTTTCCTGCCACTTCGGACGATTCGCTTAAAGATTTGTATTGAGTTATGAATATTTCAAATTATTTAAAGTAGCATGTATATTAGGGTGAGTCTTAAAAATGTTTTTGGAATTTTTCATGGGCCAAGTTAAAATTTTATTAAGACGTACAAAAAAACTCTATGTGAATTTTTTTAATTTTTTTCTTAAAGGTTTAGGGGTCGCTACCGGGGTTTGAAATTCAAAATTTCACCGTCATCCTGAGGGATAAGCAGAATAACTCGAGTAAACCTTAACTGATCCTTATGAAAATTTTTCAGTATTAATATTTTCCATAACGAAGTTATGGAATTGTAAATGGGCTGAATTGCCCCACCCCTTCTGGTACCTCCCATACAATATTACCTATTTTTTGATAATTATTATTTCTCCCATAACTTTCAAACGGGCAGCTGGATGGCATTTAAACTTGGTCAGTTTAATAACCTTGTGATAACAGATAAACCCTAGGAAAATCAAAACCTTTGACACACCACTTCTGGTACCTCCCATACAAATGACCGAATTAACCCCCACATTTCTACCTACATATCTTTTTAGTAAAAATACTGAATTCAATAAAATTTTGTGTGAGATGAACACGTGCAAAAATTTGACTCGTGAGTGAATATGGACTATATTGGGCAACCCCTTCTGGTACCTCCCATTCAAAATTACCTATTTTTAGACAAATAATTTTTTACCAATAATTTCCAAACGGACAGCTTGATAGCATTTAAACTTTGTCAGTTTAATAACCTTGTAATAAAAGATAAACTCCCATAAAATCAAAACCTTTTTTACCAATAATTTCCAACGGACAGCTTGATAGCATTTAAACTTTGTCGGTTTAATAACCTTGTAATAAAAGATAAACTCCCATAAAATCAAAACCTTTGTCACACCCCTTCTGGTACCTCCCATACAAATTACCGAATTAACCCCCACATTTTTACCTACATATCTTTTTAGTAACAATACTGAATTCAATAAAATGAGATGAACACATGCAAAAATTTGACTCGTGAGTGAATATGGACTTTATCGGTCAATCCTTTCTGGTACCTCCCATACAAAATCACCTATTTTTAGACAAATAATTTTTTTCTAATAATTTCCAAACGGACAGCTTGATGGCATTTAAACTTTATCAGTTTAATTACCCTGTAATAACAGATAAATCACCAGAAAATCAAAACCTTTGTCACACCCCTTCTGGTACCTCCCATACAAATGACCGAATTAACCCCCACATATTTACCTACATATCTTTTTAGCAAAAATACTGAATTCAATAAAATTTTGTGTGAGATGAACACATGCAAAAATTTGACTCGTGAGTGAATATGGACTATATCGGTCAATCCTTTCTGGTACCTCCCATACAAAATTACCTATTTTTAGAAAATTATTTTTTACTAATAATTTCCAAACGGACAGCTTGATGGCATTTAAACTTTGTCAGTTTAATTACCCTGTAATAACAGATAAATCACCAGAAAATCAAAACCTTTGTCACACCCCTTCTGGTACCTCCCATACAAATGACCGAATTAACCCCCACATATTTACCTACATATCTTTTTAGCAAAAATACTGAATTAAATAAAATTTTGTGTGAGATGAACACGTGCAAGAATTTGACTCGTGAGTGAATATGGACTATATAGGGCAACCCCTTCTGGTACCTCCCATACAAAATTACCTATTTTTTGACAAATCATTTTTTACCAATAATTTTCAAACGGACAGCTGGATGGCATTTAAACTTGGTCAGTTTAATTACCTTGTAATAATAGATAAACCCCCAGAAAATCGAAACCTTTGTCACACCCCTTCTGGTACCTCCCATACAAATGACCGAATTCACCCTCATAGTTTTACATATTTATGCTACTTATTTGACAGAAAATTTTGATTTTTTTCATAGGTTAACTTAAAATTTTGGATGGCATTTAAACTTGGTCAGTTTAATTACCTTGTAATAATAGATAAACCCCCAGAAAATCGAAACCTTTGTCACACCCCTTCTGGTACCTCCCATACAAATGACCGAATTCACCCTCATAGTTTTACATATTTATGCTACTTATTTGACAGAAAATTTTGATTTTTTTCATAGGTTAACTTAAAATTTTGTTAAGACGTACAAAATAATGCGCAGTACAGTGGATGGAAACATACTACATTCCAAAAGTCTTGAGCATTTTGTATCCAATAATACTCTTAGATTTTTAAGCATAACGGGTATTAAATCGGGTTTTCTAAAAAAAATGTTGAAGATTAGGAGCAAGATGCAGACTTTAAATTAAGTAAAGAATTAGTTCGGTCTAGGTTGAAGGTTGTTAATGATATTGCTGAACACGGAGTGGCCTTGATGCAGGAATACAATAAATTGCAGACACATTATGGAGAACAGAAGCAGTTCCTATTATTATTGGTGAAAGAATTTAGAAAAAAATAATCAGATCCAAAAAAATCTACCATGTGTAAAAAATATTTTACAATATTTTAAAATTTAAAGAAAATTGTAAGCAGTAATACAGTTGTTTATAATTATATTTTTTAATGTTAAGTTTTTCATGCAATGAATTCATGTTTAATATTAATATATTAAATTTTTATTTTAATATTATTTTTTAACTGTTTAATTTAATTTTTATTTTCGAAATGTACCTTCTTAAATAATAATACAACAAAAACTGATGAACAAATTTGAAATAAATCATTTCTTATTAACTGTACTGTAAAAATTCCTAGGTTGGACTGCAAATTAGTGGAGGGGGGCAAGACAATAGCGTTGCATTATCTATGTTGAATATCTAATAACATTCATTAAACTAGATTTATATTTAAGATAAGCATTAGTAAAATTACAATAAGCGTATAACTTTAGCAAAATATAAATGAATTCAGCATACTTACAAAAAAATTTATGTAAAAATATGGGGGTTAATTCGGCCATTTGTATGGGAGGTACCAGAAGGGCTGTGACAAAGGTTTTGATTTTCTGGGGGTTTATCTGCTATTACAAGGTAATTAAACTGACAAAGTTTAAATGCCATCAAGCTGTCCGTTTGGAAATTATTGGTAAAAAATTATTTGTCTAAAAATCGGTAATTTTGTATGGGAGGTACCAGAAGGGGGTGGGCTATATAGTCCATAGTCACCCACGAGTCAAATTTTGGCATGTGTTCATCTCACTCAAAATTTTATTGAATTCAGTATTTTTACTAAAAAGATATGTAGGTAAAAATATGGGGGTTAATTCGGTCATTTGTATGGGAGGTACCAGAAGTGGTGTGACAAAGGTTTTGATTTTCTGGGAGTTTATCTGTTATTAAAAGGTAATTAAACTGACCAAGTTTAAATGCCATCCATCTGCCCGTTTGAAAGTTATGGGAGAAATATTAATTATCAAAAAATACGTAATTTTGTATGGGAGGTACCAGAAGGGGTGGGGCAATTCTGCCCATTTACAATTGCATTACTTCGTTATGGAAATTATTAATACTGAAAAATTTTCATAAGGATCAGTTAAGGTTTACTCGAGTTATTCAGCTTATCCCTCAGGATGACGGTAAAATTTTGAATTTCGAACCCCGGTAGCGACCCCTAAACCTTTAAGAAAAAAATTAAAAAAATTCACATAGAGTTTTTTTGTACGTCTTAATAAAATTTTAACTTGGCCCATGAAAAATTCCAAAAACATTTTTTTTTTGCCAAATAAGAATCAACCTAATGTATATGCAATTATCTGTCAATGTAATGAAAATATTACAAAAGGTACAATGTTCTTCAAAACATGACAGTGTTAATCTACCCCTACGATCACTTTATAACTTACTGCGAACGTAGGGCTGAACGACGCTGGTGTCTCAGTTGAGTTGATCTTGTTGCCGGTGCCTCTGTCGGTGTAGGTGGCGCAGCTATCGATGGCCGGCGCTGGAGCCGGATATGATGATGGGTACACAGGTACCTGAGCTGGTGTCGGAGCTGTTATCAAACCTATCGGCGCTTGTGCCAGAGTTGTGTGGAACGATGTCGGCGCTTTATGTATTAACCGGCGCATTTGCCAGGGGTTTTAGGACCACCACCGGTGGTTTTAACCGTAGGTTCGCACCGATTCCGGTGATTTGGTAGAAAATATTAACTTTTTTCGCCCCTATCTAATATACATTTTTAATTTCATAGATAAATTATACATTTGAGTTCATGAGTTTAATACTATATGATGAGCCGGAATTCTTTAGCGATGAAAAAATAAACGAGATAAGGAAAAAGGAAATCCACTGCATCGTATTGATGCCAATTGATTTAATGCTAGATCAGTGTGAACGGTAGAGTTCCTCCATGTCAACAATCGTTCCCACGCCGAAATAGGCAGAACCCATTATGGTTTCCTGGAGTAGCGAACGACTTGGGCGCCCTATTGCTGGCCCGATTAGCAATGTGATGGCCACGTCGGCTCCAAGAGCTATCTGCAACTTAGGCGGTATACTCCAGAGCATATCGACTTTAGCCCCATAGCCACCTTCAGCTCTTCTGTGGCGCGATATATTTGTTTTGGTGTGTGCAGACCATTCTACGGCACACCACACTTCAACTCGCCGATAGTCCGGTCACGAACTTGCTGTTAATGAATGAACAATAGTACACTTTGTCCATTCAATTGTTCTTTACCAATCTATACTTGTATCCCTACATAATTTTACAACCCAACTTTGTTTGTTAATCTTGTAATACAATTCAGAATAATAAATGAATTTATATCAAGAGGTTATGGGCCGCATGACGCCACCGTTTGGAGTAAAGTTTATTTTAGATCGATCGAAATTCGTTTGGTAACGGTTTTTATTTTTCATCGAAATGGCAATATTTCTAGAGCATTTTCATTGGATGTATTAAGAGGACGGGAGAAGTTTGACGTCTGGAAGAGGCATGCAAAGTCGTGTCTTATTATCAAAAAATGCCTGTCAGTGGTGCAAAATGGTGTTGCGGATGCTGTTGCTGAGGGAGCTATAGCTGAAATGCTAGTGTGGATCAACGGGCGTTAGCGAAAATTACCCTAATGGTGGACCCAAGCAATTACAATTACACATAGTATGTGGAAAACTGGAAAACTGCAGCTCCATACAGGATTACGTCAATCAACTGGTCATAATGGCATTCGTTGATGCTGGCGGGTTTAACTGATGAATTTAAGCATAGTGGATAGCGTGAAAAATCTCCTATTGGAAGACGCCAAATTTGACCAAAAAGCTGAAAATATAGCGGCTGCGTTCTATTCCAAAAACACGAAGAACCATAACAAATAAATTCAATGCTTTAATTGCAAAGAATTTGGTCACATCTCAAAATTTTGTCCGAAAAGAGGTAAAAAGAATAACAACAGCGGGTTTATCTAGAAAAATAACGGAAATAAAAATGTTTCGGCGACGCTGATTGCAACAGCTAGCAAATCTATGCATGTGTGTGTGGAGGCAAGCAGAGAAGAAAACATCAAAACAAAATCTGTTTGTTGGCACGCCGGCAGCGGTGCTAGCAACCATATGATGAGCGACAGTAGGTTTATGTATAACAAACAGTGTTGCCACAAGAAATTTTTTTTTCCGACCAAATTTGTTTCTAAATCCTACCAAATTGGGTCAAAACTAGAGTTTCTCTTTTTCCCGGACTTTTCATTTCCCGGGAAACCGGGAAAAATTTTTGCCTTTCCCGGGATCCCGGGAATTCCCGGGAAAAACAAGACAAACTATGTTAATTTTTTTAAATTTTGCAGTATGAGATTATATAGTAAGAGCTGCAAGTAAAACAAAAACATTACAAACAAAAACATAACAAACGAAAAACATTCATTTTAATGTGTATGTATATAAAAATATTTGTTAAACAATAAAAGTTAATTTGTCATTTTGAAAAAACGTTTTTAAAACAAAAAGAGCGTTAATAGTTCATTAGACAGTCTGTTTCTAATTCTATTTACAAATTGCCCTGTTGTTGAAAACATTCTATCACTCATGTTGGCCTTATTGTCAGAAGAGCATTCTAGAAAATGGTGACATTTTCCGTTGCTTTTCCACTTGCTTCGTAAAATTGTAAATCCTTTTTTATCGAGTAATTAAGTAGTGTATTACTTGATGCAATATTGCATTTGTTATGGCATCAGTTCGATTTCGTCCGATTCCAGAACTTCGTCGATAACGTCTTCTTTAAAAAGGCGAGTATAAATTTGTTTAGCGTACGCGATCACATTTTGTTTTGAAGCAGTTTGAAATAAGTTATTAGTATTCTTATCAAATACTGTTGGATCTTTAATCTTTACTTCACTAAAGTATAAAGTCGCTTGCCCCTTCTTTCTTCAATTCGCTTCTTTAAAGCTTATAAAATTTGATCTGCTAAATGTGTTTTAATTTCCCGGGAAACCGGGAATTAAAAATGACCGGGAATTCCCGCCCGGGAAATCCCGGGAGAGAAACTCTAGTCAAAACCGACCAAAATTTTAACGAAAAAAAAAACAATATTTAATTTATAGAAAACTTTTATTAATTAAACAAAAAAGAATATAAATTCAGTCTATTATTTTAATTCTTTAAATAAAAATATATACAAAACTATATAAACAAAAAAAATGTCTTATATATACAGAGATTTTGGAGATCATATTTGTCAGTAAATCCGAGATCATTTTTAACATATTTTCAGTTCACTACAGTTTATTCGGGATTTTAAAGTCTTTTTTAGCTGACCATACAGTATGCGGACCTTTGTTCGTGATTAATTCTTTACAAAGCATGATACTGTTAATGGTATTAATTTCAAGTTTGTTTCTTAATTTAGATTTTGTAAGAGATAGAGACGAAAACTTTCGTTCAGCAGCGGCTGAACTATATGGTAGTGAAAGTAAATTAAAGACAAATGTAACTAAATTTTCAAAACAATGTTCATTCAAACCATTTTTTTTAAGCAGAAACATTTTTCCAAAACATGTCTATACTTAAATCAGGAGAGAGAGATGTCTCGCTGAGGCGCAATAAATTCCACTCTGTCACTATTAAATCTGGATCACATTCAACAAGACTAGAAAACTCTAAAATAAGAGGCAATATATCTATGTTTTCCGAAGAAATTACTCTTGGGGGCGTTATTATATTTAAAAATTTAATGTCTTCGCGCTTAAAATCAAATCGATTTTTTAATTGACCCAAAAATTCAACATAGAAATTTAAAACGTTAGACTTACGTTCATAAATTTCAGAATAAGTTAAGTTCGCTTTTAAAAAAAATTCCGTTTTTGAACTAATGAAAATTTTTTAAATATTAAATTTGCTTTATTTTAATAATCAATTTCAACATTACTGTTTATATATTCTCTTTTACAAAATTGCTAAGTATTAAAAGAAAATTTGTTTTAATACAAAATGCTGTTCCATTTTTGTTCTGCACCCAATCGAATGAATTCTTCCACTCTTGCCTGAACTTTCGCTTTAAATTCTGCGTAATATCATTTGCATCACTGCAGGGAAATAGCACAAATAAATTACTGAGAACAAATTATAATAAAAATATATATTTAAAATTTTTATTCAAAAATCTACCATAATTAGTTTGGGCCTACCATCCGACCAAAATTAAAAAATTGAAATTCGTCCGACCAAATTTGGTAGAATTCTACCAAAACGGCAACACTGATAACAAACGCACTGTAAAAGACAAAACAGAGCTTGTGGCGAACTTGGACTGCGCTGGTGACGTCGACCTTTTAATTATGCGCGGCAAAGAAGAAAAGGATGGTAGGAGAGTAATTTTTGAAGGCAAAATTATCGACGCAGATAAAAACATCATTACGATAACGATCTTTACCGTTTCAACAGCAAAGCACACTTGGAAAAGGGGAAGAGTTTTGTTGCTGAGAGTTTTCACTTGTGGCAAAGAAGGATGGGCCTAGGGTCGCCAGACGATCTTGATTTTTCTTGATTTACAAGAATTTTTAATGCTTGTCAAGAATCAAGAAAAAATAAGTTTTGTCAAGAATTTTATAGACCAACCAAAAATAACGAAAATATTTTTTTTTCAAAATGTTTTTTCCTTGAACAAAGTTTTGTAAAAAATCAAATGAACAGTTCATTGAAATATTATTACTATTATATATTTATAACACAGTGATACAAATGTGAAGGAAAAACATATACAGGGAATCTCATGTAGCATTTCTGTTAGACTGGAGTCCATAGAGTACAGTGATACTTATAGTTTTTCTCAGTCACTTCGTTAAGTAATGTTTTTATAGCAAATTAAGAGAAATGATTACAAGTTCCAAAAATCCGATTTTCAAAATTTTATTTTTTTTAATAAAAGGTGAAAATCATAGCTTTAAAACAGATGTATGCTTTTGAAAATCGGTTTACAAAGAGAAGACTTATGATTTTTGGAACTCGTAGTTTTAAGAATATCGCCATTTCACTTAATTTGCTATAAAAACATTACTTAACGAAGTGACCGAGAAAAACGATGAGTATTACACTCCATGGACTCCAGTCTAACAGAAATGCTACATGTGAACCCCTGTATATTTTGTGTGTAGCACAGTGTAATTTAACAACATTAAACAGGCAATTTCTAGCAGAAGCTCCGTTTGTGTAAACCCTAATTTTAGCTTAAACGGCTAAAGATCGCCTCCGTTTTGTTCTTGAAGAGAAAACCCTTAATGGTTTTAGAAAGCCGTAGAGAGACAATGTCTGATCAGCGTCGTAATGTGTTATTGAATCGTAATATTACTCATTTTAAGCTTCGAAGTGTTAAATTTACCAATTACACTAAGTCGTAAAATTATAAAACTCAAATTCAGTGCTCCCTTAGGTATGAGGTAATAGTAGACAAATCCTTAGAATATCGAAACGTTTTGCCACAATCCTTTTGGTACCTCCCATACAAATGAGCGAATTTACTCTCATCATTTTAGGTAAATATCATTTTGATAGTACACTGAATTGAAACATGTAATAATAATTTCACCCCGGAATGAATATGGACTATATCGGCCAACCCCTGATTCCTCCTAAAGAAAATGACATATTTTTGGAAAATTTATATTTCTTCCATTAAATCCAAATCGACAACTGGAGGACACTTAAATTTGGTCAGTTTAAAACAAAATCCTTGGGAAAATTAAACGATTGTCACACTCTCTGTAGTATCGCCCATAAAATTGACCGAAAACACCCACGTAGTTCTACACGCATATCTTTATGTTAAGTACACTAAATTTAGGTACAATGTACGATTTTATTCAACGTTATCCTGCAAATAAACATCTGTACTTTCAACAGTTTCTAAAATTAACTTAAGACGTTAAAAATAGTTGACTATTAATATTTTGCATTTATAGGCGAAACTTAAAGAACTGAGTGTTTCATCCAACCCATTAGAAATTATGAATTTTTTAGAGATATTTGTGCGTAAAAGACTTTTTCGGTAAACCCATACAAAATTACAATATTTCCAGATATATAGAATTAAAATTTATACATTTGTTGGCAAATTCACCAACACTTTTTTGCACTTTAACCCTTTAAACGGTGTAACAACATGTGAGTACTTTTTATAAAAAAATAAGTGATACTGAAATATTTACAACATCTAACGTATGAGTGTTTTTATTTGTCAAGATTTTTTTTCACAATCAAGAAATTGTTTGGCGAATGTCAAGAATTTTACAATTTTAAATCTGGCAAGCCTAGATGGGCCACATCTGTAATGCAAAATTGCAAGAGGTGGAATATGCAAATTTAGGCATTAATCTTGGCCAGGAGAATAAAGGGTCTTGCGTGATTTGTTTGAAAGGCAAACAAACAAGAAGACCTAATAAGGAAATCGTGACGAGAGCTACAGAATTATTGCAATTGGTACATTCCGACGTTTTGGGACCGATTAATACAAACTCATTCTCCGGAGAGAGATTTTTGGTAACGTTTGAGGATGATTTCAGCAGAAAAGATTTTGTTTTTTTTCCACTGAAGGCTAAGTCGGATGTATTCAAAACCTTTGTACATTTTAAGGAGATGGCTGAAAATTTGTTCAATCGGACAACAACGAAACTATTTGAATGCAAAAAACACATTAATTGTGGGTTGAAACTAGGCTATTTTTTATAATAACATACATTAAATTAGAAGCGTGCCTTTGACGCCCGTCAGAGCACGGCTAACTGTGAGGGGCGAAATCTAAAAACCAGGAACGTCTGCTCAGAGTGAGCGGTACCCTGGTCAGCGTCTGACCCAGAATGAGCGGCTGTTATAAAATCCTGGCAGGAAAAGAAAACTGCGACGTGGTGCGCTGGGCCTGCAACCCGCCACCGACGTTTGAACTATTGCAATGAAAAGAAGTAAGAAAAGAATAAAATAGACCCCCCCAAAATGTTGACGACCACCGCAAACAAATTAAGGACCATGATTTGAGGATATGCACCTGGAATGTTAGAACACTGTATAGGCCAGGTGCCTCCATCCAACTGGCGGAAGTCCTCGAAGAATTCAAGGCTGACATTACAGGAAATCCGGGGACGGGACACGGGTTCTCGCGCATGAAGACGTGCGACATCTACTATAGTGGCCAAGACAAGCAAGAGTTTGGATGTGGGTTTTTGGTTGGCAAGAGACTGCGACACCTAGTCTCTAGGTTCAACCCGGTGTGTGAACGTATAGCCACTATAAGAGTAAAAACAAAGTTTTTCCACATAACACTTATATGTGCCCATGCTCCGACAGAAGAGAAAAGCGATGAGGACAAAGACGAGTTCTACGAGAGCCTAGAAAATGTATATGACCGTAGCCCGAGCCATGTAATCAAATTTGCACTAGGCGATTTTAATGTTAAAATAGGCAGGGAAACCGCATTTGAGCCTATCATCGATTCAGTCTGTACACCGAAACGTCGAACAATGGCATGAGACTGGTTGATTTCTCTGCGGCAAGAAATATGGTAGTTAGCAGCACTAATTTGACCATAAAAATATTCATAAGGCAACATGGTTATCTCCAGATCAATTGACGAGGAATCAGTTAGATAGGAATCAGTTAGCGGACGCCTACTACAACCACCTAACTCAACTGCTGCGGAATGCTCCAACCCCTGATAATATAACCTCGCAGTGGCAAAATATAGCCGACTCCTTAGAACGGGCTGCGAGAAGCGTACTTGGGTACTCAAAGCCGTCTCAAGGAGATACCTGGTTGCTGCATACAGGACGAAATTGCAGCCAATGGCAACGCGAACTGTTCGTGAACGGCACAGGGAGAAGAGACGAGAGGCAACTCGTCTTTTTAGACGGAAAAGGAGCTGAAGAAGAGGCAGGATGAGTGCACAGAGTTGCTCTGTAGTAGAGCGAAAGCCCGAAAATTCTACAAGAGAGTTAAGGCGAGAATGCGTGGAAAAGGGTTGCCCACCCGCAAGGACAGCGATGGTCAGCTAGTGACGGACCCAGATAACATTTTGAAGATATGGAGAGATCATTTTAAAAATTTACTGGGTGCGAACACCACTCCAGACGGATCAAATTTTCACCTTACGACAAATCCTGGAAATAACCCATGAAAAGCAGATCGACACCTACCACCTCTTTGTCGA
Source organism: Muscina levida (assembly GCA_964034835.1). Taxonomy (NCBI): domain Eukaryota; kingdom Metazoa; phylum Arthropoda; class Insecta; order Diptera; family Muscidae; genus Muscina; species Muscina levida. The sequence continues at coordinate 72,953,980 of OZ035880.1, forward strand.
CTACAAAGCTGCCTTCGACTGTCCGATTAGGAACAAGCTATATGAGGCCATGTCTTAGTTTGGTATTCCTGCAAAGCTAATTTGACTTTGCAGATGTATCTTGGAAAACACCAAATTCTCGGGTAAGATTAAAAAGGATCACTCTGAACCGAAATTGTGCCAGAACACTTTGCTCGAAATAAGTTGAAGTTCCTATGGCACTTTGACCACCTTGCTGCCGAATTAATACAAGCAGGCGGCAAATTTGAGATAACAGATGGCAGACATCAACTTAAATGTCTTCACCTATAATAATTTCTCCACATATTTTAACAGAGAGGTCTTTTCACATCTTCTTTTCAACCATTATTCAACTTTTGTCAACCAAATATAAAAAAGATTTACAAATTGTAAGCAGAGGTTGTCTGGAGAAATTATTTTCTCAAAAAGTGCACATTCATACTTTTACAAAATGTTCAAAACAACCTTCTATAATTTCGGATTTTTTTTAAGCTTAACAATTTTAAACAAAATTTTAAAAGCTTCAATGAATTTAAAAAAATTTGAAAAAAAATTTACATTTTGCATCAATATACATGTGCAATTTTTGCAACAAAATATTTTTCTTATTAAACTTTTTTATTATATAATATAATCGAATACTTGCTGCCACCTTCGTTATTCAAAAAGTTGTTTTCACTATACAATAAAAAATAGCCCACCGAATTCTGTTTACAAAATCTCTGAGAGAGTCAACTTTGATGGTTTGTAACATAAGGGTAAACTGACATAAGGGTTTTATGTTGTCTCAGAGTGTTTTTTATAAGATTATCATGAAAATAATTCATTTAAAGACACTAAAAAACCCTAGATATTACGAAAAATGCATTGTAATGCGTGGTTTGTCTGGTATTATAAAAGTACTTGTGAGATAATAAATTGTACTTTTTTTTACAATATAAGTACTTTTTGAAACAATAAATTTTACTTTTTGGTACAATAAATAAATATTTTTGGTACAGTAAATTGTTCTTTAAGATACAAAAAAAGTACATTTTGGTACCATAAAAGTACTTTGCGGTACAATACACGCAAAGAAATGGAACAATTGAATTAAACTTACCAAGTAAGTTTTCGTCAAAGCATGGACGTGGTATTACTGTGGCAAACTAGCAATTCAAACAAGAATATTTTTTGCTTTTAGTATAAAATTAATTCTTTTTCTGAAAAAAAATTGGGAGACCCCTCTTCCTTTACTCAACATCTATATCAATAACATTGTACGCAGGACGAAGTCTGCTAGGTCAGCTATATAATACTATTTTTTTACATCGCTTCAAATTCTAAATATTGTGTATGTACAATACGTCTTCATGCTTTACTACAACCAATGCTACAGCCAATGCTCAAACAGATTTCGTCCCTTTAGTACCCAGCAAGCCAAGTTCAGAGGGCTCGAAATTATGTGTCCGAAAAGAGCCGAGTTTAAGAGCGTTTTTGGAGTAAACACATAAATTTGAGGGTTTTCGGAGCATTTAGTGCTTTCTAACCATGGGCTCATAAAAAGCACTTCTGTCTGAGTATTTTCGGAGTGGAAGTAGGCAATCTCATATTTTCTGTCGACGAAAAGCAATTCGCCTCAATATGCAGCAAATGGTTTCAAACTGCCAATGACAGAATTAAATATTATTAGAAAACAAAAAAACAGTAAAACAATAACATTTAAGAATGTAAATATTCATATATAAGATTAAATTTAAGAATATAAATTTGAAATGCAGACTTATTTCTTAATGAAGGTGTTTATGATTAAGTTTCTACTTATTTTCCATTTTGTTTATTTTTAAGTCAAATATAATATAAAAAAATACTTTAATTTCGTTTTGTTTCTTATAAACTAAACTTTTTTTATGTAATCTGCACTCCAATATGCGCCTGAAAAGATCCTTTCAGGAGGCTATTAAAGTGCCTGGAAAAGTAACTTTTATGTGTCTTTTCTGAGGTTTTTAATCCTTCATTGGGAGGGAGGGTGAAAGCACTTATATCGTTGTCAGAAAAGAGTCAGATTAGACTCAGAAATCTTCCACATTAAGTGCGACCGTTTTCATCGAAAAAAAACGCTCATTCCGGACTCTTTTTTGGGCATAAAAAAGTGTCAGAAAACGCACATATTGCTTGCTGGGTACCAACTATTAATTATACATTAGGATTGTTAAAATGTATGCAGAAAGACGAGAAACACTTAAGCCAAAAATAATGATTATTAAACCTGAAGTGGAAGTGCGCTTCGTATATGAAGTGTGTAGATATAATTATTAAGTTATCTTATGTTTTTAAGACAGAAAATGTATTTCTAAGTACATATAAAAATTAAAAAATCAATATAATTATCAAATTAAATCATACTTCTTGACTTTACTTTAAAAAATCAATAAGATAGCCTAATGAAATTAAGACGAAACCCGTTTTGAAAAAATCAATAAGGCAGCCTAATGAAATCAAGATAAAAAAAACCATAGAGATATATTATTAATATTATTCTATTTTATTAGGTACTAGCTGACCCGGCAGACTTTGTCCTGCTTACACAGTTGTGGATTATATTGTTTCGTACTGTAAAAATACAGTAATGATTTTAAATGATCACTTTCATTTGTGAGAAAATTGCTAACATTGTCGCGATCGAGTACGTTGTAAGCTGTTTCTATTGTCGCACGCCCCTACTACGTGCTCGCTTATTTGTAGCATCCAAACTATTACTTGCACGCAATTCGTCACCTTGAGAAGCTCTGTACGTCGCCGTATTTCTAGCAGCTCGTGTTCGATGCCACAGATTACTCCGTCTACGTACCATTTTTGTTCAACAATCTGAGAACAACTTATCACTAATCAATAAAATTTGATTTATGCTGAATATGTATGTCAAAAGTTATTAGAACTTCATTATTATAGTACTCCAGATACTTGTTGACAACAATACACCTTGTTCGGACATTATTCACTCAAATAGTTATCCACATTGGGACCGGCCGACTACCATGCGGGAGATCACAGGTTCTACCCCTGGCTCCAGTCATCTTAAAAAAAAAACAAATTTTCTTTCATTGTCGGCTCCCCTCGAATGATGTTTATAGCAACTTCGCAGTATAAGTGTCGAGACAATGTATGTCTAGTATGAGCTTTTCAAACAGTAACGTTCGCATTCGTCGATAAACAAGTAGGTGCCGTTAGTTGTGAATCTAAAAATAAAAAGCGTGTTAATTCACAACAACGCGAGAAGCTATCCCATACCTCATTCATGGGGTGCAAAGGGAAATTAAGTTTTTTTAAGTTTTTTTATTTAAAGTAGTTTTGTAGTTATCTTAAAAAAACACAAGCGGCTATAAATTGTTAATCAATAACTCAGAAACGCAAATAGTGGACTTGAGACGTTTTTGCAGGAAACCAACGATATAGTTAATAAAGCATTAAGTAACTTTTCTAGTTTTCAGATCGCTCATGACATTTTCCTCAATTCAATACGTCCTCAAAAATATAATGAGTATTTTTTTTGGAGTTAGTATACTTTTAATAGGATTATTGAATTCATGTTTCAAATTATATTCACCACCGCTTAAAAATATTTTTAATGTTTTTAATACATTAACCGGTCTATTCTGACGTGGTTTCAATAGTCACCACGGTTACAATAGACTACTTTGGTTACAAAATCAAAAAATCCGTATTCCGAATCCTTGTCACCGTGACAATAGTTACAAAAATTGTTACCTGCCAGAAAGGAGGTAACAAGCTAGTTACAGCTGTTTTGAATATTTTGAGTTGTAACAAACTAAATTTTGTTAAATTTTTTTGGATATGTAGTATCAAAACTTGTGAAAAAGAACTGCCCAGAAACCTACGGAACAGCAGTGACCAAATCTTCATTGTACAGTTATGGTCTAATATTTTCAACTGTCCACTTAATTTGGGCACTTGTCGGACTCTTAAATGGAATTTTTTTTCCATTTTCTGTATTCTGTTTTCATATTTTGTTTGTTAAATTCAATAATCAATTGCGAATTGTCAATAATTTACATTTCACCACGAGGTGAACATTTCCTTGTTACGAAATTGCCAGAATACCCGTAACAAGAGTTGGTTAGATAATTGTAAAAAATTTTTGTAACTAAATTATTAGAATAGGGCCGTAAAACTCATAAAAACATATTTTTAAAAGAAAAGGTATTCGATGGTAAAAATCCGGTTTTATCGATGTTCAAAAAGACAACTTTCCAATTAACCGGTTAATAAAAACCGGGCCAATCACCCTAGTACGTATGTACATATGGCACAAAGTCAAATTGTTTTAAAACTCGTGAAGGCGACTTACACCTTCCAGTGTTTCGTAAGTGGTAATATTTAAAATAATGGTATTAATAAATTTTCATCACATACACGTACCGAAGGAAGAATGTATAAAGATTTTGGCAATATTTTTATTACTTTCAGTATTTTCAGTAGCTCAAAGTTAAGAAATGTTAAAAAAGGTTTTTTGATGATCTTCTTTCATTTGTATATGTGTGATTCGTCGTAGGGATAAGCGGTCTCCGAAAAAGATGCAGTTTACACTTAGTGCTACAATTCCTAATATAGAAAAAAAGAAAAAATAGTCAACCAGTATCATTATATTGGCCGTCAAAAATTTAAGACATTTTTTTGTTTGGAATGGAAAAAATCCTTTACCTTTACAGTTCGTATTATTGAACATTACCAACTTTTTGTAATATATCAGAATGAGGTCACTTTTATAGGAGCTTGGAAAATCACTCACAAAGACCTTGAATTGAAAACTTTTTTTGGTGTAAAATTTGCGATGTTTTTCATGATGGTTCAGTATATCGCGTGATTCTAATTTTTTTCGACATTATGTCAAATAGTCAAGAGCTCGTTAAAAAAAAATGTATGCACATAATTTTTCCCCGCTCCAGAAATGTGAATAAAAATGCATCACATGTTTTTTTTTCAATTTTTGGCGCTAAGCAGATTAATGCCAATGATATGTCAATCAATAGGGAGTCCGTGATAAGAATTATAACCCAAAATATGGAAGTGCTATCATAGTCAACTTTAGGCAGATATATTGGTACTTTTATATCCAGAGAATTTTTAATTTGAAAAAATTGAAGGCGCTCATCAATTTTTGTTAAAATAAAGTTTAATCTGTGGTATTTTTATGCTACATAACAATATCGATGGCACATTATACACATTTAACATTTTGTCATTTTACAGCCATTTTAATGTATTTTAGACCCCTAATTTCGCGCAAGATGAGATTCAAGGAAATAAAATAATAATAAAATGTACTAAGAATTAATATAAATACTACTTAATACGTTTATTTTAAGGAATGCACCCTCCAATATATTTGCCGCCCCTATCCATCAATAAAACTATGGTATAAGAAACATACTATGTCCAAAAAAGCGAATAGGCGTTTATTAACTTTTTAAAAATTCCAAGTTTTTGCTTCGATAATAAAATATATTATATTGTATTGAAAAGGAGTGTATTTATTTGTTTATATTTCGTTGTGATATTACTTATTGATGTAATTCGTTTTGCGTTTCATTGCTCAAACCAAGGTTTTTTGACCGCCATTTTTAAAAAATTTTAAATTCAATATTTTAGCCATCTTTTACACATTATACGAAAATAAACTAATTTCTTCACATGTTTCTCAGTGTATTTCAGTAAATCCTTAAGATGAACCAAACATTTTAGTATGTGGCCAAAGGCCTTCGATTTTGTACTACGTTTTTCAAAATCAAAGCCAATCCATAGTTTCTAAAATTTCCTTAAAATAAATATAAAATAAAAAAAGTAAATAAAGGAACCGCTTTATTTTTCAGTTTTGGTATGTTAGACCTGTACAGAAATTTCAGTCAGATAAACTGACTGATAAATACCATCACCCACTATAAGATATTGCTTAAGTCTTGAGTTCTTGAAATTAACCGATATGTAATTAATATTACTTATGTATTATTAGGTATATGCCTTCTTCAAAGCCTAAACGGTTGTAGCTAAGACTTTCGGTCATAATACCAATAATACCATCCGTTTGGAAGTTATGAAAGAAATATAAAATATCCAAAATTAGGTAATTTTATATGGGAGGTACCAGAAGGGGTGGGGCTATTCTGCCCATTTAGATTCCCATAATATCGTTTTAAAAAATATTAGTACTGGTAAAGTTGCATACTGATCCGTTAAGGTTTACTCGAGTTATCCTGCTGACCAGCCAGCCAGACAGACGGACATAGCTTAATCGTCTTAGAAAGTCCTGAAACAAATTTGGTCTTAAGATACTTGGGGTCTAACTCGTCTCCTTTAATGCGTTACACTTTTTTTTCGTATCAAATGATATTAACCCAAATGATGTTAATAAAAATGATGTTAATAAAAACCAGTACAGAAATTTCAGTCAGATAAACTGACTGATAAATACCATCACCCACTATAAGATATTGCTTAAGTCTTGAGTAATTGAAATTAACCGATTTGTAATTAAAGTTATTAATGTATTATTAGGTATATGCTTTCTTTGGAGCGTAAACGGTTGTAGCTAAGACTTTCGGTCATAATACCAATGGTCTAAAGACATGTAGCAAAACCGTAAAAGTTTGACTTATTTGTTCACGAGGTACCGTTAGGGGCAGCTCATAGTGTCCAAAGTTTTTTTTTTGTAAATTAACGTTCAATTTCCAAAAATGGGTCAATTTCTATGGGAGGTAACAGAAGGGGTCAACCGATAAAGTCCATATTCATCAAAGAGTCAAATTTTCATGAGCGTACAACTTACGCAAAGTCTGACTGAATTCAGTGTACTTGTAAAAAAGATATGTATGTAACACTATGAGTGTCAATTCGGTCATTTGTATGGGAGGTACCAGAATGGGTGTGGCAAAGGTTTCGGTTTTCATAGGGTTTATCTACTATTGCCAGATAAAAAAAATGACCAAATTTAAATATCCTCCGATAGTCTGTTTGGCAGTTATGAAAGAAATATTAACTATCCAAAAATAGGTAATTTTGTATGAGAGGTACCAGAAGGGGAGGAGCTATTTAGCCCATTTACAATACCATAGGTTCGTTTTGAAAAATATTAATACTGATAAATTTTTATACCGATCCGTTAAGGTTTACTCGAGTTATCCTGCCCACCAGCCATCCAGGCAGCCAGACAGACGGACATAGCTCAATCGTCTTAAAAATTCCTGAAACGAATTTGGTCTTAAGATACTTGGGGTCTAACTCGTCTCCTTTAATGCGTTACACTTTTTTTCGTATCAAATGATATATACCCTCATCCCTAAGGGTGATGGTATAAAAATTCCACAATGCGGGGGAAAACAATATTGACGTCACTCAAAAAAAAAATTGTATTTTCTTTTTTTAACTCTAAATTTTAAAACAATTTGACTTTGTCCCATATGTATGTAAAATTGTCTTTTTTCGTTTTATTCTCTTGCTCACTTTTGTATTTGTATATTATTTGTATGGCATCAATAAATAGATAACAGTTGAAATTTTAAGTCAATGTATTTCAAATAACAGATAACAATTGAAAAATCATATATATAACTATATACTTTTTGGTCATTTATACCCTTAGATTCATAAATGTATATAGTTGTTTGCTTTTATTCTAATAATAATAATGACAATGACGTTTTCTTTGTTATTTCCTTTCTAGGTTAAAGAAGATTGGAAATATGTCGCCATGGTTCTCGATCGACTATTCTTGTGGATTTTTACATTGGCCGTGTTAGCGGGGACGGCTGGTATTATACTACAAGCACCCACACTCTACGATGACCGTATTCCAATTATTGAACAGAAGGATATAGACTTTTCCGGAACATCTGCAGGGCGATGCAAACCTCCGCAATAGCAGTTCCACAATGCAGCGAATGCTACACACTGATTATAAAATTTACGTTCGCATTTCGGAAAAAAAATTCAAAATGGAGGCTTCTCTATTACTTGTATCTTTTTGTTAAGACTTGGATTATTGACTTTATGTTAACAATATAATAAGTAAAAAATACAATTATGTGTATTTGTGTTCATATCCGTTATAAGTTATAGTTATGAGTAGTATAATGTATGTTTTGTATGTCAATTAGCAAATATTTAAAAAAAAGTTTAGACAGGTCGGCCAACTTGTTGCATGCATTGCTATGTATTTTACATTGTTACATGTGGTAAATATTATTGTTAACACGACTTGAGAATTAACTTTAATGTATAACAACATGACATTTGGGCTAAATCAATTCTTTACACACTAGTTTAAAAATATTTCGAAGACTTTTTATTTGTTTAAACAATAAATAAAACTTAGATAACGATGTTAATAAAATAGATACTGTGTCAAAATGTCTTTGTTATAATAGGAATAACTTATTTTCACATGAAGCGTATTATCACATCAGTAGTTTTGGTAACAACCACAGTTGGGGCTCGGAAAACTAAAAAATTTGTAACCAAGCCTGAAATCAGCACATGATTAACCCAACACCGCTGTGTACGATCCCTTTAGAGGTGATGGTATACTTTTTATTATAAATATGAATTTTACTTTATTAATGCCAAGGCCGACTGGTATTGGCTCATAAACTATGTATGTATGTATTAAAATTTCCTCTCACCAAAGATAGTCTCCCTAGATCCTTGCAACGTTCGATAAAATGATTACATGTCACCTAAAATCATGTTTAGCGTTTTCGTATTGGTAAAAAATGCCACATAGTTTAGACCACTTCTACCACAATAGCGGCTCGCGGATGGTTTTTTTAAAATGCGTACATAATTTTCTTAAAATTAAACAAAATTTCTTAAATATTTTCATATTTTTAAAATTCTGTTAAATAATAGAAACACGCACAGCACTCAGCTGTAGCCCTCTGCTACATGTCCACAAGCATAACCCTCCCTCTGCTACATACATATACACAAGCATACATACGTGCATGCTTTCATGTGATTTATTTCTACTTCTTCCTTGCTCTGAGCCGATGGCCTTTGCAACGGTAACAAACAAATTAACCAAAGTGTCAGTGTCAAACGTTTAATTCAAAGATTTCATCCCCGCGACTAGTGCAACGATTGTTACAGAACAAACGATAATATATTAATATTATAAACAACCACATACGCACAAACAACAAAAATTAAGTTCGATATTGACTTTCAAAAGCCTTTGAAAAGAAAACCAGTTGGCGCTTAAACTAGATCGTTCAATAGATTCATCCTAATCATTATTGATGAATGCTAAACGTAGAAAAATTTCGCAAGAAAATGGGAAGTTTCTATGAATAAAACCGAAACCGCAAAACGAAATTTTTAATAAACACACAATAATTTGATTTCCCAAATGGATCACAGATTCGCTTTCATAAAATAGTCGTTGATAGTCATGTATGAACGTCCAAAATCGTTACTGAAGTCCTCTTTGACTGTGCTAGGAAAATATTAAGAAGCGTCATTTCGCTTATCGTGGGATTTCGCCAAGAATATGACACCATTTCTGAATTCAGAAATTGTAAAAGAATGCATGATTTGTGGCATAATTAGCTTTGTTTGACAAAAAATACAGCATAGCCCGTTTAATAACCCCACTCTTTATTACGTTTTACGCTTATTTACCTCGACTTTAAATTTACGTTTATTACACTCTATTGTTGTTGCAGTAGAAGAGATTAAAATTCCAATTTTTAAAGATTCTATAAAGTTCAAATTTTTAAAGATTTTTAAAATGACGTCTTACGTCAGTATTTCTAATATCGACATTATTGAATTTTGACCCAATATTCCGAAGTTTGGAGACCAAGCCAAGGATAATGGTATATTTTTGACGTTGTTTGAGCTCCCGCCCCATATTCTGCACCTCCGTAAAAGGCAAAAATTTAACCTCAGATTTGCTTATGCAATACCTTATTTTGTTGGTTGAGATGTTACCTTTATGCAGAAGGTTTTTGCAGATTTTTTTTAATTGGCTTTATATGGGGTAATAATTTACCGCCTTCGTTTAAATGATTTCCCTGCATAATTACCCTAAAATCTTAAAACTTTTGACGGGTTTACTGTAATAAGTTTCGTAAAGCTTTCACTCTTCATGACGCCCTTTTGCCGATTTGCAAAAAACTGAAGCTATGGATAAATCTTAAAATGTTTTAACCTTTTTTCTGCCAAAATTTTTTGTTTAATAACTGTTGGTGCGCAATGATTGGAAAATTAATAGATTTGTGGACCTTTCAAAGAGAAAATCCATACATTTTGGGTTTGCATTGTATCAATCATCAGTCAGTTCTCCGCGAAAAGCTTTCGACGAATTTATAAAGACTATGGACTCAGTTATGAAAATTATGAACCATATGCTTTCGTCTTTTAGGTTAGTTTTACGTTCTTAAGAATCAATTTTCTGCCAAAAATGAATGACCCCGACATCAATTTTAGTTTTAGAGTTTTTGGCGGTGTGTAAAGTGACCTATTGATTTTTTAAAACTCAAAAACTTTTTTGGTTTTTGAATAAAAATATATACTTTAAAAGCGGAATTTTCATATCTTTTTGTGATCTTTACAAATTTTTATCAGAAATAGGCATTACTAGGGTGTAACAAATAAAAAAATAAATTGACGTCGGAGTCAAAAATGACTAAAAGCTAAATGTAGCCCTTGATTATCCAGGAATAACGCCTTATAAATGCAATATCAAGGGGTCGTAAGGTGCACAGATTTATATCATTAAATTGTCTTCAGACAAACTACAAAACTGGGCGGAGGAAACATAAACTTTTTTTGACCCTTCCTAATGTACAGGCATTTTACTTACCAGCCGTAAGGGGAATAGTGAATACATAAACCACTTTGCACATGTAATTGTGATGCCATTAGTATCAACCCTTGGTCGTAAGCACTAGACCATTAAGTATTAAAAGTAACCTCTACATATATTATACTTTGGTAACATTATTCGGAGGCGGTGCTATTTATTTTTGATAGATCCAATTTTTTGCTATGACGCTTTAAAGAACACCGTAGAAATGGACAAAACTTTTCTTTGATTATCCCAAGTTCATAAACAACTAATAAAATTACATACTTTAACCCTTTCAATACGACTTTTGGCCAGTGCAGATATTTCTGTACAATTGAGCTAAATGTGTTGTAAATAAGTAAAGGAGCATGTTTACATAATTCAGATATTTAGAAAATCGGGTTTTTGAAAAAAAGTTTGGGACACATAAGTCCCTGCAGTAGTTAATTATGGGATAAATATATCCCAGCATTTTAAACTGTATTGTTTGTTAGTTTTAGTCGATCGTATTGTTTATATATCACAATTTAATATCAATTTAATTTAATATCACAATTTACGTTAAGTGTATCAAATGATACAACAAATTCGGCTATCGATCAGAAAAGTGTATTTTTTATTGTTTGATATTTTTGGTCAAATTCAGTATGACAGCAGTAAATAATCAGACCTTAAATTTAGGTATTCAAGAGTAGAAAATATTTATTTTTATTGAAACTATTACATTATGTATAGCATGGTGTAAAACAATCAATACATAAAGCTACTTGACATTTTTGGCAAATGAGTTTAGTCCTTTTAGATTAGAAACACACAAAATTTTCACTAAAACACGTAGAAAAACCTAACATTTTTGATTACACGTGAATGCACGAAGAGCACGCTTACACTTATGAACAAATACAAACTATCAATTACTTATGTTGTGGTAACCCAAGCACGTGTTGTGAAGTACTGACCACATACTACTTTTTAGTCCCATCCCAGCGCTTTAAAAGCGTCTACTTTTCGCACCAGTAATTTTTGAACTTTCTCTGGGACCTATATATCCCCGCGGTATTGAAAGGGTTAAGACATATTCTTTTAACACTTCACTCTTTCTATCTTATATACCAAAATGGCAGTAGCCTTCCCAAGTGAAATGAATAAAGGCCACTGGCCAAAGAAAAAACTTCTTATATATAAAAAATTATTCGATGCGAATTGTGCTGAAGCTAAGGCTTACCACGACCAACAAATTGAAAAATATAAGTAATTTTGCGTAATTGCGAAAATGGTCGCAAATTTGAATTTGTTATCTTCATAGAAATGTTTTTAAGTGCACTTTTAAATTTTTAGAGATATTTTCCACATGATTAACTCGAAAATGACCTGACCGATTTTGTGTATCCAAATTTAGAAAAATTCTATAGCTTTTAACATATACCTATCATATTTTTGAAATGGTCAAAAATTACGGGCTCATCAAAAAACTATGGGAAAAATCAAGTTTGGTATCATTCGAAAACAGAGAAAAAGTAAAATTAATTAATTAATATTTAATTTTTAAACTAAATATTTCTGAACTTGATATATGGATCATAAAAATCTATGGAAAATATCTCTTTTATTAAATTTTTTTTTGTTCGATTGCATAAAAACTAGTAACTATTTTTATGCGACTTTTTCCAATTTAACAAGAACGGGGTCGATCAGATATCAGATAAATTTATAAAGATTAACCGAAGTTGAATAAAAATGGTTCTTGTGTTAGCATAAACAAGCTACAAGGTTTCCCAAAAAATTTTTGTTATAAATGCGGCTACAAATACCATGTATCTGCAAGCAATGACAATTAAATGCAGCCACTTCTGTCTGCTAATTACTAGGGATATAACGAATGTGCTTTAGCGAATGCGAATATTGAAATATTTTTTTTGCGAAAGCGAATGCGAATACTTATTTTTGATTTTTGCGAATGCGAATATTCCAAAATTATATAGCGAATGTCAAAAAATGTTTTACGTAAACGAATAATTTAGTTTCATTCCTACTGTCTGCCTTTCCATATAAAAATATGTATTCCAGTTAAGTAATAAAACATAAAATATTTATTTCAAAGTAAAACAAAAATATATATAATTCTCAAAAATTCAGTTTTTAATAATAATATTTTTTTTTATTTACTTTCGAAAACTTTAAAGTATCCAGTATTCAAAGTTTAGTAGAGCCAAGTTGTATTTAACAAAAAGAAGCTTCGCTGCTTTTTCGCTATGTAATCTAGTTCTTAGTGGATCATAAGATAAGTCCGGCTCCACTAAACAACTGTTCTCTGGGAACACTTCCCGGAGGCGTAGCTAAGAACTGGCGTGCCAAAGGTACTAACCTTTTGGTATTTCGAGCTGTTTCGTTTCCACTACAATAAAGGAACTTCTGAAATATGAACTTTTTCTCTTTATTGTATTTAGCTAACAATTTTTTTGCATGAGAGACTGAAAACGTGATCTCTTGATCTCTCTATTGTCGTCATCAGTCTCACTATTACTATTACTTGTATGAATGCGAATGCGAATATTGGAATATTTATTTTGCGAAAGCGAATGCGAATATTGAAATATATATGTATAAGAATGCAAATGCGAAAGCGAATGTACAAAACGATGCGAATAATTCGCATATGCGATGCGAACGTTCGTTACATCCCTACTTATTACTTATTGAAATTAAATCCTATTTCAAAATTCAACTACCAGAAGATATGGAAGTTAATCTCAGTTTTGAGGTATACGGTGTTGTCTAAATAGATTTTGAAGATGATGTGTAAGATTGAATCTAGAATTAAGCTCTACATGTAATTTGAGAGGATGAAAATTAATAATTAGTTGATTGCGCACATAAGACATACAATTAAACAAAACATGTATATGGTAGCAGTTTGATAACTCAATAATTTGAACTCGTAGTAAAATATGAATTATAATTGTTCCTGTCAACCAACATCTACTAATAGAACACTGATAAATTTTAACAAATCGAAAAAACTGAATGCATTATATTTACTAAAGGGACTCTGTATTATGAATTGCAATGGTTAATTAGAATTATATTATCCGTAGCAATTTGCAAAATTGTAGGCAGATATTATAAACGAAAAGGTGCCGTATACTAATTTCGGAGAACATTTTTGGAGGGAGTTACGATCGAAGTTTTAGAAAAAATTAACCCTTACACATGAGGCGCACCCTAGTACACATTGTGCCGCAGAATTAAATTCACTTGCCCAACCGATTAACTCCATTTTTTAGTTTTAAAAACTGACAGATTTCATATTTTTTCATATTTTAAATTAACACTTCTGAATATTTCCTCCATCGTTAAATTTGTTACTTCACTTACATAACTTTATAATTTTACAAGGTTTTATAGAACCCATATATTATTTCATATGGAGTTAATCGGTTTGACAAGTGAAGTATCCAGAAAAAAGTTTACATTGATACAGCCAAGGTTATTTGCTTCAATTTTTAAAATATCCAGAAACAACAATATATAACCGACTTAAGTTGATCTTTTTAATTAACTCATATCTGTAACAAGTGGCAAAATAATAAAATCTTCTAAATACACTTTTTTACATACAATTTGACGAAAATAAATCATTAAAGATAAATCTGAATAATTACGCATTAGGTTGGTTCGAATTCCAACAAGTAATTCAGATAAAATTCTGATAGAGCGGAAAACTTGCTAGCGAATATTTTGAAAAAAAAAACTTGAAATCGGTCAATACCTTTTGTCCACACACCCCACTTGAATTTTTGAATATTTTTCTCGAAAAATTCACATTTCTTAGAAGCATGTTTTAGTAGCCGTTTTCTAAAGTTTAACATATTATTATGTTTATGTTGAATTATTTAAAAGGGTTATTTTTATGTATATCAATAGCGGTTTTAAGAATTAAAAATAAGTAAGTTTATGGTACAAATTTCAATCATTATTTAAGAACGAGGACGTTGTGAAAAATCTGATCCCATATTCTTTTTGTTTTTTTTTAATCTAATATTTTTTGTTGTTTTTCTAAAAAAAAATTTCTATCTGTCTTTGTTTTTTTAAAAAAAATCGTTTTGTTTTTCGATTCCTTTAAAAATTTTTTTTATTTGTCTCTTGTACAGTGTGCTCCCAAAGCTGCTGTCATTAAAAACAAAGGCGATCATTAAGATTAGTACATTGAATCCTCTTTATGCGTGAATTCCAAACTGGGATTTCTGATACAATTTAGGCAAACTGTATTTCAGGCGAACGAAAACCTTTTGGAATTGTCAACAGAAGATGTGGAAATATTACAGCAGGTCATGTTATGTTTCGTTTTTCGTTTCTTTTAGCACGTCGACTCTGGCAGATCTTTGATCAAAATTTTACGATCTTTTTCACATCTTCAGTCAATAGAAATAGGGTTTATATGTACTAATACATGATGACAGAGGTTTACTGGAGTTAGTCGTTTGAAAATTGCATGAAGTAATGTCAAAAATTCGGTTTTGAATATTTTAAGATTCTTCCAAAACTTAGGCCTTTCTTTAACTTATTTTTGGAAGACTTTCTTTTTCTCCAATATGTATTTGTCACGATAGGCAGAGATCATTTGTTCAACTCGGGGTTGAGAAACTGTGGAAATAGATGCTGTCAAATAAAGCATCTTAATTTTCTTAGCTACCACACACGCCATAGCTAAAAAACCATTTTCTGCGGCAGTAATTCTCAAAAATAATTGTAGCCATCAACAAACATTTAATTATTATGGAAAAGATAACAATCAGACAGCATGAGTAACAATTAATGATAAAAAAAATACAATTAAATCTTACTTTCAAGAAGTTCAGAAAGTACAATATAAGTGTAAAGAGCGAACAGAAGATATTGACCGATTTCAATTACAGTCGAAACTCTCTACAACGAATTCCAAGGGACTGGATATTTACTTCGCTATAAAGAAAATTCGCTATTTAGAAAAGAAAAACAATTTTGTTTCTTTTAACATTTTTTATTTGTAGTAGTCAGTTATTTTGGTTTGAAGTAAATTTTTCCACTTTTTTTCTTTAATATAATTTTCTAATACATTTAGAGAAGTAAACACAGTACATATCGCGATATGCAAAGGTAAACTGATAGCGACTGCATGAAATGTGAGAGATGGCAATGATTCCAGTTGTCACTTGCATAGTTCTGTGGTTCCCCAAAATACGTTTCAATTTTAGGGTAAATAAACGATTCAAAGCATCAGCCTCTGCTTGTGCGTTGTGAAAGCAAAAAAATGCACAGAGAGCAATAATAACAACACCAATAACATACAACATAGCGACGTCGATTTCTTTTTTTTCTGTGCGTGCATTTGGTTTTCCCTACCACTGATGTGTGTAAAAAACAACGAAAAATTATTTGAAAAAATTCGTTATATGAAGATTGAAAACGCTTCAATCTTGAAGTTACGGTCGCAAAAATGCTTCGTTATAAGGAAATATTCGCTATATGGAGATTATAATACACCCAAAACACAGTGTTCTAATAATTGTTTCGCAATAAAAAAAATTTCGTTACATAGGAGTTCGTTATAGAGAGTTCCGACTGTACTTGTATTACTTGTTCCATAGCAAAAAACAAAAAAAGAACCAAAGACAGAAAAATGTTAATTCAATTTCTAAAAGTTCTAAGATTTTTGGCTAATTTGATATATGAGTTGTCCATTATTTCTTAATATGTTTATGATTTAATTTATCTCAGGAATGATGGGATCACAATTTTCTGTTTGACATACCTTTTCCACACTATTGTTTATTTTTAAAATTTGTATGGAAATATACCACCACATGTACTGTGTACGTCTCTACTATATCGCCAGATACGAATTTATATCGGACATGGCCAAGAAAAATGCATATAAAAAGAGCGTTTTAAAAAATTAATTATTTATAGTGTAAGTCTGTAGAAAATAAACATGTTGGCATTATATGACGTTTCATAATTATGTGAGTTTTATTTCATACTAACCACAAAAACCGAAACGCTGGTAAGTATATTGTGTTCAATAGGGGGTCGCTAAAATCGATGTTGGATCTTTGTCGGTGCCACCCTCCCAAAAATGGCAAGTCTTTACAGATTCTAGGAAAGCCAACGTCTATAATTGGTATTGAACCAAATTAATGGCTCGATTTGTCTCTGATATATTACTGATAGGGGGTCGCTAAAATCGATGTTGGATCTTTGTCGGTGCCACCCTCCCAAAAATGGCAAGTCTTTACAGATTCTAGGAAAGCCAACGTCTATAATTGTCTTTACAGACAATTATAGATATATAATTGGTATAATCTATAATTGGTATTGAACCAAATTAATGGCTCGATTTGTCTCTGATATATTACTGACAACTGTGTTGGATTATATGATATTTTCGCTCTCTCAAAGGACACGCCCATCTTCCATACATCCTAAAATGAAAAAACTTAAATATTCCAAAATAAGATACATTTGCCCTTCCTCCAATGTTTTCTATACATACATATTTGTAAAAAGAACATAACATTGGCTATGGGGTTTCTAGAAAAACACATACGCTTTCTATTCGTTCTATTGTTTAGATTATTAAAGCTCATATTTTCGATCTCGCAATGTAACAGAGCATAAGGCTAAGTAGAAACCGTTTATGTTTCACATGTTACGATATTTTTTAATATATAACTATGAAATGTACCAAGCTATAAGGACACAAATGAAATATGCCTCAGGGGAAAGTAGTCCAAGAACATAAGAATGGAAGCCTCATATACACTTACCATATTTTACACCTGTAACTCCAATGACATACATTTCTTAATGTTTAACACCTAGTATATTGTAGGGAAGGCTGTCGTCGCCAGTTACGGGCCATGCCATATCTCTTTGGCCTCGCATCGAAAATAAACATTCCTACTGTTTATTCATATTTATTTCTTCACGAATAAAAACACTTGTGCCACTCCACCTCTTCTACTGATCGAAAATAACGATTTCGTATCTGTAGTGCCAAATACTATTAGTACATCGAATTTTGTCGCTCTAGGGCTAAAACTATATTTATCATGCCCACTTATCGAAAATAAAAATTTGGTCCGCACCTTCATATTTATAATGCCAGGTACCATCTGTGTGTTGAATTTTAATGCTCTGTGGATAAAAAATACATTTTCCACGTCAATTCGGCCCAATAATCAAACATATAACTTTGGTCTATTCATTCATAACTGCAGAGCCAAATATTTTACGTGCATCGAATTTTATTTATCTGGGCACACAAATTACATTTTACATGCCCCACACCCTTTTGGATGAGTTTTTCCTTTTATTCTTGAAATAAGCCTACTCCAGCGCTTTCTACCGGGAACATTTATTGTCAAACAAACTTACATTCTAAGTTTTAATTAAATTGGTCCATTCGTACATAATTTTTTTCCTCATGATCAAGCAAACATACATTCTGAATTTCAATTGAATCGGTCTATCCACTCAAATTTTTTATATAAATTCCACAAATAAAGCGCCACCTAGCGGCATGAAAATACAATGGTACCTATTATCATATCTGCCAGTTATGCCTACAAAATTTCATAAAAATTGGTCGAGCCGTTCCGGAGGATTGCTATTACAAATTTTTATATATTAGAAGATTAAATTTTAAAACTTAAAAATAGTTTGGTTTATATTAAATTTCAAAAAAAAGTTAGTTTACGAATAGAGATTTTGACTTGATATATGGCCGTGTTCGGGAAAATGTCAACCACAGGGGAAACAAATTTTTGTGACTTTTACAAAAAATTTTTGTGTGTATGAAATAAGAAGTGTCTAATAAATCTGGAAAAATCTGTTTTTGGTCGAAAATTGCAAAACAGTGGTAACCCTGGCATGTTTTTTCTAGTAAGCTTTATACTGAGATGTAAAACAAAATGGATAGCTCACAGAAAAAGGTTAAAACCAGGGATTGAAAAGACTCCAAAACACTCTGCTCAACACATTTTAAACGTCGGTAATGAGCGCAGGCGAACTCAAAACACAAGAGTTTAATGATCGAAGATGCTCCGCACACAGAGTCAACACATAACAAAACTCTTTTGTACAATTTTTTCCTGAGCGCTCAAAGATGGTGTGCACACATAAACGAGCGACACTAAAAGATTGGTAGAGAAGAAGAAGAAATATAGCTGTATATGTGTAAATATATGTATGTATGTGTTTTTGTCTCTATATGAATATTCATGTGTTACTCCGTGTTTGGGTATTTTCGTTTCTCAGTGCACATATGAGTTGTGTCATCTTTATCGCACACACGACGGGAGTCAGAAAAAAGAGCAACATCGTTTTCCGACACTTAGCGAGATGTGTTTGCATGTTAACATGCTCAACGGTACAGAGTTTGTGTCACATTTACCTCTCAAACACTCTCATGAAAAGAGTTTTGCATACATTTTGTGCACATTTGTGAGTTTTTTTCAAACGCTGGTTAAAACAACCTATTTTGCTCAGAAAATTTCATTGTTTTCTTTTGCAATAAATAGATAAAGAATTGTTTTAGTGCTGAAACCAAAAAAAAAATTAAAAAAAAATTTTAAATGCACATTTGATGGCAATGAAAACTGCGCAAGTTCAGTGTAATGTGAAAGACTAAAATTGGAAAAGTTTAATAACGGTGGTTGCACGCTGCTGTTTAGTTATGAAAACATAACTATTTCTGAGCTGGAGTTCCTAATATCTGGAATGGGTGGTATTTTTAAAGATTAATGCTGGTTTCTCAGTTTAAATTGACATCAAATGTGTGTAATGTGAAAGACCACTTGAAAAAAAACACTTAAATTTTTTTTTTGGTAGGATCCACTCACAAGTGGAAAAAAAATAAAAATTACATCGAAAAGCTAAAAAAGAATGGTAAATACAAAGAACACAAAAGAAAGAGGGCAGAAGCTATGCGTAAATTGAGAGAAAACCGTAAACTGAAGGAAAGTGAAATGACAAGAAAGGATCGTGAGTCTCTTGTAGAAAGACGTCGCAAAGACTACGTAAATGCATTCAACCTTACACCTTCAACCATTTCTGTCGAAGAAGTCACTGATGAAGACTTTTGTAAAATAAACAATAAATTAAATGTTGCCGATTTTTTTTTTAACACAAAATATATTCGTGATATTGCGTCGGCCCATCAAATACAACAAGAGTCCGGCAATATCCGCATTTTTTCAACTTTCAAAGAAGGATATAATCAATCTTAAAAAATAAAAAAATAACTTAAAATCAAAAGAGAAACAGAATAAAAATAGAGTTTGAATAACTTTGTTTTTGCATTTTTTTATAATTCCGCAAATATAACCGTTTTCAAAAGAATGTAGTTTTATTTGGCATACGGAACAATGGTGACATAAAACTTTAAAGCTTAGTAGAAAAAACATGCTAGGTGTTGCCAAATTTATTAGACATTTCTTATTTCATACACATCAAAAATTTTCGCGAACACGGGTGTGGGCACGCCCTTAAATATTGTCATGCTGTTTACGAATTTTTTGACACCTTTTTTTTTTTTGCCATAAAAAGCTGATAAAAACATGGTTTTGTGCCACCTGTCACAAATTCCTCTCCCCCACCTCCCAAACCATGATATTTATTACGATCCCTTAGCCCCAAGACCTAATATTGGACTTTGGTTGTAAAAAAATTTCTTTAAGAAGCATTTATAAGCACTAAAAGTCGTTTTTAAATGCAAAAATTTGTACGATGTAATGTGAAAGACTTTCGTTGTAATGTGAAAGACTTGATATTTTTAGTCCTACTGGGGTTTCTAAGCAACATATTTAAACCGTTTAAATTCAATTTCCTTTCTTCATTATTCAACTTTTATCTCCAAAAGTACGGGGACAACCCGTTGTCTATAAGAGCAGAACTTTTAGAAAGTATCTGTCTACCTCAAAAGTGACTTCCAAAATTTGTGATGTGAAAGACCGTCTTTAACTGCTTATACCATGAAAACCATAGGACCTGGAAAAAAAATTTCTTTGAAGGAAATGTGCACACTGTTAAGCTTAATAATTTCCATGCAAAAAACATTAGCATTTAACTAGTTTCAAACCAATTTTTTCACATTTGTGTGTACAAATGTAATGTGAAAGACTGCGAACACGGCCATATGCTCTATTGTTGAGTAAGTGCGACCTCTAATCTAATCTAATCTAATCTAATCTAATCTAATCTAATCTAATCTAATCTAATCTAATCTAATCTAATCTAATCTAATCTAATCTAATCTAATCTAATCTAATCTAATCTAATCTAATCTAATCTAATCTAATCTAATCTAATCTAATCTAATCTAATCTAATCTAATCTAATCTAATCTAATCGAATCTAATCTAATCTAATCTTTAAGAAAACAAATAATAAAATCACATACAGATTTTTTGTACGTCTTAATAAAATTTTAAGTTGCCCCATGAAAAAATAAGACTCCCCCTAGAGCCCATGCTCCGACAGAAGAGAAAAACGATGAGAACAAAGACGAGTTCTACGAGTGCCTAGGAGATTTAAATGCTAAAATAGCAGGGTTAAGCATGGCGAATAACGTACGTAACCAGGCACAACGAAAGCTAGACATCGGTAAACTGCGGACAACACTGATAGCGGACGCCTACTCTAACCACCAAACTCAACTGCTACGGAATGTTCCAAACCCTGATAATATTTTTTCGCAGTGCCAATATATAGCCGACTCCATAGAACGGACTGCGATAAGCGTATCTCAAGAAAATGCCTGATACGACGATGAATGTCGCAATGCCACGATAGAAAAGGATGCTGCATACAGGGCAAAACTGCAGCCAATGGCAACGCAAGCTGTTCGTGAACATCACAGGGAAAAAAGAGCTGAAGAAGAAAGAAATAAAGCGGAGAATAGTTCTCGCCAATAGATGTTTTTACGAGCTTTGGCAACGTTTTAGTAACACTATCTTATCTCGTGATACTAAGAACCAGCTATACCACCAGGTGTTAGTTTTACCCGTTCTGTTGTATGCTGCCGAGTCATGGGTGCTTACGACAATTGATATAAAAAACCTAAGAGTATTCGAGAGAAAAATACTCCAAACAACATATTTACCTATCTGTGTCGACGGCGACGTAGCTAAAAGAGTCAGAATTCAACGACTACGATGGCAAGGACATGTTGCATCACTAATTGCTAAAATTAATACTTAATACTTGAGAATGGCTGGGCCGAATTTGCTCAAACTTTTTTTCAGTTGTTCATTATTGCCAGGAGAAGGTTTATGTGAAAGAAAATTTTGGGAAAATCTTCCGGAAAAGTCGGAAAATTGGAAAAATCGTAAATTGTCATTTTGTATGTAATTTTGTGTGCAATTGTTACAGAATGGCTTTTCATATAGAAAAATGGAAATTTTTTGTTGAAATATGCGGAAAATTCTGGAAAAATTCAAAAAGTTTGAATTTGTTTTTTCGACGAAATTCTGCATTTTATAGTATGATTTCATAAATTTGGACGATTGAACTTTGAAAGATTTCGGATAATTATTCCAAAATGACTTTTCGAATGGAAAAATAAAAAAAATTTTGGTGTAAAACTCATAAAATTTTGCATTGTTTCGCTTGATTTGATAAAAATTGATAATTGAATTGTTGTTAAAAATTTTGTGTGCAATTGTTCCGTAGTGGCTTTACGAATGGAAAAAAAGAAAATTTTTTTTCGAAAAATTACGGAAAAATGTCAACTTATTTTTTTTTGACGGAATTTTAAATTTTATCGTATGATTGATAATTTTGGACGATGTTAATCTGTATAATTTCGGATACAGTAAACTACGGATAAATGCACATCGCATAAATGCAAAAACCGCATAAGTGCACTGGAACTTGAAGCCATTAGCCTTTTTTATATGTTTACATACAAAAATACACGGATAAGTGGAACACGTATAAATGCAAAAACCGGATAAATGCACAATTTTTGCTAACCTGAAAGTACTTTTTTAGTACAACTTTGCATGCATAAATGCAAATCTCACATACTTAAGGCTCGTATCTGTACTGTTTTTCGCAGTACAGTACTGTTTTTCGACATCAGAAACTGCGTACTGCTTTTCTCCCTCAGAGTACTGTTTTCCGATACAAAATAGAAATATAAACGGCGAACAGCGAATTCATGCAATAATATTGTTTACTTCAAAAATAAGCTCGACGAAACACTAAAAATGCGTCAAGAGGACGATTTTTTATCTCCAGCTGTAGTAGCAGAAAAGCAAAAACTTATTGACAATGGATACAATTCGATTGAGATGGCTGCTTTACGCACTGATTTTTTCGGTAATTTTGTCTGCTTTGATTTTAATGCTTTTTTAATAATGGAATGAAGTCGAAGCCGTTATAAACAAGTTAAGCAAATACAATTTGTACAATGCCAATGACTATGCGGTAAATTTGCACACCCAATTTAGATATATCAAAAACGAGCGACAAAATTATGCAATGGAGAGAAGGCAATGTTTCGAATGTGGATCGGTGGGTGGAAATATTTATTCATTTCAATAACGCTGATTGCGAATTCAAAGAAATAGCCACGATCGTTGAATATATTTTATATTTGCTAGGAACTTCAGCATCAGTGGAGCGAATCTTCTCTGCAGTGAAAAAACTTGGACGTCAGACAAAACCCCATTAGATGAGCAAAGATTGAAGGCGATTCTGACCTCAAATGTAACATGAAGTACAAATGCGTTGTTTTCTACAATTACCTCAAAACGAAGCCGGCATTGCTTATTCAAATTGCTTCCAACGACATATACAAAACAACCACAAAATTTGATTCTGGAAATGATTGTTAATTTTTTTTTATATATTGAATAAAATATATATGCTATGTAAATATGTACTGCGAAAAGTACTGTTTCCAAATCGATGTACTGCTTTTTTTAAAAAACTTCAGTGAAATGTACTGTTTTTGTCCAAAAAAATATACGAGCGTTATAAATGTAGATTATGATTTAGAGAAACTGGTGAAAAAAATATATAAGGTTGGATCGGAAAACACGGTTCAAAAAAAGATTTCAGACTTTTTCAGCACACGTGGTTTAGGTGAATCAAACTGAGTCCAATTTAATATGTATTTTGCAAAAAACAATGGTGCAAAATATGATTGCAATGATTCATAAACAGCTCTTATTTTGGCACAAAACTGAATATTTTTAATTTTTTTGTATGAAATATGAAAAACACTAAAACAATAAAATATAGATTCGTGATTTTTTTTACCGTAAACTGATTTTATAAGTTTTTATTAAAAACGTTTATGTAATGTAAACCAAATATAAATAAAAACATTAAACAGCTTTATATTTTAATTATTTTCTTAAAGTTCCGTCCAAACTAAACTGGTGTTACAGATTAATAAAAATAATCTAATGTTTGTATAAATGCAATAACCGTGCACTTATGCAATGTTTGTATATATGCAATAGTTGTGGACTTATCCGAGTGTTGTATAACTGCAAATATCGCATAAGTGCAAAAAAAGTCGCGCGAAAACCGATGTGCACTTATCCGTAGTCTACTGTAATAGAAAAATTCTTGGTGGAAAACTCGAAATATTCCGTAAAAACTGGAAAAATGTAGATCTTTCGACGAAATTTTGCACTGTATCGCTTGATTTAATGATTCGTAAAGGTGGAAAATTCGTTATGATGCTTCGTAAATTTGGGATAATTATGTTAAAAGTATAAACACGAAATCGATTCCTTTGTGGCACTGTTCAAGCAGCTAACTACTTCCGGTCTTAGACCAAGTATTCCCTGGGCAATGACTTTAAAGCAACCGCTTTGAAGTTAGCTAGAGTTAGAAGGCGAAATGTTGAGTAACCTAATCGGCATGCTACCACCGATGCGTCTTAGGAACTAGGTAACAGAAGTTACTGAAACTCAACACAGGCTCTCTTAGTGGCTTTGGCAGCCCCAAGAAACTAAGATCGGGAGCGGTGGCCTAATAAGCCACTCTCCTTAAACAAAAATTTATTATGAAAACACGAAGAAAACGAAAAACAAGAACCCCCCCAAATTTTGACGACCCCCGCAAACGATATAAGGACCATGAGTTAAGGATATGCACCTGGAATGTCCGAACTCTATACAGAGATGGTGCCTCTATCCAACTGGCGGATGTCCTCGACAAATACAAGGCTGACATCACCGCCATACAGGAAATGAGATGGACGGGACAGGGATGCACACGACGGAAGAACTGTGACATCTTTTACAGCTGCCATGCAGAAAGACACGAATTTGGATGTGGTTTCATAGTCGGCAAGAGACTTCGACACCTGGTCTCGCGGTTTAACCCTGTAAATGACCGTATAGCCACCATTCGCATCCGGGCGAAATATTTTAACATTACGCTGATTTGTGTACACGCCCCGACGGAAGACAAAGACGATGACATCAAAGATGCATTCTATGAGCGCCTGGAGGATATATATGACCGCTGCCCTGCACATGACATTAAAATTGTTCTGGGAGATTTTAATGCTAAAATTGGAAGGGAAGATGCTCTTGGTTCAGCAGTCGGAAAATTCAGTCTACACAACAACACCTCCGATAACGGATTCAGACTGGTAAGTTTCGCGTCGGCAAGAAACATGGTTGTGAGTGGAACCAGATTCCCGCATAAAGATATCCACAAGGCAACCTGGATATCTCCCGATCAAAATACAAGAAATCAGATTGATCACGTGGTAATTGATGGAAGGCATGTCTCAAGCGTTATGGACGTGCGTGTAATGCGCGGTGCAAATATCGACTCGGATCACCACCTAGTTGCAGCCAAGGTACGCACACGATTAAGTAGAGCTAAAAACACTCTTAATCAAACGCAAAGGAAGCTAGACATCACAAAGCTGCAGACCACTGAGATAGCCAATGCCTACTCCAACCAGCTCTCTCAATTACTCCATACAAATCCCCCTAGTTCTGATGTTCCCGACATGCAGTGGCAGCATATCGCGAATTCTATGACCACTGCCGCAACAACCGTACTGGGTTATGAAAAACCACGCTCAGACAAGCCCTGGTACGATGACGAATGTCGCGAAATGTCTGAGGAAATGGATGCTGCATACAAGGCAAAACTGCAGCCAATGGCGACGCGTGCGGTGGCGGAGCGTTATAAAGAGGAAAGGAGGGAGATGAAACGCCTGTTCAGACGGAAAAAGCGTTTGTGGAAGAAAAGAGAGAGCCAGGATATCGAAAACTACAGGGATAGAGGTGAGGCCCGAAAGTTCTACCAAAAGGTTAAAAGTAAAGGTTTTGGAACAGGGATCCCCACCTGTAAGGACAGAGACGGAAACCTGGTCACGGACACTCAGAGTGTGCTGCAAATATGGAGGGAACACTTTCAATCTCTTCTC
The DNA here is from genome assembly GCA_964034835.1 of Muscina levida. NCBI lineage: Eukaryota > Metazoa > Arthropoda > Insecta > Diptera > Muscidae > Muscina > Muscina levida. The sequence goes on from OZ035880.1 coordinate 72,980,274, forward strand.
GTTCCCGAAGGCAGCATAAGTGACGGAATCGCACCAATCATCGACGATGGAGTAGATTGTCCACCACCGAGCCAAAACGAGATCAGCACGGCAATTGCCCGGCTTAAAAATAATAAAGCTGCGGGAGCCGATGGACTGCCGGCAGAGCTTTTTAAAGCCGGCGGCGATGACCTGGTAACATGCATGCACCAGCTCATAAACACGATTTGGCTCAGGGAATGCATGCCCGATGATTGGAATCTGAGTGTCCTATGTCCCGTGCTTAAGAAAGGCGATCCTAGTGTGTGTACCAACTATCGCGGGATTAGCCTTTTACCCATCGCATACAAGGTCCTGTCTAGTGTGTTATGTGAAAGACTAAAGCCCCTCCTGGCGAACCTGATTGGACCTTATCAGTGTGGCTTTAGACCTGGTAAATCCACCACCGACCAGATATTCACGCTACGACAAATCCTGGAGAAGACCCAAGAAATGCAGATCGATACCTACCATCTGTTCATCGATTACAAAGCTGCATTTGACAGTCCGATACGACAGAAATTGTTGGATGCTATGGCTGAGTTTGGTATCCCCGCAAAACTAATTCGACTCTGCGGGATGACACTGACTGACACGAAGTTTTCAGTGAAAATTGGCAAAAATCTGTCAGAGCCATTTTCTACCAAGCGAGGCTTTAGACAAGGCGATAGTCTGTCCTGCGATCTCTTTAACATCGTAATGGAGATGATCATGCGGAAAGCAGCAGTAAACAGGAATGGCACCATATTTAACAAAAGCCACATGTTGCTCGCGTATGCTGATGATATCGATATTATTGGACGTGGATTGCGAGATGTTACTGCGGCTTTTTCGAGCATTGAAAAGCAGTCGGCTAAAGTGGGTCTGGTGATAAACGAGGACAAAACCAAGTTATTTGTTTCAACGAACAAAGAGTCCACTCGTCTGGGACGCTGCGTGAACGTTGACAACTATAATTTTGAAGTGGTAGATGATTTTGTCTACCTTGGCTCCGCCATAAACAAAAATAATAATGTCAGCCTCGAAATCAAAAGACGAGTATTGAACGCAAACCGCTGCTACTATGCGCTAAGCAAGCGATTTAACAACAAAGCGCTCTCTCGAAAAACAAAGATCCAGCTCTACCAGACTCTGATCCTACCTGTCTTGCTCTACAGCGCAGAATCGTGGGTAATGACACAAGCGGATCAATCTATTCTGGGAGTCTTCGAGAGAAAAATACTCCGCAAAATATTTGGACCCATCATCGTGAACGGCGAGTACCGTCGTCGAATGAACCATGAGCTGTACAACGACATCGACGTGGTCAAGCGCGTTCAAATAGACCGAATGCGCTGGCTTGGACACGTTGTACGAATGGACGATAACGCTCCGGCTCGAAAAGTCTTCGGCAATAAACTCGATGGGCGGCGCAGGAGGGGGCGACCAAAACTCCGATGGATAGACCAGGTGACGGAAATGTTAAGTAAGCTTGGTATGACGAACTATCTACGGTGCGCAAAAGACCGAAGCGCTTGGAATGGTTTTCTACGTGCGGCTACTGATAGATGAATTTCTGTTGTTGCTGCCAGTAAAGAAGAAGAAGAATAAACACGAAATGATTGAGCAATTTTAAAATCTTCTGCATAAGAATAACGCATTGGTCCGATTGTTCAAAACCGCATTGAATACAATGCATTCCGACGACCACAAAATCAGAGCAGACAAAAAACCCTCTGGTTGCCATGCAGGACAAATTAGTGCTCCCACTATAAATGAAGTCGCAGTTGTGATTGTTGGGAAAAATGTGGAATCACGCGATATTGTTCTCAAGCGTCGGGATGATACACAACTGAGGCATGACTCATCGGTCATATGATGCCCTTCAATACCCGTTGATGTTCTGTCGTGGAGAGAATGGCTATCACCTCAAATAAAAAATTGTCAATAGAACAACAGGTTTGTTTTCAAGTCATCACTTCTTTTCATTCTCCGTTCAAGTTCGAATCTCGATTATGAAATTAACTTCTGATCGAAGACATGTGCGGCAGTCTACTGTCGAAATTGGAATACCAGCGTCAAATCGTTCGATGCACGATGTATTCAATCGCGAATTGCAACGAGATCAAGCATTGATCAAGATGCGCTGACTGAAAGAGTCCGAATAAATGTGCCGCCATTGAATGCCGAGCAAACGAACGTTTACGATTCGCTGATGGAGGTTGTTGACGATGGAAAAGGAGTCATTTACTTTCTTGATGTTCCTCCAGGCAAGACTATCTTTGATTCTGGCAACATTTAGTTAAGATTGCAAATTCCGTTAGCTGTTGCATCCACTAATATTTCTGCCACATTGTTGAAACGCGGTCGACCTGTAATTTCCTCTTTGAAGCTGCTGATGAATCTTCTCACGGTTGACAAGCCAACGTGCATCGAAATTGTTGCGAGAATGTAAAATCATCATTTGGGATGAATGCACGATGACACAAAAACGAGTTTTGGAGTCAGTTGACCGAACGATTTAGGTTTTACGAGGTGATTCGAGATGATTAAGTGTGGCTATGGTATTTTCGTCAAACGCTTCCCGTCATCCCAAAATATATTGCTGCTTATGAAATTAACACATGCCTGAAATCGTCATCTTTGTGTTACTGAATTTTCAAGACAGCTACTGGCGCTTGGTAATGGCCAAATTCCTGTTTATGCTTCAACTGGATTGATGGACGTTCCCGGTAAATTTTTTCGAGTTTACATCGTCAGAGCAGGAACTCATCACCAAAGTTTTCCTCGGCATTTCAAAAAATTATAAAAATCTAGATTGGATAAGTGAACGGGCCATACTAGCAGCGAAGAATAAGGTCGTCGATAGCTTGAATGTTATTATTCAAAGTCGATTCGATGGAGAACTGCATTCATACAAATCCGTTGACAGTGTGACCAACGAGAATGAGGCGACCAACTATCCGACAGAATTTTTAAATTTTTTTGATGTGTCAGGAACTCCGCCGCATAATTTACTGCTGACGGTGGGATCGATCATAAGCATGTTGCGGAATCTGAATCATCTTAAATTGTGCAACGGTACACGTTTGTCGGTCAAGAAACTGATCATCAATGTGATTAAAGCGACGTTCATCAGGGGCAAATTCCAAGGAGAAGAAATCCTTATCCCACGTATTCCTATTATTCTAACCGATCTTCCCTTCCAAATTCAAGCGAATTCAACTCCCCATTCTATTGGCTTTTGCGATGACAATCAATAAATCGTAAAACTCATCAATGAAAGTTTGTGGGATCAATCACGAATTTCCCTGCTATTCACAAGATCATCCGTACGTTGTCTGTTCGCGTATTGGCAAACCGTCTTCATTGTTTGTTTTTACGCCGGAAAACAAATCGAAAAACATTGTAAATCAGATCGTTCTTCACCGCTCTTCACTAATTTCGATTAAATTTAAATCAATCACATTAAAACTTGAACTAACTATGTTTTACTATATAATATAATTGTTGAAAAATGTATTCCGTTGCTGACGTTATACACTTTGTCATCCATATTTTCCTGTAGAATAGTGTAAAAATCAGGGACGTAACAGTTATAAGAGATATGACGAACAAGTCTTTTTTAACCATTAATATTGACTAATTGAAATAATGGTTATAAGAAACCAATATCGAAGAGAAATAATTAATTTTGGTTATCGTAACCAATATAAGTGAGAAAAATTTTTTTTTGGTTATAAATAACCATTAAAGCAACCGAAAAAATTTTTTGGTTACCAATAACCATTATCGAAAGTAATTTATTTTTTTGGTTATCTCGACCCAAAAATATATCGTATTTTTGATGTTAAGTTTGTTTTTATACCCTCAGCCTACGGATAGGTGGGTATATATCATTTGGTACGACCCAAAACTTGAACACGTAGAAAGAGTCACTTTAGAACCTAGGTTTCTTTGAAACAAATTCGAGTCATGGCTTTTTAAGACGTTTGATCCATGTCCGTCAGTCTGTCTGTCCGGCTGGTACGCCCGATAACTTTAACAGCTTACACGAAACACTTTCAATTATTTTGAAACTGTTAATATATATATATATAAAAATGGTGTGGAAAATGTATGGTAATTCATCAATTTAGAACGGCTGGGCCGATTTTGATCAAATTTTTTTTCAGTTGTTCGTTATTGCCAGAAAAAGGTTTATGAGAATGAAAATTTTGGGCAAATTATCCGGAGAAGTAGGAAAATTGCAAAAATCCTAAATTGAATTAAGTGTGCAATTGTTACGGAATGCCGAATTGCAACGAGATCAAGCATTGATCAAGATGCGCTGACTGAAAGAGTCCGAATAAATGTGCCGCCATTGAATGCCGAGCAAACGAACGTTTACGATTCGCTGATGGAGGTTGTTGACGATGGAAAAGGAGTCATTTACTTTCTTGATGTTCCTCCAGGCAAGACTATCTTTGATTCTGGCAACATTTAGTTAAGATTGCAAATTCCGTTAGCTGTTGCATCCACTAATATTTCTGCCACATTGTTGAAACGCGGTCGACCTGTAATTTCCTCTTTGAAGCTGCTGATGAATCTTCTCACGGTTGACAAGCCAACGTGCATCGAAATTGTTGCGAGAATGTAAAATCATCATTTGGGATGAATGCACGATGACACAAAAACGAGTTTTGGAGTCAGTTGACCGAACGATTTAGGTTTTACGAGGTGATTCGAGATGATTAAGTGTGGCTATGGTATTTTCGTCAAACGCTTCCCGTCATCCCAAAATATATTGCTGCTTATGAAATTAACACATGCCTGAAATCGTCATCTTTGTGTTACTGAATTTTCAAGACAGCTACTGGCGCTTGGTAATGGCCAAATTCCTGTTTATGCTTCAACTGGATTGATGGACGTTCCCGGTAAATTTTTTCGAGTTTACATCGTCAGAGCAGGAACTCATCACCAAAGTTTTCCTCGGCATTGCAAAAAATTATAAAAATCTAGATTGGATAAGTGAACGGGCCATACTAGCAGCGAAGAATAAGGTCGTCGATAGCTTGAATGTTATTATTCAAAGTCGATTCGATGGAGAACTGCATTCATACAAATCCGTTGACAGTGTGACCAACGAGAATGAGGCGACCAACTATCCGACAGAATTTTTAAATTTTTTTGATGTGTCAGGAACTCCGCCGCATAATTTACTGCTGACGGTGGGATCGATCATAAGCATGTTGCGGAATCTGAATCATCTTAAATTGTGCAACGGTACACGTTTGTCGGTCAAGAAACTGATCATCAATGTGATTAAAGCGACGTTCATCAGGGGCAAATTCCAAGGAGAAGAAATCCTTATCCCACGTATTCCTATTATTCTAACCGATCTTCCCTTCCAAATTCAAGCGAATTCAACTCCCCATTCTATTGGCTTTTGCGATGACAATCAATAAATCGTAAAACTCATCAATGAAAGTTTGTGGGATCAATCACGAATTTCCCTGCTATTCACAAGATCATCCGTACGTTGTCTGTTCGCGTATTGGCAAACCGTCTTCATTGTTTGTTTTTACGCCGGAAAACAAATCGAAAAACATTGTAAATCAGATCGTTCTTCACCGCTCTTCACTAATTTCGATTAAATTTAAATCAATCACATTAAAACTTGAACTAACTATGTTTTACTATATAATATAATTGTTGAAAAATGTATTCCGTTGCTGACGTTATACACTTTGTCATCCATATTTTCCTGTAGAATAGTGTAAAAATCAGGGACGTAACAGTTATAAGAGATATGACGAACAAGTCTTTTTTAACCATTAATATTGACTAATTGAAATAATGGTTATAAGAAACCAATATCGAAGAGAAATAATTAATTTTGGTTATCGTAACCAATATAAGTGAGAAAAATTTTTTTTTGGTTATAAATAACCATTAAAGCAACCGAAAAAATTTTTTGGTTACCAATAACCATTATCGAAAGTAATTTATTTTTTTGGTTATCTCGACCCAAAAATATATCGTATTTTTGATGTTAAGTTTGTTTTTATACCCTCAGCCTACGGATAGGTGGGTATATATCATTTGGTACGACCCAAAACTTGAACACGTAGAAAGAGTCACTTTAGAACCTAGGTTTCTTTGAAACAAATTCGAGTCATGGCTTTTTAAGACGTTTGATCCATGTCCGTCAGTCTGTCTGTCCGGCTGGTACGCCCGATAACTTTAACAGCTTACACGAAACACTTTCAATTATTTTGAAACTGTTAATATATATATATATAAAAATGGTGTGGAAAATGTATGGTAATTCATCAATTTAGAACGGCTGGGCCGATTTTGATCAAATTTTTTTTCAGTTGTTCGTTATTGCCAGAAAAAGGTTTATGAGAATGAAAATTTTGGGCAAATTATCCGGAGAAGTAGGAAAATTGCAAAAATCCTAAATTGAATTAAGTGTGCAATTGTTACGGAATGCCGAATTGCAACGAGATCAAGCATTGATCAAGATGCGCTGACTGAAAGAGTCCGAATAAATGTGCCGCCATTGAATGCCGAGCAAACGAACGTTTACGATTCGCTGATGGAGGTTGTTGACGATGGAAAAGGAGTCATTTACTTTCTTGATGTTCCTCCAGGCAAGACTATCTTTGATTCTGGCAACATTTAGTTAAGATTGCAAATTCCGTTAGCTGTTGCATCCACTAATATTTCTGCCACATTGTTGAAACGCGGTCGACCTGTAATTTCCTCTTTGAAGCTGCTGATGAATCTTCTCACGGTTGACAAGCCAACGTGCATCGAAATTGTTGCGAGAATGTAAAATCATCATTTGGGATGAATGCACGATGACACAAAAACGAGTTTTGGAGTCAGTTGACCGAACGATTTAGGTTTTACGAGGTGATTCGAGATGATTAAGTGTGGCTATGGTATTTTCGTCAAACGCTTCCCGTCATCCCAAAATATATTGCTGCTTATGAAATTAACACATGCCTGAAATCGTCATCTTTGTGTTACTGAATTTTCAAGACAGCTACTGGCGCTTGGTAATGGCCAAATTCCTGTTTATGCTTCAACTGGATTGATGGACGTTCCCGGTAAATTTTTTCGAGTTTACATCGTCAGAGCAGGAACTCATCACCAAAGTTTTCCTCGGCATTGCAAAAAATTATAAAAATCTAGATTGGATAAGTGAACGGGCCATACTAGCAGCGAAGAATAAGGTCGTCGATAGCTTGAATGTTATTATTCAAAGTCGATTCGATGGAGAACTGCATTCATACAAATCCGTTGACAGTGTGACCAACGAGAATGAGGCGACCAACTATCCGACAGAATTTTTAAATTTTTTTGATGTGTCAGGAACTCCGCCGCATAATTTACTGCTGACGGTGGGATCGATCATAAGCATGTTGCGGAATCTGAATCATCTTAAATTGTGCAACGGTACACGTTTGTCGGTCAAGAAACTGATCATCAATGTGATTAAAGCGACGTTCATCAGGGGCAAATTCCAAGGAGAAGAAATCCTTATCCCACGTATTCCTATTATTCTAACCGATCTTCCCTTCCAAATTCAAGCGAATTCAACTCCCCATTCTATTGGCTTTTGCGATGACAATCAATAAATCGTAAAACTCATCAATGAAAGTTTGTGGGATCAATCACGAATTTCCCTGCTATTCACAAGATCATCCGTACGTTGTCTGTTCGCGTATTGGCAAACCGTCTTCATTGTTTGTTTTTACGCCGGAAAACAAATCGAAAAACATTGTAAATCAGATCGTTCTTCACCGCTCTTCACTAATTTCGATTAAATTTAAATCAATCACATTAAAACTTGAACTAACTATGTTTTACTATATAATATAATTGTTGAAAAATGTATTCCGTTGCTGACGTTATACACTTTGTCATCCATATTTTCCTGTAGAATAGTGTAAAAATCAGGGACGTAACAGTTATAAGAGATATGACGAACAAGTCTTTTTTAACCATTAATATTGACTAATTGAAATAATGGTTATAAGAAACCAATATCGAAGAGAAATAATTAATTTTGGTTATCGTAACCAATATAAGTGAGAAAAATTTTTTTTTGGTTATAAATAACCATTAAAGCAACCGAAAAAATTTTTTGGTTACCAATAACCATTATCGAAAGTAATTTATTTTTTTGGTTATCTCGACCCAAAAATATATCGTATTTTTGATGTTAAGTTTGTTTTTATACCCTCAGCCTACGGATAGGTGGGTATATATCATTTGGTACGACCCAAAACTTGAACACGTAGAAAGAGTCACTTTAGAACCTAGGTTTCTTTGAAACAAATTCGAGTCATGGCTTTTTAAGACGTTTGATCCATGTCCGTCAGTCTGTCTGTCCGGCTGGTACGCCCGATAACTTTAACAGCTTACACGAAACACTTTCAATTATTTTGAAACTGTTAATATATATATATATAAAAATGGTGTGGAAAATGTATGGTAATTCATCAATTTAGAACGGCTGGGCCGATTTTGATCAAATTTTTTTTCAGTTGTTCGTTATTGCCAGAAAAAGGTTTATGAGAATGAAAATTTTGGGCAAATTATCCGGAGAAGTAGGAAAATTGCAAAAATCCTAAATTGAATTAAGTGTGCAATTGTTACGGAATGCCTTTTCGAAAAAAAAAATAGAAAATTTTTGTTTGTTTTCGAAGAAATTTTGCATTTGTCGTATGATTTAACAATTTTAGACGATGTTAGTGTGAAAACATTCGGATTATTGCTTCGAAATAACTTATCGAGTGGAAAAATAGAAAAATTCTTGGTGGAAAAATTTGATTTTCCGACGAAATTTTGCATTGTATCGCTTGATTTAATGATTTCAGTCGACGTAAAGGTGGAAAATTCGTAATGATGCTTGAGAAATTTCGGGTTATTGTTAAAATTATTATGTTTAGAGATTAAACGCGAAAATGAGCATTGTTCAAACTGGATACAATGCATTCCGACGACTACAAGATCATTATCAGATCAGACAAAAGACCCTCTGGGGGCCATGCAAGCCAATTCAATGCTCCCACTATCAATGGAGTCGCATTGGTTATTGTTGGGGAAAATGTGGAATCACGCGATTTGTCGGGATAGTGAACAACTGCAGCACAAAAAAGAGACTCATCGGTCATATGATGCACTTCAATACCCATTGATGTTCTGTCGTGGAGAGGATGGCTATCACCTCAGTTTAAAGACGGTCAATAGAGCGAAAGGTTTGGTAACCAAGTCATCACTTCTTTTTTATTCTCGATATTTCAGGAGAAGAAACGAGTAAAATGGATAGCTCAATGAAGTTTTATGCGTATCGATTGATGACTCGGCAGATGTTGACAATCATCTGTTAAGATATCGTCGGTCGAAACGGAGCGTCTCAATTTTATTCGTTCGATTCATATAAATCACATTAAAATTTGAACTATCTGTGTTTGCTACTGTCCTTATATGAAGACATTAGCTGAAGAGCGACACGAAGTTCGCCGGGTCCGAGGTTGTATGGCAGAACAACGTTTGCCGGGTCAGCTAGAATTTATATAAAAAATAACATTAAAATTTAAAGCGCTATTTGATAAGGAACATGTTCTACTTTTGATTGCACAATATATAGGGTGTTCAAAACCGAAAAACCGTAAACCGGTTTTTTTATTTAAAACCGTATGCCGGTTTTTGCAAAAATGCCATTTTCGAATAACCGGTTTAACCGAGTTTTTTCCTTCGGGTACTCGGTTTTTTTTTTAAATTAGTTTGAAATTGAATTTAAAATTTTACAAAAGTTTCTAAAAGCATTCTTGCTTATAAAATGTAAAAAGATTTTTCTAAATTAATTTGAAATTTTATTTTAAAATTTTCCAAAGCTTCTAAAAACATTCTCGTTTATAAAACTTTACCAGTTTTTTCTAAATTCATCTGAAATTGAATTTTAAAACTTTAAAAAGCTTCTAAAAACATTCTCGTTTACAAACATTGAATGCCCTAATTATATGTATTAGGACCGGAAAATATCCTACAAGCTAATCCTGTGTAAAGTAGTCTAAAAAGGTGGAAACGATGGAATTTGCTAACGAGCTTTTTAAAAGACTTTATCCTGCAATTTACCCAACAACGGCAGAGTCTATTAACAGTTCAGATTGTGAAATGGGGGAATCTCCTTATGGTAGTCTTTGCAACGATTTAAACATGACAATAATTAACATCCAAAATCCACCATTGAAAACAAATTGCAATGACACAAGCCTGTATGATGATTTCAACTATTTCGATATACAGTAAACTACGGATAAGTGCACATCGCATAAATGCAAAAACCGCATAAGTGCACTGGAACTTGAAGCCATTAGCCTTTTTTATACGTTTACATACAAAAATACACGGATAAGTGCAACACGTATAAATGCAAAAACCGGATAAATGCACAACTTTTGCTAACCTGAAAGTACTTTTTTAGTACAACTTTGCATGCATAAATGCAAATCTCTCATACTACATAAATGTAGATTATGATTTAGAGAAACTGGAAAAAAAATATATAATTTCTGATACAACCAGAAAACACGGTTCAAAAAAAGATTTCAGACTTTTTTAGCACACGTGGTTTATTATTTTGCAAATAACAATGTTGCAAAATATGGTTGCAATGATTCATTAACAGGTTTTATTTTGGCACAGAACTGAATATTTTTAATTTTTTGTATGAAATATGAAAAACAATAAAACAATGAAATATAAATGTGTGATTTTTTGTTACCTTAACTGAACTGATTTTATAAGTTTTTATTAAAAACCTGTTATGTAATGTAAACCAAATATAAATAAAAAACATTTAACAGCTTTATATTTTAATTATTTTCTTAAAGTTCCGTCCAAACTGAACTGGTGTTACAGATTATTAAAAATAATCTAATGTTTGTATAAATGCAATAATCGTGCACTTATGCAATGTTTGTATATATGCAATAGTTGTGCACTTATCCGAGTGTTGTATAAATGCAAAAACCGCCTAAGTGCACAAAAAGTCCCGCGAAAACCGATGTGCACTTATCCGTAGTCTACTGTATTTAATAAAAGGAAAGAAAAGCTCAACATTCTTCTAAACGCTCTTTTGCCAATAAATCCGTCTTCCACAATAAGTGAGCGCGTGTTTTCTGTATCAAGCTTTATAAAAACGAAACAGAAGAATTGACTCAAAATTGAACACTTAAATTGCATATTATTTCTTAAATACTATTTTAACCAGTAAGAAAGTTTCAGTCGGGTAAGCCAACTTACATATACCCTTACCCTCAGTAAAACATATAATTTTCTAGTATATTGATATCATTACTCGATTTCTAAAGTGGGCGAAGTGGTACATTTGTATGGGAGGTACCAGAAGGGGCGTGGATAGACTTAAAGTTTTTTTCTTCAAAACTTTATCCTGATTTAGCTTCAATAAATACAGAATTTACAGAATTTGGGCCCGATCACGTTCTACTCCATCTCTAGAGTGGGCGGAATAGTTCATTTGTATGGGAGGTCTCAGATTGGGCGTGGCTAGACTTAAAAACTTTATTCTGCTTTAGCTTTACTAAAAACAAAATTTGGACACGATCACGTTGGGTGTATTGATATTACTACTCCATCTCTGAAGTGGGCGGAATGGTGCATTTGTATGGGAGGTTCCAGCAAGTACGTGGCTAGGCTTCCAAATTGGTTCTCCAAATTTTTATTCTGTTTGAGTAATACTAAAAACAGAATTTGGTCACGATCGCGTTGGATCTATTAATAATATTAATCGATTTCTAAAGTGGGTGGTACCTGATGGGTATGGGAGGTACCACATGGGGCGTAGCTAGACCTCCAGTTTTTTCTCCAAAACTTTGTCCTGCTATAGTTTTACTAAAAGTAGGATTTTGGCATAATCACCCAATCCGATTGATATAACATACTAAATAAATGCACTTTTTTAAATCAAATTATATTTTTTACAAGTATTATTAACTTTTTAGGAAAAAACCGGTTAAACCGGTTTTCTTTAAAATGCTGTATTCGAAATCCGATTTTTCTAAAAAATCAATTTTTCGAATAACTCGGAAACCGGGTTTCTAAAAAAAGGAGGTATTTGAACACTCTAACAATATATTATTTTTGTTTGAAATTGTCCCAAAACCAATATGTTCTTCGGAACCTGTTATGAAAAAAATTGCTTCATAACTTAATTACATATGCTGTTTTTTTGAAATGTAATTGGTTTTCAATTTGGTACTAACTAGACACATATTTTAGCTCCGATTTTTGAGTTTTTCTTTATAAATATCTTTTAAAAAATACTCATTTCGAATACCATCGGTTCAACAAGCTTTAACAATGATCCGATGGATGTATAAATTCATTAACGGACAAATTTGAATCTTGTTTTTATGTAATCTCTACACAAAATTTAATGATCAGGTGAAGGTCACGGCAAAAAAAAAATTAAGTTTTATTAATTTTCTGTTCTACGGAATCTGTGGTGCAACATGTTGCACATAATCGGTTATAAGGAAACAGAAACAGGATAGAAGGTCGAGTAAAAAAGAAACGATTCTAGTATCAATACCATTCGCAAGAAGTTCTGAAAAATTTTCCTGGGTAATTTAAATTTTTTAGTCTTTCAACTGCTTCTGCAGAAAACAAATTGTATTTTTAAGATTTAGAAAATTTGCCGCCAATCGTTGTCTAAGCTGATATATTAACTGCTATAAACTTTCAATCTTCTTCCGAATTGATTACATCCTTCTTTCATCTTAAAAATTCGTCAAAGTTGTAATTAAAGTAGAAATAGAATATAAGTGAAGTAGGGTGACTAACTTCTTTTTAAACCTCTTTAACTTTTTTGTTTGTGAATAAAATTAAATCTTTACGATCGTTATGAGAAATGGGCATCATGTGGATATAGGAAACGAAGTAGATGAAGTCAATGGTCAAAATTGACTTCGGAGTCAAAAGTGACCAAAGACAAAAATAGAGCTTTGACAAAACATGAACAACGGTACACTTTTTATTTCGATAGGACACCAAACAACGAAGCTATGCAATAAAACCTATATGGGCCGTTCGTAGGGCGCACGGATTCAAAAAAAAATTATTGTCCCCAAATTGTCTTGAGATAATCTTTAAACATAGGAGGTGTCCGCCACAACTTTTTTTTTTGTATGTGGACTGACCCACACTAGTGTACATTAGGGGTATAACCATTTTTTTGGCATAGTGCTATGAGGTGAACTATGTTCTAGTAACCGCGAAAATCATAATCTTTTGTAATTTTTCTGGAAAAAGTTCACGCACCAATTGGTTTTTCCAAACAGGTGTATATAAATTATTTAAAAATGTATTATTTTTTTTAGTTTTATTATTTTTTAAATTACTGAATGTTACATATGTACTCGTATAATAAAAATAAAAAAAATTATGAGTTAGTTATTGAAAGATAAAAATTTAAGATTTTAAGTTCGAGGAAATTTTTTATTTTTTTTTTACTTAAAAAAGGTTAAAGATACGTTTTGGTTTGCGGAAAAATCTCTTACCATCTCTAAATATTAATGAAATTTCATATTTGAGTAATTTTTGTTTTAAATAAACATATTATTAATTTTACTTAACCAAAAAAAAATTTTCAAAACTTCTTCGTGGTTGGTGCGTGAACTTTTTTGACCCTAGCGAAAAAATAAATATAAATTCCCTTATAGTTTTTTATGATTTATTGGACTGTGCTATGCCAATTTTGATATTTTAAAAAATTGTTCAAAAGTTATACCCCTAGTGTACATATTATTTTTCTCTTATTTTTTAAATAAAAAAAATTTATTATCAATAATAATGGGCTTCCCTGAATTAATCCCCAGTTTACCTATGTTTTATCCCACTGTGGGACGGAGCAAAGCAGTGAGACCCAAACTCCCTTGGAAAGATCAAGTGATTGGCGATGTGCCACCATCTGGTAGGACTAACTGGAGAACGTACGGAGAAGACCCAAGCGTGTGAAATCCTTTAATACTTAAGGCCTATAATTTATGAACCACGTCCGTAAGTTGTAACGGGCCATATTAGCAAGTAAATACTATTAATTCGCATTGTGTTTTGAATTGTTTATGGCATGCACATGTACATTTGTCCATAATTGCCATCATACCACCATATATTTCCAAAATAAATGGGTCAAAAGTCAATTAAAAGAACGGAAATGAGAATTAATTAAGTGATGTTTTATCATTTTGAGTACTGTTGTATTGGCGTTCGAAATAAATGTATTTTTTGTAATATTCTTAAACATCTTCCTATAATCAATTGTGAAATTTTTATGATAAAATTATTAATTTTCACAAATTTAAATAATTAATTAATAAATGTAATTTGACTTCTGAGCACATTTTTTTATTTTTAAACATTTTTAAAATTTTGGTTTATGAATATAGGTGGGTACTTCGAAAGCAAAACATTCACAAATTTTAACGAAAAATGTCGGAATACAAAGGGGTAGAAATCGAGATAGAATCAGTCACTGGTCAAATTTGACTTCGTACAGTGGTCGATTTTCTTGAAAAAGGCGCGCATGAGGGTCATTTTTGGAAGTTCCAGAAACTATTTTCTAAGTACGTCTACCTTTCCTTGATAGTCTAAGGTCGTCCAAAACCAAATTTTTGCACCCCATAGATAAATATTAACCCATAATCTGCCTTCGAATGTTTTATGAAAGCTTTTTTCCGATGTAAATTCGGTGAACCACACTAACCCGAAAAGGGTGGAAAGCAATACGTCACGGATCACTTTCGATCTTCTAGATTGTTTTTCTACTTCTTTAAACTTTCCTGAAAAATAATTCCACCGTTTGGAGAGTCGATTTTTATTTTGCAACCCGAAAATCCCCGAAAGTATTCGTCAAAGACAGAAAAATCCCGTTTGAAAATTTTCAAACATGTGCTACTATTTTGGAACACCGCGGAACACTCTGAAACCAATTTCATCGTAAAGGTAGATCCTTCGGTTACACTTTGTCACTTCTTCTATTTGCAACAAGTTGCAATTAATGAAGATATCGAAGATTTCCCGGCTGAACACAGGGTTACACATACAACACACAGCGGATTGCTTTAATAAAATATAAGTTAACGTTAATGTTTTTAGTAATTAAGAACTTGGCATCATTGTTGTCCATAATAACTTTTCAACACTGTTTGGGCAACAGCTGTGTGACATACTTAAGCCAACGAACAGAAAATACAAATTGTATATTTTCAATTCCGTTCTGCTCACAGTTTTTTTTATCGTTATTTGTTCGAGATTCTTTATAGTTTTTTTTTTGCGTGAATTTTTCTATTTTTCGCATTGAACTTCGTCACATTGATTTTGAAAATGTCTGAGACAGATAATAAAAGAAAACTTAGTTATTATAGCCTTTCATGACGTACAGTGTACCTTGTTTCAAGACTGGACTCGGAGGTCAATCGGCAGGCTGTTTGTGGTTTCTGAAGGAAAACAGACACAATCTGACCAAATGGTCATCCAGAACATCCACGATCAGTATCAAGTTAATGGAAAAAACTTGACCGTTCGAGGATCGTTAATTTTGTTAAATCTTGGAAAAGAAAGTGGATACAAAAATCTACCTTATGAGCTACAGAATTTAGTCAAACATGCTACACAGGAGGTTGGAGATCGGAATAAGGAAAAGGATGACTATTAGACTGGCAGCAATTTTTTTTTTTTTAAATGAAATTGTGTGCGCTGCTTAAAATATGAGGTTCCTAGTGGGGCCCCATATAATAAAAACATTTGTCATTCTTAAAGTACTTTCTCTGCGCAAGATCGTAACGGAGCCAAATTTTTGATTATCGGTCTATTTGACCGGGTTTTCAACTAGTATAACTAAAAAGATCTGATTAAATAGGTGTTTTTATAATATGGGGAACTTTGGGCCCCACTAGGCACCTTCGTATTGAGCTGAAAAATAAGGACATGATTTCTTACACCAAACATCATATTTTAAGCAGCGCACACAATTAAATTTAAAAAAAAATTGAATATTGAATTTGACGCCTTTTCAAAGATCAGAAATTACCTAAAAATTTTAAAAAACTGGATGTTGCTTCTCCAGATAATTTCGAACCATTTTTATACTATGAAATTTTGGCTCAAAGTTCGCCAAATACACGAAAAAGTGCATGAAAAAATTCTCCGAACCTTTAATCTGCAAAGATATTTTTGCCGTGGAATTGGCCATATACAGTATTTACCGCTTATATGCACTTCGTAATTTGCTCGACTTTTAGTGCTTATAAGCGGGAAATGCATTTACCAAAACTCGGTTACTCGGATACAAAAGAAAGATTGTTCAAGTTCGGCTGCATATAAACGATAAATGCTTATAACCGGCGTGCATATAAGCGTTAAATACTGTACATTATTAGATAATGTCTTCGTATTGACGTCCAACCTTGGTCAAGGATCCTTCAAAGTCTTTCCATGGGTTTTGATAAGTCAAGATATCGCCAAAGATTTTTTGGGGCACCAATACCCCATGCGCCCCTATTCGACTCAAATCGACCACTGTGCGTCGGAGTCAAAAATCACCTATGGAGGAAATGTAGCCTTTGTAAATCCAAAACAACAGTTTTTTTTCTCGATCGGACTTCAGATGACGTCACAGTGCAGAAAGAACTAAATGAGCCGCTTTGTAGTCCGCGTACATTTTTTTTCTTTTGTTCTAGAATCGTTTGTTGCCTTATCTTCAAATCCAGGGGCTAACATATTCAAAATTTTTTCGACCGTAACTACAGCATATATGAGGATCTTGCAATATATTTGCATTTTTGTTATTCTTCTTTAGCCAATAAAAACTTGTACTTAAAGTGACAATGCAAATTTTTAACTGGAGCGCATAATTACAATATGAAATCAAACTCACTCATCGCTACGAAAGTACAGTTACAAATTTCAGCGCTAGCCTCCTTTTTTGTTTCTAAATCATTATTTGAATATTGGTCTACATTTAACGGGAAAAAATTTTGAATTTATATACGATAGAGGCACGGACGTTATGGTTCTTAACATAATGCCACGAACGAACAACCATCAAAATAAAATGTAAATCAGGACGGACTGTGGGGCCGTCTGCAAAAAATAGGGTATTAAGTTCACAACTTTTAAAGAATTGTTCTGATCATTTTGAAATGTTGCAGACATTTGTGGAGTCATTTGGAGGAGGAGGAATTGTAAATTTTAAACTTTGATAGAGAATATCTTAAGAAAGGTAAAAGATATTCTGAAACACTAAGCGTATTTTTTGTTCATTTTACATAGGAGATTCTTAAAAGTAAAACATCTTTGTAATCCGGCTAAAAGTGTAGAAGTGTCAATCTTTGAAAATTTTAGCAGCATCAAAGTGGTCAACTTTGACATCATGTATCGCAAAATGTGTTGACACAGGGTGCCTCTGAATGCAAAATTCTGAAAGCCTGACTCAAAATTGTGTAGAACATTTCAAAATGATCAGAACAACACTTTAAAAGTTGTGAACTTATTACCGGTTTTTTTTTCAATTGGCCCCACGTCGATAATAAGTCTTAAGACCACATACTTTAATAAAGGATGGTTAAATTTTGAGGACCGATGTTTATTTTGAATAAAACACAAATTATTTAGGAAATTATTGTATTTTTTTTATTATGATAATATTGGTATGGTTCAATTATGTATGGAACAAAATATCGGTCAAATGGCCGCCGCGATCTGGCGGCACACCTACATCCGATGGAGGTTCTATGCCGTTAATGTGCCGAATTATCTCATCCTTCAGCTCTTGAATTGTTGCTGCCTTATCGACGTACATCTTTTTATTCAAATAACCCCAAAGAAAAAAGTCCAACAAGTATCAAATCACATGATCTATGTCTGATTGTCGCGCAAAAGAGCCATTGTTTCGTTAGCTGTGAGGCAAGTGACACCGTCGTGTTGAAACCACATATCGTCCACATACATATATTCGGGCCATAAAAAGTTCGTTATCATCTCACTATAGCGAACATCATTCACAGTAACTGCCTGACCACCCTAATTTTGGAAAAAAAAAATACGGCCCAATGATGGCGCCAGCCCATAAACCACACCAAATGCGGCAATTCTGCTTATTGACGAATTCACTGAGGTGAAAATGTATTTCATCACTGAAGATGATTTTCTCCGAAAATTGATCATCCACTGTTGCCATTTCTTGCCACCAATCTGACCATTGACGAATGGTGAAACGTGAAAAGCCAACGTTATGCTGGCCGCACAAAAAACCGTGATATTCATGATTAATCCCACATACATTCAACGATTTGCCTTGCGATTTATTGATTGTCATCAGTGTGACCAGATCTAAAAAAGTGTTGCAGCTAAATCAGCATTAAAATAATGCTAAAAAATGCTAAAAAAAATATTAAAATGCCAAAAAATAATGCTAAATTTAAAAACGTTTTTTTTTAATAAAATTATCACTATAAAGCATTTAATTTTTAAAATTTTGTATTCAATGTTGCCTTAGAAATATATTTCATTAGAATAATAATAAACAAGAAAGAAAAAATTATTTATGGAATAAAACAGAAACATAAAGTCTTACGTACATAAAAAAAAAGTGTCCATTCAATTCAATATCACATTGGTTTGTACATACATACATATATGTATATTTATATAAAAACTAGTAGGGCGGTTATCGTCGGCTGTGTCGAAGCACAGATACTCTTCACCATTTGTAAAAATGGTGATCAAACTGGTTATTTGCACTATTTTATTCAACTTTGTACCAGCTTCACACATCCATTTAGTCAATAATTTTGTATGGATTTTATTCGATTTACCGATAAGTTTATGAGTTGGTGAGTTGGAGCTTATTTTTATGAATTTTGTAACTCCCCAAAAATGGGATGTTGTGTGGGAGGTGGGAATAGTTTAAATCCGATCATTCGTATCTTAGAACTTATCCTCTGCTTCTGGGACATACAGACGGGCACCCCCAAAAAGGGGGGAGTTTGTATGGAAGGTGGGAGAAGTATTCGTCCGATATTGCTCATCTTAGAACGTTAGCTCCTATTATAGGATAAAAGCTTGAATATCAAATTTCAGCTCAATATTTCCTAACCCACGCCTATAATCGCGGGGGCAGTTACGCGGACACCCCAAAAAAGGTAGTTTGAATGGAAGGTGGGAGTAGTTTTTGGCCAACATTGCTTATCATAGAAAGTAGCCTCCGCTTATATATTGAATCTTACGTACAAAATGTCAGCTATAAAATACGGCTGCAATCGCAGGGACACACCCCAAAAAGGGAGAGTTTGTATGGGAGGTGAGAGTAGTTTTTGACCAACCGGGCTCATCTTAGAACTCAACCTCCGCTTGGTGTAGGGAAGCTCACAGTACATTTTTAAATATCATTTGTTTACAAATCATAAAATTTAATTATTATATAATTATATTATTATATTCGTTATCAAATGAATATTCTTCCTCAACTCCCGAAAAGTCGGTCGAGATATCATTATCATTGGTAATTATAAAACTTTCGCAAAATTTATTTAACCTTTTCAATCCGCATCTAATGTAAATGTAAAGAATTCATAGTGTTAAATATCATTCTATTTCTAATTTTTGTTTTTATAAGGTTCATTTTGCTGAAAACTCTTTCAACTTCTGCGTTACTAAATGGTAAAACTAGAAACTTCATAACAGAAGAGGACAATTCCTTGAACGGGTTTTCATTTAAATCATTTTTATATTCGTATACACTTATCCAGAAATCAATTGTTGAGTTTTTGTTTACCCATTCATATGTACTTATCTTTTGCCATTGCTTTTCTAAAATAGTAATTTCGTCCACTGTGAAATCTTCCATTCGATGTTCAAAATGTTCATATAATTTAAATTTTTTAGTTTTTAAACTGTTTTCTACAGAAAAATAATTGTATTTTTTGGATTTAGAAAATTTGCTGGCAATCGTTGTCTAAGCTGATATATTAACTGAGCTGTAAACTTTCGGCAAGTAACTCTTATTTCATTATCTTCTTCAGAATTGATAACATCTTTCTTTGATTTTAAAAAATCTTCAAAGTTGTAAATAAAGTATGGTGTTGGAACAAAAAAATTACCTAACCGGGAATTTAAGAGAGCAAATGTGTCAGATAGAATAATGCTAAAAAATGCTAAATTAATAATTGCAAAATGCTAAGAAAAATGCTAAATGATAATTTTGCGGCTAAATACAAAAATAAAATGCTAAATCTACCTGCAAAAATGCTAAAATGGTCACACTGATTGTCATTGCCAAAGCCAACAAATCGGGGAATTGGAATATATAATCGGAATTCGTAATTCTTCTTTGAATTTGCCTTGATCGTATGATCTTGATCTTGACGGACAATCGCGTACCGTTGCACAATTTCGGTTGATTCAGATTCCGCAATATGGTTATGATCGTTTTCCACCTTTATCTGTAAATTATGAGACACATTAAGCGAGTTGAAAAATTCAGTCGGATTGTTGGTCGCTTCACCCTCGTCGGTCACGCTGTAAACAGATTTGTACCAATGCAGTATTCCAGCAGTTCGACTTTCTAAAATAAAATTCAAGCTATTGTTGTCCTTATTTTTCGCTGGTAGTGCCGCCCATTAATTAATCCAATCGAGATTTTTATAATTTTGTGCCATGTGATGTGAACTCGCAATAATTTGCAGGGAACGATATCAATTCAGTCGAAACATCAACACGATTTAGCCATTTCCAAGCGCCAGAAGTTGCAATGCGACTCTCACGATTTTAAGCATGATTTAAGTAAATCAGCAGCCATAGATTTCATGAGTCATATAATAGCCCATCAAATCGTTGTCAATCACCTCGTTAATCCTTCATCGTTCGGTCAACTACTTCCAAAGCTCGTTTATTCGTATTGCATTGATTTTGCATTCTCGCATCAATTTCGCTGTTGTCGAATTCTTGGTCATTGTGTACTTTGGCTTTTTAACCGTGAGGAAATTCATCGACAGTTTCAAAACGGATTCTTCGACTGCCTTCCAAGATTGTGGCAACCACGGCAGAGGAAGCATCGGCCAACGTTATTTTAGATTTTGACCGAATTGTTGTCAGAATCAATAAAAAAATGTCTTGCCTGTCCCACCCTGAGCATCGAGGAAGTAAATGGGTCCCGAGTTATTCGAAAATTGATTTTTTAGAAAAATCGGATTTCGAATACAGCATTTTAAAGAAAACCGGTTTAACCGGTTTTTCCTAAAAAGTTAAAAGTACTTATAAAAAAATAATTTGGTTTAAAAAAATGCATTTATTTAGTATGTTATATCAATACACCTAATCCGATCGTGCCCAAATCCTTAGGAGAAAAAACTGGAAGCTACGCCCCATGTGGCACCTCCCATACCCATCAGGTTCCACCCACTTTACAAATCGATTAATATTATTAATAGATCCAACGCGATCGTGACCAAATTCTGTTTTTAATATTGCTCAAACAGAATAAAAATTTGGAGAACCAATTTGGAAGTCTAGCCACGTACCTGCTGGAACCTCCCATACAAATGCACCATTCCGCCCACTTCAGTGGTAGAACTACCACTACCTTTAGTAGAAGAACCTTTTTTGAAAACACTAAAAATGGAAATTTGACCATATCAGAGAAAATGGCATTTTAGTAGAACTACCTTTTTTGAAAACACTAAAAATGGAAATTTGACCATATCTCAAAAACTGTTCTACTTTCCACATATCTGAGAGCAGATTTGAATTCAGCGTGAAATTTTACATCAAAATATATTATTAAATGTCCCGGATACAGAAACTTTTTAATTTTGTGACATAGTGTAATCAGTAGGTATGTAGATATAAGTAGGTATGTATGTAAATATAAGTAGGTATGAAATTTATTACTTCGCTTTACGGCGTTTCGCTTTACGGCCAACATTTTGGGAACGTATCTAGGCCGTATATCGAGGTATGGGTGTACTAAATACAGAATTTGGACACGATCACGTTGGGTGTATTGATATTACTACTACATCTCTGAAGTGGGCGGAATGGTGCATTTGTATGGGAGGTTCCAGCAGGTACGTGGCTAGGCTTCCAAATTGGTTCTCCAAATTTTTATTCTGTTTGAGCAATACAAAAACAGAATTTGGTCACGATCGCGTTAGATTTATTAATAATATTAATCGATTTCTAATTTGTGCATTGTGTTATTACTCTAAAACGGAAAAATGTGCAAGAAAACTACGTCTACTTACGATCAGCACAAACAAAAGACTTCTGCACTTGTTAGTGAATTCTTTTATTAGATGTTCACTCTTTGTAGAAAAACGGTGAATCCCTTATTTGCTTTTAGCTGTATAGCGAGGTAATGTGCGCCTTAAAGCGGAGGTGTTCCAGAATTAAAAAAGGCCGTTATAGCGAAATTCCGTAAAAAGAGGGGCCGTATAAAGAGGTATGAGTGTAAAGCTAAATCAGGATAATGTTTTTAAGACTAGCCACGCCCCATCTGAGACCTCCCATACAAATGTACTATTCCGCCCACTCTAGAGATGGAGTAGTAATATCAATACACCCAACGTGATCGGGCCCAAATTCTGTATTTATTTAAGCTAAATCAGGATAAAGTTTTGAAGAAAAAAACTTTAAGTCTATCCACGCCCCTTCTGGTACCTCCCATACAAATGTACCATTTCGCCCACTTTAGA
The DNA here is from genome assembly GCA_964034835.1 of Muscina levida. Classification (NCBI taxonomy): domain Eukaryota; kingdom Metazoa; phylum Arthropoda; class Insecta; order Diptera; family Muscidae; genus Muscina; species Muscina levida. Next base: position 73,003,046 of record OZ035880.1, read on the forward strand.
AATCGAGTAATGATATCAATATACTAGAAAATTATATATTTTACTGAGTTTAAGGGTATATGTAAATCGACTTACCCGACTGAAACTTTCTTACTGGTTAAAATAGTATTTAAGAAATAATATGCAATTTAAGTGTTCAATTTTGAGTCAATTCTTCCGTTTCGTTTTTAAAAAGCTTGATACAGAAAACACGCGCTCACTTATTGTGGAAGTAGGATTTATTGGCAAAAGAGCGTTTAGAAGGATGTTGAGCTTTTCTGTCCTTTTATTAAATCTATCGAAATAGTTGAAATCATCATATAGGCAATTTGTTTTCACTGGTGGATTTTGGATGTTATTTATTGTCATGTTTAAATCGTTGCAAAGACTACCATTAGGAGATTCCCCCATCTCATAGTCTGAACTGTTAATAGACTCTGCCGTTGTTGGGGAAATTGCAGGATAAAGTCTTTTAAAAAGCTCGTTAGCAAATTACATTGTTTCCGCTTTTTTAGACTACTTAACACAGGATTAGCTTGTAGGATATTTTCCGGTCCTAATATATATAGTTAGGGTATTCAATGTTTGTACACGAGAATGTTTTTAGAAGCTTTTTAAAGTTTTAAAATTCAATTTCAAATTAATTTAGAAAAAACTTTTTACATTTTATAATCAAGAATGTTTTTAGAAAATTTGTAAAATTTTAAAATTTCAATTTCAAACTAATTTAAAAAAAAACCGAGTACCCGAAGGAAAAAACTCGGTTAAACCGGTTATTCGAAAATGTCATTTTTGCAAAAACCAGCATACGGTTTTTCGGTTTCGTTTTTAAACACCCTACATGTGACTCCGATGAACGCAAACAATGTACGAATTTGAATCCTTGACGCAGAAACGGTCGCAGCGGCGAACATTGAGTCCACTATCGAGCACATTTAAAGCTACACCTTGGCGTCGATGAACTTTTTATAGTCTGACTAATTATTGCACGACGTTTACGTTATCTAAGTCCAGATCTTCTAATAGGAGGCGTTAGCCAAGCAAATACATCTCTCTAAGAAACTACATTGTCCTTACGGAATTAATTTTTCAAACGTAAATTCATTTTCTGAAAAAAAAAAAAAACGATCAAATTGATAAATATTGCATGGATATCAATATGAATTTTTTATCTAAATATTATTTATCTTGTTAAATTTTCTAACCAACATCAAAATTATCAAAACATGCGGAAACTGCAAAATTTCGTCGATAAAAAAATAAAAAAAATTTCGTTTTTCCGAAATTTTCCGAGTTTTTTGCTAATAATTTTTATTTTTCCATTCGAAAAGCCATTTTGTAACAATTGCACTCAAATTTCAAGACTTTTCTGAAGAATTTTCCCCAAATTGTCTAGAATAAAAAACTCCTGCCAATTACGAACAATTGAAAAATTGAACAAACTGAGCCAACGTTCTCACTTGATGAATTACTATAAATTTTTCACACCATTTTCATATATATATATTTCATAATATTCCGAAATTTTCCAAGCAATACAACGAATTTTCCACCTTTACGTCGTCTGAAATCATCAAATCAAGCGATACAATGGAAGATATTGTCGAAAACATCCAACATTTTTCACATTTACATCTCCCAAAATTATCAAAATATACGATAAAATTAATTTTTTGAATTTTTCTATAATTTTCCAACCAAAATTTTCTATTTTTCCATTAGAAAAGCGACAAAAATGTAATTTTCGATTTTCATCAAATCAGGCGAGGCAATTCAAATTTTTTCCAAAAAAATTCAAATTTTTTCGGAATTTTCAACCTAGAGTTTGTCAAGTTTTCCATTCGGAATAATTATCCGAAATTTTTCGCAGTTACATCGTTCAAAACTATCAAATCATACGACAAAAAGCTAAATTTTGTCGAAAATAAAATTAAAATTTTTTGAATTTTTGCGGAATTTTCCGAATTTTCCAACAAATTTTTCTATTTTTCCATTCAAAAAGTCATTCGCAATTATTGCACACAAAACTCCATACAAAAAAAGCAATTTTCGATTTTTCCAATTTCCCGGCTTTTCCGGAGAATTGAATAGAAATTCTCAATTGATGAATTACTATACATTTTTTACACCATTTTTATATATATAGATATTTAATATGTAATCCGGTCTATATTTAAAACAATGTGTATTAGGGTACTCACTTTTTTTTGTATTGGGCGGTACAATTTATTGAATAAATAATATATTTGAAATAAACACATTAATAAGTAAGTAAGTAAGGGGTAGTCACCGTATCAGTTCCGTATTAAAAGAAATAAAATGAAACTTCAAATTATAATTGCCAAATTACAAACTAAACCCCAGATGATGTGGCCGCGGATCATACAAATTTGATTGGTGCCCCAACCCACATTTACACTTATAAATAACTAGTCGCAGTTAGAATTATAAAAAATAATTCCATTAAGTTTATTTGTAAATACGCTTTTAAATATTTTTTAAATAAATTAAATGTACCCGTATGCAGATTCTTCGATTCGAATTAAATTAAATATTTAAAATGATTCCTTAATACTATTAATATATTATATATTGCTTATTCCTTGGAGTCGATAGTTGCGGCGGTTTTCTGCCATATTTTTCGAGGTGTAAGGATGAGTGAAAATGTGTCGGGAGGAACAGCAACGCAAGCCGTATATGTTTTAATTTGTGATATATCGTCGCTAGACACATCGTATCTGTGCAATATGTTAGCCAGAAGTATGAAGCCAAATCCCCTTACCAGATTTTGGCCTACGCATGTTCGTTTTCCAATACTAAATGGTATGAAATGCGGTATATTTTTTTTAAGTTGGACATCTTTTTCATTTTTGGAAAGCAGATTTCCTTTTTGTGGATTCAGTGGTGCCAAAAAACGAGAGGGATCGAATTTCTGTGGGTTATCCCAATATTTGTGACTAGTATTCAACTCGTAGTTATTAATAAATACTACTGTTCCCTTAGTAACTCCATAACCAGAAATGGTAACGTCTTCAGTTGCTACATGTGGCACAATAGGAGAGGAGCAAAAACGCAAAACTTCGTATATGGTGCTCATGGTGTAGGGCATTTTCTCTGTGTCTAAGAGAGTTATTTCGCGATGGCTTTGTTCCAATAATTTGTCAATTTCGGCTTGTATTTGTATACCAGTCTCTGGATTTTTAACAATATGGGCTAATGCCAACATGACCAGATTACCAATGGCCGAATGACCTCCGATAAAATCTTCTAACATGTAGATGAGAGTTTCGCGAGTTAAACCCTCACTTTCCGATAAACTCTTTAGAAGGGCGTCCGTGAAGTCTTTCTCTGGAAGGTCAGAGCGGATGTCACATTCTCTGTTTCGTATAATTCGGTTTAAAATAAATTTTCGAATCGTTTCGGACCAATAAGTAATCCTCTTCAAATGGCTAGCATAAAATGGTTTAAGCCAGGGAAGAAAATCGACAGCATATCCTTGATTGATTTCCCAGAAAATTTCATCAAAACATCTAACTATATTCTGGAACTCGACATCATCATAATCGAACCGCACAGAGCTCATATATCGGCAAAACATATTAGCGCATGTTTGTTGAAGCAACGGTTTTAGGGCAAGAGGTTTTGCGTTCCCTTGGACCAAATTGTTTAGACGATGCATTAGTTCTTGTATTTCGATGCTTCCTACATTAGACATTTTTATATAGAACGATGATGTATCTCGAGGGGAACAATGTTTCCGAGCCAAATTTCTGCGTCTCTGTTGCAATTGCGACCAGTCACAAAGCGCTAGTGCTGAAAAAGACAAATATAATTACTATATTACTTTCACCAATGATATATTTAAAATAAATAGTTTTGTAAAAATTCATAATACAATAAATATCATAATGATATCACTTGAAAATTGAGTTTTGCGGAATTTTTATGTTTTCTTACTTTTGAGTCAAATATAATATTTCATCGGATCAAATGAACATTTGTTTCAAAATAGTTTAAAAGTTAACCAAATTGTTATATTAAAAAAAATGTTAACCTGCACTTATAATACTATTTCAAAATCACAATACATTCCGCTCGGAAGAAAAGTCTCATATATTCAACCCCCCACGTTTATACTAAACTTTATGATAAAAAAAACCATTTATTAAGTATAAAACGTCCCATTAATAGCCTCTTAATTGAATTAATTTCCTTTCATATTAATTTAAAGCTGTAGCGGATCGATATCCTCGTTTATATTGTATTACCTTTTATTCATATTGTTTATCATTTAAATCATATTTTACATTGCATTTTTTATACTTTTCATTTCATTATAACTAGGGTTTTCAAAACCGAAACCGCCTAACCGGTTTTTTTTCTCCAAAACCGTACGCCGGTTTCCTCAAAAATGTAATTTTCGAATGCCCGGTTTAACCGGTTTTTCCAAAAAGGTGTATTTCAACAGAACATTATTAGGTTAGTTCTAGGCAAGTCGGCATAAAGGTTGTTTATACTTATCCGATATTCTTGGGCAAATTTCAGAGGAAGCTTTTTGAAATTTCCTAATGAAATACGAAAATCTGTTTGCAAAATGCTGCTAGATGACTGTTTGCTCTCAACTTTAATTGTGTGGGAAGCAGTCTGTATTCATATAAAAAACATTCTTTTGTCGATATCTCCTGAACTAAGTACCCAATCGCAAAAAAAGAGCTTAATTTGTGATAATTATACAGCTGGGAAGCCGTCGATATGAAAACGTTCAAACTATGTGTCCGATCTAGGGTGATCAGTTCGGTTTTCAAAAACCGGCTACTCGGTTTTTTTCACTCATATAAACCGTCGGTTTTTTTTAAATCCCTATTTTTCGAATATCGAATAATCCGGTTATTTTTTGTCGAATCTCGGTTTTTTGGCGTTCGATATTTTTTATTTAAATTTATTCATAATTGTGTTAAATGTGTTCACTTACTTATTTTTTTCCAGTGTTTCGGAAGAACAACCTAATTGTTAGTTTTATAAATCTTCAATGTTTAATAAGTCGGCTGAAAAGCGAAATAAATTACAAATGTTTGTAAAAGACCAATTTAATAAGGAGCTTCAACTTATCCATGATGTTAAGCACCACTGGAATTCTATAACCAATATGGTTTTTCAATTTTTAAAATTGCACAAATGTGTGAATCATACTTTACACACCATTGAGTGAAAATGATATCGCAACTTTGTCTGTGCTTAGTGACACCCTTAAACCTTTGGAAATGTCTATACAAAAACTTTCTGCAAACTCTTCGACTTTAGCTGATGCTGAAGGTATTTTACTTTAACACTTTTCAACAATTCAAAACCAATTATCAAAAAATTTATATGCAATTTTCAAAAGACGTATATCAGAACGACGTGTTCAAACCCTGAATACTCTCATTTTGTACTTAAGTACGAGTAAACTCTGGTTTTTATAAAAACCAAAGAAAAAAATAGGTATACACCCAAGCACTTAAATTGTATCTTATTTCTTAAATGTTACTTTAGGTAAAACTAAAGATTAAATTAAATATATTTATATATAATCAATTATTTACAAATGAATTGTTTTGTTTCGTTTGTCTTTTTTAAAATAACAAACTGATCTCACTTATGTTTTGCATTGTAATTATAATTAAACTAAAAGTTTACTTTTTATAGGTATAATTGATTTGTTTTCTGTTATTTTTTAATAAAATTTTTTGTCAAAAATTGTGTTTTAATTTGTTATTTGGCATAATTTTGAAAACCGGATTATCCGGTTTTTTGTGAATTTCAAAAAAAGCAACCGGTTTTTTTTAAATGTCATTTTTCGAATAATTCGATTACCGGTTTTCGCAAAAACCCGAATAATTGATCACCCTAGTCCGATCGCAAATAGAACCATCATTTATGATCATCTTAAAAAGGGTTGGAAACTCAACTTGAATGGGTGGGGAGCATGTTGATATTCATATGAAAAACTTTAAGTGCAGTTATCTATTAAACACTGTGTCAAATCGCAAATAGATGTTTTAAAATCACTTCAATACAGTTGAAATTGATTAGGATCTCACATTGAAATGGGTGGGAAGTTGTCGACATTCACATGAAAAACTTTTAGTGCCTTTATCTCATATACTAAGCGTCCATTTGAAAAAAAAGATAAAATCAATACCTAAATTCTAAACCATGCTAAGTTTAAAATCTACGTTTTACAGGAAACGCAATTAAAGGTTTGGGGTAATAAAGATTTCTCTTATATGTTAAGTTCAAATATCCTTATAACTTCAGTTTGGATGAACTGACCATCCTGAGATTTATATAAAATATAAATTGAAGAAAAATTAATTAAAAAAATATAAGTTGACTTAGCATACTTTAGAATTAAGGTATCGATATTCATGTGTGTTCATATTTATTTTATATTTGGATTTATTTTACAATTTCCGAAACCGACTAGTTTGGTTTTTTACTAAATCAGGTATTCGAAAACCGAAAGATATTTTTCGAATAAACCGGAAACCGGTTTTCTGAAAAATTCAAGTATTGGAACACTATAATTATAACTCATTATTACAACATATTTGGATTCTTTTTCAAAGGTTTAGTAACCACGTAATGTTTACATATAATCGTATGTTGTACAACACTATATCAACCCTGTGGTTGGATAAGCTCTTTTATTGTGATCCTTACACAATTTGTTTAGAATCTGTGTTCTGATTGGCCGACGGCTATTTCATTTTACAACATTTGTTTTGATTGGTCGTTATTTCATTATGAAAGAGTATAAAAGGAGACGCATGTGAACAAGAAAGCTCATTCTTAAACAACAGGTTGGTTGCTTCGGAGTAACGATTGTGAACTCTTAGTTTTTGTATAAGTGTGAATTATTTAACTGAGTGTATTTGTTTTTGCGAAAACGAACCGTCACACTTATTTTAGAGCAAAAGGTTCGCATTATATGATTTAAATTTTCTTAAACAACAGATTTAAAAATCAACAGGAGACAACCCTAATAAAACCTATTAATTGTTACTATTAAGTTTTATTTGGAAATATCTCCCTACAAAGCATATCTGCATTTCACATATTTAAATTACCGACAAATGATTTAACTTGCGGACTCTGTCCAACATTAACGCCAAATATGCCATTTACGTCATATATTTCTTGCAATCATAATTCTATTCCCAATCGTTCAATCGTTTAATATTTCCTGACTAGAAAATGAAAATTTGGTAGATTAAGCTACGTACAGACGCTTGCCAGATCTTACAATATTGCCCGAAAAATTTGCAGAAAATGTCCAACAACCGTGTGCACTTTTAATTTTGTATGGCAACGTTTGCAGAAAAAGCATTGAAAAACAACAATATTGGCAGACATCCGATAATCGTGTGAACCGCAAAATGTTGCCACCTTCAAATTTTTGTAAAATAATTGCAAACAAATATAATTTGCTGATGTGCGAAGTTTATGCATCTGCTTTCACCATTTGCAGAGATTAATTATATTGGCAACACTGTCCATGTCATTTGTGGCTGTTCATTTCATAAAACAATTGTCCCCGCTCAACTCACAAGTATTCTTACTGTCTTGCTTTCAGTCGTCACTGAAATAGCGACGAATGAACATGTGTAGATGATGTATGCCGATGTTTTTTAAAGCACAAAAAAAATTTGTGGCAATGTACGGCACATATTTTATGATAACAAATGCGTTTGGTAATCCCCGATGCCTTATTTGCTACAAAACATTTAAGGAAAATAATTTAAATGTCTGTAAGCGGCATTTTCTTTCTTTTCATGACGAAATTAACAATGAAAATCAAAAGCTGTTCGATTCGAACAAACTAATTTTTGTGGAAAAATTAAAAGAATGGTTGATCAATGTGGAAACCAATAAACCTAGGTCTCCAAATAACAAATTAAAAAAGAATATATATATCAAGCTTAATAAGCTTAGAAATAGTAAAGAAAGGCAGACCATTTGTTGATGGAAAATTTGTAAACAACATTTTGGAAAAAGTTTTTGAAAAGCTTAATTGCAATTTAAGTTTGATAAATTCTCTTCCCTTGTCACGTTTTACTTAAGTAAGACGTACAATTCAAATGGGTGTTTATGTCGAGTCTGTGATTAAGCAAACTCTTGATAATTGTGTTTTTTTTTCTTTTTGTTTGGACGAAAGCACAGATATTAATGATCTGTGCCAACTAATAATTTGCATTCGTTGCGTTGATTTGAACTCAAATGTTTTTAAAACAATGTTTTCACTTGAAACTTTTTACGCGAACGTGACAGGGAAAATATTGTTCGATGTTGTCAGCGAAAAATTGGTATCTCCTGTCGATCCTAAAAAACTATCTGGAATCTGTACGGACGGAGCAAACGACATGACAGGAAAAAAGAGGGATTAGTTGGACAGTTTTATTCTTTTCAAAAATTTAATTTATGTTTACATTTTTTTATACATTTTATATTTTAAACATTTTAATATCATTAAAAAACGTCATAAGTCTCTCCTGATAATTCATAATTTTTTGTTTACTTTTTGAATTCTTAAAACTGCGCTGCATAATAAATCTGCTTGAATCATTGATATTGACTTAAAAAAATAAAAACCTTATGTTTTACATAGAATGAAAAAAAAGCCACACAAATGTATAATGAATAATAAAAGGTTTTTTTTTATAAAAAATTGGATTTTCGTTTAAGTTTTTTTCTCTTAAACATTGCCGTATGTTTTGATTTCTCCCAAAAATACTTGACTTTTTACCTAAAACATTAAAACTGCTCTTTACCCATGAACAGCAATGACTTAAACATAATATACCTTTAGACCCCATGAATGAGTGATGGGATACTTTTCGTATTGTTGTAAGCTAATATGCTTTCTATTTTAAATTCACAACAAACGGCACCTACTTATACATCGACGAATGCGGACGTCACTGATTGACTCGACACTTCTACTGCGAAGATGCTGTCGACAACATCGAGGGGGCCGCCAATGAAAGAAAAATGTAGATGACTGAGCAGGGTATCGAACCACCGATCTCCGATTTTACTTAAAAATTATTATTTAGAAAAAAAAAATATCCATAGAATTGCAAAATTTGACCATTTTTGTACTTAGGTAGCTTCAAATCAATTTAGTGGTGTGATTATTTAGATCGTAATGTATTTCTTTATTTATAAATAAAATCAACCTCTAAAATGCTCTTCGATTCCTTTTATCCATAAATGTAATGGTTTTATGTTCACATCAGTTAAATTTTTCTTTAAGGCAATTTTTCATATTTTTGCAAATAAGTTCTGTGTCATCGTGATTTAGAATAAACACGTCAAACAATTAGATTTTTTTGATTTTCTAAATGATACAAATGTTGGTGGGAACACACAACTATCATTAGGGAAACCAGGGTTCGATTCCCGTGTACAATTCTTTCGGTGGCGGCCTTTGCGTGTTCTAATTATAAAGCCACGGCCGGCGCCCTAAGATTTAAAAAGTGCCTCATAAATTATGTTTAATTTCTATTTTATCTCCCAATAAAAAAGAGTTATTTTTGATTTTTTAATTCTTTAAATAAGAGCTACGTGTCAAAGTCGTTTTGTCCAAAAAATGTTGGTGTTTGCGATTTTTTGAATATTTTATAATATCGGTAGACGAGGTATGAGTAAAAGTCTTGTCATACAGGATGGCGCACGAATGTGCTACGTGTAACAGTAACAGTCAAAGGGGACCGTTATTTAAAGATGTTGAAGAAGATCATAACCAGCCCGGTCATGGCGCAGCTCCAACGAAACCAATGAATTTTACTTAATTTAAATAGTCCATTAAAACAACATTTAAGACGATCTCGATTTCAACCCTATCAGCCGCAATAAATGATAAGCATGGAGATCATTAACGGTGTATCATCTTCCAAAAAAATTAGTTCTATAAAATAAAAGTAAATTTTCTATACAACACAAAAATAATGAAATACTTTAGGAAAAAAATTATATTTGAATTTCTTAGTTTGCACAATTGGTGCGCCACATTGTATTGCCAATTTTTGTTTTTTGAAATTTGACCGAAACAGCCTTGGTCTTATACATGAACCGTAATAAAATATAAATTACTGCTTGAACCAATTTTAATAATCTTGGACTTGTTGTAAAGGTAATTTTATTTTCAATATTCCTTTTTTAATTGTTAAGTCATTTATTATTTTTCTCAGTGTTCTGCGTTGAAATAATTTTTCTCCTAAAATTTGAAATTTAGGAAATAGGAAAGTATATCATAATTTAGAATTGCAGAGCATGCAAACATTGGCTATTTCCACATAATTATTTTGTTTTCTATATCACAGTGCCACAAAAAATTATTTTGAAAATGTTACTATTTTCCTGTTTGGAGCTGCTAAGTAAAACAATAATCTGTTTTTGAAAAGTCTTGGAGAGACTGCGGCTTTTCCAACAATATTTATCGTTATATAGATAACTTGTCATATATGTCAGTTTCTGTCCCATAATCGCAAACTTTTTTGTCTTTTTTACTTTTTTTTAAATATGAAGAAGTTTTAACCCACTTTTTTCTAAGGCCAACCTAATGTTTATTACATTGTTCAGAATGTGCTCGTTTTCTAGGGAAAAACGCATGTTATGTTGTTAAAATCGGTTAATAAAACTCTTACTTTTACCTCCTCTATCGATAACATTTATAAAAAGTTGCAAACATAATTTTTTTTTTTAAAAATCGTGTATTTCTTCTCTTCAAAATCAATCAAAGATTTGTAGTTTTCTAAACAAAATTTTAAATTAATATCGACATTATTGTTATTCGAAGTTTATCTGTAAATTATCGCAAACTAACATTGCAAAACTACATTTAGTAATTAGCGGGTGTGTCCAATCTTACTGCAGATATATTTACAAATTTGCAAATATTTTAACCAAACACATGTTTTAATAAATTATAGGTATCTGGTCAAATTAGCTGTTTAAAAAAATAACAACAATAAAAACTTTTTTCTAATCGTTCAGCCAATGTGGCGTATCATTAAATACACTAACACAATTTGATAAAAAAAAATTTGTTTCGAAATAAGTTCCTCTCGAATCCTATGTTCTAATTCAACTCTTGCATCAAATGATGCAAATAGGTATACATTGAAAGTATTTTTATCAATCGTCATTATAATAGATAAGTATTCAATTGTATTAAGAAACCTGTTAGGCCAAACAAGGCAGACCTCTATTACACAAGACAACAATTTTTTGCAAATCAGATTTCAAAACACTTTTTCCATAAATTTTAACCTCCTAACACGAAAATGATTTTTAAAAAATTCTTAGGTGCCGTTTTTTTATTAAATTTTTTTTTTAATTTTTGGGAGGTACACTTAATATTTCGGTAATATTTTGGATATTTTGAAAAACTCAAATTTTTCTGTAAAATTTGGGGTGAAAAATGTATTTATTGTCGGAGGAAAAATATAAAACGCAATGCAAACCCTAAACCCCAACCCCAATTTTTAGTGTTATTCATTTTTTGGCAAAGACTAAAAATTTGGCTTTTTATTTAAATTTTGTACCAATTTCATTTTTAAAAGCATAGCATTTTTAATTTCGATAAACGTACAATTAAAAGTGATTTCTTGGTCCATTATTGCATTTTTGATGACTTTTTGGGGCTATAATTATGTGAAGGAGTCATAAAATGAATTCGGCTTGTTAAGAAGAGTTGTTTGTTTTGCTTTTGGCTATCTTTTTGTCTTATCTTGTCTGGTCGAATTCGAAGCAATTTCTGAAATAGGTGCGAAAAACCATAAAAATATGACGACAAATTTCGATTTTTTTTTACAGTTTTGTTTATTTGAGTATGACATTGTCGTTTTTTTGATTTTATCTCAAGGCAAAATTTGTAGATCTGATTAAGAGCTAAAAATTTGCTAAAGAGGGAAAAGCTATATTTGGAATAGTTCAAGAGATATAGACTTAAGAATCTTTGAAAAATTTACCAAAATCCTCCTCCCAGTCGAAAACTTCAAAAATGAATTAAAAGAAAACCTTAGCTAATAATTCAAAACCCAGTTAGGGTTTTTCTTCTACTATCATAAGCTTTCAGATTTTGGGGGTCTCAATTGGTTCAAGAGTTTGAAGTTGGAAAATGTGCTACTGTGTAATTATAGCCCCGCAAAGCCATAAAAAATTCAATAAAGGACCAAGAAATCACTTTCAATTGTACGTTTATCGAAATTAAAAATGCTATGCTTTTTAAAATGAAATAGGTACAAAATTTTAATAATTAAAAAACAATAAAAATCTGTGATTAAATTTTACGATTTTTTACCGTTTTGTTGTTTTGAGTAAGATGTTATTGTTTTTTTGATTTTATATCTAGGTAAAGTGTTTAGATCTGTGTAAGAGCTACAAATTAACCGAAGAGAGACAAACAAAATTTTAAATTCTTCTTCTTCTTTACTGGCAGCAACAACAGAAATTCATCTATCAGTAGCCGCACGTAGAAAACCATTCCAAGCGCTTCGGTCTTTTGCGCTCCGTAGATAGTTCGTCATACCAAGCTTACTTAACATTTCCGTCACCTGGTCCATCCATCGGAGTTTTGGTCGCCCCCCTCCTGCGCCGCCCATCGAGTTTATTGCCGAAGACTTTTCGAGCCGGAGCGTTTTCGTCCATTCGTACAACGTGTCCAAGCCAGCGCATTCGGTCTATTTGAACGTCGATGTCGTTGTACAGCTCATTCAGCTCATAATTCATTCGACGACGGTACTCGCAGTTCACAATGATGGTCCAAATATTTTGCGGAGTATTTTTCTCTCGAAGACTCCCAGAATAGATTAATCCGCTTGTGTCATTACCCACGATTCTGCGCTGTAGAGCAAGACAGGTAAGATCAGAGTCTGGTAGAGGTGGATCTTTGTTCTTCGAGAGAGCGCTTTGTCGTTAAATCGCTTGCTTAGCGCATAGTAGCAGCGGTTTGCGATCAATACTCGTCTTTTGATTTCGAGGCTGACATTATTATTGTTGTTTATGGCGGAGCCAAGGTAGACAAAATCATCTACCACTTCAAAATTATAGTTGTCAACGTTCACGCAGAATCCCAAACGAGTGGGCTCTTTGTTCGTTGAAACAAATAACTTGGTTTTGTCCTCGTTTATCACCAGACCCACTTCAGCCGACTGCTTTTCAATGCTCGAAAAAGCCGCAGTAACATCTCGCAATCCACGTCCAATAATATCGATATCATCAGCATACGCGAGCAACATGTGGCTTTTGTTAAATATGGTGCTATTCTTGTTTACTGCTGCTTTCCGCATGATCATCTCCATTACGATGTTAAAGAGATCGCAGGACAGACTATCGCCTCGTCTAAAGCCTCGCTTGGTAGAAAATGGCTCTGACAGATTTTTGCCAATTTTCACTGAAGACTTCGTGTCAGTCAGTGTCCTCCCACAGAGTCAAATTAGTTTTGCGGGGATACCAAACTCAGCCATAGCATCCAACAATTTCTGTCGTATCGGACTGTCAAATGCAGCTTTGTAATCGATGAACAGATGGTAGGTATCGATCTGCATTTCTTGGGTCTTCTCCAGGATTTGTCGTAGCGTGAATATCTGGTCGGTGATGGATTTACCAGAACTAAAGCCACACTGATAAGGTCCAATCAGGTTCGCCAGAAGGGGCTTTAGTCTTTCACATAACACACTAGACAGGACCTTGTATGCGATGGGTAAAAGGCTAATCCCGCGATAGTTGGTACACACACTAGGATCGCCTTTCTTAAGCACGGGACATAGGACACTCAGATTACAATCATCGGGCGTGCACTCCCTGAGCCAAATCGTGTTTATGAGCTGGTGCATGCATGTTACCAGGTCATCGCCGCCGGCCTCACCTCTATCCCTGTAGTTTTCGATATCCTGGCTCTCTCTTTTCTTCCACAGACGCTTTTTCCGTCTGAACAGGCGTTTCATCTCCCTCCTTTTCTCTTTATAACGCTCCGCCACCGCACGCGTCGCCATTGGCTGCAGTTTTGCCTTGTATGCAGCATCCATTTCCTCAGACATTTCGCGACATTCATCATCGTACCAGGGCTTGTCTGAGCGTGGTTTTTCATAACCCAGTACGGTTGTTGCGGCAGTGGTCATAGAATTCGCAATATGCTGCCACTGCATGTCGGGAACATCCGAACTAGGGGGATTTGTATGGAGTAATTGAGAGAGTTGGTTGGAGTAGTCATTGGCTATCTCAGTGTTATGCAGCTTTGTGATGTATAGCTTCCTTTGCGTTTGATTACGAGTGTTTTTAGCTCAACTTAATCGTGTGCGTACCTTGGCTGCAACTAGGTGGTGATCCGAGTCGATATTTGCACCGCGCATCACACGCACGTCCATAACGCTTGAGACATGCCTTCCATCAATTACCACGTGATCAATCTGATTTCTTGTATTTTGATCGGGAGATATCCAGGTTGCCTTGTGGATATCTTTATGCGGGAATCTAGTTCCACTTACAACCATGTTTCTTGCCGACGCGAAACTTACCAGTCTGAATCCGTTATCGGAGGTGTTGTTGTGTAGACTGAATTTTTAAAATCTACCAGAACAATTTTAATGTCATGTGCAGGGCAGCGGTCATATATATCCTCCAGGCGCTCATAGAATGCGTCTTTGATGTCATCGTCTTTGACTTCCGTCGGGGCGTGTACACAAATCAGCGTAATGTTGAAATATTTCGCCCGGATGCGAATGGTGGCTATACGGTCACTTACAGGGTTAAACCGCGAGACCAGGTGTCGAAGTCTCTTGCCGACTATGAAACCACATCCAAATTTGGGTCTTTCTGCATGGCAGCTGTAAAAGATGTCACAGTTCTTACGTCGTGTGCATCCCTGTCCCGTCCATCTCATTTCCTGTATGGCGGTGATGTCAGCCTTGTATTTGTCGAGGACATCCGCCAGTTGAATAGAGGCACCATCTCTGTATAGAGTTCGGGCATTCCAGGTGCATATCCTTAAATCATGGTCCTTATATCGTGTGCGGGGGTCGTCAACATTTGGGGGTTCTTGTTTTTCCTTTTCTTCGTGTTTTCATAATAAATTTTTGTTCAAGAAGAGTGGCTTATTAGACCACCGCTCCCGATCCCAGTTTCTTGGGGCTGCCAATGTCACTAAGAGAGCCTGTGTTGAGCTTCAGTAACTTCTGTTACCTAGTTCCTAAGACGCATCGGTGGTAGCATGCCGATTAGGTTACTCAACATTTCGCCTTCTAACTTTAGCTAACTTCTAAGCGGTTGCTTTAAAGTCATTGCCCGGGGAATACTTGGTCTAAGGCCGGAAGTAGTTAGCTGTTTGGACAGTGCCACAAAGGAATCGCTTCTAGTCACTCCCAAGTGAGTGACAATCAGTAGCTTTCCACCTCTGGGCAAAGTCCCATTCCCCAATTTTGAATAGTTCACGAGATATAGACTTGAGAATCAAGTACATGTTTTTGTAAAACTTCAAAAATGATTTTAAAAAAATCCTTAGCTGATAATTCAAAACCCAGCTAGAGGTTTTCTTCTACCATCATAAGCTTTCAGATTTTGGCGGTCTCTATTGGTTCAAGTATTCAGTGCTGCACTGTGTTATCATATATAACTTATTACACAGTGTAACTTTTTAGATTTCATTCCTTTGCAGTATGAAAGCCTTAGATGAGAGTAATAAATTTGCGGGAGGACAGATCACCAGTATTTCTAACTTTTCTTTATGGTCTGAAGAAGTTTTCTATTTGACTGGAATAGTGTTTGAAATAGGTGCTAACAACAATGTTTGTTATTGTTTTAGACTTCTTATGTATACTTTTTTCGGAAAGGTCAGAAAGTACCATAAATTAAGCTAATTATGCAAATTTAGAAAAAGATAATTTCGCGACAGAACACTGACAAAAATAATATATGAAAAGATAATATTTATAAATTTGAATGTTTAGTAAACATAAAACTTGGAAAAGCGTATATTTTGTTGCCAATTTTTTTAGCACTGGTTTTTTTAGAATTGCACATTTTTGATGTATTTAGCATAATTGTTTTCCAAATTGCACATTTTTTTTAGTTTTAGCATATTTTTTTTGCCGGCTTCTGGCAACACTGTGGTGAAACTCCATGTAATTTCTCTTCTCTCTAGACAGACTGCGCTCATGATCTCATCCAGCACGATGGTAAACAGTTGAGGTGGTAGAGGACATCATATTTTTACTCCATCGTTAGTATGAAACGTTTGGCTGGTGCTTCCGTTGTAAAGAACTAATGATTCGTATTATTTTCTGAAGTACTCCTTTTTTACTCAATGCATTCCATATGGCAATCTGTTTGATGGTGTCGAAGGCTTTCTTGAAGTCAATAAGCAATAGATACAGGGGAGTACGCCATTCTATAGATTGCTCTATTATAATGCGTAGAGTATTGACCTGATCTAAGCAGCTTCTATTTTATTTTGAAGGCTTCCCTATATTACGACTGCCAGTATTTTGTATTTGGTGTTAATAAGAGTAATTCCTCTCCAGCTATTGCAACTTTTCATATCGCCACTTTTCGCTACTTTACAATGATGCCCTTTTTCCAACTTCGGAGGTAGCCTTTCTTCCTCGCATACTGATGTGATGTAAGGCTATAGAAGTTGAGCTGTGGTCTCAATGTCAGCACATAGGATTTCAGCTGGTATTCCATCTTCGCCTGCTGCCTTATTAATTACTTCTTAATTTCCCAATGGCCTCTTTTATCTTATTTAGGCTCCCAGCAAACAAAATGCTCAGAAATCGGTATGACGGTCGTCAAAATCTTCCCATATCGGACCGGAATCGGGCCGAAGTCGTAACTACAAACGAATGAAGTGGTTGACAAGCAGTCTGACCAACGCAGCTGAGGGAAATTTGATGCTATGTACGACATGTCGTAGCGATGTCTGAACGATTCCTGAATGTAAATCGAGTAAAATCCTGAAGGAAAAATCGACGTGTTGTAACGAATTCGGACTGATATCTTACCAAATATCTAAAGTAATTCGGATGTTCTTCCCGACGCATCGTACCGATTTTTGCCCGAAGTCTCTAGAAAAATATCTTCCGATATCGCATCCGAAATCTGACCGAAATCGTATGAATTGGTTGACACGATGTCTGACCTACACATCTTAGGGAAATCTGATGTACGTCATGTCGAACCGATGACTAAAAGATTTCTGCATGTAAATCATGGGAAAATCTGAAGAGCAATTCAGATATGATCGATCAAATATGTAGGAGCACAATAAATAAACTTTCCCTTCAACGAGTCGTACAGAGTCCGGTTTGATATCGGTAAGAAGAGTTCAGACAATGTACAGACGTGTCAGTCATCAGCCAATGTCGGGGCTTTTGGTTTGCTGGGCTGGTAGTGTTGATTGATATTCTTAAGTTGTTTTGTGTTGTTATTCATGTCGTCGTCTTCGGTAGCTTCATCTATGTTAACAGTGAGACAATCTATCGTCTGGCGAAGATTTCTCATGTGCCGTAGTTCTCTGTTTGGAAGTTTCGAGGGAAAAAATACGTCATTTTGCATGGGTGGTACCAGAAGGGGTCAGCCGACGTAGTCCATATTTATTACTGACATAAATTTAGGTAAACGTACTTCTGCGCAAACCACGTAAAATTTGAATCGGCTATAAAAAATAAAGTACTGATAATATTTCCAAATTTCTGACTTTATTGGAAAGGTAAGCCAATGCAACATCGATATTTTACGCACTGTTTTTCAAAATCGAATAACACTATGACACAATTTAATGGTCATTGTCTCGGGGGTGAACCTAACCAATATCAAACGATAGCATTTGACCTCAGTAACAAAACCCTAAACTCCATTTTGCCCCACTACGTCACAAATTGTCTTCGGTGACTCTTAGTGAAATTTTCCGGAGAATATTTCTATCAAAGATTCTAATCCTTGATCTCCGTGCAAAGTTGACTTTTAAACAGTTTTTCAAAATTGGGCCAAAAATGTCCCATACGGGTGGGAGCTAGAGGGATAAAATGTTCCGAGAAAATATTCCCCTAATTGTTTGAATATAGGTCTCCGAAGACATTAAATACCCCAAACATATTTTTACAGATGATTTTTCATATTCATTGATTCAAGTTTTGACCAAAAAAAATCAAACTTCAAACCACTGTAAAAAAAATTTGTGACGTAGTGGGGCAAAATGTTGTTTAGGGTTTTGTTACTGAGGTCAAATTCTATCGTTTGATATTGGTTTGGTTCACCCCTGAAAAAGTGCCCAGAGGCTGAAAGTTACTGATTGTCACTCACTTGGGAGTGACCAGAATCGATTCCTTTGCGGCACTGTCCAAGCAGCTAACTACTTCCGGTCTTAGACCAAGTATTCCCTGGGCAATGACTTTAAAGCAACCGCTTAGAAGTTAGCTAGAGTTAGAAGGCGAAACGTTGAGTAACTTAATCGGCATGCTACCACCGATGCGTCTTAAGAAGTAGGTAACAGAAGTTACTAAAGCTCAACACAGGCTCTCCTAGTGGCTTTGGCAGCCCCAAGAAATTAGGATCGGGAGCGGTGGCCTAATAAGCCACTCTCCTTAAACAAAATTTATTATGAAAACACGGAGAATAAATATAACAAGAACCCCCCCAAATGTTGACGACCCCCGCAAACGATATAAGGACCATGATTTAAGGATATGCACCTGGAATGTCCGAACTCTTTACAGAGATGGTGCCTCTATCCTACTGGGGGATGTCCTCGACAAATACAAGGCTGACATCACCGCCATACAGGAAATGAGATGGACGGGACAGGGATGCACACGACGAAAGAACTGTGACATCTTTTACAGCTGCCATGCAGAAAGACACGAATTTGGATGTGGTTTCATAGTCGGCAAGAGACTTCGACACCTGGTCTCGCGGTTTAACCCTGTAAGTGACCGAATAGCCACAATTCGCATCCGGGCGAAATATTTTTACATCACGCTGATTTGTGTACACGCCCCGACGGAAGATAAAGACGATGAGATTAAAGATGCATTTTACGAGCGCCTAGAGGAAACATACGACCGCTGCCCTGGCCACGACATTAAAATTGTTCTGGGAGACTTTAATGCAAAAATAGGAAGGGAAGATGTTCTTGGTCCATCGATCGGTAAATTCAGTATGCATACCGACACGTCAGACAACGGGTTTAGGCTGGTTAGCTTCGCAGCGGGAAGGAACATGGTAGTTAGTGGAACCAGATTCCAGCACAAAGATATCCACAAGGCAACTTGGCTATCCCCCGATCAAAACACCAAAAATCAAATTGATCATGTGGTAATTGATGGCAGGCATGCATCTAGTGTCATGGACGTGCGTGTGATCCGTGGTGCTAATATTGGCTCGGATCATTACCTGGTTGCAGCCAAGGTTCGCACAAGATTGAGCAGAGCGAAAAACGCACGTAACCAAACACAAAGAAAGTTGGACATCGCAAAGCTGCAAACCCCAGAGATAGCTACTGCCTACTCCGACCAACTCTCCCAACTTTTACGACACAACGCCTCTACTTCTGACGTTCCCGATACACAGTGGCAGCATATTGCGCATTCCATGGCAACCGCCGCAACAACCGTGCTAGGTTATTGAAAGCGGCGCTCAGACGAATCCTGGTACGATGAAGAATGTCGCATAGCGTCTGAGGAACAGGATGCTGCTTATATGGCAACGCTACAGCCAATTGTAACCCGTGCTGTTAGGGAACGGCATAAGGAGAAAGTAAAACGGGCGAGACAGCTATTTAGGCGAAAAAAACGTCAGATGAAGGAACGGGAGAACGAGGATATAGAGCGATACAGGGATAGAGGTGAGGCCCGAAAATTTTACCAGAAAGTAAGAGCACGTGGATACGGTAATGGCCTCCCCACCTGTAAGGACAGTGATGGAAATCTGGTCACGGATACGCAGAGTGTGCTGCACATATGGAGAGAACACTTCCAGCAACTGCTGGTTCCAGAAGGCAGCGCACGTGAAGTTATCACGCCAATTGTCGACGACGGCTTAGATTGCCCACCACCAAGTCAAGCCGAGGTAAGAAGAGCAATATCGCGGCTGAAAAACAACAAAGCAGCCGGTGCCGACGGTCTGCCCGCAGAGCTCTTCAAGTCCGGTGGCGAGGAGTTGATAACGAGCATGCACCAGCTCCTGCGCACGGTTTGGCTTAAAGAGTGCATGCCCGACGATTGGAATGTAAGCGTATTATGTCCTGTGCTGAAAAAAGGTGATCCAAGTGTGTGCTCCAATTACCGCGGGATCAGCCTTTTACCCATCGCATATAAGGTCCTGTCGAGTGTGCTATGTGAAAGACTAAAGCCAGTGTTATTCAACCTGATCGGGCCTTATCAGTGTGGCTTTAGACCTGGAAAATCAACAACTGACCAGATTTTCACACTTCGGCAAATCCTGGAAAAGACCCAAGAGAAACAGATCGACACGTACCATCTTTTTGTCGACTATAAAGCTGCCTTCGACAGCCCGATACGGCATAAATTACTCGAAGCCATGGCTGAGTTTGGTATTCCAGCGAAGCTGATACGTCTTTGCGGAATGACGCTGACTGACACGAAGTCTTCAGTGAAGATTGGCAAGGACCTTGCGGAGCCATTCTATACCAGACGAGGCCTAAAACAAGGCGACGGCCTATCGTGCGATCTCTTCAACATTGTGATGGAGATGATAATGAGAAAAGCTGCAGTAAACACGAGTGGCACTATATTCAACAAAAGCCACATGGTACTCGCGTACGCTGATGACGTAGACATCATCGGTCGAAAACTGCGGGATGTGACTGCAGCCTTCTCAGGTATCCAGAAGGAATCAGCGAAAATGGGCCTAACGGTGAACGAGGACAAAACGAAGTTATTAGTTTCAACGAACAAAGAATCTACTCGTTTGGGAAACTGCGTGAACGTTGACAACTATAATTTCGAGGTGGTAGATAATTTTGTCTACCTAGGCTCCGCCATCAACAAAGCAAATAATGTCAGCCTAGAAATCCGGAGAAGAATCCTGCTTGCAAATAAATGCTACTACGGACTAAGCAAGCGACTCAATGACAGAGCCCTCTCTCGACGAACAAAAATCCAGCTATACCAGATACTAATTCTACCTGTCTTAATGTATGGCTCAGAATCCTGGGTTATGACACAAGCGGATGAATCGGTTCTGGCGGTATTCGAGAGAAAAATACTCCGTAAAATATATGGGCCCATCATCGTTAACGGAGAGTATCGGCGTCGTATGAATCATGAGCTGTACGAGCTGTACACTGACATTGACGTGGTCAAACGCATTAAGGTGCAACGGTTGCGTTGGCTAGGTCATGTTGTACGCATGGACGAAAATGCTCCAGCTCGAAAAGTCTTCGACAATGAACTCGATGGACGGCGCAGAAGAGGGCGACCTAAACTCCGTTGGAAAGACCAGGTTACTGAGAACCTTACAGAACTCGGTGTGACTAACTGGAGAAGAAGCGCAGAAGATCGAGGCTCTTATAATATTTTTCTACGTGCGGTATATAATCCACTGGGATTGCATAGAAGTACCAGCTAAGTAAGTAAGTAAGTAAAAGTGTGTTGCACTGTGTAATCAGCCGAAATGTCAATTGGCCACCTCGGAGCTGTGATTTGAGCCCTTTGGATTATTTTCTTTAAGGATCCATTAAGGTTAAATGTTACACAAAGAATACAGAGACAATTAAAGCGTTGAAACGTGAAATTGAAGTTGCTATTGCTGATATTCGACCCAAAACAATCGAAAATGTACTGAAAATAGGGTTCATCGGAGGAGGTACTGCCAAGCCAGTCGTGGTAGTCATACGAATGATATTGTGTTCCATTATTAAATGATATAGTTCAACCTTTCCAATAAAACCAGAAATTTGAAAAAAATAATCAGCACTTTATTTGTTATTGTTATATTCAAATTTAAAACTTTAAATGGCCCACCCTATATGACTTAATTCAGTACACTAACGAAAAAATATTAAGTTAAAGTTATGGGGTGAATTCGGTCATTTGTATAGGAGCTACCAGAAAGGGTGTGGGAAACATATCGGTTTTTTAATGATTTATTTTCTATTTGAAAATAATGGAACAGACCATATTCAAATATCCCCCAGTTGGCCGTTTGGAAGTTGTGGAAGAAATAATAATTTTCGAAAAATAGGTCATTTTGTATAGGAGGTACCAGAAGGGGTCAGCCGATATATCATTTAATATGAGAAAAAGCGTAACGCATTAAAGAAGACGAGTTATACCCCAAGTATCTTAAGAACAAATTCGTTTAAACACTTTTTAAGACGATTGAGCTATGTTATGTCCGTCTGGCTGGTTGGATAGCTGGTGAGCAGAATAACTCGAGTAAATCTTAACTGATCAGTATGAAAATTTACCAGTATTAATTTTTTCCAAAATGAAATACTGAATTGTAAATGGGTAGAATAGCCTTTCCGATACCTTCCATACAGAATTACTTTTTTGGAAAATTAATATTTTTTCATAACATCCAAACAAAAATCTGGAGGTTATTTTAATTTGCTCTGTTTAATTATCTTGTAATAGTAGACAAACCCTAAGAAAATCGAAACCATTTTCGCGCCCCTTCTGGTACCTCTCATACAAATGACAGAATTGACCCTAGTTTTACAAACATATCTTTTTTGTAAGTACACTGATTTTAGCAAATTTTATGTAAGATGTACGCTCATGAAAATTTGACTGTGGACAGAAAATAGACTATATCGTTTGGCCCCTTCTGGTACCTCACATTAAAACATAATTTCCATTTACACCCCATGAATGAGGTATGGGATACCTTCTCGCGTTGTTGTGAATTAACATGCTTTCTATTTTTAGATTTACAACTAACGGCACCTACTTGTTTATCGACGAATTCGAACGTC
Organism: Muscina levida; assembly: GCA_964034835.1. NCBI lineage: Eukaryota > Metazoa > Arthropoda > Insecta > Diptera > Muscidae > Muscina > Muscina levida. Next base: position 73,026,003 of record OZ035880.1, read on the forward strand.
AATGTTTGAGAAGCTTTTTCTAGGCATACATGCCGATTGTCTCGACACTTATATTTCGAAGGTGCTGACGACAACATCGAGGGGGCCGGCAATGAGAAAAAATTATTTTTTATTTTTTAGATGACTGGAGCCAGGAGTTGAACATGGGATCTCCCGCATGGTCGTCGCGTGTTCTAACCATCTTGGTACCGGCACCTCCCATACCTCCCTATATTTGAAAAATTAATATTGGTCTCATAACTTCCAGACCGGAGGCATAACCTCAGACCATAACCTAACCATATGGCACACCCCTTCCGGCACTTCCCACATAAATAACTAAAACTGCCCCTCTTACGTGCTTATCTTTATTGTATTTTGTATAATAAAGCACTATCTAAATGAAGTTTTTAAACTCCCTCGAACATTTGAAATTTTGAAACAGACGAGGTGACCAAAAAAGTTACAGAATTAATTTCAAAAAAACAAAAAGGAACCACTGTGCTTCGCCCAAGAACAACATGCAGACGTAACAGAATAGAAGAACCCACATATCTGAGTTCGTAAACATACCTTTAGCAAACAAAACCTTCTTATGGAATATGACGATCAGTAATTAGTGCACTCACACACACATGGCGGACGTCGCACTTGGCGCCTGTCCGTTTTTGCCCTTTTTGGCTACAGGTACAATTTTGAAAACAGACATGGTTTCTAAAACATAATCGTGAAAACTCCTTTTTATTGTTTTTGTTTCGTTCGTTATTGTTAAGATATATGATTTTGTTTTTCATTCTATAATGCTTATCTGAGATCATTTGACAAATTCTGCTACATAAATTCAGGTGCAGATACAGGATGTGCAAATAAAGGTACGCATCTAATATAGAAATTGCGTTGGCGAAAAAATAGTCAAACATCCAATACAGGTAGGCACAAATCTTATTCTGACACGTGCATGATATCAAGATTAAAGGTATATTAGACTATATATTAGACCATTTCATGTGACCAATTTTTTCGAAAAGTCATTGGGATAATATATATTCTAATTCTACTTAAAAAAACAAAAATTTTGGTATATAAAACTTGAAAATTGATCGACGTTTAGGGGTCGCGCAAAATCGTTTAAGGTTTTTGGCTGCAAAAAGGCATGTTTCAAAAATACTGATTTACTTATATGATTAAAAGTTGTGATACGCTTGACCGATTTTGATCAGAATAGACTTGTTTTAAAGGTAATAATATTTCGCACATTTTCTGTGAAGACATCAAAACATTTCAGATAGTAGTTTGAGTTTAAGAACCCTTCAAACCTAAAAATTTTAAAATTTTAATTCAAAATTTACCTACTTTTGCCCATTAAAAAATTATTTTTTTTAGTTTTGGCTCTAATTTTTTTATATCTTTAAATGCACAATTGCCAAATACTTCCTAACGATACTTTTGATGTATAATATAATGAATAGAATTTTTAATTGTTGCTGAAATTTGTACCATTTCGCTGGTGATGAGCTAAATGGATTAATTCAGATCAACATTTTTGTGGTCAAAATTTACATTCAAAACTGGTTTACGTGTCCCCTTGCAACACAAGCCCCATTAAACGACATTTTGTTGATAGAATCTTAAAAAAATACCGCAAATCAAATGAAATGATAGCAAATGTTGCACTCAAAAATTTTGTGTGGCATTTATGGTACATAAGTGACATCGCGTTCGGCTTTTTTCTTTTCGACCCCACGCATACCGAAGGAACTTTAATTAAAATTACATCTGCATTAAAGCATCCTGGTGACCAAGATTGCGAAGGAAATGTTACAAAAATGATTTCAGAAAATACTATGAAATTCTTCAATATTATTGGAGTAGACAGCAGTTTTCTTGCTATCCACCCGTCAAATTGGCCCAAGAATGAGAATTGTAAACGGATTAAAGAAATTGTGAAAAACATCAGCGTTGTCAACGATTGCTATTGGGCTTATTAAAACTGTGACCAACACTTTGACGAAGGATAATAACCAGCAAAACTAATTAGTACAAGTCATCTAAAAACGCAATAAAACATACAAAAAGAACACAAAAGGTGTTATCGTATCCAATTTAAAAAAAAAATCTTCTTTTTAATTACCTAAATCGTTTTCCTTACTAAAAATATACATAGTACACAGTTTTCGTTTAATTTTAATCACTATTGATTATTATTGCTGCTGCTGAACATATGTCATTTGCATGGTCCTGCCATACATCAAAAGTATCGTTAAAAAGTGTTTGTCAATTGTGCATTTAAAGGTATACAAAAATTAGACCCAAAACTAAAAAAAAAAATGTTTAATGGGCAAAAGAAGGTAAATTTTGAATTAAAATTTTAAAATTTTTAGGTTTGAAAGGTTATTAAACTCAAACTATTATCTAAAATGTTTTGATGTCTTCACAGAAAATGTGCGAAATATTATTACCTTTAAAACAAGTATAATCTGATCAAAATCGGTCAAGCGTATCAAAACTTTTAATCATAAAAGTAAATCAGTATTTTTGAAACATGCCTTTTTGCAGCCAAAAACTTTAAACGATTTTGCGCGACCCCTAAACGTCGATCAATTTTCAAGTTGTATTTACCAAAATTTTTGTTTTTTTAAGTAGAATTAGAAAATATGTTATCCCAATGACTTTTCGAAAAAATTGGTATAATGAAATGGTCTACTATATATATTTGAAAACAATCTTAATTCCAGCATTAGTCTACGACTGAAAGTTGGCGAGACAAGTAATTTTAAGACACTTCAAACATTGGTTTAGACAACTTTAAATTAGTTGACCTGTTAAAGAAGTCGACGAGACCAAAAAAATTTCGTGAAAACTACCTTCGAGAAACTTAATAGTTCATACGGCAATATAGAGAGTAGCGAAAATATACAAAATAAACTTTTCTAATATATGCCAAATTAAGTTCAAAATGGATAAAAGCAAACCGAAACACTGAGATTTAACTCCAAACAGCAGGACTGGCTTAATAATGATTCCATCCTGGAAGATGAACCCAGCACTTCAACCGGACATGCAAGAGGAAGGTAAAAAACATGGAGAAGTGTTCAAATTATACAAGAAAGGGGAAACTGACTAATTCCACCAATGATTTGACCACTGAACATATATCGAAAGCTCGGTCAATAGACCGAGATTACAAAAAACATTGCTATTGCAAGCCCACTTAGACTAAAATGGATTAATGAAAGCATTCCCACGCCCCTAAACAAAAACCTTAAAAAATTGGTTCCAAAGGAGCTTTGGCTTTGTTTATGGACTTAGAACTTTCTTAAGAGAAATATGAGATACTACTACATTTTACCCGGATACAAGCATTTTTCGAAAGCCAAAATAGACGACGACTACGGCATACGAAATTGACTTACCGAAGTTTTTGCGAATGCCAATATGCAGGATCTTATGGACCATACATCAAAATGGCTGTTGGAGAGTCTTCCTGAAAATGTGGTAGAAATTCTTCCTGAGAAACTGATATTGATCAGTAAATGGGGCTGCGATGGACCGGACAAAGCGTTTAGAAGCAAAATATATATCTTCCAAAGACGCTACAATATCGGACGGAAATACGTTTATGGCATATGTTGTTCCTTAGCGGCTAAAATCTGATATTTCCTTACACTGTAAAAATCGAAGACTGTCATCAAAACATTATTGTGGATCAATAATGTTTCAGTTTGCAAGGGAATCGCCGGAACTCATAAGAACCACAGTGAAGGACATTCAAGAAAAAATAAACAAGATTAAATCCAAAGTTCGAAATCAGTGGAAGAAAATACATTGAATGTAGTTACGAGTTGATGGGAGAGTCGTTAAAAAATATAACCTCAGCATTGCAAAAAGACGCAATTTGAACGATAAGGAGTGTTGAGTTCTTGTTAAAATTAGCGTATACGTTTCCACAAGAGAGGGAACACTTTGAAGAAAATACACCAAGAAATATAAGGAAAGGATCAGAAAGAATCGAATACAGGATGCGTTTTCGGAACAAATTGGACTAAAAATAGACTTCCGAAGTACGGATACGGAAACTCAAACGATGGAAACACTTCGAGGAGATTTTTTGAAAATGATGAGGCTATAACTCTAATTACTGGAATAAACAATGAAATCGTTAAGACAATGCGAACGATCTTGAATGCAAGGAAAAAGTTGATTCTGAACAATATGAAGAATATTCTTCGAAAACTGCATCACTTTTTGCAGAATTATATCCACAAAAAAAGTTGACTCCGACAGTCCATAAAATATGTTCGTATGGCAAATATATAATTGTTTACCAGAATCTGCCAATTAGTGAGCTTTCAGAAGATGCACAAGAGTCGCTACACAAATTTTATAAAAATACAGATTGCCGAACACCTTCAAATCATCAAGGGTGAGGCAAAATGAGGACCTCTTTAACATGTTAGCAAAATCTTCCGATCCCCTTATTTCATCACTGCGGCATGTAAAGTCACGAAAAGAGTTAGAAAATAATTACAGTTTAGAAATGATTAGTCTTTTAGATATACCTTCTTTTACGGATTGTGATCAATGTTTTACAAAAAATTTAAAACAATTTTTTTATCTTTTTGGAATAATTTTTAATTATAAAACAATTTATCTTACTTCCCATAAACGGAATAGATCGTCATTCTTTTCCTTCCTTGTCCAGGTAAATCGATATTTACCAACTATCCATTTTTTGACATTTTATGGCATATAACCCTAAAACACCATTCCTATAGTTATTTTTTCGCCGTTATTGTTAAAAAAAATTATAAATTGTGATCAATGTTTAAAAAAAAATTTTTAATTTTTGGAATAATTTTTACTTATAAAACAATTTATCTTACTTCCCATAAACGGAATAGATCGTCATTCTTTTCCTTCCTTTGTGTTTGTCCAGGTAAATCAATATTTACCAACTATCCATTTTTTGACATTTTATGGCATATAACCCTAAAACACCATTACTATAGATAAAACACCATTATAAAAATAACTTTAAAATAAATAAAAAATTTTAAATCTTTTTTGGAATAATGTTGAATCATAAAAGCATTTAAAAACATAAAAAATTGTAAAAAAAAATATATTTTATTTTACTTCCCATAAAATTGATTTTCCACAAATTTGAACTTTGCTTATCCATAAGCAGGCACCTAACCCCTTAGAACCCTTTTCAAACAGTCATTTCATAGGTTGATCAATTATATCATAGCCTTTTAAATTTCTTGGTTATCTCATTTGGTTCAAAATTTATGATTTTTGCAACGAAAAACACGGCGTCGACAGGACAGAGAAAAATTACGTACCTGAACTAGACTTGTATAGTTCAGGAGCGAAATAGTTCCAATGAACGATTCCATGTAGTGAACGGTTGGAACTAGCTCCACATATTCCGCTCTTTTCGTTCCTTTTGCTTTTTAGTTCCTTCTGCTCTTTTCGTTCCTTCTGATCTTTTCGTTCCTTTTGCTAATTTCGTTCATTTGACATTTTCGGTCATTCGTTCACTTGTTCTTACGTTCATACGTAACAATTCTAAAGTGGTGGCATCACCACAGCAAAAACAACAGACAATTTTTTTTTGTATTTTGCTATGAAAAATTATTTATAAATCCTCTAAACAAAGCCTTTGATAAATATTTTTTTTTAACACACTATTTAAATTTGAAAATACTTTATAAACTTTTAAGCAGCTCTGACATTTTTCAATATGTTTGTTTGCAAATCGTTCACTTTATAATCCGAAAAAGACTAAAGACAATCAAAACATAGTGAACGAATGAACGAAGTAATGAAAATGAATAAGTGAACGAAAAGATCAAAAGGAACGAAAAGAACGAACTAGTTCCTTTTGATGAACGGAACTGAAAGGAATGATTCACCAAAAGGAACTAGAAAGTCCAACTGTAACCAGAACACTAGAATGTACCAGAGTTTGTAAACAAATCCTTTGCAGATCGTAAATTTCCTGAAAAATACACAAAACAAGTCATCGTATTTGTGGTGATGCGTAAAAACCATTCCATGAGTACGAATAGGAGAATGTTCTTGCAACAGGATAGAACCGCAGACATTTTCTCCAAAGAATGACTTGAATTGGTTGATTTAAAATAGAATTCCGCTAGAATTGCGTTCTTACAAATCAATTGATCGCATTGAAAACGACGACGATGTCATCAATTATCCAGTAGACAAGGCTTTCTAACCACTTCGTCGCCACAGCTCCCCAAAGGCATATAGAAATTTCTGCGCCTCCTCCGATTAAAGTGAACTAAAGATTTTAAACAAATATTAAATTATTAAATACACAATGCTACAGAATGGAAAAAAATTAGGGAACTTGGGACGTGACCTAGTGCATGTTGAAGGCTGGTAGAGTACAACATGAATCTTGACTTATGGTACAAACCTGGTTTTTTGATTAATGATCTGATAAGTCATTCGTTCTGAACCAATTTTTGATATATTACACAAGGGAACAAGGTATTTGTTGTTTAAGAACTGAATATTGTTTTAAAGGAAATATTGTTTGTATCAGCTCGACTTTTCGCGATATACCGTTATGTCCAAAACTAAGGCACTTCCACTACAAATATTTAAATAACTTTAAAACGGTTCACCATATTCAATAAAAAAAAAACTGAAACTCGTCAACAAAATTATTAACAATGTAGGCACAATGTAGGCAATTAAAAACAATGTAGGCACGCACTAAAGTGCCTACATTGTTTTTAATTTGGCCTAGTAGTTTTAGAGATATCGTAGTAGTTTAAAAAAAAAAACTAAAAATTTGTTTTTTAAAAATTCATAAAAAAACTAATGCAACAAAAATCACAGTGTTGGTCCTAAAACATTTAGTTTAATATAGTTTGAATCAAATGAGCTTTATTTCATTGAAATCTGTGCACAACTTTTGATTTCTTCAACAATTTACTGAGATAACTAAATTTCTCGAGCAACCCTTAACGGATCGTTATGAAAATTTATCAGTATAAATATTTTTCGAAACGAACTTATGGAATTGTAAATGGGCGGAATAGCCCCACCCCTTCTGGTACCTCCCATACAAAATTACCTATTTTTGGATAATTAATATATCTTCGATAGATGCCAAACAGACTACCGGAGGATATTTAAATTTGGTCAGTTTATTTATCTTGCAAAAGTAGACAAACCCTAAAAAATCGAAACCGTTGCCATACCCCTTCTGGTACCTCCCATACAAATGACCGAACACACCCCAATAGTCTTACATACTTATTAGTGTTTTTGTCCCGAGAATTCCCGGGACAAAAATCCCGACCAATTTTTTGTCCCGGAATCCCGGGAATGCGATCGGGTTCTCGGGATTTCATTACGCTTATTTAATGAGTCAAAACCAAAATATTTTATAAGTTAAAATCCACTAGAACCATAAATTATTTAGTGTTCCAAATTTTTACCATAAAATTATCAAATTGGTGACTATTTTCTTGACCATCACTATCATCTTCCGTCTTCCGATGTTTTGTTTATCTTTCAAATGTGCTTTCATATAAAGAGGAAAATACGAACGTATTGAATTGCTAAAATGGATCAGCAATACCATGTCTATGAGTTGATGAATACTTATTGATAGGCATTTATTCTAAAGGGACCGGCCGTGGCATAGTGGTTAGAACACGCGACTACCATTCGAGAGATCATAGGTTCAACTCCTGGCTCCAGTCATCTTAAAAAAGAAAAAAATAAATACATTTTTCTTTCATTGTCGGCTCCCCTCGAATGTTGTAGTATGAGCTTCTCAGTGGCGTTTGCATTCGTCGATAAACAAGTAGATGCCGTTAGTTGTGAATCTAAAAATAGAAAGCGTGTTAATTCACAACAACGCGAGAAGCTATCCCATACCTCATTCATGGGGTGTAAAGGGAAATTAAAAAAAAAATGTTTTCTAAAACAATATTTTTAAGCCGATTGACTGACAAATAACTTTCATTGTTGGTGTACTGGGTGATTGTACCTTTATGTGTTTATTCTGAGCGATGCTAATATTTGTCCCCTCTTTATCCCAAGGAGTACGGATCCATAAAATATCTTTAGATTGCTCATACCCTATAAAATAAGTGTTAAATCTGATTGTCGCTATTCCCCCTTACGCCGTTTGGTCTAGGTGATGGTAACAGTATAATCCCATTTCCGGTTTTGTCAGGTTTGGTTAGGTTTTTCTTTTATGGGTAACAATAATTGCATAATAACTGGATAATATTACCAGTTTTTTCTTGTTGGGAAATCAAAAACATTTATGCTTATCTACATACACTGAATTTAGTCAAACTATGCGCAAGTTTTACGGTTATGAAAATATGAATCAGGTATGAATTTGCACTATATCAGATCACCCCTTCTGGTACCTACCATACAAAATTACCTATTTTTGGACAATTAATATTTCTCCCTGAACTTCCAAATTGACAACTGCCGATTAATTAAATTTGGTCAGTTAATTAATATTGTAATAGGCGGCAAAACTATAAATTAAACTATAAATAAATTTTCAAATTTGTCATAATTTTTAAAAATACAAAATTTTAATTTTTTTTGGGTAGAAACAAAAAAATGCGAAAAATCTGTTATCATCGGTCTTAGCATAACTCATTCAATTTTCAATCGATTATTATGTACATACATGTTTTAAAAAGCTATTTTAATATAATATTCAATAAAGCTAATAAAAATAACAATTTGCCCCCAACCGATTAACTTTCAGCGTGAAGAAAATTAAAATTTGTAATTTTTTTTCTTTTTTTTTTTTTTGAATAAAACAGCCGTTACTCAGTAATTTTTTTTTTTGTGATATTAAAAAATTTGATTTTTTTCAAAGATAACAACGATATCTTTAAGAAAAAACAAAATTTTAAAATCCGGCTTATGAAAAAAAAAATATGATTTTTTGAAATATAATTTTTTGGAAAAAAGTCGAAAATACGATTAGTACCTGTAACTTAAAAATTCGAGCTGATGGAGAAAAATGGAGATTAGATTTGAAATCAGCGACCTCAAATTAGTAAAAAAAACTGCTATAGAATTCCAAACAACACTCAAAAAGTTAAATTTTGTTCCCTTGTGTTATCAGTTTTGGAATGAATAATCTTAAACCTTTTAACAGTATGAACAGTTCTACAAATAACTTCTCACATCTTTCTGTTTTTTTAAGTTTGAAGAAATTTTTAAATTTATATTTTATTAAGATACAACGCATATTTGCTTATAAAAATTGGTTAACCACTGGTTAGTTACTAAAGTTTTTCGAGAAACCCAATTTTCATATTGTCCAATAAAATCAAAAGAACTCTGTGCATGGAGAGTTTTAAAAACACGGGTACACAAGGCACTGCTTTTGATGTTGCTAACGACTTTTGTCACAATATCAAAAGTTTGATGAACTGGACTACTCATAAAAATGGCAAATCTTATAATGTTTAATGGCGCTTAATAACAAATGCTATCATCTGTTTAATAACATAAAGCTGATCCAAAATATATAACAGTAACTTTCGTCATCGGGTTTTTTAACATTTCAATAAAACGAACAAAATTGCATGAAAATAATACTCATTAAAATATTGGACGGACAATGTCGGATCAGCTTTCCACATTAATATAGGAAATTGAATTTAATGGCATTTTAAAAGTGTTTCATTTAATCAATAGTTGAAATTGATTTATAATTTATTTCAAGCTCAAGACCAGTGTTTTTGAAGTTATTTAGCAGAATGATATTTTCATAATGCCAGGCAGTCTGTACAGCAGTTTCGGATTCAGCCACGAATCCTCATCATGATTTAAAATTAATCATCAAGTCTTATGCATTAGAATTTCACAACAAAAATAAAATTTATTCTTCAGTGCATAGAATCGAAAAACTTCACAACCATTCACTATTAGAAACCATTTGCTAAACTTCTTTCATATTTGTTTGATTATGTTGCTAAAGCCGTCGGCTTTCAAACAACATGTTTTTGTTGTTGATTTCGCAACCAACAGATTTTCATAAGCATTATTGCAGCTTTGATGTCCATCGTGCTTTACGTCATCATCATCATACAAAAATAATTCTTACGATGCTTTTTCAGGGAGGGCGTCGGGAGTGTGATGCAAGGTAAAGCTTCTGATCGGTTTAACTTGGCAAACCCAGAGTGATCCTTGCCAATTGCACTTCAAGTCTACTCACAGACCTCCGTATTCGTAGAACTACTGCGGACGGAGTACCTTCACGTGGTGACGCCTGGAAGCGTGCCTCTGACACCCATCAGAGCACGACTAACTATGAGGGGCGAAACCTAAAACCCAGGCACGTCTGCTCAGAGTGAGCGGTACCCTGGTCAGCGTCTGACCCAGAATGGGCGGCTGTAATAAAATCCTGGCAGGAGGAGGAAACTGCGATGTGGTGCGCTGGGCTTGCAACCCGCCACCGACGTATAAACTATTGCAATGAAAAGAAGTAAGAAAAGAATAAAATGGACCCCCCAAAATGTTGACGACCACCGCAAACGAATTAAGGACCATGATTTAAGGATATGCACCTGGAATGTTAGAACACTGTATAGACCAGGTGCCTCCATCCAACTGGCGGAAGTCCTCGAAGAATACAAGGCTGACATAACCGCTTTACAGGAAATCCGGTGGACGGGTGATGCACGGGTGCTCGCGCATGAAGACGTGCGACATCTACTATAGTGGCCATGCGGACAAGCACGAGTTTGGATGTGGATTTGTGGTTGGCAAGAGACTGCGACACCTAGTCTCAAGGTTCAACCCGGTGTGAGAACGTATAGCCACCATAAGAGTCAGAACAAAGTTTTTCCACATAACACTTATATGTGCCCATGCTCCGACAGAAGAGAAAAGCGATGAGGACAAATACGAGTTCTAAGAGAGCCTAGAAAATGTATACGACCGTAGCCCGAGCTATGACATTTAAATTGTACTAGGCGATTTTAATGCTAAAATAGGCAGGGAAACCGCATTTGAGCCTACCATCGGAAAATTCAGTCTGCCACCAAAACGTCGAACAATGGCATCAGACTGATTGATTTCTCTGCGGCAAGAAATATGGTAGTTAGCAGCCCTCCTGCAAGGACAGCGATGGCCAGCCAGTGACGGACCCGGATAACGTTCTGAGGATATGGAGAAATAATTTTAAAAATTTATTGGATGCAGACACCACTCCTGAAGACCCCGCTCCAATCCATGACGATGGTATTAACTGTCCACCTCCGAGCCAGAGCGAGATACGTGTGGCAATGTCCCGCCTTAAAAACAACAAAGCTGATGGAGCCGATGATCTCCCTGCTGAATTGTTTAAGGCTGGCGGGGAGGAGCTGATTAGGAGCATGCATCAGCTCATGGAGAACATCTGGCAAGAGTAGAGCATGCCCGGGGATTGGAGTCTCAGTCTGTTATGTCCCATATACAAGAAATAAGATCGTAGTGAATGTAAGAACTACCGTGGAATAAGCCTATTGCCAATTGCGTACAAGGTCCTTTCAAGCATATTGTGTGAACGTCTAAAGCCAATTGTACAAAAACTAATTGGACCATATCAGTGCGGCTTTAGACCTGGCAAATCTACGACGGATCAAATATTCACCTTACGACAAATCCTGGAAAAAACCCATGAAAAGCAGATCGACTTCTACCACATCTTTGTCGACTACAAAGCTGCCTTCGACTCTCCGATAAGGAATAGGCTTTATGAGGCCATGTCTGAGTTTGGTATTCCTGCAAAGCTGATTCGACTTTGCAAATGTACCTTAGACAACACCAAATCCTCGGTTAAGATTGGTAAGGATCAGTCTGAACCATTCAACACGGAAAGAGGTCTCAGGCAGGGCGATAGCCTGTCCTGTACACTATTTAATATAGTTATGGAGAAGGTGATGAGAAAGGCTGGTGTCAACATGTCTGGCACCATATTCCACAAAAGCCACATGCCACTAGCCTATGCCGATGATATAGACATCATTGGCCGAAATCTGCGGGATGTTACTGCAGTTTTCTCATCACTAGAAAAGGAGTCAGCAAAAATGGGTTTAGCGGTCAACGAGGAAAAAACAAAAATAATGATTTCGAAGAACAAAGAGTCCTCTCGATGGGGACGCACCGTGAACGTTGAAAATTATTGTTTTGAGGTAGTCGACGAATTTACCTACCTCGGATCTTCCGTCAACAAGAAAAATAATGTCAGCCAAGAAATTAAACGGAGAATAGTGCTAGCCAATAGATGTTTTTACGAACTTCGGCAGCACTTTAGTAACACCACCTTCTCTCGGAATACTAAGAAACAGCTATACCAGGTGCTTATCTTACCTGTTCTGTTGTATGCTGCCGAATCATGGGTGCTTACTACAACGGACATACAAAACCTGGGAGTATTCAAGAGAAAAGTTCTCCGAAAAATATATGGACCTATCTGTGTCGAAGGCGAGTTTCGCCATCGGATGAACCATGAGCTGTATGAGCTTTACCACGACATCGACGTAGCTAAAAGAGTCAGAATCAAACGACTTCGATGGCTGGGACATGTTGCCAGGATAGATGTAAATGCTCCAGCGAGAAAGGTGTTTGAAGGCGAACCTGAAGGACGGCGCAGAGCAGGGAGACCCAAACTCCGTTGGAAGGACCAAGTGGTATTCGATGTGCCATCATCTGGTAGGGCTACCTGGAGAACACACGCAGAAGACCGAAGCGTGTGGAATTCTTTATTACTTCAGGCCTCAAATTTATGAACTACGTTTTGTAAATTGTAATTGGCCACTTAATTAAGTAAGTAAGCTTTTTCATTGTAAACTATGATTTGTTGTTTGTTATTGAAAAAAATTAGGCAATATAACCAATTCGGATTAATGAGTTGTAAACAATTCGGACTGTAGGATCTCTAAAGCATTAAAAAATGCAGTTCGGGTTAGTAGATATTCGAGTTTTTTGCAATCATACATGCCAAATATTATTTACATTGCGTAGCAGACATCCGCGTCATTCGTTTTAAATGGTTTGTTTTTTATAGACCAATTTAGTTTATATATACTCATATTTTTAATATTTAGCATGCAAATAAATATGTATTTATAATAGGGCGGATCAATTTGTATGGAGGCAAAAAAACGCTCAATGTACAAGGAAAATCATATTCTAGGGATGAAAATAAGAAACTTTGCCGAAGGAACCGTAACTCTTAAAGTAATTCTGATGTCCCGGAATTAGATCCGTAGGGTTGTAAGAAACGGATTTTGTTCTCAAAAAAAAGTTATATCCCTAGAATATATATGTCGAAAACGTTTGGTGTTCAAAGTACAACTGCGTATTTTAGCCATGTTGCGCCTACTTTCGATAATACTTGGTATATAAATACATGATATGTAAATACTTACAATTATTTCTATTTCCTCCAAATAGAATATGAAACCTTATGAAATCTGGACGACCTCCAAAGAATTTTCCATTTTGGTTAAGTACTTCGCGAATTGGATCTAGATTGTTCACAATTAAACAACGTGTTGTTCCCAAAGTCAGAGAATACGTGTCACCATATTTTTTTGCCAGCTCCGTAAAGGCTTGGAACGGAGATTCGTAACGACCCAAAAGATCCAAGTTACCCAAGACTGGCCACGGTAACGGTCCGGGCGCCTGTTTGTATTCGTTGATCAGAAGTGTTTCCTTTAATATTTTACTTTCACTGACAGGAGTACCATTTGCGTTTTTTTCTTTAATATCTGCAGTTTTTTTGGGCAGCTTATAACTTTTTGCAATACGAACTTTTCGGACACTGTCGTACAAGACTTTTAGATATCCAGATATAAATATTATAAAAATAATCGACGATGTTAACATCAGAGTCACACCCATTGCTTCAATTCAAATTATCTATTTTATTTGTAAGTTTTTCAAACGAAATCAAAACTAACCACCAAAAAAATTTCGAATATATTTAACAACTACACTGCATGTGGGATGTCTACTCCGTACGCTAAATGAATCTAAACTAATGAGAAAATGTACAGCGTTACAGTTTGTTTTCATTTTGGAAATTCACCGGTGAACTGAATAAATAAATTGTGTAAGAAGTCTCTTGAAAACCCAAACCAATTGTATGTTTTTGCTTCAATACATGAACGTATCTACATATGCTCGAAGATACCGCTTAGCTCGACTCTCTTTTGTCTGCACATTCTCACATTGTATCGTATTTAGAAATCACTTGTAATAATTACCTATTCCTGGCACTCCGATACCTGCGTATGCTGATGCAATATGTAGCTGTGTCTGTATTTGTGGGTAGCATTTCTTTGAAGTGCGAAGCAGTGAAGTTCGCACATACATGCATACATAGATGTGTATATAACTATGTACATAACATATAGTGGTCTCGCACAGTATGATGAGCCTGCAAAAAAATATTTTGGAGATACAATATTCTATGTCACTCTCTGCGGTGCTCAGCAAATTAAACTTAAGCCAGAATTGTGTGTGTGTACATCAACAGTAAAATGCAACTATTCAGTTCAACGCAATACAATTTAACCGCCAGGAAATAGAACTAGTTCAGAACCTGTAGCATAGTTAGTTCATAAGTGAATATTACTAGTTCCGATTCAAATTACCTTCAATGGCTTTTAACTGACGAATTTAACGTGGTCTTGCCATTGGGGGAAACATACTCATTTCCCTCTGCATTACTCTGTACTAACTACTGCTATAGTTTTGACATACGAACTACTTAACTGGTACAGTGGTTCCAACTATAAGTCTAATTCTTAAATACAGACTACGGACCTATTTTTTAAGACTGTTTCCTTTACTAGTTCTTTCATTCTAAAGTATAACAAATTTTCAGTTTGTTTTTTTATTATTATACTAACACAGCTGGCCGGGCAGACTTCGTCTTGCCTAAAGAAGTATTGACTTAAATTTAACTTTTTTGGGTCAAATAAATATTCGGGTGCGTTAGTTTCTTTTCATATTCTCATCGAAACTTAACAAAAAGTCGGTTGCATTAGTTTTTTTGATATTCTCATCAAAACTTAACAAAAACTAATAGGGAGTTTTAGAGGATAATATTTTTTTAATGACAGAAATTAATTGTAATGCTTACATATGTTAATCAGTCATGTCAACATGTAACATAAATCTATTCATGGCAAGAACATGGATTTCCAAAGTCAAACCGCAAACTTGTCCTTTAGCTTTATTTATTGTCATCGCAAATTCTAACCGAACTGAAAACTGTAATCATTTGAAATCAAACGGGAAATCTGTCGGTATTATTGGATTAGCGCAGTAAATTTAAAAAGGAAACCTCAAGCATGTTTTGCTTCTTAAATCCTGTAATGCGCGATCATTATATCATTATATGAGCTCCTACAATTTTTTGTGTGCCATAGTGCACTCATCCCTCACTATGATTTGACATGTTTGCAACTTTTTTATCTTCATATTACATGTGGGGTTCTCAGAAAATTGCAAAAGAGTTGCGCAACACAGAAGCACAGAGCAATACATAAAGAGTATCCAAGAAGCCAGTCTGTTAAATTTTGTGTAAAATGTTGCCCGAAACCGTAGGTTGGAGCGAATTTTTGTAAACAATGAATTATAATTTTGGGTTGTATGCAACAAAATGTACAAATAGTGAGTATGTTCAGTAAGTGATCACAGAACGTACCACGCAACCTGAAATGTTTTATTTTCAATTTTAATGTAATTGTTCCGCAATATAATCACTTTGCACCTTATATAAACAAAATTTGTAACATTATCCATTCATAACAATCAAAATTTTACGAATTTGTTGACATTTTCATTCATGTTTTCGACTTTTTAGTTTCGTTGCATGCGGACCTCGATACATACATACATGTATACGTATTCTATGGGTTATTCCATGAAAATTTGCCCAAGGAACCATACCTCTATCATTAAAATCGAGTCTTACTACTTTTTGTTGGTAGATTTTTTTCCCAAATTGACGTTCGTATGAAATATTAGAATTCGGTTGATTAATTCATGCGATATTGCTAAAACAAAATAACACATAAAACCAACTTTTTGAATTTTTTTTCCCTTTTTATTTTTTTTTTCTACAAAAATTCAAATTAAGGGATAATAAAGTATCTATCAACCTATTATCCAAAAAAAAAATATTCAATTTGAGTGAAGTAATAGACAAAATGTGAAAAAAACATTATTTTTTCTGAAAGTCTTGTTTGCTTTCAAGGCTGGGTGTTTTCGTACGGCTCTCTAAAGTCGTCGTCATAGCGCCTTCTACATCCTTTCCTACAACTCGTTTAGTAGTGGCAGCCAGCAATTTGACATGTCTTTCCGTTCCTTGAATGTGTAAAGGAATTTGTGGATCATCGAACGGTGGCACTTCGTAATTTAAATATCCCTCCAAATGTTCATACGAATAACTTTGCGTAAACGGTGGTTCGAATAAAATGGTATCGTCATTTAAATCAATCATATTTGTATATTCCGTACAATTAAAGTTTATAAGAGATTTTTTATAAACTCTAAGTTCCGTTGGGTCGACAATATCTCTTCGATAATGTAAAATCTTCGTTATAGCAGTATTTCGTTTTTCCATTCTATCATCAAACAACATAGATACAGTAAACTACGGAGAAGTGCACATCGCATAAATGCAAAAACCGCATAAGTGCACTGGAACTTGAAGCCATTAGCCTTTTTTATACGTTTACATACAAAAATACACGGATAAGTGCAACACGTATAAATGCAAAAACCGGGTAAATGCACAACTTTTGCTAACCTGAAAGTACTTTTTTAGTACAACTTTGCATGCATAAATGCAAATCTCGCATACTACATAAATGTAGATTATGATTAAGAGAAACCTGAGAAAAAAATATATAAGGTTGGAACAGAAAACACTTTTCAAAAAAAGATTTCAGACTTTTTCAGCAGACGTGGTTTAGGTGAATCAAATTGAGTGCAATTAATTATGTATTTTGCAAAAAACAATGGTGCAAAATATGATTGCAATGATTCATTTTGGCACCGAACTTAATATTTTTAATTTTTTTTGTATGTGAAAACGTCAGACAAATTGCCTTTTGAGGTTTCCTGAAACGAACTTAGTGTTACAAAACTGAGCCGGAAATATTGACTCGAAATAGCAATATTTCGCCCAGTAATTGTTCACCGAAAGAAAGGAAAAGAAACGAAAGAAAACACAAGAATTAGAATGTTGAAATGAACAATGTTTTCTCCTTTTATTGTGGAAATTGAACAATTACAAAGGATGTAGTAGGAACAATATCTTACGTTGTCGGTTGAAGGCTCAAATAACAAGTGAAGTTAAGGTTAAGTAAGAATAGAAAATTTCCCTGCGAAAGCATATATGACATCGAGTAGACATATTTCGAACTAGAAAGCAGCTCTAACACAGCGAAAGCTTTGCTAGAGTGTGATATGTATGTATTTGTGCATCTTAAAGCGGAGGATTAGTATATATCCTTAGGTAAAGGATTCAGGGTTGCCATCTGAGGGCAAAAAATGAAAGAAATAGGATTTTGACCTGAACAGTATGAAATACGAAAAACACTAAAACATAAATTTGTGATTTTTTTTTTCCTTAAACTAAACTGATTTTATAAGTTTTTATTAAAAACCTGTTGTGTAATGTAAACCAAATATAAATAAAAACATTAAACAGCTTTATATTTTAATTATTTTCATAAAGTAATGTTCAAACTGAACTGGTGTTACAGATTACTTAAAATAATCTAATGTTTGTATAAATGCAATAATCGTGCACTTATGCAATGATTGTATATATGCAATGGTTGTGCACTTATACGAGTGTTGTATAAATGCAAAAACCGCATAAGTGCACAAAAAGTCGCTCGAAAACCGATGTGCACTTATCCGTAGTCTACTGTAGCAACATATTTTCTGAGTGTGCAAAATATGGATTATCTTGAATTACTGTATTTACAACTCCAAGTAAATTCGGTGGTAAAAATCGTGTCCAAGTAATAAATTTAAAAAGTAATGTACTACCGTATACGGCAGAGCTATAATACTTAACATTCTCATCAATTTTTTCTACAGTTAGAGCATCATTTTTCCTGCCGTCAAATGAAAATGATATCAAATCCGAGCCATCATACCGCTTACGAAGTGCGTCTTGTCTCCATTTTTCTCTTTCTCTACGAAGTTTACTTTTATCCATGATGACAAGATTGTCATGAGCATCTTTTACGCCCAGGTCTTCCATCAGAGCTGTTGCCAATGCTGATCCCATTCTATCATGCACACCAAATCTGTCACACATCATTGCATAGTTTTGAGTATTGTATCTGGGAGTGTATGTTTGTGTTGGTAGAACTAATTCTGAACCTCCTCTCACAGCAACTTCCATTTCGTCATAATCTGGTTCGTATGTAGGATCGTTGCTCACTGGGATTGTTGGTATAGTCGTTGGTATCGTCTCTTTACTTCCACTATCGTGTTCCGGTATCGTTTGTATTCTGTCTTTATATTGATCGCGCATGAAATCTTTTAAGTTTTCTGGGATAGATGAGCAGTCGTTTTCTTTCAAGTTGCATTTACATTTTCCAATGTTGAATAATTGGTTTGTTGATTCTACGAATTTTTTGAATTCTGTTCCGCGTTTTACTCGTTGTTTATCTGCATTACTATATGCGTCAAGCAAATTATTAAATTTTCTAATGATGCTACCTTTGAGTATAAGTTCAATATTAAGTTGATTCCAAATTTCTAACAATCTGTCTGCTACCACGAGTAGTAAGTAAATGTTTTATACGAAAATATTTTGCTTTGGGCTTTTGAACGTTCGGCCAAGAAAAAATAGTACTTCAATATATCTCGTTTAGTTGACAGATTAATATCAGGTAATTCACAGGCCACGCCAAAAGAAAAAACATCATGAGAGACCAAATTTTCATGGTATAACCCATAGAATACGGAAATCATAGGGAAATTATCGAAAAATAAATCGACCCGCCCTAATACACATATATCAATTAAAATTGGCTTTTTCTTAACTCGATAATAATATTTGTGGCTTGGTTTTTAAGGGATTTTTTTTAAACGTTGCTCTTCTGTGCTCTGTAATCAATTCGTTTCCTCAAGTAACTCTTGAACCAGGTCAAACAAAAACGTTTTACTGTGTCGAATGTTATCTCTCTATGACCATCCGCCCGCTGATCGAGTATTACCTTTATACCAATTTTCATCTCTCTACACAGAAAAAAAACGCATTCTAAATTTTAGTTTAAAATTCTTATTTTTTGTAGAAAAAGTACTCAAATATTTAAGTACGAATAGTGCAAATTATTCTTAAATCAAGTAAAAAACGGTGTATGTTCAAAAATTTAAGCGTAGAAATGATTAAAATAAGAATGAAATTCTCCAATTAAGTTTGTACGAACTTAATTACAGAATTTTAAGTACGAACTTCACAACTTTTAAGTAAAAAATTCCTAAAATTAATATCAAGTTTTTTCTGACTTAAAGTAAGAATAAAAATCTTACATTAAGATCTGTAGAAATTATTAAAATAAGAATGCAATTCTCCAATTAAGTATGTTCGAACTTAATTGAAGGGTATTAAGAACGAATCAAGTAAATAATAATTTCTTAGAAGAAATGCCAAGTAATATCTGACTCAAAATAAGAATAAAAAATCGTACATAAATCTCTGAGAAAAAAATGTTTGGGAGAGAAATAACATTTACTCTCTTAGCTTTATGTTTTCTCCCCATATTAATTCGCATTCTAAATTTAAGTTTCAAATTCTTATTTTTTGCAAAAAATCGTACTTGAATTTAAGCGTATAAATTATCCAATTCAGTATGAAAATCTTAAGAGCTTATCCGAATCAAGTGACATGTGATCTTCGTTGATGCCATTTTCGCACCAATGTGTGTTGACTTCTTATTAATTTTGTGGAGATTTTAACACTTAAGGTTTGTAATGATGGTAAAAAAGTAAAGAAAAATGGTTCTGATTAGATAGTTTGGCAACTATATAATTAGCTATCCACATATTATTTAATAAAAACCAAGCCCAATCTAGCTTAATGTCATCTATAATTAAGAATTCTACACTTAAAAGTCATGCCCCATTAGGCTTAATGCCATATATTATTAAGAATTTTATACTTAGAAATCAAGCGCCACAAGGCTTATTAACATCTACAGATAAGAATTCCACGCAAGGTTTTTCCGTTCTTGGATCAAGAATTTTGTACTGGATTTAAGAAAATATTTTTTGATTGATTGAAAATGTGTAGTAACCTTATACATTTATTAGATTATTAATATGACAAAGTTTATATGTCCAGCAGTTTCCCGTTTGGAAGTTAAAAGATAAATATAAATTTTTCAAAAATAGGTAATTTTGTATGGGTACTACCTGAAGGGGGAATTTGCAATCCCATAGATTCGTTTAAAAAATTATTAAACATGGTAAATTTTCATAAAGATTAGTGGAGGTTTACTCGAGTTATAGTACCAGCCAAACAGACGGACATGATACAATTGTCTTAAGAAGTCTTGAAACGATTTTGATATTAAGATACTTTAGTTAGTTTTGTAGACTACACATTGATTGTCTATAAAAAATCAGTAAAATAAAAAACAGTACAAAAACAGAGACAGGTTGCAAAAACAGTACATTTTCGTACTGTTTTACATGTTGTGCATAAAACAGTACATGTACTGCAAAAAACAGTAAGTCTGGCTACCCTGTTTGCAGAACACTCTAAATACCAGTGACCATATTTCCGTCTCCATCCTTACAGGTGGAATCCCTGGTCCAAAACCTTTACTTTTTACCAGTGTGACCAGATCTGAAAAAGCATTGCAGCTAAATCAGCATTAAAATAATGCTAAAAAATGCTAACAAAAAATATTAAAATGCCAAAAAATAATGCTCAATTTAAAAAAGTTTTTTTTTTAATTAAATGATCACTATAAAGCGTTTATTTTTTATAATGTTGTATTCAATGTTGCCTTAGAAATATACTTCATTAGAATAAAACAATGTTATGTAACATTTAACCATATATTAACCGTGTTTTTTTGGTATCCTATATAGGAGACCGGTATAGGATACCAACAAAACGCTTCGCCGTTAACAAAATGCAATTACTTGGCAACACAGTATATTATGCCAAATTATTGTTTGTTTTCTTTTCATTCATTTGTAAATATTGTATAAATTGTATTTTTGAATTTTTGTTGATATTTTCGAGAAATATTGTAATATTTGTATAAAAGTGATGAACATGACCCTTCTTAGGATCTAGTGCGCCGCAGGGACCTTAAGCCACAAATTGGAACTTTTTTCTACGGTTTGCATAACAAATAAGCTGTAAAATAAAATTTTATTTAAAAAATATCATTCGAATGCAAATTATTTTATTTGACGTTCTCTTTTCATTTCAAATTTTTGTTTACTCATGCAATAAAAGATTTGGTCACATTTTAATTTTTACTACTTTTTTGAACAACTTGTCCCCGTTAAGCTTGGCATGTATATTTATCCCTGTTAGCGTATATGGGATAGCATTTGTATGGCTAAGCGGATATAAGTTACCAACAAAACGCAACCATTGTTGAGCCATGACAAACAATAAAAAACTATTTATTAATAAAAAAAGAAACACAAAGAGTCTTACACACAAAAATTGGGTGATAAGAGGGAGAGTTATACGTTTTTAAAGAGGGCACTACAAATGGTAAATTTTTTTGATTTTAAGCATATCACGGTAGGGTTGAAGCTAAACTTTACGTTGCATGAAAATTACGATAAATCCTAGTAATCCTAGTAATCCGTAATCCTAGCTGACCCTTTTTAAAAAATATCGATATTTTTCATATCTGCCGACTGGACCAAAAGTCTTTTTACTTTTTAAACGATGACAGTAAAAAACTTGACAAATGAAATAAAAACGGTTGCTTTATTATAAAAGTACACAGGCAGGGATTTATGCATGATCATTGATTATTTTGACATTGCTGCAACCTGGAGACTTAAAGTGCATTTTAAGCATACCTAATCTCATATTCGTGTTTAGGAGGCCGAAATCTATTGAAAACAATTATTTAGAACTCTGCTGCAAAATGACTGTAAACTAGTGTTATAACCTTAATACATTATCAAATAAATATTCTTCCTCAACTTTCGAAGAGTCGATCGAAATATCATTATCATACATATTTTTATCAAATTTTTTTTTAGGATGGTTGGTGATTTTAAAATATTCGCAACATTTATTTAACCTTTTCTAATTTTAGTTTTTATAAGGTTCATGCCACTGAAAAGTCTTACAACTTCTGTGTTACTAAATGGTTAAACTGGAAACTTCATAAGAAATTCTTTGAACGGGTTTTCATTGAAAGCATTTTTATATTTGTATACACTTATCCAGAAATCAATTGTTGAGTTTTTGTTTGCCCATTCCTATGCACTTAGTTTTTACTACTGCTTTTCTAAAATAGTAATTACGTCCACAGTGAAATCTTCCATTTGTTGTTCAAAATGTTCTTGTATGTAATTTAAACATTTTTCTACAGAAAAAATATTGTATTTTTAAGATTCAGAAAAATTTTAGCCAATCGTTGCCTTAGCTAAAATATATACACTGAACTATAAACTTTCGACAAGTAGCTCTTATTTAATTTTCTACTTCAGAATTGATTACATCTTTCTTTGATCTTAAAAATTCTTCAAAATTGTAATTGAAGTATGTGGTTGGAAGAAAAAAATCTACTAAACACAAATTTAAGGGATCAAAAGTGTCAAATAGAATAATGCTAAATTAATAATTACAAAAAGCTAAGAAATATGCTAAATGCTAAATGAAAATTTTGCGGCTAAATACAAAAAATAAATGCTAAATTTAGCGGCAAAAATGGTAAAATGGTCACACTGCTTTTTACCTTTGGTAGAACTTTCGGGCTTCACCTTTATCCCTATAATTTTCGATATCCTGGTTCTCTTTTTTCTTCCATAGACGCTGAAGAGGCTTGTCATCTCCCTCCTCTTCTCATTATAACACTCGGCTGCAGTTTTGCCCTGTATGCAGCACTCTTATCTTCAGACATTTCGCGACATTCTACATCGTACCAGCGCTCGTCTGAGCGTGGTTTTGCATAACCCAGTACGGTCGTTGCGGCAGTGGTCATAGAATTTCCAATATGCTGCAGAATATGAATATGCAGACAAAATTGCAAAACTTTTTGTTAGAGTAAGAGAAATAAAACGTGTCAGCAGGAATATGAATATGCAAACAAAATTTTAGTTTTCGATGTGTGGGCGGATGTGACGTGGCCAATTTGTATTTTATCCAAATTTTCTGACCAAATCTTTATTTCCAATCAGTGAGTGGAGGGGCGTGGCAAAACTGTATTTCAGCCCTTAAAAGATAACATTTGATACACATATAGCGCTTGGCAATACAATTACGAATTTACACAGGAAATTTTAATTCTTATCATTGGGCAAATGGCGCATATTCGGCATTTCATGTTCATATTTGCCGAAAAAAATTTTAGTTTTAATAAGTAGACGCAGGGGGTGTTGCAGAACTGCATTTTAGCTCTAGAGAGATATAACGCACTGTGGAACAAAAACTCACTGATTGAAAATAAAAATTTGGTCAGAAAATGTGGACAAAATACAAATTGGCCACGTCACATCCGCCCACCCATCGAAAACTAAAATTTTGTTTGCATATTCTTATTCCTTTGGAAAGTTTTATTTCTCTTACTCTAACAAAAAGTTTTGCCCTCTCCGCCCAATGGGTCAAAAATTTAAATTTTGTCTGCATATTCATATTCTAGTTGTCGAGTACTAACTGCATATCAAATTCTATATCTCTGTACACGCCCCGACGGAAGACAAAGATGAGGACATTAAAAATGCATTCTATGGCATAGCATAGTCGAATACAGCATAAAAAAGTATAAACTCCCATTATTAATTTTTTTCGATATTGGAAAAAAGTTTCCGCACCAAACGCAATTACTTTTTTTCATATCATATAGCCATTCAAGGTTTTCCTAAAAAGGGTACGTCATCCCATCAGCTGTTTTTTTTCTTCACAAATCTGTCAAAGTGATTTCAATTACAGAGTTGCCAACTCGCAGCAATATATACATTTTTTTACTTGAAATCTTAACTTTATTAACTATAGTAGCCAGATATAGAGGTGGCAGCCCAGTTCTTTTTGACATTTGTCACGAACGACGTTATCAAACCTTGGTTTTCTGATCATACTTTTAACCAAAATAATTTCGCCATACTACTAAAGTCATTGTCCGGCTTTACAAAAGCAAATGAATGTTTTCTCAGACATTGGGTCGAAAAGCCATCTGTTATTCAGGAAGTTCAGCGGAGCAACATCTGCGCAGAGCGTGCGATTAAAATTATGCAGACATTTTGCCATTTTGTAAATCATTGAACTTAAAATTTATTTCATATAACAATTGAAAATATTAACAACAAAAATCTGACTTGTTTAGAAATTGCCTTTGGTGCGGAACATTTTTAAACCCAAATCACCTAAAAAGGTTATATCCATTACTTGTACAATATTTGCCACCACGTAGGGGTATTGTTCTGGGAGATTTTAATGCCAAAATAGGAAGGGAAGATGCTCTTGGTTCAGCAGTCGGAAAATTCAGTATGCACAACATCATCTCCGGTAACGGATTCAGACTAGTTGGCTAAGCGTCGGCAAGAAACATGGTAGTGAGTGGAACCAGATTCCCGCATAAAAATATCCACAAGGCAACCTGGATATCCCCTGATCAAAATACAAGAAACCAGATTGATGAAGTGGTAATTGATGGAAGGCTCGGATAACCACCTAGTTGCAACAAAGGTACGCAGTAGTGTTTAAAACGCACACAGCTACATACCACCGAGAGAGCCAATGCCTACTCCAACCAGCTCTCTCAAGTACTGCAAACCAACCCCCCCTATTTCTGATGTTTCCGGCACCCAGTGGCAGCATATTGAAAATTCTATGACCACTGCCGCAACGACCGTACTGGGTTATGCAAAACCACGCTCAGACGAGCGCTGGTACGATGTAGAATGTCGCGAAATGTCTGAAGATAAGGATCCTGAATACAGAGCAAAACTGCAGCCGAGCGTTATAATGAGAAGAGGAGGTAGATTACACGCCTCTTCAGCGTCTATGGAAGAAAAAAGAGAACCAGGATATCGAAAATTATAGGGATAAAGGTGAAGCCTGAAAGTTCTACCAAAGGTAAAAAGTAAAGGTTTTGGACCAGGGATTCCACCTGTATGGATGGAGACGGAAATATGGTCACTGGTATTTAGAGTGTTCTGCAAACAGGGTAGCCAGACTTACTGTTTTTTGCAGTACATGTACTGTTTTATGCACAACATGTAAAACAGTACGAAAATGTACTGTTTTTTAAACCTGTCGCTGTTTTTGTACTGTTTTTTATTTTACTGATTTTTTATAGACAATCAATGTGTAGTCTGCAAAACTAACCAAAGTATCTAATCAAATTCGTTTCAAGACTTTTTAAGGCAATTGTATCATGTCCGTCTGTTTGGCTGTCACTATAACTCGAGTAAACCTCCACTAATCTTTATGAAAATTTACCCTGTTTAATAATTTTCTAAACAAATCCATGAGATTGCAAAATCCCCCTTCAGATAGCACCCATACAAAATTACCTATTTTTGAAAAATTTATTTTTATCTTTTAACTTCCAAACGGGAAACTGCTGGACATATAAACTGTGTCATATTAATAATCTAATAAAAGTATAAGTTTGCCACATTTGCCAGACCCTTCCTGGTACTTCCCACACAAATGACCTAATACACCGTCATATATCTGCAAGCATATATGGGTTGTAAGTACAAACTTTGTCAAGGGTGGCATAATCTCAATTGATCATATATTTTCAAGATTTTTGACACTATTTTCTATTTATTTTAAGCTGTTCCTCTAAGTCCACATTTTAAAATTTTACACGAGAGAAACGAGAAATATGGCAATTGGTCAATTCCGTGCGAAACTGTTGTTATACCAACATTGGAATTAGTGAGATATTACACCAAACACCATTAAAAAATAAGATAACTGTTTTTTTATTACAATTGTTTTTTTATTTAATATTTAAAATTTTAATTTCTAAAAAAGTGGACTAAGAGCCTTTGCATGTTAAGTCAACGATATATATGTGCTATTTGCAAATACATAATATTATTTTTTTGTAAATTTTTTTTTTCGCATATTGAATTAATATTTAAAATATGTGATGTATAATACATTTTTATGTTTTCTTTAAAATGTACTATTTTTTCCTTAATTTTAATGATTTTTGTTCACTAACACTTTCGCTCTCTACTCGTTCCCTACGGCGGCATAAGTGACGAAATCACACCAATCATCGATGATGGAGTAGACTGTCCACCACCGAGTCATAACGAGATCTGCACGGCTTAAAAACAATAAAGCTGCGGGAGCCGATGGACTACCGCCAGAGCTTTTAAAAGCCGGCGGCGATGAACTGGCAACGTGCAAGCTCATAAACACGATTTGGGTCAAGGAATGCATGCCCGATGATTGGAATGAGTGTTTTATGTCCTGTGCTTAAAAAGGTGATCCAAGTGTGTGTACTAATTATCGCGGTATCAGACCTTTACCCATCGCATACGAGGTCCTGCCTCGTGTGTTATGTCAAAGACTAAAGCCCATTTTAGCGAACCTGATTGGACCTTGTCAGTGTGGCTTTAGAACTGGTAAATCCACGTACGACCAGATATTCACACTATGACAAATCCTGGATAAGACCCAAAAAAGATTGACACTTACCATCTGTTTATCGACTACAACTATTAGATGCTATGGCTGAGTTTGGTATCCCCGCGAAGCTGATACGACTTTGCGGGATGCCACTGACTGACACGAAGTCTTCAGTGAAAATAGGCACAAATCTAACAGAGCCATTTTCCACAAAGCGATAGTGTGTCATGCGATCCTTTAATATCATAATGGAGATGATCATGCGGAAGGCAGCAGTAAACACGACGGGTAACATCTTTAACAAAAGCCACATGCTGCTCGCGTATGCCGATGATATAGATATCATTGGCCGAGGACTGCGGAATGTTACTGCTGCCTTTTCCAGCATTGAATAGCAGTCGGCAGAAGTGGGTCTGGTGATTAATAAGGACAAAACTAAATTAATTGTTTCCACGAACAAACAGTTTACTCGTTTGGGACGCTGCGTAAACGTCAACAACTATAACTTTGAAGTGGTAGATGATTTTGTCTACATCGGCTCCGCCATACAAAAAAATAATGATTTCAAACCTGCTGCTATGTGCTGAGTAAGCGTTTTAATGACAAAGCCCTCTCTTGACTAACGAAGATCCAACTCTACCAGGCACTGATCCTGCCTGTCTTACCCTACAGCGCAGAATCCTGGGTAATGACTCAGGCGGATCAATCTATTCTGGGCGATTTCGAGTGTAAAATACTACGCATCAACGTTAACGGCGAGTATCGTCATCGAAGGAATCATGAGCTGTATGACCTGTACAACGACATCGACGTAGTCAAGCGCGTTTAAATAGACCGAATGCGTTGGCTTGGACACGTTGTACGAATGAACGAAAACGCTCAGCTCGAAAAGTCTTCGGCAATAAACTCGATGAGCGGCGCAGGAGGGGGCGACCAAAACTCCGATGATGGACCTGGTGAAAGAGTTGTTATCTAAGCTTGGTGTAACGAACTATATACAGAGGTCAAAAGACCGAAGCGCTTGGATTACTTTTCTACGTGCGGCTACTGATAGATAAATTTCCGTTGTTGCTGCCATTTAAGATGAAGAAGGAGAGTAAACAGAAATGAATAAATTAAAGCATTAAGAGCACATTTCTTTTACTCCAAACTGCGGAAAAGTGGGCGTTACGAATAATAGCATTTTTCTAGGTTTTTTCTATTGGAAAAATTGAATTGTTTGAAATTTGGCAAAGAGAAGTTTGAAAGAAGAGAAGTACGTGTTGGAAAAAACTGGTGATGCAAAAATTTCAAGTTATGAGGATTCGGTTAAACAAAAGGTACGTAATTTTTGCAAATATTTTGGCAACAAAATGGGTGAAGTGTGGCAAATTGGAAGACAAGATTCGTGACGTCCCCTGTCTTGAATTCGAATTAATCTTTGCTATACAAAAAACGTACGCCAAAAATCGGAATATGAGTAAAAGTGCAGCAGCAGAGCTTGCAACCCAAACAAATTTCGGAACAAACAGCAGTTACATCGGCTCGGAGACAAGGGAATGCAGACTTGATCGCTATCCTTACAGAAACCTTTAAAACCCCAGCCAGACCTTCAATATTGAGGAAATTATGGACAATAAAACAAAAAAACCGAATCTTACTGAAAAATTGAAATGCCGACCAGAAGCTGTAAGCATGAGTGAAACAATAGCGATTTTTCTTAATTCGGTTCTATCTCACACTTCTGAAATAATTGTGCATATGCGAAAGGAGGGTTTCGAATCTATAATAGACATAGAAAACACTAATTATTTGATGTCCGAGCTAATATTGAGGTTCGGGTTTAACAGTAGCACTGGGCAAGCACAATTCAAACAATCATTCCAAAAGCCTAGTACATCGCAAAGTTCTGATTCTTTGCTTTTGGCGACAACAATGAAACCGTTGAGACTTGGGGTGTCCTCTGGAAAGATTGTTTGGAACTATCGTATAATCCAATCAATAAGGTGTTGTCAGCCTATTAAATTAGAATTTGTTAAAGAAACGAAATAGTCAGTTTTGAAAGATGTGAACGTAAAACATGAAATTGTTGCTTTGGAAAATGTGCTCATAGTAATTGGATAGGGAAAAACAGTTAAGATATCATTTAAACTGTGTTGAACACTTAGTTATGGCTAGGTGCTTAGTATTTTGAATCGAATCAAGCTTGTCCTATTTGTCAAATTTCAAATTGGGATAAGCCCCTTACATTGCTGGATCTGGTTCTTGTTGCGGCGGGGCAATTGACCTAGCACACTAGGCTGTAAAAAAGAAAAATATTGCCGGCGAAGTTGGCATGATCCGCCCATATGCTTTCACACACACACACACACATGCTCGTGTGTATGTATGACTCCCGGCACCTGGTGGCCACATGTTTCGCTGTGCACTCGCTTTGCCACAAATAAGGGGTGGAAATGTGGCAGGTGGCTCGGCGCAACTTCTCGTTGGAACGGGGGGGGGAATGCAAATTTAAAACATCCCAACTTGGCCCCACACAAACACCACGTGGGAGACGCCGTGGTCAAATTCTGTCCAAATTCCCACAAATTCACACATTCCGTCAGGGGCTTAATACAGGCACACACAATGATTTCTTTTTTTTTTCTAATCTTTCGTTTTTTGATTTCCCTCGTTTTTTTTGTAATTTTCTTAGAGTTTTTAATAAAATTATTTCAAATTTTCCGTATTTTCTATATTTTTAATTTGTTCTTTCTTTTGTGTGTGCCGGTGTTGAGTCGCTCGTGGCCTTTATAATGTGTGGAGACTTAATGAAGATTAGCCATGTAGTTGTAGTAAAATAGTAGCCAGTTAAAGAGTGTTGCCATACGTTACCGACACATCAGGGTTGTATTTTATGAAGTGGAGTTTTCATTGATAAATACAGTGAGCGCAAAATGCGTTTTGACAATATAAAATCGCGCTTTTTAATGCTGTAAATTTTTTGTAAGCAAAATGGAGGATGTGGGAATGTGATTGGAAAGAGGGGAAATTGGCGAATATGGAGCCAAATGTAGGAGTATAAATAAGGAGAGTATAAACAGAACGCCAACAGTCAGCTAAAAATTTGAGACGTTGATTCAAACAGTGTCCTGGTGCAGTGAATACAAAAACTAAAGTTTAAAAGACAATTAAAGAAATTAAACAATTTAATTATTTTTGTTTACCAGTCACCAAGTGTGTTGGCCGTTAACTTGTGTTTATTTATTATAGTGAATGGTTTTATGAGTAAGGTAAATAACACTAATTACCTGCTTAGGAAATACAAAGTGGTGTACAAAAGTAGTTTTTTTTTTGTCTATTTTCTTAAAGAGAGTTTTGAATCCGGATTTTGTGACGGGGAACAAATCGTTTGCTGTGAGGACGTTGGGACAAAGCGAAGTCCAGCTCAACATAAAATCCAGCATCGACCGCGCCAAAGCCAAAAAAGAAGGAGAAAAGGAAACTATTACATTCAGGCTCTCTTTAAAACCATTCAACAACTCACCGGACACTCAGGTAACCGTGAAAAATTAGCTTATCTCCTTTCTACTATCGAGAAGAAATCAAAAATTGAGTAAAAGTCAACAGCCATCCGGGCGAAGTAGTTGGGGTTATTATTTGCTATCGAAGCGGGCATAGTTACCAAGCCCAGGGGTGAAAACAGTCCCCAAAAACCGTTATTTAATAGGCCATCCGGCCAAAAATTTGATTGCTGAAAAGAAAAAAAAAACATAAAGATTAATAATAAGTAGTGATTAGTTAATTTAAGTAGTTTTAAGTTCTTTTGTTTTTTTTGTCGTTTTAATATGTAGTTTTTTGCTTTATTTCATTTATTTCGTTTCGTTTTTGTTTCGGTTTGTAATAGGGCTTAGTGCAAAGTTTTAAGAGAGTAGTTTTTTTTTGTGTTTTGCGGGGACAAAGTGGTCCATTAAAAAAAATCCATCTAAAAGAGCTCGTTTAGGTAGGAAAATCGCGGTTTTTAAAGTAAATAACGCTCGATAAAGAGCATAACTCTTCCGAGAACTTTGGTAGGTCCTAAGTATAGTTTTTTTTGTGTTTTTTTGTTTATACGTTAAAATTTTAAATTCAGATTCAAAAAAAATCGTTATTAATGTTAAATTAAGGTCAGGTTTTAAAATTTTATCAAATAAATAATGTGAATTAGTGTAAGAAATATTAATTATGTTCGTCTAGAGTTTCAGTAAGGGCAGGTCAAGATGGCGTGGTAAGTGTGGGTGAAAGTGTGTGTGTGTACGGGGCCATAGAAAAATAACCGTCAATCATGGAAACAGCTATGGTCATGGCAGGGTGGGCTCTGTGGAGAAAAATCCACCGTTTCTCCCTCTTACGTGTGTTGCCCAGTAGTAAGTGTAAGTTTTGTTTTGTAAATGTTTTTTTTTTATTAGTGTTTGTGTCTCTGGTCTGAGGCGTGGGTTGGGACCTTACCCCGAGAGCGCGAAAGCTAGCCGCGGAACCGCCTCAGCGCGCATTTAAGGGACATGTAACAATATGGCGCCCAAGCAAATGTTAAGAACGATATGTACGTAGTGTCCATACAAAGTTGTTCTGTTTATGGTGTATAAAAAAATCGAAGTATACCGTCCATAGCCCATTAAAGTATGAAATAGCCCATAGGGTAATAAATAGAAGGGATAATTCGAAAACAAATATTACAAGCAAAACAGACAAGGACGCTGCTTTGTGCTGTGATATATGTGTGTATGTTTGTTCCAACTGTTTTATGTTCCCTTGCAATTCACCAAAGTGATATGCCAATAGCAAGGTACTTCAAATTTGAAAAAGCCTTAAGTGTTAGCAATGTCTCTCTGTTTTATTTTAATGTTATTTAGTTTCAGTTTGTTTAAATGTTTGAATTGTGAGTCGATTCTGATAATTACAGGTGGTTTAAAACGGTAGCCGCTCTTAAACAAAATTAGAGGTCAGTGTATCGGATTAAATCATTGTATGTTTTTGTAATCTATACATTTTCAAATATGAATTTTAGTGTATTGTGCAAAAATTGATTAGATCACTCAATTCATCAATTCTCCTTTGAGTAAATTTGTCTAGCAACACATGTAAGAGACCACTGTTCTCGTATAGAAAAGTGGTACAGAAAGTTTTGAAATAACAAAAAAAAATAAAAAAATAAATCACACACACACACTCATCCATGTCAGACTTGACCGCTCTGAAGATAATCATTTATTGTTTGCTTTTTACGTCTTGTTTGAAATAATTTTCTGGCATATTTATAATAGTCCAGCAAATACATAACTATTACTTATTTTAATTGTTTTCGTCCCTAAAAATTAATTTTGTTTTTTGTATTCGTGAGTTTTTTAATCTTTATGAAGTGACATATGTTGAAGATTATATGAGTTTTTGATTTCGTCATTTATCTTTTTTGAAACGGTTTGTGTCTAAAGGCCAATAAACGAAAAATTTTCTTAAATCATTATCGTACTTTTGAATGAAAATATCCCAATCTGGAGTTGATGAATAGCGACCGAAGAAAGGGACTTAGAAAGAGGGTTAGGGAAAAAGAATTTGCTCTCAATAGATCAACCCCATACGTTAAAGAAAAGTATACTAAGGCCGAAGAAGGCAAAAGGATGGCACAGGCTCAAAGGCAATTAGAACCTTCAATGGTAGATATGTCTGTCTCTATCAACGCCCCGAAGAAAAATCAAGGAGCTACTCCGAAACAACCGCAAAAGAAGCCAGAAGATATGGGGCCAGCGCTCAAGGCGTACGTAGATAAGAGCATGGGCGATATGAAAACCGCGATAGATGGGTCGTTTAGAAGCGTGCAACATAACATGAATTTAGATTTAGCAGCGATTCGGCAAGACATAAGTGACTTGGCCAACGCGGTTAAATCTCTGACAATAAACGCTACAAGAAATTTAAACTTAAACGTACCTTTAACTCGCCAACCGCCAATAACACCGCCGCCAACATACAATGGTCTAGCAAACACAGAGCCGCAGGGCAGCAATATAACCTCCAATCCTTTGCCACCATTCAATTTTCCACCGCCGCTAGTGCCAAATTCCAATCCTTTAGGAAACCCATCCCCCACAGTTTTTCAACCAGCAACGACAAATCTCCAACAACAGCCAACACAATTTCAAGAATCTGAAAAGATAAGGATAGACAAATTCGGTTTGAAATTCGACGGTAATCCTAAAAATTTATCTGTTGAAGACTTTATATTTCGTTTAGAGCACCTTCAAGCCGTCTATAGAATACCGTGGACAGAGGTAATTAGAGATTTTCGTCTTTTGTTAGGAGGCAATGCAGATCAGTGGTATTGGTTATACTTGACGACCAACAGTTTCCCAGATTGGCCAGCACTTCGATTTGCGCTATTGAGTCAATACAAAATGCCCTTGTCAAATTTTGACATTATGCATGATCTGGTGGAAAGACGGCAAATGCCGGGAGAAAGTATTGATTCGTATTTTCATCATTTGAATTTACTCAGGTCAAGACTAGGGCAGCCGGTGTCCGAGTTTGATATGATAAAGATTGCAAAAAGAAACCTAAAAGAAAGTATTGGTCGTTTAGTGTATCCGATGAGTGTATCATCGGTAGAGCAATTGAGAATCGCGTGCAACGAAGCTGAGAGGAATTTTCCGAAAAAAGAGATTAGGACAATGGGACCCCCAGTTTCTCGCCCATATCGGCAGGTAAATGAGGCAGTAATTGACTTAGAATCCGAAGAAGGTGAACAAGAACAAGAAAATACGATTTCTGCCATCAGTAACCTAGTGTGCTGGAATTGCCAGGGTGTAGGGCACGTGTTTATGGAATGCCCGTCTTCAGAGAGAGCATTATTTTGCTACAAATGTGGTCGTCCTAATGTCATCACGCCAAAGTGTCCTAAATGTAAGCAGGGAAACTTCAAACGGAACGCGGTTCAGACGGGGGAATCACGTTCGCCAACAAAACCCGGCAAGTAGAGGAAACTAACACTAATGCGTCAAATGCCACTTATAACCAAATTCGTCACTATTTGCCACTAGAAGTAAGAGAAAAAAATTACGAACAAATTCGTCAACGCATTATGTCAAATACCCCTGACCAATCTGATAATGAAATTAAAGATGAAACAAACCAGCCCATAATACAAAAGAAAATTTCTAAAAAAATTGAAAAAGTTAGAAATATGAAAGCTAACAGAAAAAAGGTAAAGAATATGGTATGCGAATCCATTAGAAAAGCCTGTGGGCGAAACGATGCTCGACCTTATGCCACAATATATATTGATGGTATTCCATATGAGGGTCTTCTGGACTCTGGTGCATCCGTTTCGTTGCTAGGAAGAGATTGTAGGGAATTGGTAGAAAAGTTTAACACAGAAATACAAACATTTTATACCAGCGTTCGAACAGCCTCTGGCCAACCCCACAGATTTTGGGCAAAACAATTTTAAATGTGACTTACAAAGACAGAACACTCCCAATTACATTTTTTTTATGTCCCGATTTAGACCAACCCATATATCTAGGCATAGACTTTTGGCAAGCTTTCAATATAGCCCCCGAAATTTTTGAAATCAACGAAATCAGAAGCGACATATTTGGCCCAGTAGATGAAAATATAGAATGTCATAAAATGAAAATGCATGAACTAGATAATGAGCAGACAGCCAAACTGCATAATGTAATAAAAAAGTTTGCGACATTTGAGGAAAAAGGTTTAGGTTGTACCAAGATCGAAAAACATGCGATAAAATTGGTGGATAATGCTATACCAGTTAAGGATAAACATTATCCAATTTCACCGGCTGTCCAAGAAATTGTATACAGGGAAATTGATAACATGTTAGCACTAAATGTGATAGAAGAAAGCGATAGTCCATGGAGCAATCGAACTACTATCGTAAGGAAACCGGGAAAGAACAGATTTTGCCTTGACGCACGGAAGCTAAATGCCTTAACAATAAAAGACGCCTATCCACTGCAAAACATCGATGGTATCCTGAGCCGCATTGACCAAACGCATTACATAAGTAGCGTAGATCTAAAGTATGCGTTTTGGCAAATTGAACTGGAAGAGGAAGCAAAACCCTATACTGCCTTTACTGTGCCAGGGCGTCCTCTTTACCAGTTCAGGGTAATGCCTTTTGGTCTTTGCAATGCGGCTCAGCGACTTTGTAGATTGATGGATAAGGTTATACCTGGTCGACTGAAATCTAATGTTTTTGTTTATTTGGATGACCTTTTGATAATTGCAGACGAGTTTGACACCCATCTGGAAATATTAGAACAAGTTGCAGATTGTCTTAAGAATGCAAATTTAACCATCAGCCTTAAAAAGTCAATGTTTTGCTTTAAAGAATTGAGGTATTTAGGTTTTATTATTGGAGGCGGAGTCTTAAAAACTGATCCCGAAAAGGTGTCAGCCATCCAGAGAATTCGGCTTCCAAAGACTACGAGGGAAGTTCGAAGTTTTTTGGGAACTGCTGGATGGTACCGCCGATTTATAAAGGACTTTGCCTCAATCTCGGCACCTTTAACTGACACTCTGAAGAAGGGAAAGAAATTTGTCATGACGGATCAGGCTATTGCCGCATTTAAGACCCTGAAACATGCGTTAACAACTGCTCCAGTACTGGGTCATCCAGACTTTTCAAAACCATTTTTTATCCAGTGCGAT
This sequence comes from Muscina levida, assembly GCA_964034835.1. Lineage (NCBI taxonomy): Eukaryota > Metazoa > Arthropoda > Insecta > Diptera > Muscidae > Muscina > Muscina levida. The sequence continues at coordinate 73,061,506 of OZ035880.1, forward strand.
GCATCTGAGTATGGGATTGGAGCAGTTCGTTCCAAAAGAATGCCAATTAAGAAGAGAAACCCGTGGCCTTCTACTCCCAAAAATTAAATTCATGCCAAAAGAACTACTCAGTTACCGAAAAAGAGTGCCTAGCGGCCGTCCTCGCAGTTAAACGTTTTAGGCCATACGTGGAGTTAATGAACTTCACGGTGATAACCGATCACGCGAGCCTAAAATGGCTAATGTCGCTTAAAGACCTAAGCGGACGTTTAGCAAGATGGTCTCTACAACTCCAGGCATTCGATTTTACAATTAAACATAGGAAAGGTTCCGAAAATGTAGTAGCAGATATGCTATCCAGAATGACTGAAGATGTTGTCGTAGAAGAGTTAGAAGATATTGAACCTCTTTTAGATTTCGAAACCACGGCTTTTGAAAGTGATGAGTACGTGTCATTAATTATGGACATAGAACAGAATAAGTCCAAATTACCAGACCTAAAAATTATAGATGGAAAAATATTTAAAAAGTCCCTCCCGAAGTATGGCGAACTAGAAGAATTTCAATGGAAACTTTGGATACCAGAGGAAATAACGCAAGCTATTATTCAGAATGCTCATGATTCTCCAACAACCGCTCACGGAGGAATTGCAAAAACCATAAATAGAGTTAGGGAAAGATACTATTGGCCAAAAATGGTAAGTCAGATCAGGCAATATGTCGCGAACTGCCGGGTCTGCAAAGAGACGAAACCCTCCAATCAGCATATGATGCCAGCGATAGGCGATGAGGTTGTAACCGATAGGCCCTTCCAAAAATTATACGTAGACTTTTTGGGAAAGTATCCGCGCTCCAAAAGTGGCAATGCGTATATATTTATAGTGAGCGATCATTTCTCAAAGTTTATTTTCTTAAAAGCAATGAGAGAAGCAACCTCGAAGAATGTAGTACAATTCCTAGTTCAAGAAATCTTCCATAAATTCGGGGTACCTGAAATTATACATAGCGACAATGGACAGCAATTCGTGTCCAAAGATTTCCAAGCTATGATAAGTTCGTACAATATTACGCACATTAAGACAGCATACTATTCGCCGCAATCGAACGCTTCGGAAAGGGTTAACCAATCGGTTTTAGCAGCCATTCGAGCCTTTCTCGAAAATGACCACAGAGATTGGGATTTATATTTGTCCGAAATCGAATGCGCGTTGAGAACATCGGTTCATTCTGCCACAGGAGTAACACCGTTCTTCGCCCTTTTTGGCTATAATATGTTTTCGAACGGCGCAGACTATAAGTTAGCCAGAAAGTTAAAATCTCTTGCGGACCATGAGATACAACTCCTCCCAACTGAAGATCGCCTAAAACTTATCAGAGATAAGATAAAAGAAAACATCCATAAGGCTTACGAGGGGAGTGCTAAAAGGTACAACGAAAGAGCACGTAAAGTTAACTTTGTACCCGGCCAAGAGGTATATAGGAAAAATCAGGTTCTTAGCGATTTTAAGAACAATATAAACGCTAAGTTCTGTCGAAAATATTTGAAATGCCGAATAGTAAAGCCAATTGGAAATAACATGTACGAACTCGAAAATTTACAAGGGAAAAGTATCGGAAATTATTATGCCAAAGACATCAAAACATAGTGCAATAAAACCAAGTGCAAAATATTTTGTTAAATTTTTGTCCGCGTCTTATATGTTTTGTGTCATATTCAAGAAACTGGTGCAATATCTGGAATATGTTAGAATGACAAGGCATTCGAAGCACAGAAACCTTTTTGAGGTACGATACGAATGACTCAAAGGTTCCCTCCATATTAAATCATTCAACACCACCTTTTTGAAGAACAGTCATTCTGTGGGCGAACTGAGGGCTACCGTCTTCCGGCCAGATGCGCTTGCACCCTTGACTCTTTGTAACCATAGGTGTTGATTCATATGTAGCATGTCGGAACTATGCCATAGCGTACTGAATCACTAGGCCACTGGCACAAAGGTCGAATACCGGATACCGAACCTTACAGCGAGTCCGCCCACATTAAACGACGACTGGATGAAGGTGTAATGGCATACTCAAAAGACTGAACCCTAGGAAATACATGTTTGTTTTTATTTGTGCTTAAAGCAGTTTTTTTTTTCTTATGAAATATTCTTCGCCTGCCAAACTTTAGATAATTTTTTTTTATTTTTCCAAAATTTTACTTGCAGTTCTATATAGTTTTTTTTAGTGTACATTTATTTGTTCATTTTCTTTTTCTACACAAGAATGTTAAAAACATTTGTTGTTTAAAAAAAAAAAAAAAAAAAAAAAACTGATAGCGAACGCGACATCAACCATCACGGATCTTTAATCTTAATTGTCTTTTAGTTTGGTTTCATGTACATTTAGTTTTGTCTTGTTGACATCATTTCTTTTAGTACAATAATTGGCCTTTACATGACAGACGTTTCTGTCGAACTAGTATTTTCCACCAGCAGGACAACTTGACCGGTGTAGCGGACCATGCCTAATATTTGTATTGGATTTTTTTTCTCAAAATCTTACACACATTTTAAAATGGTAATTTCTAAAAAGATTTCTTTATTTGAATTTCATTCGTATAATTTAACAGTTTTCATATTTTATTTTTTTTTTAATTTTTTCTTACACTATCAGGCATGTCTGCCCAGGTTTAGGAGAATTAAAGTCGGTTGATTTTTTTTGTGGCAAAAATCTCTGTGAGTCAGTTAGAATGCGTTTAATGCATTTCGAGTTTTTTTTTAATGCATATATAAATGGTCTAATATGAAAAGGGCATGTTTTTTTTCGACGAAATCGCCGGTTTGGTATGTTCGTGTAGGGGACTCTCAAATACACGAATCGTACAGATTTTTTTTTTATATTTACTAATAGAGAATTCCTACATTTTAAATAAAAGCCCTTACTGTCAATAACGTAAAAAAACCATTTCAGTTCTATTCAGTTCTTTTTTTCCTCCTGTAAAGAATAAAAATAACTCAAGTACAACTTTTTCATTTTTGCAATTTACAAAGCAATTGACCCATTAAACACATAGTTGTCCTAGACCTGGCGGTAATTGTCCCGTTTGTACTAGTATAGAACTAGTTCAGAAATTCTAGTCGGCCGGTAGTTGAATGTCTCCTTTGAACTAATTTGGAACTACCTCAGAAAAGGTTAATAAGAACTAGTACTACTCTAAAACATTTAAGCTAGTACTGTACTAGATTTTAAATACGAAAACAAACTGATACGACGAACAAATTACCTTTTAAAGTAGATGAATAATACGATATTTTTATTAAAAACATACAACAATTGAAATGTATATGTTATATCTAAAACTCTTTTCAAACTATAACATCGGAAGCCATTTCACAATTCTTTTTCTTATTCATCAGCTAATAACGTAAATTGGTTCAAAACTCAATAGTTTAGAACTAGTCCACTGTGAAAGTTGGTCACAATTTCATACGTACTTTTTTTGACTAGTTTGACGATTCCCTACTGGGCCTATATATAGCCGAGAGATAGACTTACCTGACGATAATGTACGCAAAACGAAATGACAGGAAGCAAAGAGAGCTGGAAGAAGAAGAACAGTAAGAAACAGATTTTAAAACAATGTACCAGGTTTACCTGGTCAAAGCCCGGCTTGAGACCCGTACAGGGTGTGGGAGTTCCCCACGTTCTGTCAGATACGAACCGGCCGCACACCGTCCCTCGTGGCGCCAGCTAACAAGGCCCGGAGTTTTGTTGCGGCGGGGCAATTGACCTAGCACACTAGGCTGTAAAAAAGAAAAATATTGCCGGCGAAGTTGGCATGATCCGCCCATATGCTTTCACACACACACACACACATGCTCGTGTGTATGTATGACTCCCGGCACCTGGTGGCCACATGTTTCGCTGTGCACTCGCTTTGCCACAAATAAGGGGTGGAAATGTGGCAGGTGGCTCGGCGCAACTTCTCGTTGGAACGGGGGGGGGGGGAATGCAAATTTAAAACATCCCAACTTGGTCCCACACAAACACCACGTGGGAGACGCCGTGGTCAAATTCTGTCCAAATTCCCACAAATTCACACATTCCGTCAGGGGCTTAATACAGGCACACACAATGATTTCTTTTTTTTTCTAATCTTTCGTTTTTTGATTTCCCTCGTTTTTTTTGTAATTTTCTTAGAGTTTTTAATAAAATTATTTCAAATTTTCCGTATTTTCTATATTTTTAATTTGTTCTTTCTTTTGTGTGTGCCGGTGTTGAGTCGCTCGTGGCCTTTATAATGTGTGGAGACTTAATGAAGATTAGCCATGTAGTTGTAGTAAAATAGTAGCCAGTTAAAGAGTGTTGCCATACGTTACCGACACATCAGGGTTGTATTTTATGAAGTGGAGTTTTCATTGATAAATACAGTGAGCGCAAAATGCGTTTTGACAATATAAAATCGCGCTTTTTAATGCTGTAAATTTTTTGTAAGCAAAATGGAGGATGTGGGAATGTGATTGGAAAGAGGGGAAATTGGCGAATATGGAGCCAAATGTAGGAGTATAAATAAGGAGAGTATAAACAGAACGCCAACAGTCAGCTAAAAATTTGAGACGTTGATTCAAACAGTGTCCTGGTGCAGTGAATACAAAAACTAAAGTTTAAAAGACAATTAAAGAAATTAAACAATTTAATTATTTTTGTTTACCAGTCACCAAGTGTGTTGGCCGTTAACTTGTGTTTATTTATTATAGTGAATGGTTTTATGAGTAAGGTAAATAACACTAATTACCTGCTTAGGAAATACAAAGTGGTGTACAAAAGTAGTTTTTTTTTTGTCTATTTTCTTAAAGAGAGTTTTGAATCCGGATTTTGTGACGGGGAACAAATCGTTTGCTGTGAGGACGTTGGGACAAAGCGAAGTCCAGCTCAACATAAAATCCAGCATCGACCGCGCCAAAGCCAAAAAAGAAGGAGAAAAGGAAACTATTACATTCAGGCTCTCTTTAAAACCATTCAACAACTCACCGGACACTCAGGTAACCGTGAAAAATTAGCTTATCTCCTTTCTACTATCGAGAAGAAATCAAAAATTGAGTAAAAGTCAACAGCCATCCGGGCGAAGTAGTTGGGGTTATTATTTGCTATCGAAGCGGGCATAGTTACCAAGCCCAGGGGTGAAAACAGTCCCCAAAAACCGTTATTTAATAGGCCATCCGACCAAAAATTTGATTGCTGAAAAGAAAAAAAAACATAAAGATTAATAATAAGTAGTGATTAGTTAATTTAAGTAGTTTTAAGTTATTTTTAAGTTCTTTTGTTTTTTTTGTCGTTTTAATATGTAGTTTTTTGCTTTATTTCATTTATTTCGTTTCGTTTTTGTTTCGGTTTGTAATAGGGCTTAGTGCAAAGTTTTAAGAGAGTAGTTTTTTTTGTGTTTTGCGGGGACAAAGTGGTCCATTAAAAAAAATCCATCTAAAAGAGCTCGTTTAGGTAGGAAAATCGCGGTTTTTAAAGTAAATAACGCTCGATAAAGAGCATAACTCTTCCGAGAACTTTGGTAGGTCCTAAGTATAGTTTTTTTGTGTTTTTTTGTTTATACGTTAAAATTTTAAATTCAGATTCAAAAAAAATCGTTATTAATGTTAAATTAAGGTCAGGTTTTAAAATTTTATCAAATAAATAATGTGAATTAGTGTAAGAAATATTAATTATGTTCGTCTAGAGTTTCAGTAAGGGCAGGTCAAGATGGCGTGGTAAGTGTGGGTGAAAGTGTGTGTGTGTACGGGGCCATAGAAAAATAACCGTCAATCATGGAAACAGCTATGGTCATGGCAGGGTGGGCTCTGTGGAGAAAAATCCACCGTTTCTCCCTCTTACGTGTGTTGCCCAGTAGTAAGTGTAAGTTTTGTTTTGTAAATGTTTTTTTTTATTAGTGTTTGTGTCTCTGGTCTGAGGCGTGGGTTGGGACCTTACCCCGAGAGCGCGAAAGCTAGCCGCGGAACCGCCTCAGCGCGCATTTAAGGGACATGTAACATTCTTTGAATACATTTTACATTTAGGGTGCAAGTGCATTGTTCAAAAATGGCAAATAAAAACTGAGGAGGATAAGCTAGCTGTTAAAAGCTAGCTAGGAAAAAAACATTCAAGACACTTCCTGGAAAGAACTCGGTTTCGGAGTAGATATGCCCAAAGATGGTGGTTGTGGCAGCACAAATGACGGGAACATTGCCCGGCGATCTTATGCTGACCATACTTAAAAAAAAACTTAATTTCCCTTTGCAACCCATGAATGAGGTATGGGATAGCTTCTCGCGTTGTTGTGAATTAACACGCTTTCTATTTTTAGATTCACAACTAACGGCACCTACTGCGAACGTCACTGTTTGAGAAGCTCTTACTAGAAGTTGCTGTCAACAACATTCGAGGGGAGCCGACAATGAAAGAACAATTTTTTTTAAGATGACTGGAGCCAGGTTTGAACCTGCGATCTCCCGCATGGTAGTCGCGTGTTCTAATCACTATGCCACGGCCGGTCCCTACCTGTGCCGAAATTACTGGCGATGACGAAATTTAGTGTTTCGCTTAAAAATTATACTCATATGGGCAAGGCCACGAAAAATGAAACCACATAGATTTTTTTTTTTCTGTCACAAAGTCCAAAATTTTTTTTATATTTCAAATGTCTTATATGTATAGAATATGCCAGCAATGTATGCCAGTGCAAAATTTGTGTCTGCTTTGATATTTTACATCCTTTTCATAAGTGGCACATGCAAGGTGTATTTGGAAAATATACCAATGTCGGCGAAAAAGGTAAATTTTGTTCTTATTTTGTTATACTTTAGACAGATGTTTACTTTCTTTGGATAGAATACAAATCAAACTATTGATTAGCAAGCAAATTTGTGTACAAAGCTTGGGTTTTGGACCAACTAAGGCTTAAAGTAATCAGCAGCAAATAAATGGTGACGTTACGTTTTATAAAAGGTTTTTTTATGCATTAACTAATTTGCAAAGAGGTTGGATGAACTGATTTTTTTGAGTACTTTTGAAGTACTTTCATAATCAATGCTTAAATGAAGCCTTATTAGCACATAGCAGGGTATTTTTGCAAAAACAGATTGTGTGACGTTACTGACGTAATATTTTAATTTTATTTTCTTTACTTTTTTGCTTAACAATTTGGTATTTAATTGCTAGACTCCGATTCCTGGTGCAAAAAGAGACAAGCGTTATGTTAAAAAGCTAAAAGAAACCAACAAATACGACGAGTACAAAAGGAAAAGCTCGTCACTGCATAGTAAACAGTGCATGGGAATTCGTTGAGGCGTTCCAATATACATAATCGCAAATATTAGTTGCGGAAGCTGCTGAAGAAGAGTTTAGAAAATAAACACCATTTTGGATACGGCCACAATTTTCGCAAATGCAAAAAACATTCGTGACATTTCGTCTGCGCACCAAATTCGTAGCATTGGGGACGAAATAGCTGCTCAGCAGGGATACAAATAAAATTGCTTATTTTTGTGATATTCTATGTTTATTTACGTTAAAAAAAGCGAAGCGATGCTTTAATTTTGCAAAAATTTAAATTCTGAAATAACACAGTGCAACAGTGAAAAAAATACAAAAACGGGATAGTATAGGTTCGATTCTACTATCGAAGGGTAATAAAACCCTATACTCAGTTTGGCGAGATTGGTGACCAATTTTTTTTTATGGGCCCCTAAAGATTCTCAAAATCAGTGAGCCCCATGAAAAAAGGTGTGATCAGTTTTTGTCCAACAGCTAACTCACACTTCGCGATAGCGCTAAACTGTATTCGGCAATAGTGTAGCTGGGAGTTTTGCGCACTAACTTTATGAACAAATTATGTCAAAAAGGTTGGTTATTCCTATAATATCATATCTCATAAAGTCCACGTTGATACCGGTTTTTCGAACCTTTACGCACTTAAAAGCCAGTAACGTGGTTGAATATCAACCAATTTGAAGTTTCTCAGCTGTTTTATAAAGAAGAGACTACGGCCTTTCCAATGGTATATATAGTTCTATTGATAACTTATCATAAATGTCTGTTTTTTGCCTCGAAATTTCAAACTTTTGTGACTTTTTCACTATTTTTTAAGTTTGACGAAGTTTGTAGCCACTATTTTATGAAGACACCCTAATGTTTACTACTTTATTCAGAAAGTGCACGCTATCACGAGTTAAACGCATATTTGTTTGTAAAAATCGGTTAACAAATAGTTAAGTTATACATGTTTTTTATCTTTACCAGGGCTACAATTTTGGCGAACAGTGTTAGAGGAAAATTTGGACTCCCTTAAAGTAATGCTCAAAAAAGTGAAAAAATAATAAATTCTTCTTCAATTTTTTTTGAAAAAGGGCAGGAATAACCAACCTTTTTGACATAATTTGTTAATAAAGTTAGTGCGCAAAACTCCCAGCTACATTATTGCCGAATACAGTTTAGCGCTATCACAAAGTGTGAGTTAGCTGTTGGACAAAAACTGATCACACCTTTTTGCATGGGGCTCACTGATTTTGAGAATCTTTAGGGGCCCATAAAAAAAAATTGGTCACCAATCTCGCCAAACTGAGTATAGGGTTTTATTACCCTTCGATAGTAGAATCGAACCTATACTATCCCGTTTTTGTATTTTTCAAAAAGTTGTCATTTGTTGCATAGTGTAATAAATACTTTTGTTTTTTCCGATAATAATGTGTTTTTATTTTACAGAGTATCCTGGCTTTAGTTCAAAATACTCACACAAAATGCAAAATATTTAAACAATAAAATAAAAAACACTTTTCTGATCGTAAGCCGAATTTGATGTATCATTGGATACACTTAACGTAAATTTAATATATAAAAACACGATCGACTAAAATTAACAATCAAACAGTTTAAAAAACAAAATTTTTATCACAAAAAAAAACAAAAACAGAAGTTAATTCTGTCGAATGAATTTTTTTCGTACTAAATAGCCGCTAAAACTGAAAAGTAATAGAAATTACAAATTTTAATTTTAATGATGCAAAACTAATCAAAAACCAATTTCAACCCTCAAGCTATACACATTATTGAAGAGATAATTTTATTAACTAACACTCTATCATACAAAAATCAGCTCTAAAGGTCGAACCCGATTTACTATAATTTTTTTTTATGAAACTGGTTTAGTCTTAATATCTCCCCAGGTTGCATCTTCAAACTCCTCTACGATGATTTTTTGGTCGTTTAGGGTCCCTCTATTAACCCAAGAGAAAAAAGACCCGAAAATCCTACCGAAATTCGTACGTGTGACGTTACTGACATTTTTGTGTGACGTTACTGACACTGCTTTTATGGCGATTACGTGATGAAAACATAAAATTTAAGCCCACCTTTTGGATAAAAATCATCTTTTAGCCTTCCTTTTTTAAATACTGGTCAATTATAAACATAAACTCTTTTCAATTCGCTAATTTTTACACAAACGTTCAGAAACCTCAAAACACACTTCCGAAATCCGGTGACGTTACTGACGGCTTAAAATGGTCATAACTTCACAACAAAACGAGATACAGCAAAATTGTCTGAGTATGAAACAACAGTTATGACGAGTTATTTCATATGCCGCTCTCAAGTTGGAAGATATAATAGTATTTAGTAAAGATATTCACCAAAATATGTGTACGAACGTGACGTTACTGACGGTGGCCTTGCCCATATGTTTGTCGTGCCAGTTTCCAATCAACTCAAGCTAATTCCAAGCATATTGTTTCGAACAGCTGAAATTTTCCAAAAACAATATCCTCGGTTGCTATGATAGCTACTGTACAAAACGTTCTAATCCATTCAAAGAACATTGCAGAATTTATGTTAAGATAATGAATTGAATTAAACATATTCTTTAAAGTGAATCGCTGATCATGACGTTAAAGTTTATTTTTTCACCAATTTATTGTCTTTTATTTTAGACCTCAGAAGGGTTAATGGTCGTTAATGGGTAAATATCTCTTTTTTCTGTTTGAAATATACATTCTATTGCGTTTCCTGCGCTTTTAGATTCTATTAATGCAATCGGTCATTTGACCTATAGTGCATTGTTGCGTTTATTCTACAACATTGTCGCGTACGCCCTTGTTACACTGGACGCACACTGTCTCTTGGAGTGGGACGATAAACCGGCTGGCGCTGACTGCTGGCGTTTGATCCGACTTCGCATCAGGGTTCGGGCGCGGTTCTTGCCGGTCTCATCATCCACAGACAGTTGACAAAAACAATATCAGTCAGCCTTTATAAAGGAGGGAACAAAACAAAAAACGGCACAATAGCACAAAGATCTGAAACACTAATTTCACACTTACGTTCTTCACCCTGTTTTTGGTTATGGCATGCTAGGCGGTCTGCATGCCGGGCTTTACCCACCCCAACCTTGGTAACCTTTAGCCAAATCCCCGGTTACCCCTTACTTCACCTCACCTACCCATTTCCGGCGGTTTTCGGTCACTTACCCATAAGCCCTTTAAGCTTTCATCTTATTATTTAAAAACCACATATTTATTTAGACGTTATAAACATTTAAATTTTATTGGGTGTGAACTTTTCTTCACCTCATTACTAAAACATTAATAAAACAATTCAAAGCTAACCGGCTTTCTTCTGTGCCTTATATTAAATTTACGCGGCTCTGTGGCACTTGGGATGACTAGACGTTCTCGGTAAGTATATTTGTAAGTTTGGTTTTAGTTTATCTGTCCCTAGATAAAAAGATTGTTTTCTTTGTATTTCTTTAACTAATTGTTCTCGATTTAATTTAGGGACGACATTATTTGGTGTTGGGCAATAACCCTAAAAAAAATGTGTTCCTACACCCCTGGCTTGAGCTCAACCCTTGGCTGCGGAAATCCTCTTCCAGAATTTTCGAAGAGACAAAAAACTATTAATATCTAATGTCTACCCTACCTTGTTTTGTATAGATAAATAAAAGAAACAAATTAACGTTCTTTTTATCTTAGCATAAAGTCGTCCGTCTGTCCGCTTAAGGTAAAGTATATGAGTATGTTATAGGTTAAGTCTCCCTGTACTTAGGCACCCCAGGCCTGGTGGTGCATAAATGTTGGTGATGCTCCAGGTAAAACTGCTACGGCTTTCTAGTATGGTTCCCTCGGCTCTGCAGCAAAACAAAATGTTACCGTTGTGAAGGAGGAGATAAACACATGGACCGGTAATTTGTATGAATTTATATTCGTGCTTTATTTCTTTGTTTTGTCACAGTTTGATTTTCTTTTCTGTAGTTTTAATTAGTTAAAACTACAGAAAAGTTATAGTTTTATTGTTCTTTCTTTTCTTTCAAACAGCTCTGTTCAACTTGAACCTGGTCTTCCTGCACATTTACCGGCAATTTTAATATCTTTAAGCTCTTTTAGTATTTTTCAGTTTTTAATTTTTTTGGTTTTCTTTATAAAGTTTTAAATTGAAAACAATAAAAAAAATGATTTTTTTTCAACTTGTGTTTTCACAGTTATAAAACGGTCTTTTCTTTTTTTCTTTTCTTCGGTCGGGATCTCCTCACTCCAAAAGCTGACTCCACCATCTCACTCAAACTTTTCCTCAACTCCATCTTTTTCCCTCCTCTTTTTCTTTTTCCAAAATATCCCAAGCCAATAACATAATTATGATTTTTAACCGATATTTGGCCTCAGCTGATGGATTGATCTGACTTACAGTTTGCAAACCATTGAACGGAGAGTTGCATTTAGCGCTGTAATGATATCCACCGCTAGATGGCGTTGTTCATTTAATATAGGGCACACCACAACATTTACCAGTAGACAGTGCTGGGCGTTATTCAATAAATTTTTATTCAAATAACAGATGATTTTTCAATCGTTATTTGTTTTTTTGAAATATATTAATTTAAAATTTTAACTGTAATCTATTTATTTGTGCCACAAATAATTATTCGTCATTTGTTAGTTGTTATCTATATTTGTATATAAAAGTGAACATTTGTTTCTACCTATGACCGCAATAGACTTTAAAACCATTAAACCGATCTGCAACAAACCAGTTCCAATAGAAAGACAATCTTCCGAGGATGGTTATACGCTATTTAAACATTGCATTATACACATTTGGTCCATTTAATGAGTCGATTTTCGATTTCCCATACAAAAATTATCCAAATTTTTAAATTGTGAAGATTTAAATATTGACATATTTAATACGCTCTGACAAATGCTTCATTTATGTATGTATATAACCCATTTCCAGAAATGCAATATCGGTCTTACTACTACAATAAGTGACTTTAAATTAGGAGTGGATGCAATATGATTAGGTCAAAAACTGTCGTGATTTGATTATTATACGTGGCCCCGCCCATGGGAGATACTTTGTTGAAGTGTGGTATCTAAGGCGTGGCCCATCCCGTTAAACGTTATTTGTTATAATTTGATGTCTGAAGAACTATTTTGCGTATGACCATGAAATTTGGTGTGAATTCAATTAAGATAAGTATACGTGTTTTAAAGGAAAAGGGCGGGATTTAAAATAGGGTGTGTCATAAAAACGAATATATGTGATCAAGACAAAAATGGGTGGCCCTGCCCAAGTCTGTCTTCCAAATGCACTAGCTGGGGACTATAGTACCATTTGTCTTGATATTTGATATGGAATTATTTGAGACCATTGGTTCATGTCACCGAGATCTATGACAGAAAAAAATCGAATACCCACCAATTAAAACATTTCCCAAATCTGCATCTATTACAAGTAGAATAACGAAAGGCACACAAGATTGTTATACAAACTTATAAGCAATTACGAATGAGTATGGAGGATTTTATTTCCTTGATGCATCCATCGGTTTTGATATCGTTGATTTTGGTTTTGGTCGCGTTGGTTACTGCATCCTCCTGGATTGCGCAACTCTTTTGGACGTTGCAGAACAAAGCAACAAATTGCAAATTTTCTGAAAAGCCCGCATGAAATATCGAGATAAAAAAAATTGCAAACATGTCATATCATAGTGAGGGAAAAGCGTACTATGGCACACAAAAAATTGATTTAACCACTTGATCGCGCATTACATAATTTAAGAAGCAATACATGATTGTGTTATTGTTCTTAAATTATTTTAACAGAAAATATAAGGGAACCGATGTATTGCCAATGATACCCACGGATTTGCCGTTTGATTTTAAAAACTTACAGTTTACAGTTCGATTAGAGTTTGCGATGACAATCAATAAAGCTGAAGGACAGTCTATTCAAGTTTGCAGCTTGAATTTGGAAAATCTATGTTTTTCGCATGAACAACTTTATGGCTTTAGGTTGCATGCAGTGATGCCAGAGGATTTTTGGAAAATTCCCTACGTTTATTTCAAAAAATCCATTTTTTCCCTACGACAACTATTTATTTCCCCTACATTTTTCCCTACACTACAAATGTTTAAAATTTGATGAAAATCTCTATAAATAATTATATTTTATTAACTTAACAAATTGAACTAAGCACCTCATAGCTTATTTTATTCCTTTTCTAAGTTTTAACATCAGTCGCAATTGAAAAAATCTTTTCAGCATCTGATTTGGCGTGCGGCATACTTAGTAGGATTTTTATTAGTTTGGAAAGGTTTGGAAATAATAAATTATCATATACTTTTCCACATCCAACTTAGACAACGATATTTGCTCATCTTCAGAAAAGTTATATTTCATAGCTAACCACTCCTGTGTAAGATGATTAATATTAATGGAAATTTTTGGCACAAAAATTTAAATTGGAAAACACTATTATGGCCTCCGCCAATGGTTGATACGGGTTTTAAAAATTCCATTTCCTTTAAGATCGAGTCATATTTTAATCGAAGCCGACTTTGCGGTTGTATAGAACTTGAGGCAATCGGATTTTACCTGGTAGGCCTCTGACGGAGGAAAGGTTTTTAACAGCTCTTCACATTCAGTACCGACGTATATATTTTCAATTAGCAAAGTAATATGAGGTGATTGTACAGCGCAATTAAACTTTAACTCCGATTTTTTTTTATAAAATTTTGACCCAGCTTTAAAAATATTTTTGTAGATTCAGAAGGAGAGCATGTACCAATGGTTTTTGCTTGGAAAAGAGCATTTAAAGTGTTGAAGTAATTTAATATATATTTTTAAAAAAGCAAATAAGTGTAACAATATTTTGTATGTCGGCTAATATTAATTCTGCTCCTTTTAATTTATCTTGGCTTAAATCAAATAAGTGTAACAATATTTTGTATGTCGGCTAATATTAATTCTGCTCCTTTTAATTTATCTTGGCTGGATGCAAATTTAAATTCTCTGTAGTCGCTTATGTATACATATTAAATTGTATATGTAACCTTCTATTAAAATGTTTTTAATTTGAATATAGCTCGGTTTGCATGCTTTACAAGCAAATTATAAAAAATCCCTACATTTCACGGGAATATAAAAAATCTGTCCGTTTCTCCCCACACAAGATTTTTTTTTCAAAAATCCCTACATGTAGGGATTTTTCCCTACTTCTGGCATCACTGGTTGCATGTTTCACACGTGAATGACTCACTGATTAAAATATTTACACTCCTTTGGTTCTCCAATACACGTTGTTTTATCAAAAGCATTCCAATAAATTTATTTCATTAAAAAAATATGATCATTTAATCAACCAAAATATTTTTTGCTAATATTTTGGGGACCGGCCGTTGCATAGTGGTTGGAACACGCGACTACCATGCGGGAGATCGCAGGTTCAAACCTGGATCCAGTCATCTTAAAAAAATTGTTCTTTCATTGTCGGCTCCCTTCGAATGTTGTTGACAGCAACTTCGCAGTAATAAGTGTCGAGTCAACCGGCGTGTCTAGTAAGAGCTTCTCAAACAGTGACGTTCGCATTCGTCGAAAAACAAGTAGGTGCCGTTAGTTGTGAATCTATAAATAGAAAGCGTGTTAATTCACAACAACGCGGGAAGCTTTCCCATACCTCATTCATAGGGTGCAAAGGGAAATTTAGTTTTCAGTTTCGATGAGAATATCAAAAGAATCTAACGCACCCGAAGATAGTAACCCAAAAAAAGTAACATTTAAGTCAATACTTCTTTAGGCAGGACGAAGCCTGCCCGGTCAGCTAGTTACAAATAAATATAAATAATACAGTGACCAGTACAAAAATTTCAGTCAGGTAAACTGAGTGATAAATACCATCACCCAATGTAAGATAAGACTATGTGGGTGAGTTTGGTAATTTGTATGGGAGGTACCAGAAGGGGTGTGTCAAATAGTTATGTTTTATGAGGTTTTGCCTCCTATCACAGTATAAATTAATCGACCAATTTTCATAACCCAACAAGTGTCCGTTTGAAAGTTATGGGAAAATATTAATTTTGCAAAAATATGTCATTTTGTATTGGAGGTACCAGAAGGCATGATTCGATATAGTCCATATTCATTCCTTAGTTAAATTTTCATAAGCAAACATCATTCGCAAAATTTGAGTGAATTCAGTTTATTTACAAAAAAGATGTGTATGTTATACTATGAGGGTCAATTCGGTCATTTGTATGGAAGGTACCAGAAGCGGTGTGGCAAAGGTTTCAGTTTTCTTAGGGTTTGTATACTATTACAAAATAATAAAACTGACCAAATACAAATATCTTCCAGTTGTCCGTTTGGAAGTTATTAAAGAAATAGTAATTATCCAAAAACACGAAATTTTGTATGGTAGGTACCAGAAGGGGTGGGGCTATTCTGCCCATTAACAATACCATAACTTCGTTTTCAAAAATATTAATACTGGTAAATTTTCATACCGATCCGTTAAGGTTTACTTGAGTTATCCTGCTCACCAGCCATCCAGCCAGCGAGACAGACGGACGTAGCTTAATCGTCTTAAAAAGTCCTGAAACGAATTTGGTCTTAAGAAAATTATGGTCAAAACTCGTCTTCTTTAATGCGTTACACTTTTTATCGTTTCAAATTATATACACCCTCATTACTAAGGGATATGGTATAATAATAAATAATCAAATTAAAATATGTGTTTTATATAAGAATTTTCAACACAAATAAAAAGCATTTAGGCAAAAACTGGCAACTAATTTTGAATACATTGACAAGCTACAATCATACAGATTACAAAAACACAAATAATAGAATTAAAGTTTGATAAATTTACATTTAAAACTCTAATAGAATTTGGACATTGGACAAAATTTTGTGGTATAAGACACACTCGTGCAAAACTCAATTTTTTTGTAAACAAACATTTTATTTGAAATATGAAAAAAGTTAAATTTGTTCCTACTATTGTTAAATTAATTTCAGCAAAAAAAAATTTAAAAACTTTTTTCTTTTTTTTCACGACAACTTTAAATGTGGTACTAAATATCAACTGAGCTATTAATAGAAAAACAAAACAGCAATTACTTGTGTTTAAAGCAAGATAACAAGCCTGAAACAGAAGTTAAATAATAAAAAAATATACCGTTATACTCTGGGGGAACTTTAGTTTCGAAATAAAAAACAAAATGACTTTCTTCCGGCAAGGTTGAGCATATGGACCACTGTGCGTCGGTGCGATCGCCACCAACATACTAACCGCCTCGCTGTCGATTTGTAACGTTTTTTTTGTTTGCTTATGTTTTGGCGACAAATGTTAAAACAAGTTCATTAGGCCGGCAGATTTCCAACAGAAACAAAAGAGTTTTAAATGTCAGATCATACAATTGTTTTAGTAAAAATTTTGAGTGTTGCTTATTCGTTGTCACCTCGATGAAAGGGAAAGAGTTTTGTGTGAAATGTTTTGTCTGAAATATAAAAGGAAGATGGGTGGACTGTCGAAGATTTGGTCTACTGTCCTTTATGCAGAAAAATTTTAAAATGCGTCGGAAATGAAACCTTCAACTTAAATCGCCATAAATGGTGTCAAACATTAAAGTCTGTAAAGACTTATCATTTTTAGGAGGTGGCACCGACAAAATTCTGATTTTTTCCCATGTAACTTCCGACAACACCAGGTTCCAATGATTTAAAAAAATTTGTTTCTTCTCTAAAATATTCAAAGTTTCGTTTGGGCCGTTTACATTTCAGCTGACGATATACCATCATCCCAAGGGTATAAATAACTAATGAACTTTGTCATTGCATTTTCCTGACCTATAAAGAATGTCTCAAAAATAAGCAAACAAGAAAACGGTACAAATCCACAGCGAATCGATCAATGTGTTGAATGGTGGTGCCGATCGTCACCACCACACATCGGTACGCGCAGTTGTCATGTTCTTCCTTGTCTTATTTTTGTTTGTATTTTTTCGTTGCCGTGCCAAACCACCACCGTAAAACAATCACACACAACAAAGCGTCATATTTTTTTTATTTTTTTTTTATACGATGCTAAACTATTGCAACAAAAAATTAAACACAAGAAAGAGATTTACTCCACCGCATCACCGTATGAAAAATACTAAGTTCGGATGCGGTGTACCAGCGGTTGCGGTCTACCGGTTATGACCTCTGGTACGTACGTACATTATTCAAAATTTTATTTGAAAATTCCGAATAACAAATAAATTGAATTTATTTGTTTTCATAAATAAGCATAAGAGACAAGCTTTAAATAAGTACATCCTTTTACTAATGAACACTGCATCTTTTCGATGTCATTTTATTATTATTAATTCGACTATACGTCTATAATAAACTACTACAAATCATAAACACATTTAGTGAAAATAAATCTATGGTGGAACTTGATGTCACACATCACTGCTTAAAACAGTTTCAAATAATATAACCCAAAAAATTCAAATAAGGAACACCCTAACTCACATTTATTGTACAAAAACACATTCTATACATAAAGATTCAGTTTTTTATTCGGTTTGGTACGATGTTGTAGTTATTTTAAGAACTTCCGTTGGAAATATATGTAAATCCTCCGTGTTTTTTATTCCCGCGACATGTCGCAAAGAGAATAGATTATTAAGGCTGCTTTTTTTTTGATAAAGTATACCAGCTTCACCATACAAATGCTATCCCATATACGCTAACCGGAATAAATTTACATGCTAAGTTATCCGGACATACGTTGTACATAAAGGTATTGGACAGTAGCACTAGATACAAATATTTATAAAATTTAACCACTTTTACGTTATATGGTTCGGTGCTTCAAAGGTTTCAATTTTATTACACTTGTCTATTTCAAATATGGAAAGATACGGGAGCCACGATTTACTAGGTGTATCTGAAACAAGTGCCGAGTGAAGGCTTACGAGCTGATTCTCAATCAAACAATACAAAGTTCAAATTTGTTTATGAAAAGAGCCGAATGACCTGCTGGATATCATCAAACTGATTATTGGTGCACGATGTCAAGAACACTGATTGATTTGCATAAACCGATATTTAAATAATCTCAAAAGTTTTAAAGAGTAATTCTACTGTTCTGCATCAGAAATCTTCGATGGGATCCTAACTCCAATCTTTCACCATACTGTCTCGAATTAAATTGTCTACTCTATCTAGTGGGCAAAAAATATAAAAAAGATCGGAATATATTCTTGCACGAGTTTACCTCAATATACCATTAAGGCCTTATAGATATTTCAAACCCCTCTACATTTATTTTGGACGTCATAATTATGCTATATCTGAACCGCTGCGCAGAATGTGTTGAGACTTCAATGCCATGTTTTAAATTATCGACTTCTATTCTATTAAGTTTTTCATAATTACTTATCTTAACACTTATAACCTTTTTACACCGGAACGCATTTAATCCGCATCTTTGAAAGATGCGGCCCAAATGCTAAAATTTTTACATGTATTTTGTTGTTGGAAAGATGTTGACATATTTTCGCATCCACGAAAGATGCGGAAAAGCACACTGAGTTGTACTCTGAAAATTTGAATATAAGTAATTTTTCTTAGTAATGTTGATCCGGCAACCACCATTTTCGTTGTTTGTTTACATTTATCGGAAAAATTGCCAAACAACATGGACGGACAAAAAATTTACATTTTTGCCAAAATATTAATAAATGATTATTCCAGTTAGATAACAGCATTCGCGCTTCGTGCAATACTGCCTCCGAAACAATGTTAATAGGTTTGTGGCAGGAAAATATTGCAGGTTTACAAGGAAAACCAAAAAATGTGTGAGCTAGACTACAGCTGACAATATGCGAAACTGCAGTGTAAAACCACTTGTAAGCATTCGGCATCTTCAGCTCAATATCCGGAATGCTTTTTTGGTGTAAAAAGGCGATTAGTCTTCGTCTAAATTATAGTTATTGTAATTGTATACCTGTAGTATAAAAATAAATAAATATGGGCCCTTTATTTTGTTAAATGTTGCCGTTTTAAATTTTTTATATAGAGATATGGAGCCCTCGGTCGGTTGGGGCGGGTGTGAGTGGTGGCGATGGTAACGCTCGTAAAAATAATTTTACAAAAATGTGTTTAAAAATTCTCAGGAAAAAAATTCGTTAATATTTCTTAATTTTTGTAATATGACAAACACAGGTACATACCTGTCAGCTGACTTGACCATCTATATATATAAAAATGGTGGCAAAAATGTATAGTAATTCATCAATTAAGAACGGCTGGACCGATTTTGCTCAAAATTTTTTTCAGTTGTTCGTAATTGCCAGGAGAAGGTTTATGTAAAAGAAAATTTTGGGAAATTCCACCGGAAAAACCGAAAATTGCTTTTTTGTATGGAATTTTGTGCGCAATTGTTACGAATGAATTTTCGAATGGAAATATAAAAAAAATTTGTTGGAAAATTCGGAAAATTCCGGAAAATTCAAAAAGTTTGCATTTGTTTTTTTCAACGAAATTATGCATATTATCGTATGATTTGATAATGTAATTGATGTAAAAGTGAAAAATTTGGGATAATTATTCCGAAATGACTTTCCGAATGGAAACAATGAAAAATTCTCGGTGGAAAACCCTGAAAATTCCGGAAAAACTCGAAAAATTTTGATTTTTTCGGAAACATTTTGCATCGCAAATTGAATTTTTCTATAACATTTAGTGTACAATTGTTCCGCAGTGGCTTTTCGGTTGAAAAAATAGAAAATTTTGGTTGGAAAATTATGAAAAAATTCCAAAAATTTAAATTTTTTTTTTCGACGATAACACCAGTTTACAAATCTTTATTTTTTGTGAGCTGCAGAGTTCTAAATAATTTTTTTCTATAGATTTCAGCCTCCTAAACACGAATATGAGATTTCAAAAATTTTCCTCTGATTAGTTTTCAAGATATGAATTTTTGAATTATTTTGCAAATTTTTTATGAGATGCATCAGCTTATTGGAGAATAATTCGTAAACTCGTCTTACGATTTGAACAAGAGTGGTCCTCAATTAAAGGTAATGTGCTCCCCTAAAATCTTTCTATACAAGCTTTTAACATCGGTTGGGTAGTTTTTATGGTAAGAGCATTTAAAGTTTAAAAAACAAATTTTTTTGTGAAAAAATCACGGTTTTAAATTGGTAAAAAAATTTATTAAAAATATTAATCGCAAAAATAAATCCAATTTCATAAATTGAGTATAAAGATTGGACTTTCCTGAGCAAAACAAGCCATCGTTTATAAAAATTGGGTGATAAGAGGAAGAGTTACACGTTTTTTAAGAGAACCCTACAAATGGTAAATTTTTTGATTTTAGGCATATTACGGTAGGTTTAGAGCTAAACTTTACGTTGCATGAAAATTACGATTAAAAATGGAAATACCACTGTATTCTGGGTTGATCATACATCACGAAAATGTTTAATCTGAAATCCTAGCTGATCATTTTTAGAAAATATCGATATCTTCAATTTCTGTCGACTGGACCAAAAGTCTTTTTACTTTTCAAACGATGACAGTAAAAAACTGGACCAATGAGATAAAAACTGTTTATTTATTATCAAAGTATACAAACAGGGAATCTTGTATGATGATTGATTATTTTGACATTGCTTTAACCTGGAGGCTTGAAGTGCATTTTAAGCCTACATTTTTGAAAAATATCTATATTTTTAATTTTTAAATCATATTATATACATATATTGCAATTAATAAATATTCCACATTTCTAATACTGAACAAATTCTTCTTAGGCGGTTACGCGGTGTAAAAATTAAATATATCGATATTTTTTAAAAATGTAGGCTTAAAATGCACTTCAAGCCTCCAGGTTAAAGCAATGTCAAAATAATCAATCATCATACAAGATTCCCTGTTTGTATACTTTGATAATAAATAAACAGTTTTTATCTCATTGGTCCAGTTTTTTACTGTCATCGTTTGAAAAGTAAAAAGACTTTTGGTCCAGTCGGCAGAAATGGAAAATATCGATATTTTCAAAAAAAGATCAGCTAGGATTTCAAATTAAACATTTTCGTGATGCATGATCAACCTAGAATACAGTGGCATTTTCACTTTTTATTGTCATTTTCATGCAACGTGAAGTTTAGCTCAAAACCTACCGTGATATGCTTAAAATCAAAAAAATTACCATTTGTAGGGTCCTTTTAAAAAACGTGTAACTCTTCCTCTTTTCAACCAATTTTTATAAACGATGGCTTGTTTTGCTCAGGAAAGTCCAATCTTTATACTCAATTTATGAAATTGGATTTATTTTTGCGATTAATATTTTTAATAAATTTTTTTACCAATTTAAAACCGTGATTTTTGCTCAAAAATATTAGTTTTTTCAACTTTAAATGCTCCTACCATCAAAACTACCCAACCGATGTTAAAAGCTTATATAGAAGGGTTTTAGAGGAGCACATTACCTTTACTTGAAGACTAATATTGTTCAAATCATAAGACGAGTTTACGAATTATTCTCTAATAAGCTGATGCATCTCATAAAAAATTTGCTAAATAATTCAAAAATTCATATCTTGAAAACTAATCAGAGGAAAATTTTTTAAATCTCATATTCGTGTTTAGGAGGCTGAAATCTATAGAAAAAAATTATTTAGAACTCTGCAGCAAAATGACTGTAAACTAGTGTAATCAGTTTGTTTTCATAATTTTAAATGATGTAAATGTGAAAATTTCGGATAATCATTCCGAAATGACTTTTCGATTGGAAAAATAGAAAAATTCTTGGTGGAAAACTCGAAAAATTCTGGAAAAAAAAGACGAAATTTTTCATTGTATCGCTTGATTTGATGATTTTAGACAACGTAAAAGTGGAAAATTCGTTGTGATGCTTGGAAAAATTAGGTTTATTGTAAATCTATATGTATGAAAACGGTGTGAACAGTGTGTAGTAATTCATCAAGAGAGAACGGCTGGGCCATTTTGCTCAATTTTTATTTAATTGTTCGTAATTGGTATGAGGGTTTAATGCAAGATCAATTGGAGAAATCCAAAATTGATTTTTTGTATGGAATTTTGTGTGCAGTTGTTACGAAATGGCTTTTCGAGTGGAAAAATAGAAAATTCTTAGGGAAAACTCGGAAAATTCCGGAAAAGTGCAAAAAATTTTATGATGGTGTTGAACGATGTTTATATGGAAAATTTCGGTTAAATGTTAATTGGTAACGAGATAAATAATATTTATATAAAAAATCCGTCGAACGCGCCAAATCGTTCGATGCAATATGCATTCGATCGCGAGTTTTAACGGGAGCAAGACTATAATCTAGATGAGCTGACCGGAAGAGTTCGAACAAACCGCTGTTAAATACCGAGTACAAGAACGTGTACGATTCACGATGAAACTGGAGGCACCGAGTGGGACAGCAAAGACATTTTTTTGTTGATTCCGGCAACAATTTGGTCAAGATCTCAAATAACAGTAGCCGCTGCATCCTCTGGCATACCTGCCACATTGTTGGAAGGCGTTCGAACTGCAAATTCCGCTTTAAAACTGTCGATGAATCTTCTCACGGTTGAAAAGCCAAAGTACACAATGACCAGGATTTCGCAACGGCGAGGTAGATGCGGAAATGCCGAATCAACATTTCGGATGAATGCGCGATAACGAATAAACGAGCTTTGGAAGTAGTTGACCGAACGATAAAGGATTTACGAGGGGATTTAAAACGATTTGGTGGGGCTATGATTTTCCTCAAAATGTCTAATGCTGCTGATATACTAAAAACCATGCTTGAAAACGTTGTCAATGTCAATAAGTTGTAATTGACCAACAAGTTGGGCCTCATTCCAGAACCTCCTATTTTCTGCTGAATTCCCGAAACAACTGCTAGCGCTTGGCAATGGCCAAATTCGGGTTGATGTTTCGACTGAATTGATCTTTGAAAAAGTAACTCATGACATCGCACAAAATTATAAAAATCTAATTTACGGGCAGTATGTTAATAGCAGCGAAGAATAAAGATATAAATAGCTAGAATTTCAAATTAGAAAGTTAAATCGCTTGAGAACTGCATTCGTACAAATCTGTTTACAGTGTGACCGTTGGATGAAGCGACCAATAATCCGACCGAATTTTCCACTCGCTTAATGTGCCCCATAATTAACAGATAAAGGTGGGATCGATCATAATCATATTGCGGAATCTGAATCAACCGAAATTGTGCAACGGTACGCGGTTGCCCGTCAAGAATCTGATAAAAAAAAATTGATTTCAGACGATCATCAAGAACAAATTCAAAGAAAAGGAAGTCCTTATTTTACGAATCAGACAATTCCAACTGATCATCCATTCCAATTCACCGACGACAATCAATAAATCGCAAGGCCAATCGTTGGAAGTATGTGAGATTAATATCGAATTTCCCTGTTTTACCTGCGGTCAGCTGAACGTTGCCTTTTCGAGTTTTGTAGAACCGCCTTCGTTGTTTGTTTTTGCGGTGGAAAACTAATCGAAAAACATTGTTTATCATACCACTCTCTACTAAGTTTATCTGAAGGCAATAAATTGGGGCGAGACGAAGTTCGCCGGGTCCGCTAGTTTTTACTAAAAGAAGATGCGTTTTTTGGTATCATATATTCCTACCCAAGTTACCAACAAAACACAACTAGAGTATTGGAAAGACTTGTTAAATCTAGCTTTTAAGGCGATGACGATTTGGTAATTCATAAAAAAACAGCGCTCAAAAGTGTACTTTATTGCGAAATATTCACGCCGATTCCCGTTGGTGCCAGTCCACACTTAGCAATTTTAATTGGAGCAATAAATTCGTAGGAAAGTGAGGTAATAAGTATGGAAAGGGGGACGAAGTCGCACGTACTGTGGCAATTCTGTTTTGTGTTCAAGTTCGCACTATAAACGTGAAGTTGGTTTTAAATGACTTGTTTGTGTTCTTGTGTTCGTGTTGAGCTAAATTTAAGGATTAAATAAATTATTTTCCATTTATATTTTATACGTTTTTTTTTACTGAGAATGTAAAAAGAAGCAATAATGAAAACAAAAATTGTAGAAACAGAATTGCATGTGTGAACTCAAATGGCAATTCTAAAAGGAAATCACAAAAAATTTTATTGCAAGTGTAAACGCAGACTTATCGTCGTCGTTTTTATGTCAACATTACTTCGTTTCAACATCGTCGTCACATCCATATCTGTCAACAAAAATCGTCAATATTTTCGTCAAACACCACAAATAAATCGTATTTTCACAAATTAAATTCATCAAAAATTTCGGATCACTGAATGTAACGGTCTTATTCGTAAAGAATTACTAAATTGGATATGAAGCGTTCTTAAGTTTAAGCATTCTATAGCTCTGAAAACCATAAATAAGTAACTTAATTCATAAACGTGTTTTACTAGTACTTTATGTTAACTTAAATGCGATTTATTTATTCCCGTGGCAACGGTGTCTCTTTTTAGTCCTCAATCTATGCGTGAGCCGAATTTGGTTCTGTAAATTTCTTATAAAAGTTGACGTAATGGGAATGTTTTTTTTTCCAAATTTGGTCTTTGCATAGGGAGTGGTTCATGAGATATATATATTCACTGTACCTCTTTTTGTGCATATATGGAGAAAGTGGGAATAAAATATTATTTTAATATTATGTCGCAAATTAGAAATAATTAGTAACACAATGTAAGTTATTTTAATATATAAAGATTGGAGTAGGTCCGCAGATTGTTTATTTTCACTATTGGATCCGATAGGTGGCGCTGCAATCGCCCGAACCGAACTTCTTGAAACTTTGACAGAATCTAACTGTCAATTCTTTGGGTAAAATACGATATTTATTAATTTGCTTAGTGAAGTGGATTCTGCACCTCCCATACAATGTTAGTATTAATCAACAATTTCGTGGTTTACTAAAAGAGCAAGTAATGGAGAATTATGAATACGAGAGTCTCGAGACTTTGTGTTAATTACATTTTCATTAATTTGTGATATTGACCAAGGAGTGGTCGTGAATGGACCCCATACTATTTAAAAAGTTTGAAGCATATATCTGTAGACGTACTATAGAAATTAATTTTTCAAATCAGATATCTGGATAAGTGTAACAGTGACATTCTCAAAACTTTCAATTAGTTTCTATGTCAGTGATGTGCGTAATAAAAATGTTCGTGATCATAATGGTGGAAATGGCACGTTTCATAAGTATTTATTATGAGATTTCTAAGTGCCTAAGAGGACGAAAAATTTTCTTGAATGGATTTGTCGGAAGTCTTCTGTCATCAGTGTGCGAAGTCCAGCCAAAATTGGTCGAAGTTTAAGCTATGGGAGTCAAAGTATGATTTACTCAGTTTAGTAATATGACAAAGAGTATCTTAAAAATGTACATTAATGAAAATTAAATTAAATAAGAAGCATAAGGGATTCAAATATGAGTTACATAATTTGAATTTGCTTATGGAGTCCAACTAAAATATCTACCAGTACATCAAAGTTTTAAGTAAAGTGTTGGACATAACTTACGTTTTTGGAGTATTACTGTCAAATTTTAAAACTTCTGAATTCATTGTACATGGGCTTTTGCTATTAAATCAAATATTTGATTAGGACAAATAGCAAAACCGCGCCCTTTTAAACTGAAACGTTTCAGAGGTAAAAGTAATGAAGCAATCGCAATTAAATTGTAAAGCCATGTATAGATGGTTTCCAGATCTTGCATTATAATTATATCTGCTAATGTAGTGTTGCCAATATAATTATTTCTCTGCAAATGGTGTATTTAACTTTGCACATCTGCAAATCAAAAGCGTTTGCAATTATCTTAAAATGATTCGATAACGCCAACATTTTGTGTTTACACGATTGTCGGTAACAGTTTGCTATTAGCGAACGTTTTCTCCGTTTATCCTCTAAAAGTGTTAATTTCATATCTCCCGTCTAATACCGAGGTTATGTTTTAAAATTACATTTAAATACATGCAAATTACAAGGATTAATTATACCATCACCCTTGGGGATGAGGGTATTATCATATATCAAAAGTGTAACATATAGAAGGAGCCACTTTAGACCCTAGGTTTCTTTAAACCAAATTCGATTCATGACTTTTTAAGTCGTTTGAGCCATGTCCGTCTGTCAGTCTGACTGTCCGCTGGTTCGCACGATAACTTTTAATAACTTTAAATATTTTCTCAAAACTACTTACGGTATTGCAAATGGACTACATGGCCCCGCCCCTTATGTTACCTCCCATACAAATTTACCTTTTCGTCCACTTTAGAGATGGAGAAATAATATCAATACACCCAACGCGATCGTGCCCAACTTCTGTATTTAGTAAAGCTATAACAGGATAAAGTTTTGGAGAAAAAATCTGGAAGTCTAGACACGCTTCTTCCGGTACCTCCCATACAAATGTACCACTCCGCCCACTTCATCAATATAATAGAAGATTTTTTGCTTTACTGAGGGTGATGGTATATGTAAGTCGGGTTACCCGACTGAAACTTTCTTACTTGTTTTTTCACCTTGTTTGTTACTTTTTACACACTGAGGGTACAAAATTTCTAGAAAAAATCGCATCTAACGGCGTACAGTGTAACATGCGTGGCCAAAATAGTAAAAAGTTGATGTAATAAATAACACAAATTTAAATTTAAAGAACACTTAATTTTTTTCCCACAAATATCTACATTTTCATATTGTTTTAAGCTCACAAAGTATAGGGTTTGAGGGTACTGAAATTTTACATGGAAATGTCAAAATTTTTGTAACGATTTTAAACATGTGTTACTTTTGAGTTTTTCGTTCAATTCTAAATTTTCAATACTTGAAGTTGCGTGAGTACGGTAGACAGAAAGAAAACCTCTAAGGGACGTTAAGTATGCGAATTGTTTCCAAATTTAAAAAGACGACTAAAAAATTTTAGCCTATGTTAACCTTCATTTTTGTTTCTGATGATAAACGAAACTGTATACTTAAACACTGAAAAAGAGCCAGCTGTCCCACTCTGGCCCATTTTCTTAAAATTATTTTTTTATAAGAGCTTTTGCTGAAAATAGATTTTTTCTTTTTATACAAATTTTTGAAGAAAACAAGAAGAGAATCCAACAGTATTTTAAGAATAAAATGGGTTTGTTGGTAGAAACACTTTTAAATACTTTTTTGTATAATGGATGCAAGTGCGTTTTCAATTTTGTTAATTGTTAATGAAAAATTCCCATTTTAGGAGCAAAAACCTGTTTGGTTTGTAAAAGAGGTGGGTGTGGTTTTAGTCTGACTACGCCCACTTTTGGTAAAATAACTAAGGGCCGGTTTCACATTAGTCGATTATCTTTTTTCTTAACGAAAAACTGTAGATTAAAGAAAAATGGTTTTCTCAATGTCTCATTTGCCTCTGTTCTATCGCAAAGCTAACCAGCACTCATCTGTCGGTTAATTATTTGCCGTACAGATAAACTCAATCATCTGACTGCAGTTCATAGCTTTTTTGTTTTCCAAGATATATTTTTGATTTATAACCAAAACAATAAGCAGCAGGTCATCTTCAGTGTTAAAATGTTTCCCACATTGCTTTTATCTGTCATTATTTAAGTTTTATTTCGTTTTTATTAAATGTATGTTTTTTCTTAATTTTTAACACTTCGAAAATAACTGATTTATATCAAGAATTTGTCAACTGTCTCACCTATTTTTCGGGGAATTGCAAACTGAAAAATAATTTTTTGTCGGTATATTGAAAACACCAAAATCGTTTACGGACAGTTTATCATTCTAACAAATTTATGTCGAGATTTACTAACAGGAAGTTTGTGGATACATTGAGAAAACGGCCATAAGAATGGTAAATTATGTTCAGCAAACAAATTTCATTGACATAACTTAATTTTTGACGGAAATATTTTAAAATCATTTTACTATATATAGGAATCTAAAAATAGAAAGCATGTTAATTCACAACAACGCGAGTAGCTATCCAATACCTAATTCATGGGGTGTTAAGGGAAATTAAGTTAAGGAGGGGGAGTGGTTTGCATGGGACTTGGGAGTAGTTTTAGTCTGACCACGCCCACTTTTGGTATAATAATTCAGAATGATAAGTAATGCTCAGCAACCAAATTTCATTGAAACAAGGTAATATTTGATGTTAATTTATCAAAATAACATTTTACTATATATGGGAGGGGGCGTACTTCTCAACCGATTTTTATGAAACTCAGAAATTTCTTAATTTTATCACAAAAACTGGTTGTATAAAATTTCGTTGCTCTACAACGATTCCTTCCATTTTTGGCCAACGAATGTTTGACGCATCTACGTCACAGAAGAAACCTACACGCCAAATTGCAAGGATCTAGCTTTAGCCGTTATGGGTCTCATATCAGGCTCATATAACCGATATAAAGAATTTAGCAAAGAGGCCCTACGAACCACAAAGAGAAAATTTCATTGCAATCGGTCCATTTATAGGGTCTATTTAACTTCAAATTTTTTTCTCATATAAACCGAATATGTACTAGTAAAGGTATGTTCTTTTGAATGCTTATAACCAAGGCCAACACAAATATGCCCGGAAAAACTAAAAATATGCGCATTAGATAAGCACGAAAAACACAAAAAATGCCTATAAAACTGATTAAAAAAATGCACAAAATATTTTGACTCGTAGTTAAATTTATTCACTGAATACATATTAATTTTAATAAATATTCATCACAAATAGTTGAAAATTAAATGGTTATTTTTTACATTACATTTATAAGATTCAGACTATTGATTAATTACTCTACTGTAAACAAAATTACATAAGTGAATTCAATGGAGTACTTAATATTTTAAGGTATAATAAATATTATGTATACGCTTTCTCCATAATTTGTCTCACATATTCATGATTTACGTTATTGAAATCTTGATCAAGGATAAAACTTGCTTACGGTTTTATATGTGAAAAACGGGAATTATATTCAAATTTATATGGCTTCTGAGGGAGTTAGAAAGTCCAAGTACTATAATGTGTGTTGACTTTAAAAGTCCCACTGCCCATTGTTTCAACGTCAAAAGTTTTTTTTTCGCAATGCTATCTGCTTTGTCATATTTGAAAAGTGAAACGCTAATTGACTATTTCTCTTTTAAATTACGCATTAATTCAGCCTTCTCACTGTTATACTATATAAAAACTTTTTTTACGTACTTTGATAGTTCTGCCAACTATACCAACGAGTAGTGGATGGAGCTTGTGGCAACGCAACTCTAGGTAGAAGTCATTGAAATTCTTGACTACGGAATCCTTAATATAAACACAAAACAATATTTAGTTTAGTTAGTACCGGAAATTCATACTTAAAAAATACAGCTTTTAAAAACCCCAAAATATGCTTTTATATGCATGAACAACCAAAATATGCCGGTAAGACTGTAATATGCATTTGCATATGCAAGTATGCATTGCATACTTTTGTTGGCCCTGCTTATAACTCATAAGCCACTACATATACAAATACCAATTAAAAAAACATTGACATTGACGTCAGCTTTCATAGGAAATATACAGAAACAAAATCTGTTCGCGCATTACAGAGAATATCTATTTTTTTCTTTTTTTGTTGTTTTCTCGAAAAGTTGAAATATTTTAAAGATTATGTTCACATTACAAAATTTAGATTTTGGACAGTACTATAATGTTTTTGTAATGAAACTTTATTTAAAATTTATTCAAAATTATGACTAACACAAAAGCTTAAAGTAGCTACCAAAAATTGTGAAATTTAACGAAATTTCTTATGTGACCAGTATAATCTTTTATGTAAAATAAAGAAAACATGTTGGGGTTTTATAAACGACTTACTTCATATTTATAATCCTTTTCCGTTTATTCTACTTCAATCGAAATGTGCGTTGCGAACACACGCATTATTTATGGAAAACACAGATCGACAAAAAAACCATTCCAGGGAAATTATACTATTTTTTCTGGTAGGTGCTGCTGAGCACTACAAGAATCTGTTTTTCAAATTTCCAAAAACCCCCAAAATCTTGAGTTACGGGTAAAACAACCGGGTTTTCGTACCTTTACGCACTTATAACTTTCTCAGAGAATTTAGAAAGAAGAGACTTTCCAACGATATACATAGTTTGTTTTGTTAAAGTTTAACAAATGTTTTATATGATTATAAAAACCAGTACAGAAATTTCAGTCAGATAAACTGACTGATAAATACCATGACCCACTATAAGATATTGTTAAAGTCTTGAGTTATTACATATACCCTTACCCTCAGTAAAACAAATAATTTTCTATTATATTGACATTATTACTCGATTTCTAAAGTGGGCGGAGTGGTACATTTGTATGGGAGGTACGAGAAGGGGCGTGTCTAGACTTCCAGAGTTTTTCTCCTAAACTTTATCCTGTTATAGCTTTACTAAATACAGAATTTGGGCACGATTGCGTTGGGTGTATTGATATAATTACTACATCCCTAAAGAGGGCGGAAAGGAACATTTGTATGGGAGGTACCAAAAGGGTACCTCTCCAAACTTTGTCCTATTATAACATAACAAAATTCAGAATTTGGGCACGATCGTGTCGTGTGTATTGATATTATTACCTTATTTCTAAAGTGGGCGGAATGGTACATTTGTATGGGAGGTACCAGAAGGGGCGTGTCTAGACTTCCAGATTTTTTCTCCAATACTTTCTCCTGCTTGAACTTTACCAAATACAGAATTTGGGCACGATCTCATTATGTCTTTTAATAATATTAATCGATTTCTAAAGTGGGCGGTACCAGATGTGTATGGGAGGTACAAGATGGGGCGTGGATATACTTACAATTTTTTTCTTCAAAACTTTATCCTGTTATAGTTTTACTTAAAATAGAATTTGGGTACAATCACGTTTGATTTATTGATATTATTCCTCTATCTCTATAGTGGGAGGAAAGGTAGATTTGTATGGGAGTAACCAGAAGGGGCGTGGCTAGGCTTTCAAAATTTTTTCCAAAACTTTACCCTGTTATAGCTTTACCAAATACAGAATTTGGGTACGATACGATATATTGATAATATTATTCGATTTTTAAAGTGGGCGGAATGATGTATTTGTGTGGGAGGTACCAGAAGGGGCGGGGCCATGTAGCCCATTTGCAATACCGTAAGTAGTTTTGAGGAAATAATAACTCGTGCAAAATTTTAAAACATTTGGTTACGTCTTCCGAAAGTTATCGTGCGAACCAGCCGGACAGCCAGACAGACAGACGGACATGGCTCAATCGACTGAAAAAGTCATGAATCGAATTTGGTTCAAAGAAACCTAGGGTCTAAAGTCACTCATTCTATGTGTTACACTTTTGGGTCGTATCAAATGATATATACCCTCATCCCTAAGGGTGATGGTATAATTAAAAATATAGCAATTTTTTACCATGAAATCGTCCGTCCTTCCGCTAGAAATACCCATATTAGAGGTCTGCAGCGTTCCATTCATTCTACTTGTACAAACAGATAAAACGAGTAAAAACCTGATATTATCGGTACAAATACAACAAAGAGTAGAACAAACCATGTGCTAATGCGTTTTGGATTGAGTAGATCGCGTACCATCTCTTTCTTTGGCTCTCATTGTAGTGGAAACTTTTTTCTCTTTATCTGTTCCACTCAGTAAAGTAACTGTTGTTCCTCTT
The DNA here is from genome assembly GCA_964034835.1 of Muscina levida. Classification (NCBI taxonomy): domain Eukaryota; kingdom Metazoa; phylum Arthropoda; class Insecta; order Diptera; family Muscidae; genus Muscina; species Muscina levida. Next base: position 73,093,507 of record OZ035880.1, read on the forward strand.
TTTTAAATGGATATATCCATTCAATATAGATATTCAAGATCGTACGCTTTGCGTTGATGATGTTTTCTTACTTTTTTTATTCTTTTTACAAAAAGTAATGGCGTAAGTTTCGTCAAATGGCAAATCTTAACAGAAAAGAAATCAAAATTTCGCTCTTTCTTCTTTATACTTGCAGCGTCACGCTTCACATATTGCAAGCACAGTTAACAAGAATAAAGCAAAAGCTAGGTTTTTCGAAAGACATTTTGATGTATTTTCCTTAAACCTCAAACGAATCGCTGGAGAGACGATACAAACTTAAATATGGAAAATGTATTGATTTTGATCTCATGATTTAAAACGGAGTATACCACTGTGTTCTACGGCTCAAAATTAAGTTGGGGTGTCTCGCCGTTTTTCTGTGTCATTTCGAAAGTTAAAAATTTACTTGCAGTGTAAGTAATGCAAAGCTTCTGATCGGTGCGCTGGGCTTGCAACCCGCCACCGGCGTTTGGACTATTGCAATGAAAATAAATAAGAATATAATAAAATGGACCCCCCTAAAATGTTGACGACCACCGCAAACGAACTAAGGACCATGATTTGAGGACCTGGAATGTTATAACACAGTATAGACCAGGTGGCTCCATCCAACTGACGGAAGTCCTCGAAGAATACAAGGCTGACATAACTGCTTTACAGGAAATCCGGTGGACCGGACATGGTTGCTCGCGCATAAAGACGTGCGACATCTACTATAGTGGCCATGCGGACAGTCCCGAGTTTGGATGTGCATTTGTTGTCGGCAAGAGACTGCGACACCTAGTCTCAAAGTTCAACCCGTTGTGTGAACGTATAGCCACCATAATAGTCAAAACAAAGTTTTTCCAAATAACACTTATATGTGCACATGCTCCGACAGAAGAGAAAATCGATGAGGGCAAAGACGAGTTCTACGAGAGCCTAGAAAATGTATATGACCGTAGCCCAATCCATGACATCAAAATTGTACTAGGCGATTTTAATGCTAAAATAGGCAGGGAGACCGAATTTGAGCCTACCATCGGAAAATTCAGTCTGCACACCGAAACGTCGAACAATGGCATCAGACTGATTGAATTCTCTGCGGCAAAAAAAATGGTAATTAGCAGCACTAGATTTGACCATAAAAATATTCAAAAGGCATCATGGTTATCTCCAGATCAATTGACGAGAAATCAGTTAGATGACGTGGTAGTCGATGGAAGGCATGCATCGAGTGTTCTGGACGTACAAGTGATCAGGGGTGCGAACATTGACTCCGATCACTTCCTTACCGCAGTTAAGGTGCGCACAAGGCTAATCATGGCGGAAAACGTACGTAACCAGGCACAACGAAAGCTGGACATCGGTAAACTGCGGACTACAGAGGCAGCGGACGCTTACTCCAACCACCTAACTCAACTGCTGCGAAATGCTCCAAACCCTGATAAGTGCAGATGAGATGAGTGCACAGAGTTGCTCTGAAGTAGAGGGGAAGCCAGAAAATTCTACTAGAGAGTTAAGGCAAGAATGCTTGGAGCACGATTGCCCTCCTGCAAGGACTGCGATGATCAGCTAGTGACGGACCCGAATAACGTTCTGAAGATATGAAAATATCATTTAAGAAATTTACTGGATACGGACACCACTCCAGAAGACCCCGTCCAATTCATGACGATGGTATTAACTGTCCACCTCCGAGCCAGATCGAGATACCTGTGGCAGTCTCCCGCTTAAAAACAACAAAGCAGCTGGAGCCGATGGTCTCCCTGCTGAATTTTTTAATGCTGGCGGGCAGGAGCTGATTAGGAGCATGCATCAGCTGCATCAGAACGTATGGCTAGAGGAGAGCATGCCCGGGAATTGGAGTCTCAGTCTGTTATGTCCCTGGAATAACCCTATTACCAATTGCGAACAAGGTCGTTGCGAGCATATTGTGTGAACGTCTAAAGCCAATTATAGAAAAACATATCAGTGCGGCTTTAGACCTGGTAAATCTACGACGGATCAAATATTCACCTTACGACAAATCCTGGAAAAACTCATGAAAAGCAGATCGACATATACACCTCTTTGTCGACTACAAAGCTGCCTTCGAATATCCGAAAAGGAATAGGCTATATGAGGCCATGTCTGAGCTTGGTATTCCTGCAAAGCTGATTCAACTATGCAGATGTACCTTGGAAAACACCAAATCCTTGGTTAAGATTGGTAAAGATCAGTCTGAACCATTCAACACGGAAAGAGGTCTCAGGCAAATAATGATATAACAGGTGGTAATTTTACCCGTTCTGTTGTATGCTGCAGAATTATGGGTGCTTACGACAACGGGCATGTAAATGGATTGATGTAAATGCTCCAGCGAGAAAGGTGTTTGAAGGTAAACCTGATGGATGGCGCAGACCGAGTGGTTGGCGACGTGCCACCATCTAGTAGGACTAACTGGAGAACACATGCAGAAGACCGAAGTGTGTGGAATTCTTTAATGCGTCAGGCCTCAAATTTATGAACCACGTTCGAAGGTTGTAATAGACCAGTTAAGTAAGTAATTTAAAAAAAAAAACAAATAAATTTTGAAAATATATTTTTCGAAATATGAAAATGCCTAAAGGCTCAGAATAAAAATCTCAATACATTGTACAAACGTCAACTTATAGCATAGTAGCGAGGATCCCACCAAGTCATTTTTTGCGGCCGGCTGATGATTTTTGAAAATACGTACATATTTTAGGAAAACTTGTAAATTAACACGCTTTCTATTTTTAGATTTTCAACTAACGGCACCTACTTCTTTATCGACGAATGCGAACGTCACTGTTTGAGAAGCTTTCACTAGAAATGCCGATTGGCTCGACGCTAATACTGCAAAGTTGCTGAGCTAGGGGGCCGACAATGAAAGAAATTTTTTTTTTATTTTTTAGATGACTGGAGCCAGGAGTTGAACCTGGGATCTCCCGCATGCTAGTCGCGTGTTCTAACCATCGTACCACGGCCGGTCCCTAATTTTATTAAAAAAACACTATTTTTAAAATATATTTCTATATTTTCACAATTTTGTCATATATATATTTATGAGACACACACTATAGAAAGTAGGGCAAAAGTGCAGAATATGGGGCGGGAGCCCAAAAAAAATTTAATATACTCGACTGTTTGGGCTACGTCTTTGTAGAAAGTCAAATTTTTTCATCAAGTGATTCTCATGTAACTCTTTTAACTCTTCTAAAGATTTTACATGTAATGGGGGCAATAATTTAGTCATTTGTATGTTGAAGCTTAAACTGGCGCACCTCATTTCTCAACGTTCCGAATTGCTCTGTAAGCCTGCCAATTTCCTGTTTTTGGACACGAATTTCTCCCAAAAGTTTAGCAAACATCTTATGTGCATCTGAAAAAAATAATCATAATGTTATTAAGCCGGTTGCTTCTTTTATACTATCATTATACCAGTCGCGGTATCTTTCGGTTCCATCTGTGGGGTATTTTTTTTTCATCTGATACACTTAGGCTTGCCAGATGGTCGGGATTAGGCGGGATTTTCCCGACTTCGCGCGAAAATCTCGAGTCCCGAGTATTAAAGTAATTCAGGGGAAAATCCCGACTTTCAACAATTGTAAATTTTTGGACAAATTGCAGCATTTAATCTAAAAGACTCACTATTGACTTGGCAGAAATTCCGAAAGTTCTACAAATATCACTTTGTTTAAATTGATCTCACTTATATTTTCTTTACATATAAGTAACGCTCATTGTGAAAAAGTATTTAGTATTTTAAACAATTTATACACGAAAGATAGAAACCGAATGTCTTCAGATCTTATAAAGGCTGAACTAATCATAAGACTGAATATTGATAAAAGCTGTCAGGAATTCCAGTCATTTTTAGTGCTCTAGGCTTGTACCGGGATCCCTGGAATTTCGGGAACGGGTTTGGATGAAACGGGCGGAACGGGATGATTTCCCGGGAATCCCGGGAATTAGCATTTTCCCGGTATTACCGGGAATCCCGGGAAATACAAAATTGATTTTTACTTCGGTTTGTTAAGAAAAGATGCACAGAATGGCTTGAAATTTTGCACAGATCATTAACAGAGACTTCGTTGTATTCTTCCAAAAAAAATTATGCCATTTGATGGAACGATGTTCAAACGCCGGTCCGGGAACGAAAAAAATTTCTATTATTTTCATACATTTGTATGAAATTTTTCAGATTTTCCGTCTATCCCGGACCAGCGTTTCTAAAATACTTTTCCAAATAGGTCGCGAGTCGGCAATATTGAAGAACAACATTATTAGAACATTTCCACCAATTTTTGTGATATTTGATGAAAAACTGCGGAAATGCCGGTCTGGGAGCGAAGAAGTTTCTATTGTTTTTTTTTTCATTTTACCCGTCTATCCCGGGCCGGCGTTTCTATAATACTTTTTTAAATGGGTCGCGAGTCGGCCATATTGAAGAACAACATTAGTAGAACATTTCCACGAATTTCCCGGGAAAACCGGGAATACCTTTTCCCGGGAAATGGGGAGGCACAAGTCATTTTTAACAACTTACGAGGGAGTATAACTAGTCAATTCTGTCAAAAATAACACAAAGTATAAGTAGCAAAAATTATATTAGCTTATAAGATATGTTTAAGTAATATCTGGATATTGTTATGTTTGAGTTTTTTTTAATAATAAATAATGGTTGTTATCAGCATGAAACTGCAATAAGGTACACTGATTTCATTTGTTCTTCTAAAAATTGTCGAAAAGGCTCGCATAACCATCGTTCACAAGAGTAATAAACGATTGTGGTGAAACAAAATCGTTTAATGTTCGCAATAATGAATGAATGAACGAGTTTCGTACAAGACACTCATTCAACAATCGCAAATGTATCATTTACAAGTGTTATATACGATTGTGGGGAATAACAATCTTTTCATGGTGGTCACTATGCTTCAACGACGATTGACAGATGCGCAAAAATATCGTTAGGAAGAGCCAAAAACGATCTTTGTCTGCAAAAAATTTTGCTATGCTCATCAAAAAGCGTACATGACGATTCAGTCGTCCAACAATCGTCAAGATCAATCGCACAAACATCGTTTTGGAGAGCAAAACATTATTTTACTCCAACAATCGTCTAAGCGATTATAAAACGAATCGCAAAATAATCGCGTTCGTCAAACAATCATCCCCTGCGGAAAATTATCCGCGAATCATCTGGAAGATGAACTTAATCGCGGCGATTATTATCTGCGATTCGTGCACGAATCCCAAGGTGTGAGTAGTTGTGTCTCAAGACGATTCGCCGCACGCGAATTGCTCGAGAAGTGTGGCAAGCAAGTTGCGAAGAAGAGTTGGAAACGAATTGCGAAGATGTCTTATATGGGAAAACCATAGAAGAGTTCCCCACGAATCGTGAAGAAGATTCCCAAGTGAATCGTAAAGAAGATCCCCAAACGAATCGTGAAGAAAATTCCCTAAAATTCAATAAAAATTCGTCGGTTATGATCCCCTTAATGGCAGATTCAACGAAGCTTGGTAAATCATGTCCACCATAACTTATAATCATTCGTTTCTGGAAAAAATAGAAAAAAAAAATATTAAACCTTTTATTTTAATTTTCTTTACAAATGATCCACTCACTTTCACTTTTTGACTTTAAATGATAATTTTCGCTGTTTCAACAAAAAGAAACAAGAATTTTTTACCGTTATGAGTTGGCTGAGGTTAATCGATCACGATCTTCCACTCATTGCGTAGGGGATGATATATAAACATTTTTCTCAGTTAGCCTCTCTGTGGTTCTCGGAAAGAAGTGTTATGATAATCTATCCATCGTACATACGGTTAACAATAAAACAATTGCATTAAAAGAGTTACAAATAATTCGAGTGCGGGATCGACTGGCAAGTAAACCTCTAACAATTGCCGAAAAGTTTTACTTCCGAATCGCGCATAATCCCGCTGACAAACAACCGTCAAATGATTGTCTAGAAGAGTTTCAAACCAATCTCGCAGATAAAGAAATTTCAAATGATCGCCACGAAGAATCGCGTATTTTTCGCGCGGTATATTAATCTTCCAAACTCTTCTAAAATGTTCGCAGGGTCCAAATGCTAGTTCGGATATGATGCTCAGGTTGAAAATTGCAGTCGTATTGAAAATTAAATTAAATTAAGACAATTTAAGCGATTTTTTTGTTAATTGTTCTCATTAACAATTTCTAAAAAAAATAATCAAATAATATGAAAACAATCAAAATGCCTTTTTAAAACATTAGGCCAATCTGTTTCAAAGGTTTGATACAAGGGTCGGAAAACGATACTTTTTTTGTTTCTAACAAAAATAAATAACATAGAAGTTGAAAAATATTTCTCAACACAGGAGTTCAATATGTTTTCTAACAATGTTAGTTTGAAAACATAACTCTCATGTTCAAAATAAATAATGAACAGTGATGGAAAAACTATAAAATTTTTATTTTCAACAAAGATAAATAACATTCAAGTTGAATATTTTTTTCAACTTTAGAGTTGGAAATCTTTTCGAACAATGTTCGTTTCAAATTATAATAAATATGCATTTCTATATATACATGAAAAAACTGACGATGGGTTCTATAAAGATTCATCAAGTTGATTATTTCACAGTATTCAGAAATACCTGGCCTCTGTTATTGGCGATTTTATAGTATCGATCATTTCTCATTCATTAGATGTAAGGGAAAATACATAGCTCTAGATTTTCTCCCAAAATTTTTTATCGAAATTCTTAAGCTGCTGTGTTCCATTTGTACAGTTATGACTTATCTTAATACAAACATATTTCTTGCGTTTAATTTAGTAGACACAATATTTATGACATTCCAGTTTCGGTACGATATTTGAAAGTTCATTATTTTTTTGTACATGAACGTTTAATATTTTTTTCAACAAAGATAAATAACTTTATTTTGAACAATTGTTTGTTATTTAGTTTTTTTCATCGGTTGAAAATTTTTTATTGAACACAAGAGTTCAATATAATTTCGAACATTTGTTGAATTCAAATAGAACAATTGAAATGAACATTTGATTTTGAACTTGTAAGTTCGTTTTTTTATGAGGAAAAAATTAAAAAATACTGTATTTTGGTATTAATATCGGATGTCTGGTTTGATAACATAACAAGCATTAAACATTACAGAAATCATAATTTATCATAAAATATTATTCGTGTATCATATTTAATTTCTTTTAGTACAATCGCTTGTTCAGTAACTTATAAATGAAAGAGAATAATAATATGTGTAAGCTCTCTATAAACAACTGTTTCATGAACTGGGCACCGTTGATTTAGACCAGGGGTGCGCATTTCATAGCACAATTGTGCTACGACCAACTCACACACATTCTTATGCTCTTTTATTTAGTCGCCGCTGAGACAGCAACGAGTGAACATGCTCAGCGGGTGTGTTGACTTTTGTTTCAAGAGCACTGAACAAAATTAATGATGATGCTCAAACAATATTATACGTCGCACTGCACTATCACGGGACAAGGGAAGATATATTATAAATTTTATTTTATATGTGACTAAACTTTTAAAAAATGTTATTCGAAATTTTTTAATAAAAATTATTTTTAGAACAATCTAATTAAGCTTGAAATATCGATTTTTGTTATTATTATTATATTATAAATTATTATTATATTCCCTATATTCCTTAAAAGATTTTTGTGTGTTAATTGGGTAAAAAATGCGCATCCATAGTATGGAGCAAGATAAATGTCTAAACTCTATTTTCTACTTTGCTCAACTGTTTATTTTTTCCAGTGCAGTTCTCTCTCTTGCTCACTAACACAACTACAAATCAATTTTGCGCAGCCCTGATCTAGACCCATTAATCCTTGCATGCAGTCCAAGGTTTAAATCCTTTCCCTGAGAAATAGATCCATGTCCTTCCAGAGGGACAACTGCGATTTGTCCTTAACATTTTGTTCCCAAATTCCAATCGTATGCCTGGGCAAGCGTTGAACACACCAAAATACTACGAAGGGGTCCCAATTATCAGTAGACACCTGATATGTGGATAGAGCGGAGAGTCAACCATTTATACTACATTGTAGCGATTTCAGCCCTACGCTTGTTTCCTGTCCTACTGCATGGATGCTAAACAAGGTTCGCAATTGCTTATTGACCAAAATACGAGTGTTCTCGTATGTAGACTTTAGGGCCGACCAGGCTAAACTAAAACTGCTACTCGAAAGAGGAAATTTTGAAACAAACTCCTGTGCGTCGCCAGTTGTTGTTGTTGTAGCAGTATATGTGCCTGTTTGTTTATCAGGTGTTATTAGGTATGCTTTGTGTGTGGTTTTCTGCTGCATTTGTCTCCAGGCCAAGGAAGGTAGCTACTTCCACTGGGTGGGTCCAAAGAGACCTGGGAACAAGTAGAGTTGGATTGGCAGGGCAGTTGAAAAGGTGTTGCGTGTCGTGTGGTCCCTGGTTGCAGGCTGGACAGACGTTCGACGTACTGCCGTCAATTCTTGCCCAATATGAATTGAGGCGGCTACACCATCAGATCTTAGTTGGGCCAAAACAACTCTCGTCTGCCGCGGTAAAACCTCTTCCTCCGAAGCCACTGATGGAGGGTGATCTCCGAGCACGACATTTACTCTGTAGTTGTTCACTGCTTCCAAGACTGCGTCTGAGTGAATGTCTGCTAATCCTGCCTGATATGCGCTTTGATCTAGAGGCTCTCTCTTGTAGCGCTGGATCTCACGCTCTAGATCGTGAAGGTCTTTCCTGACCTGCCTGGGGGAGGGAGCCTATTCATAAGGTGGTGGTTGGGATGGCTGGTCCGGTAACATTCAAGCAGGTACTGCTTTGACAGAAGGAAATTGTGTCGTCGCACGGATATGACCTTCGTCTCCTCATGTAAGTGATCCACAGATGACATGAGGAGGCACCCTGTCGCAGTTCTCAGGGCGGCATTTTGGCATGTCTGCAGGTTCTTCCACTGCGTCTCGCTCACGTTCGGTGACCACACTGGAGCTGCGTAGTTCACCACAGACCGACCTATCGCTTTGTAGGAGGTCAACAAGGTTTCTTTGTCGGTTCCCCAAGAGCTGCCGGCAAGCGACTTGAGGACCTTGTTCCTACTTCTCATCTTGTTGCAGATAGCTGTGGCGTGCGCATTGAATCTGAGCAGATTGTCAAATGTGACACCAAGGACCTTGGGGTGGTTGGTGGTCGGAATTGTTGTGCCATCGACTATCACATTGAGCTGCTCCTTCACTTGCGCTGTCCATGCGGTGAACAGTATGTCCGATGATTTTGTGGAGGAAATTTCCATCCTTCTCGCAGCGAAGAAATTGGCAATATCAGCGAGGTAGACATTCAACCTTCCAAATATGTCATCAGTCGAGGGGCCCAAAATCGTACAGTCATCGGCATACGATACGATATTTACGCTGTCATGTGGTGGTGGAATTGCACAAAGGTAGACGTTAAACAGTGCCGGAGATATCACCCCACCTTGGGGAACTCCCTGTTTCACTCTACGGGGCTTGGACTTCCTATTTCTGAATTCTACGTACGACTGGCGTCCACACATGTAAATTACGATCCAACGTTTCAAATAGTTCGGGAGGGACGTGTTGGCGATGTCCTCGAAGAGCGTGGCGTGATTTACGGTATCGAAAGCTTTCGATAAATCAAGCGCTACGAGAACCGTCCTGTCACTGGGCTTATTCTGGTTGAGACCGCGACTTATTTGTGTGGTGATGGCGTGTAAAGCAGTAATAGTGATATGCTGCTTACGGAATCCATGCTGATGATCCGCAATTGGGAAATGTCCTGTCAGGCTCGGGAGGATAAGCGCCTCAAGTGTCTTAGCTACTGGCGAGAGAAGAAAGATGGGCCTGTATGGTTCACCTTTGCTAGCGTCTTTGCCAGGTTTCAGTAGCGGGACCACTCTACCCATTTTCCAGGCGTCGGGTACTACTAGAGTGGTCAGGGACAGATTGAGGACATAAGACATATATTCGACTCCCGGTATGTCCAATTGTTTCAACATCAACATGGATATTTCGTCGGGGCCTAGCGCTTTTGATGCCTTTGCGCTGCGGATGACATCTGCAACTTCTCCAACTGTAAATTGTGGTGGAGCTTCTTCGACTCGGAGAGCATGAATACGACGCATTACTCTCCTTTTCGCCCTGTCACTCTCGGGGTGCTCAACAAATTGACGGTTAAAATAACACGCGCACCTCTTTGTGTCTATCACAGTGTTGGCACCAAATGTAATAGCCGTCCGGTCTTCTCTCCTTCTAGAATTCGAGAGTGACTTAACCGTTGCCCACGATTTACTGATACCGGAACTTAAGTTGCAATTCTTCAAGTGCTCTAGCCAAAGGTTCCGCTTATATTCGTCGACCATCTTACTAATTTCTAGGTTCAGTTCACTGAGTCTAGAATCAGCAGGGTTGGCAGTGCGAGTTCCATCACACTGTGCGTCGCCAGTCGTTTTTCTTCGCAAATGACACAACCTTTCTATATCGCTAAGCCGCGCATTACGAATATAAAACGCGGTGAATAAATCTCTTAACGCAGGCCAAGAAAGAAAATCACCCTGAAACACCTCCGTATCGCATGGCGGCAAAGCCAAATAATGGACTTCTTCCAGTGGTGGTTTTCCAGAAGTATCCCTATTAGGGTCGTTCTCGGATGTTCAGCTCCGACTGTTGTTCGAAGGCCCCCGCAGGGGGGTCTTTTCGAAGACCTTTGGTGAGTATCGACACCACGGACCCGAGATAACCGCAGGGGGGCCTTTTCGAAGACCTTTGGGGAGTATAGCCCCCACGTACCCGAGAGAACCACCAGTGGACCTCTTTCTGGCTCTGCGTGTGGCGAAAAGAGGTAGTAGGGAGGTATTATCTTTACGAGCTCCGACCAAGGAGTATAAAGATGGTACCACGGGCGGATGGGGGCCCTAAGTAGTATAAAAGCTACTTACCCACCGGATGGGTATGGAACAGTTGTTCTGTGCCTCGTGGTGGTTGTTGGTTAAAACTCAAAGTTACGCGAGTAGACTAAGAGTTTGATGTTCGAGAGAAATGGAGCTGGGTGTCCCTTGACACCATACGAGTCTTGCATCTCTCATTGCGCATCAAACACTATCTTGGTCGAAAACATAACTAAGAATTTTGGATAGATTCAAGCACTTAACAAGTGTGTGCATAATACCGCAGTAAAGTATGCACTTTGCGACGGCGACTTTCTAATATCCAAGGGGAGGATATAATTGTTTGTATCTTCTTTGAGCTACAAATAGATATCAAATCAGGTCCAATCTCAAACTAAATTGAACGGTTATGTGTAAGCGGTCATCTGAGGATGGCGGTGGTAAGCATGCTGGTATTGCTGAAAGACTTTCCGGATCGGGGTTCTTAACCTTCGCGATGGTTAGAGTAAGGTAATATGTTGTCAATTGTATGTTGTGATTGTCCTGATGGTAAAATGCTTGTATTTCCAAGGAAATACAAGTGAAATGAATGGTATTGTTGGAAACTGGCCTGTCGGAGTGGTAATGCGCTCGCTGATGGCAGTGGAAGGAATGCTGGGTATCGATGGAAGCTAGCCTGAGGGAGTGGTAATGCGCTCGCCGACGGTAGCAGAAGGGATACATGTCTGTGATTTTTGAAGTTTTATCCCGAGAGGATTAAAATGTAGATATGTCAGATGTAGGTCGGCCGGATGGGGAACCTCGGTTCCTAGCAGATGGCGGCGTGGGCGCACTTGTGGCGTGAGGAAGATGAGGTTGGACATGATTTGATTGAAATAACAAGTGCATGTACTTGTACATGTAACTTAAAGTAGCAAATAATTAGGAGTGGGGGGCCAAATCGGACGGAGTGCAAGACTTGAGCTTGTACTTGTCAGTCAATATGGTACCCTCACAAAAGAAATATAAACAATTTGAACATCCCTTTTGGATAGAAGAATGAGATCCGGGCCTTAACAGCGGCCTAGTAGTATGTTCCAGTGGTGTTGAGCCCACCGTGGAGTTAAGCCCTCATGGGCAGGTATTCACGTTAAGCAAAGGACGTCTGTTGTTCGAAGGCGTTCCCTTATCTTCCTTTGTGACTGCGCGAAGGTTGTCCTGCTTCTCCTTAATGGATGCTGAACAACGAGCATACGCGTTGAACGCGGCATCATATTTTGCTTCGGCTGCTTCAATATCCTTGGGACATGTACCGGACGAAGATCCCAAAAACTCAAGGTAACTTTCATAAGTGACGCAGACCTTGTCCCATAATCTATTTAGCTGCTTTGCATAAACGTCGGGAAGGTAAACTGTAAGTTCCGCGGCTCCAGCGGCAATTGTATAATCCCGTCGGAGGCCCTGATGAACGAATTAAGTTCGAATAACATGATAATTCACGAATTGAAATTTAATTGTTCTTCAAAAAAAAAATAAAACCAAATCAACGAACGACTCCCTTTATTAAAATATACGAAACCCATGAAAATTTGCACAAAATTGTCAGTATAGACGAGCCAAATGCCAATTAAAATTTGCAACAATAGAATATTTTAAAAATATTTAGGCAAAACCGCTTAAATACGTGTTGAGTTACGTAATAAATTTCAACACGATATGTACTTCGGTTAACTAACAAAATTGCAGCAAAATATAAATGACCTGAGTTTAAAAAAAACTTGGTCCCAGTAGCAAAACCGAAAAAAAAACAAAAAAACGACACCAATATTCTCGAATATGACAGCCCTTGTCGTATAGGATCGACCGAAGGGTGTACTTGCACAATAAACAGAATTAATTACCGAGACAAACGATAAATTATTTTATATTTTATTTATTCTCGTTAAAACGCACTAAATAAATTTTCGTGGAAAACTTATAAGAAATAATAAGAAATTTCGAAGTTTGACCCCGATGTCGATTAAAAGCACAAAAAAAGAATAATTTATTTTAAAAATCTTAAGAAAAATCACTTAAAATTTAAAATTATAAAATTATTATATATACATTAAACCCACAGTACCATATAAGGGTTAATATTTTCTCACGAGTGTAATTTTCAAATATTTTGTTTATTCAATTTTGTTTGTGGGTGTGTGTGTGTGTGTGTGAAGTAACAGCATCTTGTCACATGAATCGTTTATGTAAATTCAATTGTTGACCTTAGCTGCACAGGTTACTCACTTTCTTAAATTTTTCCTTACTTTTATCTTCTTAAATTTTACTTGCTATAGTGTAACAAAAACAAAAACTATAAAGCAAGACTCGATTATCGGTAACTACTTATGTACATTAGACCGGGTCGCGAAAAAAAATATCCAAAGTCGGGGGCAAATATTAAAGATCACCTCAAGACAACTTTAAAAAAAAAATTTTTCTCCCCCACCCCCCGGAAAAACAGCCAAAATCGTTTTTGTATCACTGTTTTATTGGTTGTTGCCCAATCGTTAAATCATTAAATCGGTGTATAGGTCTCGACGAGTACTACATTTGTCCTATAGATGCCGCTGACATACGACGTCATCTTGTAATGATGGCCTCATTTAGAGCAATTTCTACCCCTAAAATTTAAAAATATTTTTTCTCACAATTAAAGTCCTTTAAAAACCAAGAACATTTTGCTTTGGAAGTATACAGTTTTATTCAAAAACAAAAAAGTTACGTATGAAAAGATGTATTTACAGCATCAACACTAATATTTTTTCCTGTTGTTTGCATTATTATAGAAAATTATTGCATACTTCTTAGCGATATCGAAAAAAAATAAATACAAGTTATTGCATACTTTTTGGCGCAAACAGTGTTTTCAAACATGCGGATGAAGTTATTCAGCGTCACCAATATTCAAGCAACGAAATTATAAAGATATCTGGTGCAAAATGGAAGTATTAATAATAAAATATAGACTTAATTTTTCACTTGTATTCTTCCCATGCAATTTGCATCACTAAACATTTGTGCGAAATGTAAGTGGATCAGCGCTTGGAATGACTAATCAAAATGAAAAATTATTGCCAAACTAGAAAGTAGTGAACGGACCTTGAGTTGCGCCAATATTTTCTGTAATTACATACATATCTTTGCTCTTTTTGGGATTTTATTTGTAATAAAAATTATATTTCGTCGGTAACTAGATTAAAAATGAATTATCTCGAGAAAATTTTAAAATTTTTTTTTTCGATGTCGTTAAGACTTATGCAACAATTTGAGCTACAAAGTATAGAATCATTTTTATAAAAAATTTGTATCAGCGCTATAAAGTATGCAATAATTCCTGATAATAATGCAAACAACATAAAAAAATGTTTTTGTTGATGCTGTAAATACATCTTATCATTCGTAACTTATCATTAACTTGTTTTTGAATAAAACTGTATACTTCCAAAGCAAAATGTTCTTGGTTTTTAAAGGGCTTTAATCCTAGGAAAAAATATTTTTAAATTTTAGGGGTAGAAATTGCTCTAAATGAGACTATCATTACAAGATGATGTCGTATGTCAACGACATCTATAGGACAAATGTAGTACTCGTCGAAACCTATACATCTATACATTGATTTAACGATTTAGCCACAAACAAAAAAGCAGTGATAAAATAACGATTTTGGCTGTTTTTCCGGGGGTGGGGGAGGAGTTGAAGTTTTTTTTTGAAGTTGTCTCGAGGTGATCTATAATATTTGCCCTCGACTTTGGAGAAAAAAAAATTTTGTATGGGGACCAACCTGGTCTAATGTACATTTGTTCTGATACCAAAAACAAAAATATGTACACACCAAGGCACAGCGGTCAACACACGAACGCACAATTTTTCGAATTTAATTCGCACACAAACCACTTCAAATTTTTCAATTTTGTATTTTTCACACGATAATTTGAAAATTTTCACAAATTATCTGTTTTTACTGCTTTTTTAAGCTTTTTCAAAGTTCCAGAAAATGGCGTTGCAGCTAATATTTTCTTCCGGGTGTAACTTGCGAACAAGAAGAACAAGAAGCACCCGTTATTACACTTTTTATTTACTTTTATTTATCACCAAACCAAATTATCGCGGAATGCTCACTTTTAATTCACTGCGTACGCACCTTTTGACCTGAAGTAAAGATGATAAACGGCTTGATGATGCTGTAGGATGGTGAAATGGTGGTGATGGATATCGTTGACAACTGGTGGTACACCAAAAAAATTCTTTGTGAAAGGGAAAAAAAACTAAATTTAATGGCGGATCAACAATGGGCTGGTAGCAAGTGATCCGGCTCGATAGGACAAAATGTTTGCATATTAAGATGATGTTTGCTTGTAAAGCGGATGGATGTCGAAAAACGAATAATTACAAAACTATGTAATTTGCATGAGAGAACTCAAAAAAGAGATGGAGTAAGGCGCCCAACTCGTCACTTTTAGACGTCAAATTTAACTGACCCCAAAAAAGGGTTGCCAACGAGCAGGCGACGAAATCCCAGAAGGGGACATTGTATAAGTGTTGTTTTTGGAATAAACAATCAGTTTGGAATTTAAATCGACATTTTTCATCAATTTTTGGAAAGCAAGTTATTATTTCCTGTAATTAAACTATGTACATTAATGTTAGTTTAGTTTTCAATTCTTTATTGGATATGTACTTTGTTTTTAACTTGTAAATTACTACTTGTTTGCGCAGGCAAATGGTTTTTTGGGGGTGAATAAAGGAAAAATAACAACACAAAAGGAATTAGAGTTTTTTCAAAATAAATTGCCGTAGGGCTTTATTAGGCGAATATTACCTTTCCAGAGAGCTCTCGATTACGAATAACTAAAATACATAAAAGCTTAAGACGAAGATGGCGAAAGGCGGCCTTAATTCAGCAATATCCGTTAAGACACAACAAAGTTCACTCAACTAAAAACATTGAGTATAAAAAAAGGGAAAAGCTTAACGAGGATAAACCCGGTGTAGGGTTACCATCCGCGGGCAAATCGGAGGCGATTCAAGGGACGGACAAAGACCCATTCTGGCTTAAACATTGCCGGCCACCTTGCAACATCTCGCTATGTTGTAAATATACTTATACACTTATAATAGATGTATAGGATAAATACTACTAGATAAATAAAAGGCTGTACCATCAGTATTCTTAGTGAGCTTGTTTTTTTTTTTTTTTTTTATTAAAATTTCTCGGAATATGCAGCGAATAGAATGGACATGAAACTTATTTGTGATAAGGCCCCGAAACCACCCAGCCGAATACCGTCAATTGTGCCATGAGCGCGCCACGGCTCGAATCGTATCTAGGTCGCAAAATCTCGGGTAACACCTCGGGCCCAAATACTAAAGCCACCCCTGATGACCGATTAAAATTAGGATCCGCCAGCGAGAGCCCTTCAAAATCGTCCACCAACCTCTCAGGGACGGACTCTTCGGGGATGGCGAGGTAAGTCATATCCGTCACCCGAGCCGTGATTTCTAGCCTGCGACTTAGGTCGTAGGACGACGCAAGCGTTAAGCGGCATGTAGGAATGCTGTCAAATTGAGAAATGGGAAGATTTATATTTCCCACTAAAGATGCGCAGACTTGACTACTGCGTGCGCAGGTATCCATAACGGCGCGGACAGGGATGAAAGAAGTGGAAGTTAATAACTGAACTACCAAGCTAGGCGTTATGTTAACTAAGTGCCGTACAGGCATACTGAGGGAACTGGGTCTTGGCAAAGACGCCAACGCCGTTGCAGGTGAATAATAAGGGGTCAGAGGGGCTGCCGGGACGTTTTGGGTTGAGGTACGATTAGGTTGCATACGTGGAGAGCGGTTATTCCGACCTTGTAAAGGGATGGATTGGGAACTAGCCGACGAGACTGGGGTGGGACGAGCAGCTGCCGGGCGCAGGGATCGACGACCTCGCTTCGATGAAGGGACACCACTGGCTAATGAAACGCGATTTGAATGAAGGAAACTGTGATGATCTCCTTTGCAGTGGATGCATCGTGCTTCACTCGGGCAGGTTGCACGGCGGTGGCCTACTTGAAGGCAATTCGAGCACACGCCGTGCCGGGACACCACGCGCAATTTGACCTCGGGCGGCATTTTCCGAAATTTTCTAAAGTTTCCCAACCAATGCCGGCCTTTACAAAGAGAACAGGGCGGTTTCGGCGAGTTACGGGCGACCACGGGAGACTCTTGGGGGCAAACGTCCGATGCGGAGATTGTGTCGATGGCAGCTGGCGAACTCGTTACCGACGGCGTAGACGAGGCGGTGTTCAACGACGCAGAGGTCGTAGGAACCACCGTTTGGGGCGCCATAGATGGAACAGTTGTCAACGACGCAGAGGTCGTAGAAACCACCGTATGGGGGGCCATGGGTGGAACAGTGATCAACGACGCAGAGGTCGTAGAAACCACCGTATGGGGCGCCATGGATGGAACGGTGATCGACGACGCAGAGGTCGTAGAAACCACCGTATGGGGCGCCATAGATGTAACAGTGATCAACGACGCAGAGGTCGTAGAAACCACCGTTTCGGGCGCCGTAGATGGAAAGGTGTTCAACGACGCAAAGGTCGTAGGAACCACCGTTGAAGACGCGATAGTTGTAAGAGGAGCCCCCTCCTCTTCGTCTAGAAGCATGGCCTCGGAGTAATCAGAGAGGGAGTCTTCGAAGAATGGCATTTCCGACATGTCCATGATGCTGCGAAGAGAAATGTAGTATTGAACGATAAACTTAAATTATTGCATTAAAATTACCAACTTGGCTACCGGTCGTCTAACTATCCCGTTTTCTGTACGAATGTCCGCGACTCGAACGTGACTATCAGTTCCCGGAAATACGTTGACGACGCGACCTAGTTTCCACGAAGTGGGCGGAAGTTGTTCATTTTTAATGACCACGAGATCATCTACGCATATGTCTCGCTGCGGAAATTTCCACTTATATCTCTTATGCAGCTGAAGCAGATACTCCCGCTTCCAACGAACGGCAATTTGATTAGCTAGTGCCCTCATCTTGCGAAACCTATTGACTAAATCTAAGGGGTGATCGTCTATTACCGGTTCGGGGGGAGCCAGTAGTGGCGCCCCAATAAGAAAATGCCCCGGAGTAAGAGCACTAATTTCCTGAGGGTTATCATTCATTGGACAGAGGGGACGAGAGTTCACACAAGCCTCGATGCGAGCTAAAAGCGTGGAGAGCTCTTCGAATGTAAACTTCGTTGCCTGGGCTTGTTTCCGGAAGTGAATTTTAAAGCTCTTCACCGCCGCCTCCCACAAGCCTCCCATGTGAGGGGCTCCTGCCGGAATGAACTTCCACGTTATACCGGGATGGCCCATAGAGTAATCTATCCGATGACGGCTCTCCTGGAGAACCACGGCCAAATCCCGGGCCATCTCTCGGGAGGCACCCACAAAGTTCGTACCATTATCCGAAAAGACCGTGTTTGGACAACCTCTACGAGCGACAAACCTTTGAAACGCGGCTACAAAGGTATTTGTAGACAAATCTGAAGTGGCCTCCAGATGTATGGCTTTTGTAGAAAAGCATACAAATACGCAGACGTACCCCTTTGTTACCTTACAAGAACGTCCAGACAACGCCTTTATGACAAAGGGGCCTGCAAAGTCTACGCCAGTGGTAGCAAAGGGCCTGTCAAGTGTAGTTCTCTCGGGGGGCAAAGCTGCCATGATCTGGCTGGAGACCCGTTTCCTATGAAGAATACATGTCTTACACCTATGAACAACCGATCGAATCATGATTTTCCAGCGAGGGACCCAGTAATTTAGACGTAAAATCCTAAGCATCAGCTGGTTTCCCCCATGAATAGATATTAAATGGACGAATTCCGTGAGCAACTTAGCAAATCGACTATCATACGGTAGAATAATAGGGTACCTCTCTGAATAAGATAGTGTGGGAGAATGCGCCAACCGTCCATTCAACCGCATAACACCGTCGTTATCTAAGGAGGGATTTAGAGAAACCAGCGAACTGTTTGTAGGAAGAGGCACCTGATCAAGCAAAGCTTTGTACTCTTCCGCAAAATAATGCTTTTGAGCCAAGATTGCCAAACGATTTTTGACAAAATGCACTTCAGGACTGCCGATCAACATACCCCTGAAGACATAGCGAACTCTATGGGCCGGGTGAGTTCTATGGAAGAACCGAAACACATACGCTAGAACCCTTAACGCACGATCCAGTGACGAGAATCGGTCCAACACATCCTCGTAGTTCGCGAAAAATGTAAAAAGACTCTTGACAGCTCTTCTTTCTACTTCGGTGTCGAGAGGGGAAAGATCGCGAACATTCCATTGTTTCTTATCCGCACTTAGCCACGAAGGGCCATACCACCATAAACGAGAGGAATTCAACTCCGCTGGTGTAAGACCCCTGCTACCCAAATCTGCAGGATTATCCTCGGACCTAACATGGTACCAGTTGTGGTTACCCACATTTTCCTGTATCTGACATACACGGTTAGCTACGAATGTGTTCCATGTGGATGGGGTCTTCCTCAGCCATGCTAGGACGATTGTCGAATCTGTCCAGCAGTAAACCCGCTGAAGAGGAATATCAATTTCACCCAGTACCGTCTTGAGCAACTCTGAAGCCACCACGGCTCCACAAAGTTCTAACCGTGGAAGTGAGACTGATTTTATTGGAGCCACCTTCGTTTTAGCAGTTAGAAGATGAGTATAAATTTTAAGGTCCGGCGTCTGTACTCGTAGGTATATTACCCCCGCATATGCCTTTTCGGAGGCATCAGAAAATACATGCAACTCCGCAACACACGAAGGGTAAAAGTTTACCCAACGAGGGATTCGAATGGCATTGACTTCGTGATAATGTTCAACGAAGTGTTTCCAAGCCTTCTTTGTCGATTCTGAAAGTAATTCATCCCAACCAATATTGTCCAACCAGACCTTCTGCATTATCATCTTGGCGACAACGATAACGGGAGCCAACCAGCCCAAGGGGTCGAACAGTTGGGCAATAAGGGACAATACTATTCGTTTCGTGTGATGCGTTGTGTCCAAAATGGGATCCACACAGAAATAAAACATATCTAACCGAGCATTCCACAGAATGCCCAGCGGTTTCGAACTACTGGCCTCCACGAACGATAGAAGTTGAGCATCTACCAAATGCTCTGGTGAAAAACGGTCCAACAGAGACATATGGTTCGAAGTCCACTTTCTCAGCTCGAAACCAGCTGACAATAGCGCGGCAATAAGCTGATCGCGAGCGTTTTGAGCCGTTTCTAAGTCATGGTTGCCAGTCAAAACATCATCCACGTACATGCACCTGCGGAGTATATGGGCAGCTAGTGGAAATTGCTCTTCGCAATCATCGGCTAATTGCAATAATACACGTATGGCTAAAAATGGGGCACAATTTACCCCGAAAGTAACGGTCGATAACTCATAATCCTTGATATCCTGAGTAGGAGACTCCCGGTGAATAATTCTCTGAAAGGGTGTGTGGGTGGAGTCAACCCGAATCTGCCGATACATCTGAGTGATGTCGCAGTTAAAAACATATCGATAAAGGCGCCATCTCAGGACTAGAAGGAGAAGGTCTGACTGAAGCGTCGGTCCGACATGAAGTAGGTCGTTAAGACTTAGGCCGTTAGACGTCTTGTTAGAAGCATTGAAGACCACACGCAATTTCGTGGTCTGCTTCTGAGGATTAATTACCGGATGATGCGGTAAATAACAGAGGTTTTCCTCTGGGAACAACGGTTGTTCCACGGGGCGCATGTGATCGAATTGAAGATATTCCCCAATTACGGAATCATAAACGGCCTTAACCTCTGGTTTGCGCAAGAGGGCACGTTCATTCCTTAGAAATTGGCTTAAAACGTTTTGTCTCGAGGCGCCTAACTTCAAATTTTGCGAAAACTCAGATTTAAAAGGGAGAGACACTATGTATCTACCGTCCGCCGCTCGCCTTGTTGTCGACCTAAAGTTTTCTTCACAGAATTTATCGGAGGGGGAGAGTACTTTTCTCTTTGGTGTTTCTTCCAACTCCCAAAATCGAAGAAGATTTCGATTTAGATTGTCCTCCTCTGTTAATTCTACCCTTGTCGTGTAGACATTTATAGGTGAATCAACATTGAGACCTGTGGGAAGAGGGCCCGTGAGGATCCACCCAAAAATGGTATTTTGGGCTAAAAGTGACCCCATCACCTGCTGTTGAACCCCATCAAGAAGTATTCGCGGGTAAACATCCGCACCTAGTAGTAGGTCAACCGGCCGACAGTCGAAGAGATTTTTGTCAGCAAGGTGCAGAGGTGGTAAACGAGAAACCACCTCCGGCGGTGCCCTGAACGAGGGGATATTGGCCGAGATCTGAGGAAGCACAAACGCTTCCGTTTCCAATGCAAGCGAATCATTTATGGGGGAGCCTACACACAGGGAACATACTTTTTTAGAAATGGCCGACACCGACTGGTCCACTCCGGAAATTCGCACTTTGGTAGACCGGACGGTTAATTGGAGCGTGTTCCTTAAACGTTCCGTGACGAACGAAGCTTCTGAAGCGGGATCAATAAGAGCTCTAGCGCGATAGGAGGTGCCCTGGTGAACGATATTCACCATAGCGGTCCCAAGCAAAAGGGTACCACTTTGAGAAGTATGGTAGACCTGTCTGTTATCCGTAGAAGAACGGTTCGCCGAGACCCCTAATAGGTCATTGGCGGTCGCCCCCGTTGGGTTGCTAACTGATCGGGAAGTGCTTGGGTTGTGAGCGAAATTAGAGGTAGACTCAGAGTCAGATTGGACATCACGATGCAGAAGAGTGTGATGCCTTTTGTTGCAAACCGAACAATTGTGAGCGTTTCGGCAATCTTTTACCTCGTGTCCCTGAGACAAACAATTAATACAGATGTGATGACGCTTGACCGTTGAAAATCTCTCATGTACCGAAAGAGTTTTGAATTTTGAACACTGATGCAGAAAATGACCCTTTTGAGGGCACAAAACACAGCAAGTTTTAGTCGACGAACGAGCCGACTCAGCCGAGTTAGTCTTGGTGACATGTGTTTTAACTCTTCGATCTAAAAGTCCAGCACCAGTGTCATTTCCCTTTAAATCCTGTAAACAATCGAGGGTCTGAATTCTCTATAAAAGAAATCGGTCCAAATCTTTCCACAAAGAAAGGGCCGATTTGTCGCGAACTGTTTGTTCCCACAGAGAAACCACGCTACTTGGCAATCGCTGAATGCACATAAAAACTAGAATCGGATCCCAATCCGAAGTCGATACCTTGTATATCGACATCGCTGAAAGACATCCATTGATTCCACGTCTTAATTCCTTCAACCCTGAGCTGGTCTCTTTATCAAGACTAGGTAAGCCGAAAAGAATTTTTAGTTGGTTATTTACCAACAAACGCGTGTTGTCGAACGCGTCACTAAGAGCCTTCCACGCCAGGCGAAAACTAGAATTAGTAAGGGGGAATTTTGACACAATTTCCCGGGCCTCCCCCGTTGTTTTTCTGTGTAGATGGCATAACCGTTCAATTTCACTAAGGCGTGAATTATTAATGTATACCGCAGTAAATAAGTCCCTAAAGGTAGGCCATATTAGGACATCGCCCTGAAAAATATCCGTGTCACAAGGCGGAAGCACCAAATTGTGTACCACGTTATCCTCCAAAACCACACTCGCGGAGGCCGCAGAACTTTCACCCAAGGGAGTTGAAGCGGAGGTAGTCCCTTCTGGTAGATCAAGAGGGTTTGCAATCCTAGGAGTCTCACCCCTTGATGCATTACTGTTCCCACTAAGGCTGTCGGCTTTCATCGCACACCGAAAAATATGCAGCCGCTCATTTATCGCTGCGAGACAGCCAAGGTACGCACGATACGTAACGTCTTGCTTATTTTCTACGCTCTCAATATCCCCGATGTCAGCATTGTCTAGTGTGGCCAGATAATTAAGACATTCATTATAGGAGGACCTAGCCTCACCCCAGATTCGACCCAGTTCGGCCGCCTGTATTTCCAAGGTAAATACAGTGTGCTCATCTTCCTGGCTCGAGCTGAAATTGGCATGGAACTTTACGAGAGCATCTGAAGCTCTTATATAAAAATCGCGAGGGTTGAGGGGCATTTCGAAACTAATTCTGATTTCAATTTATGTAGATAAATGAAACAATTCCAGAACAAGCGATAGAATATATTAGTGTATTCGTGTATTTTAGCAAACTGCTAAGTATTAACACGCGAACCAAAAAAAACGAACAGAAAAATGTAACAATGTAAATTGTAATCAATAGGTAACTAATATAATCTTAAACAAGTTTGCGGTTCCTTCGAAAAAAAAAAAGAAAAAAAAAAACCGACGCGGTCATAAACCACTGTCAACTTGAGACACCTGACCGAATAAGGTACCCAATCTTTAAGCTGGCAAGTCACCAATATAAAAGAAACAAACAAACCCGAATGGAAAAAATATTTATATATAAAAAAAAAAAAAAGAAAAAATGCTAAATATTTGCACCTCACTGTACACACCGAATCGCTGTGAGTAAGCAAATCGCGAAGAGAGAGAAAATATATAATATATATACATATGGGGAATGGGACTTTGCCCAGAGGTAGAAAGTTACTGATTGTCACTCACTTGGGAGTGACCAGAATCGATTCCTTTGTGGCACTGTCCAAGCAGCTAACTACTTCCGGTCTTAGACCAAGTATTCCCTGGGCAATGACTCTAAAGCAACCGCTTTGAAGTTAGCTAGAGTTAGAAGGCGAAATGTTGAGTAACCTAATCGGCATGCTACCACCGATGCGTCTTAGGAACTAGGTAACAGAAGTTACTGAAACTCAACACAGGCTCTCTTAGTGGCTTTGGCAGCCCCAAGAAACTAAGATCGGGAGCGGTGGCCTAATAAGCCACTCTCCTTAAACAACAATTTATTATGAAAACACGAAGAAAACGTAAAACAAGAACCCCCCCAAATGTTGACGACCCCCGCAAACGATATAAGGACCATGATTTAAGGATATGCACCTGGAATGTCCGAACTCTATACAGAGATGGTGCCTCTATCCAACTGGCGGATGTCCTCGACAAATACAAGGCTGACATCACCGCCATACAGGAAATGAGATGGACGGGACAGGGATGCACACGACGGAAGAACTGTGACATCTTTTACAGCTGCCATGCAGAAAGACACGAATTTGGATGTGGTTTCATAGTCGGCAAGAGACTTCGACACCTGGTCTCGCGGTTTAACCCTGTAAATGACCGTATAGCCACCATTCGCATCCGGGCGAAATATTTTAACATTACGCTGATTTGTGTACACGCCCCGACGGAAGACAAAGACGATGACATTAAAGATGCATTCTATGAGCGCCTGGAGGATATATATGACCGCTGCCCTGCACATGACATTAAAATTGTTCTGGGAGATTTTAATGCTAAAATAGGAAGGGAAGATGCTCTTGGTTCAGCAGTCGGAAAATTCAGTCTACACAACAACACCTCCGATAACGGATTCAGACTGGTAAGTTTCGCGTCGGCAAGAAACATGGTTGTGAGTGGAACCAGATTCCCGCATAAAGATATCCACAAGGCAACCTGGATATCTCCCGATCAAAATACAAGAAATCAGATTGATCACGTGGTAATTGATGGAAGGCATGTCTCAAGCGTTATGGACGTGCGTGTGATGCGCGGTGCAAATATCGACTCGGATCACCACCTAGTTGCAGCCAAGGTACGCACACGATTAAGTAGAGCTAAAAACACTCTTAATCAAACGCAAAGGAAGCTAGACATCACAAAGCTGCAGACCACTGAGATAGCCAATGCCTACTCCAACCAACTCTCTCAATTACTCCATACAAATCCCCCTAGTTCTGATGTTCCCGACATGCAGTGGCAGCATATTGCGAATTCTATTACCACTGCCGCAACAACCGTACTGGGTTATGAAAAACCACGCTCAGACAAGCCCTGGTACGATGACGAATGTCGCGAAATGTCTGAGGAAATGGATGCTGCATACAAGGCAAAACTGCAGCCAATGGCGACGCGTGCGGTGACGGAGCGTTATAAAGAGAAAAGGAGGGAGATGAAACGCCTGTTCAGACGGAAAAAGCGTCTGTGGAAGAAAAGAGAGAGCCAGGATATCGAAAACTACAGGGATAGAGGTGAGGCCCGAAAGTTCTACCAAAAGGTAAAAAGTAAAGGTTTTGGAACAGGGATCCCCACCTGTAAGGACAGAGACGGAAATCTGGTCACGGACACTCAGAGTGTGCTGCAAATATGGAGGGAACACTTTCAATCTCTTCTCGTTCCCGAAGGCAGCATAAGTGACGGAATCGCACCAATCATCGACGATGGAGTAGATTGTCCACCACCGAGCCAAAACGAGATCAGCACGGCAATTGCCCGGCTTAAAAATAATAAAGCTGCAGGAGCCGATGGACTGCCGGCAGAGCTTTTTAAAGCCGGCGGCGATGACCTGGTAACATGCATGCACGAGCTCATAAACACGATTTGGCTCAGGGAATGCATGCCCGATGATTGGAATCTGAGTGTCCTATGTCCCGTGCTTAAGAAAGGCGATCCTAGTGTGTGTACCAACTATCGCGGGATTAGCCTTTTACCCATCGCATACAAGGTCCTGTCTAGTGTGTTATGTGAAAGACTAAAGCCCCTCCTGGCGAACCTGATTGGACCTTATCAGTGTGGCTTTAGACCTGGTAAATCCACCACCGACCAGATATTCACGCTACGACAAATTCTGGAGAAGACCCAAGAAATGCAGATCGATACCTACCATCTGTTCATCGATTATAAAGCTGCGTTTGACAGTCCGATACGACAGAAATTGTTGGATGCTATGGCTGAGTTTGGTATCCCCGCAAAACTAATTCGACTCTGCGGGATGACACTGACTGACACGAAGTCTTCAGTGAAAATTGGCAAAAATCTGTCAGAGCCATTTTCTACCAAGCGAGGCTTTAGACAAGGCGATAGTCTGTCCTGCGATCTCTTTAACATCGTAATGGAGATGATCATGCGGAAAGCTGCAGTAAACAGGAATGGCACCATATTTAACAAAAGCCACATGTTGCTCGCGTATGCTGATGATATCGATATTATTGGACGTGGATTGCGAGATGTTACTGCGGCTTTTTCGAGCATTGAAAAGCAGTCGGCTGAAGTGGGTCTGGTGATAAACGAGGACAAAACCAAGTTATTTGTTTCAACGAACAAAGAGTCCACTCGTCTGGGACGCTGCGTGAACGTTGACAACTATAATTTTGAAGTGGTAGATGATTTTGTCTACCTTGGCTCCGCCATAAACAAAAATAATAATGTCAGCCTCGAAATCAAAAGACGAGTATTGATCGCAAACCGCTGCTACTATGCGCTAAGCAAGCGATTTAACGACAAAGCGCTCTCTCGAAAAACAAAGATCCAGCTCTACCAGACTCTGATCCTACCTGTCTTGCTCTACAGCGCAGAATCGTGGGTAATGACACAAGCGAATCAATCTATTCTGGGAGTCTTCGAGAGAAAAATACTCCGCAAAATATTTGGACCCATCATCGTAAACGGCGAGTACCGTCGTCGAATGAACCATGAGCTGTATGAGCTGTACAACGACATCGACGTGGTCAAGCGCGTTCAAATAGACCGAATGCGCTGGCTTGGACACGTTGTACGAATGGACGATAACGCTCCGGCTCGAAAAGTCTTCGGCAATAAACTCGATGGGCGGCGCAGGAGGGGGCGACCAAAACTCCGATGGATAGACCAGGTGACGGAAATGTTAAGTAAGCTTGGTATGACGAACTATCTACGGAGCGCAAAAGACCGAAGCGCTTGGAATGGTTTTCTACGTGCGGCTACTGATAGATGAATTTCTGTTGTTGCTGCCAGTAAAGAAGAAAGAAGAATATATAGATATATGTATATACGAAAAATATGCTATATAATTGCCCGTCACTGTACGCACCGAGTCTACTAAACAACTAAACACAGGGTTGTTAAATTTCAACAAAGCATATGTGTCTATATGTATATGCGATCGCGAAGGTGATAAATAGCAAACAAATGTAAATAAACGACAACAACTGACAGCGATGGTGTTGTTATGTGCAAAATTAATAAGAAAAGATTAACAATTATCGAATGTGGACGAAATATCACCATTACAATAATAGTGTATCACACGCGAGAATAAAATTATTAATTTGCTATTTTGCAAACAATGAAAACCACCACCAAGCTACTCGTTCTTAGTTATCACTTGTCTGTCCGAATCACTTACTCGACCGCACTGTGTATTTGTTGTATATAATTCTCTTCCGATGAGTTAGTGACAATGTTAAACAATATTTATGTAATTAACAAATTGATCGCGATTACACAAACCCGATAGCAAGTTTAACAATCTGTTTTTTTCGTTTCTTGTTATGATTCGTCAATTTTGTCTTGCTCCGTCGAGGGGCGCGGACTTAATTTATTAAGGGTTGTATGTGTGTTTCGTGAGACGACCGGTATGTTGGTTTTTATATGCGAACACTCTTGGTTGTTTATTCTATTGTTGTTTTTAATTCTTTTTAAACACTCGCGAAGCTCACTTTATAATGTACTGAGGGTACGTACCTTTAAATAAACGATACTTTATGGACTGTATGGTGTGAATAAACCAGGATTGACGTTGAAGCCGCTGATATTGCTAGGCCAGTATCCAAATAATCCGATGGATTTAATCCGGTTTGATGGACCAAATGTTTGCGCAGGCAAATGGTTTTTTGGGGGTGAATAAAGGAAAAATAACAACACAAAAGGAATTAGAGTTTTTTCAAAATAAATTGCCGTAGGGCTTTATTAGGCGAATATTACCTTTCCAGAGAGCTCTCGATTACGAATAACTAAAATACATAAAAGCTTAAGACGAAGATGGCGAAAGGCGGCCTTAATTCAGCAATATCCGTTAAGACACAACAAAGTTCACTCAACTAAAAACATTGTGTATAAAAAAAGGGAAAAGCTTAAGGTGGTATTACACGACATGTATTGTACATATGACATGTCAATTTTTACAGTGTAAAATTTATACATGTCGTGTGACCCCTTTCAAACACTGCTTGTGTAAAACAATGTGTTGGATAACATATGTATACATTTCATTTAGAGCGTGCTCTATTTTGACATGTAATACATATCGGCAATCAGCTGTTTTTGAAAAACAACAAAACGTTTGCTGACAAAAAGTTGAAAAGGATAAGTATTTTATTTCAAATAGTACATAGAACAATTAAAGAGTGTTTTTCAACATATTTTTAGTTAAATTTGGCAAATAAAGCTCTGTTTGGCGATGATAAAATATAGCAAAGTCAGCTGTTAATGATAAACACATGTATACATACACAAGCATGTTTGAACGCAAAAATTATAAACCAAATGTACACGCTCATTTTGACAGACATGCAGAATTACATATCGCTTTTTGAATTGACAATCCATGTGTAAAATACACCTCGTGTAATACCAGCTTTAACGAGGATAAACCCGGTGTAGGGTTACCATCCGCGGGCAAATCGGAGGCGATTCAAGGGACGGACAAAGACCCATTCTGGCTTAAACACTACTATAATTAAATTTAAAAGGTTGTTTAAAATGTTTTTCTTTTTCTGTGTTATGTAGTAATTTTTAAGAATTTAAAAAGATGTGTCATTTTTGAAACAGGAATGTGCAATAAACAGTTTTCCTGATGGCAACACTGGTCTAACGACATTGTGCCTGTGTAATAGCTACTTAAAGCGCGTGCAGACAGATTTGTCTGTCGGAGGTATTTTCGACAACGAATTCCTATGACATTCTGAATGTCGACAATCATTCACAAATAACCTTTCCTAACATGGGGTCTACCACCTGAGATAAGATATAAGATTTTTATATCAGCGAACATTAAATTCAATCGCAAAGAGTATTATGTTACGTGTGGACTCTCAAATAGTGTTAGCGTTTGTATATTTAATAAATGTCACACACAATCATAACAATAAACAGACGCCATCATTGAAAATGCAATTCTTGTGAAAAGTGTACAATTGTGAAATAAAAATACAGCCAAAAAACCAATTTAATTATTATTCTGCATTTGTTTACAAAAACATATAAAAAAACAAAAAGATAAACCACGCACACAATAAAAACTTCCAACGAACAACACAAGTTTAGTGTACGAGAGTCAGTCTAAAATGAAATGTTATAATATTAACATAAATACGTTTTCCCCTTGTTTAAGATGTAAACAAACATGAAGAAATGTCTTCTCTCATTCTGTCGACGTTTTCTCAGATATTATGCCAAATATTATTTCAGGTGGAGACCCCGTGTAACAACAGTGACATATCTGTCGTCAGATGTGCCTGAACGCGCCTGCATATTCCCATGAAGTATATATGCATTATGATGTGACGGGGATTATTTCGGTTGCCTATCGCCATCTACAGGCCGTTGTTAATTTTTCTATGTTTATACTTTCTCGTTTGGCAACGCACTCATTTGCCAGCGGTGCCAATCATTAATATAGCTATAGTTTACTTCGTATGATTGGCATCTCTTGAAAATGGGGGATGTACATTGTACAAGCTAAAATTTCTTAATTATCGGTCGATTTTAATAGTTTACTTTAATGCCTGGACAAAAAAAAGTATTGTATAGTTGTGATTATTAGCTGTAACCATCTTTTACGCGTTCGTGTTTCCTGAAAAATAGATTGTGGTGATAGACGCATGTTTTGTTGTGTTTGTGTTTTTTTCCTTATCCAATAAGGCGTCAACTTGCAATCGTTTACCAGTTACTCAAGCTTAAGATACACAGTAAAAATGGGCACTTTGACAGATTTTGGTCAAGTTGCTCTAAAATGGGATCCAAAAAATCTGGAGATACGGACGATGTCTGTCGAGAAAACACTTGAACCTTTAGTGCTGCAAGTTACGACTTTGGTGAACACAAAAGGCCCTAGCAAGAAAAAGAAAGGTAAAGATAAGTAAAAATCTCAGATTTAGTTACACATCATTTATGTACACAGATTTATTTTATGTGGACGTAAAACACAGTTATGTACTCATCGATTAAGAAGGCTACATTTAATTGCAGGATGTTTATACACATAAACTCACATTTTTGCAACTTAATTAAGCAAATCGTGTTGGATTTCATATTTGGCTTTGTGTTTTCTAACAAAGAAAAATGTAACTGTAGAGTGAGTAAATTGAAATACGAATCGTTTTTCACATTACTTGCAATTGATAAATTTGTAACCAATAACAATAACTATCTGTACCTATATTAACTTTTATAACAAGAACACAAAGGAGGAGCTACGATATACCTTGTGGTTACCAATTGCAGATACATATGTGTATGGTCATGAGTATGAGTTCCTTTAATTCGAAAAACCACACCTACTGTGTATGCTTCTGATTGTCTCGGGGCATATTACACAGTGCAACAGTGATGTACCTAGGGGCGATCCCAATATAGCGGCGGGTGCAACATTTTGATGTAGTAAAGTTTCATAATAAAAAAAAAAACAAAAAACATTTTACTTTTGGAATTACATTTGGACAACATAATTTGTTGTTAATTATTTTAATTTTTAAGTAGTCCTTCTCTGGGCTATATTTGATTAATAAATTTTTTTAAATATGAAATATAAATGAAATATTTAAATAGTCAGTGTGCTGTCGCGGGTATACGTCTCTAAATTGCAATAGAAAAAAAAAACAAAAATCTGGTGATTGCAAAACATTAATTTTGATTTGACATTCGATTTAAAATATCATTAAATTAATTAATTAAAACCACTATAAAAAATGTAAAAGATGAAATAATCAATCATATATTCACTTTTGAATTAATCTCTGTGCAAAATTTTTATACCAATTCTTCAAATTTTTATTATACCAAATTTTTGAATAATAATTTTTCAGAGTGAAAAATCTTTTATAACAACATAAAATGAAATTATTTTTTTTTTAATTTCAATTATGGCCTTCGCAATCAAATCAAAATATTGCGATTCAACAATTTATTTTGAGCATCCTTCGCTAAAATGTTATATCAGTTTTTGGCGAACAGTTTCTACAGTTTTGTGTATAGCGTTTTAATTTTTTAAACAAAGTTGAAGCTAATAGTCCGCTTAAGAAATTACTATAATAGTATTTCCCAAAAATATTAGTCTTTCCTCGTTTTTTTTTTAATTCTAATTTTTTCACATTTTTTAATATGTCGTAGAGAATCCAGATCTGTTGCATACTCCTGTCAGTAAAATTGTAGTTAATTTAACAACGAATAACACATAAAAGATTTTATGTTGCATTTTACACAAAAATAGTTAAGTAACTTCTGGACTAATCGTATTTCGTTCCAAAAATGCATATTTGAAATGGGTAATGTTATTTTGACGTGGAATAATAATAACTTTTGATGAAATGAAATTATGCCGTTTTGTTTAATGGTGTAATTATAAACATTTTGCCCAATATTTTTTGCTGGGTTTTTAGTTCAATGTTACTAAACAAAAAAAAAAACAGTTCTGTCGAAAGTGGAACAGTCAAGTTTTGAAAAGTACCTCCTCAGGAATGTTGGTCATCTTGCTTCACCTTAAGTTTGTTTTTGTCAAAATTACGAATATATAGAGACATTTCGTATCGATAGTTAGACATGATCGTGATCCGCAATGACAGAAAGTTCGAATTTGCTCTTAAATCATTTTATTTCCGCTGAGTATTTTTCTAAAGACTTGCTAAGTAGTAAAATGCCTTTCAATAGCTGAAGACCTATACAAGTATGTGTTTGCTCTTACCATTATAGATGCCTAAATATTTCAAGTATGCCTAAATATTTCATGTAGAAACTAAGGTATTTATGAAAAAAAAATTATTTAAAAAATACGTTTCCGACGTAGATTACACAAAGTAAAATTTTAGCTTTCGAAATGACACAGAAAAACGCCGATACTCCCTTATTTAATTTTGGGCCGTAGAACATATTGGTATACTCCCTTTTAAAAGACTAGTTCAAAATCAAGAGATATTACATTTTTAAGCTTCTTTGTCTCTCAAGCGATTTGTAAATGTTTTAAGGATAATATATCAAAATGTTATTTGGAATGATTAGCTATTATATTCACCTTCCGGCTAGTACAATTCGGTATTTTTAATGTGTGGTGGTATTTAATTAAATTAAATCATTGTTAAAGTTAAGTATCGACAAATACAAAATAAATAACGTTATTTCTTTGTCATTTTGACGTACTTACATTCTTAAGCGTACTATTAGCTACAACTTTGCTTAAGAACGGAAAGCGCTATATACAAAACTGTAAACAAAAACTGATGTCACCTTTTTGCGAGGTACACAAGGGTTTTCAAAATGTTTAGGGTGCCAAAAATTGAATTGGTAGCCAATCTAGCGAAACTGAGCTAGGGGTTCACTCAGCTCCAGAAGTACTATCGAACGTTACGGCTTTTTAAAAAAGTTTGATTTTTTTGTCATAGTGTTGTTACCTAATTCAGATGTATTTTGATATGTGAACTGACAATTCAAATTCAATCGGGCCAAAAATAAAGATTTTTATGAAAATAACACATTCAATACTAGTTACATTTAGGAGACAATTAGAATTGAAGGTGCACATATCAATTAATATTTGATGCCTTGGCGATTATAGGCAGGTAAAAAACTTATAGCTTTTGAAGCAATAATTTTTTCTGTTTCTGTTAATGCATTGACATCTTAATAAATGACAAAAACAACATTGCATTATAAGCACATTTTGTTCAATTTGCATTGTAGATTCTACAATTAACGTAGATCAGGCAATAACGCGCACATGTGTGCAGTAGCAAAACTTTTGTGTACACACAATGATTTCTCTGATTGCGCGATCGGCCAACGAGTGACACGTTGAAGGTACAATGTGTATAAGTTGTTTACGATTGATTTAGTCGTCACAGAGACGAAGTGAATTTAGCTCTACAATATATTATGGGATATATGTTGGGACCGGCCGTGGCATAGTGGTTAGAACACGCGACTACCATGCGGGAGATCGCAGGTTCAAACCTGGCTCCAGTCATCTTAAAAAAAAATTGTTCTTTCGTTGTCGGCTCCCCCCGAATGTTGTTGACAGCAACTTCGCAGTATAAGTGTCGAGTCAATCGGCGTGTCTAGTAAGAGCTTCTCAAATAGTGACGTTCGCATTCGTCGATAAACAAGTAGGTGCCGTTAGTTGCGAATCTAAAAATTGAAAGCGTGTTAATTCACAACAACGCGAGAAGCTATCCCATACCTCATTCATGGGGTGGAAAGGGAAATTGAAATTAAGTTTTGACAATTCGCCTCGTCTAAATACGGTCTTACAATCAGCTTTGTAGTTTATTTGTTGTTAAATTCCTTTGCACCCCATGAATGAAGTATGGGATAGCTTCTCGCGTTGTTGTGAATTAACACGCTTTCTATTTTTAGATTCACAACTAACGGCACCTACTTGTTTATCGACAAATGCGAACGTCACTGTTTGAGAAGCTCTTACTAGACATGCCGATTGACTCGACACTAATACTGCGAAGTTGCTGTCGACAACATTCGAGGGGATCCGACAATGAAGGAGAAATTTATTTCTTTTTTTTTTAAGATGACTGGAGCCAGGAGTTGAAACTGTGATCTCCCGCATGTTAGTCGCGTGTTCTAACCACTATGCCAAGGATAAATGAATACTAGACATACAGTTTTGCATATCGTTAGAAAGGGAATAACATGAAGCTTTATAATTTATAATATTGAATTAAAAGTACATTATATTTTTGGCATGGTTATGAGTAAAACGTAAAATTTTGTCAAAAAGTATTTTTTTGAGAAATAACAGTTTATACATATGAAAAATAGCGTAACATTCAAACGAACTGGAATATCTAAGCGAATGTTTGGCTATCAAAAAAAAACCCCAAGGATGTAATGCGAGAATAAGAATAAATAAACTAAGACACAAGGGATTTAATATTAATTAATCAAAAGATGGGATATTCGAATATTCTGTGTTGGTATATCTTGCAAGGATGGATCCGCAACTAGAATTAGTGATTATAAGCTCGATGTAGCGAACAAAGCCTTTAGAACGCGAAGGATCCAGGCAACTCGTTACTCGTTATATTGGATCTAGTGCGATTTTATACAAGCATTACAAATCAAAGTTGTGTAGCAGTAAATCTTTATGCCTATTCGAAGGAATAGCTTGGTTCACAAATAGAGTTACAACAGCAATTTGTACGTAAACACGAAAAATGAGCATAAAATTGTCCTTAAAAAAACGGATAACATTATGTTGCCATATTTTACAACAAAAACCCACATTCCAAAATGGGGAAAATGGGTCTATGAAATAACTCCCACGAAATAAGTCCCACTTTTAAAAACGAAATAAGTCCCACCAAAAATTGCTTAAAAAAATGAAATAACTCCCACGAAATAAGTCCCACTTTTGAAAACGAAATAAGTCCCACCAAAATGAAATGATTTAAAAATTTACTTGAAATGAAATAACTCCCACTCAAAATGAAATAACTCCCCCTTGAATAATATATTTCTAAAATGAATTAAGTCCCACTTTCATAAACGAAATAAGTCCCACTTTTTCACTGTTTAATGCGATTTCAAATAAGAAGTATTTGACTCTTCGAAAAAAACATACGTCGAATAATATGAATAATCAAAGCAGAGGAATAATAAAGAAAAATCGAATGCAATATTATTGGATATTACGAATTTTGATAGAGCTCCAGAATTTATTATTAATTCTTTTTTCGGTCAAGGAACGTATAGAGAACGCCTACTAGTAACAACGTTTGGATTCGTAAATGGATTAAGTACAGATCAATTGTTCTTATTATTAAGATGGAAAGCGTTTCGGAAGGACCATCAAATTAAAATTATCGACCTTTATAAATACCTTGAAGATCCAGTGCATGGTAGACGGTATTATAGTTTTAACGTGACATTGGGATTAGTTGTATTTTGTAATGGTGATATTAGAAAACATGGAACACGAATTCCAATTTCCTACTAAAAATATAATAAAACACATACATACGTAATTACGTCAACAATTTTTTTTAATATTGTTTTTCCAGTAGTTAAGTTCGGTACCTATTTGTACACATTTCTTTAAAGTTTTTTTATTATAGTAAGTATAAAGTAATTAATAAACAAAAAAGGAGAGCCATGAGAGATAAGGACAAAAAATTATGGTTGTCCCTTTTACGAAATGTCCAATATATAACTTTTTGCATAAGAAAAAAATGAGAAATAAAGCCATAATGGCCTTATATTTCATGGCTCTATCGCACCCCTCCATAAAAAAATCATTTATTTATCAGATAAATATTTGAAGGGTTTCATGAACTTTTGCACGACAGAATGGACATACGAGTACTAGTTTACTGAAAAAATAAGATATTTGGCTGCTTTATGAAACAAACCACACACATATTATTATTAATTGTATCCTGGTTGGTTTCAATATGGTTTAACGACTCGTCTTCAATGTCCTCTTCTAAATATGATAATTCTTCAAAAAGATTTTCATCAGGCTTAATTTGTACAATTAAATTATTTTTTGATAACACCAGTTGGTCAAGGAATTTAGAAGGAGTAATAGTACCTTGTAAGAGATCATTCTTGAATTTCGAAATCATATCTGCTTTCAAAACACAGGACTTTTTAATACGCTTTTTTCCCACACTACCATTGGTATTCATCAATAGTTCAAGATGTCTTACTTTTTCAAATTCTTGCATCTGTAAAAATGCTACAAATTTGAAAAAAGTAGCCTTCTTTGGA
Organism: Muscina levida; assembly: GCA_964034835.1. Classification (NCBI taxonomy): domain Eukaryota; kingdom Metazoa; phylum Arthropoda; class Insecta; order Diptera; family Muscidae; genus Muscina; species Muscina levida. The sequence continues at coordinate 73,129,374 of OZ035880.1, forward strand.
ATGCTTTTTCCTATGACGCTATTGTAGGCTTCTATTGCAGACGTATTGCGGATTTCAGAATCGAAAACTGAAAAGTTATGTGGACCGATCTGTAATAATGAAATCATAACACCATAAATATTATGTAAAAGGGAATATTGTACCCATATTGTAAATCCCACCAAAATATAAATTTAGGGGTATGAAATAACTCCCACTTTACAAAACGAATTTATTCCCACTCAAAACGAAATAAGTCCCACTTAAAATAAAAACGCATAACGAAATAAGTCCCACCAATTGACGAAATAAGTCCTACTTTTAAAAATGAAATAACTCCCACTTTCAAAATAGCAATTTTTGGTGGGACTTATTTCGTTTTTAAAAGTGGGACTTATTTCGTGGGAGTTATTTCATAGACCCGGGGAAAATATGTTCTAAAATTAGGAATTTTTTACTAATTTTTTTTATGGCAGGGATGTTGAAATTCGTCATTGTTAACTAGTCCACATATGTGGCCAAAAAAAATATATATTCAGCTGTCTGATCGGCGCTTTGCGATTTGGGATTTTAAAAACAAAAATGGGGTATTTTTGGCTACTCTTGCTGGGCGACCATTTCACTAAAATGATTAAAATTTGACGGGACCGGCCGTGGCATGATGGTTAGAACACGCGACTACCATGCGGGAGATCACAGGTTCAACTCCTGGCTCCAGTCATCTTAAAAAAAAATTTCTTTCATTGTCGGCTCCCCTCGAATGTTGTCGATAGCAACTTCGCAGTATCAGGGTCGAGTTAATCGGCGTGTCTAGTAAGAGCTTCTCAAACAGTGACGTTCGCAATCGTCGATAAAAAAGTAGGTGCCGTTAGTTGTGAATCTAAAAATAGAAAGCGTGTTAATTCACAACAACGCGAGAAGCCATCCCATACCTCATTCATGGGGTGTAAAGGGAAATTAAGTAAGTAAGATTAAAATTTGGCATTAAATTCATCTACATGAACATTTCTATGAGAAATCAAAATGAAATTGCCACCTCCCGAAAAAAAATTTTTTACATGCGAAAGAATATAGTCGCCTTTTTACAAAGAAACATTAAAATGTATCCCTTTTTGGAATTTTCACTTGCGAGGTTTATAATTTCTGGCGGAGCAACGTATTTTTCGCAATTTCAACAATTTCGTAAAGAATGAGAATTTATGAGCAAGCTCGTTAGCTTGCTTTACAATCTAAGAAAAATTGAGCTCACAGCCTTAAAAATACCTAAATGAGATAACATATACATGTTACATCTAAATGCAAAAAATCATTAATTCGGTTCATAAATGCACTTTCCTCGAACGTTTGAAATTTTGAATAGAGAGCCGAAAATCATCTCGAAAACACACCAGCTTTAAATATTTTAAATTTCAGGATACCATTATACGTTCAAAAGTTACAGAATTAATTCCAAAATAAAACCGAAAAGAAACCACTGTGTACTGTGTAATTGGTTTGCATAATTAAATGGTCCTTTGATTTGTCCGATGCAAACCTTTTGCCTGCTAACACGATGAACTCTACGTGTTATGTTTGCGGATTCTTAAAACTGAATCCAATTGTTTTTTTTTGTAAAATTTGGAATATAATTTCGCTAAAATAAATTTGGTACATTTTTGATTTTTTTGTTCTCTATAACGGGCACAACAGCATCGATTTCGTTGTTTCGTTCGTCGGGATTGTTTGCTTAGACAAAATGTCTATGCGGTTTTCGAACACAGGGCACAAACTATTTTATTAATTTATTTATGTATTGTATATATCATGATATAAGTAAATTGTAAAATAATATTTTGTATCGTAGCTACGACTGGTCTTAAGATAGTATACATGCTATATATTGTTGGTTTGGTTGTTGGTACGTAGATTCGTCATGTTGTATGGTAACATTAAATCAAGGCACTTGGTAATGTGACGATTGTCATTAACGAAGGTTTCTTCCTCAAAAATGTTCAAATCAACAAAATGGTTATCTTCCAAAAATGATCCAGCACGAATGAAAAATTCAAACTGCTCAGAAAAAACTTTTTATTACCTAATAATTTTTTTTGCGCCTCTTGATAAATTAAACTAACATTTTTCTTTACTTTTAGCCCATTAAAAGTAATATTACATTGTTGCTGTAATCTAAAATGTTCTACCAATAACAATCATGGATTAGAAGAAGCGGAGAGATCGGAGTTCGAATGGCAGAAGTTTTTAGATTTTGCTCCTTCCTATTGTCGCATCCGTGTGCAAAAACGATTATTGAAGCTTGTCATTTGTGATCCAAAGTTTAAAATGCAATTAGTTGTCATTTATTGCTGTACTTTTGTATTTTATGTCACTTCAAAAAATTTGTACCTAATTACAAAAATCTAAGGAATAATTCTTTCAATTGATACGTCTACAAACAAAAGTAATACTTTGACCTTGATGTACATGTGTATTTTAAAAAACAAAATTCGCAACTTTGTATATTTCTATAAGAGCTACAAGTGAGCTTCTATTTTTGTCACGCCCGTTTCATTGTATTATCCTGTAAAAAAGTCCTTCAAATATATTTCTAAAATGTGGTAGTATTTTAGCGCTATAGAACTTTAACAATTCAGATTGGCTTTTACTGTTTTAAAAGAATCTTGCTTCCGAGCCGCTGGGAGACATCTATATGCAGATTGTGGAATCTTTAAAAACAATTTGTATACCACCTTGGATATAGGATATACTCCATGTTATCTTTAAGGCTTCCTACTATTAGCCAAAGTATAGCATGTACATAGAATATGTTGTCTTGTTTTAGACTCCTCATCGTTTGACAAGCGAGAGGGTTTTTTTTTGGATCATGCGAGTAGCTGACCGTATTCTATATTTTTATTTTCCTATTTTAATGTTTATTTTTTTTTTCACGCGAACATAATGATCAAGTCTTTTTTCTTCAAATTGTACTACCTTGAAAACCACTTTAATAACAACGCTGTTTAAAATCATGTATACTGATTAAATAAGATGAATCTTTTTGTTTAAAGGCAAATCAAAACGTGCCAGTGCTCTGGTAGCTGCGGTGGAAAAAGCTACGGAGAACTTCATCCAAAAGGGACAACAAATTGCTTATGAGAATCCCGACATTACCCAGGAAATGTTATCAGCTGTTGATGAAGTACGAAAGTCTGGAGATGCAATGAGCGTTGCTGCAAGAGAGTTTTCGGAAGATCCGTGCAGTTCGCTTAAAAGAGGAAATATGGTGCGGGCTGCCCGCAACTTGCTTTCGGCTGTTACTCGACTATTGATTTTGGCTGATATGGTAGATGTACACTTGTTGCTTAAATCATTACATGTAGTAGAAGATGATTTAAACCGTTTAAAAAATGCATCTAGCCAAGATGAGCTTATGAACAACATGAGGGTGGGTATTAACATCAATATACAAGAAATTTTCATAAACATAATCTGTATTTGCAGCAATTTGGCAGAAATGCAAATGAACTTATTAAACAGGCTGCCAAGAGGCAGCAAGAACTCAAAGATCCACAGTTGCGTGATGATTTGGCAGCTGCTCGCGCTATGTTGAAGAAGCATTCAACAATGTTGTTAACGGCTTCAAAGGTCTATGTTCGGCATCCCGAACTTGACTTGGCAAAAGTTAATCGTGACTTCATTTTAAAACAAGTCTGTGACGCTGTTAATACCATAAGTGATGTTGCACAAGGGAAATCTTGTCAACCAACAGATATCTACAGTGGTGCTGGAGAATTGGCTGCTGCATTAGATGATTTCGATGTAAGATGAGTTTTTAATTAGCAAAATCGTATCTTAACATTTTCCTTTAGGAAGGCATTGTTATGGATCCACTTACCTATAGCGAGAAACGATCTCGACAATTGTTAGAAGAGCGTTTAGAGAGTATAATAAGTGCCGCTGCACTTATGGCTGACGCGGATTGTACTCGAGATGAACGAAGAGAACGCATAGTTGCCGAATGTAATGCCGTGCGACAAGCTCTACAGGACTTGTTGTCTGAATACATGTCTAATGTAAGTGTGTTTAAAATTATAAATATGTTTTTTAACATGGTTTTATGATTTTATCCTTAAAGATGGGTCAGAAGGAAAACAGTCCAAATCTTGACAGGGCAATTGATCAAATGTGCAAAAAAACTAGAGATCTTCGCCGTCAATTGAGAAAAGCAGTAGTCGATCACGTCTCCGACTCATTTTTGGAAACTACAACACCACTTATCGACCTTATTGAAGCAGCTAAAACTGGCAATGAGAAAAGAGTACGTGAGAAATCTGAAATTTTCACGAAACATGCAGAAAAGCTTGTAGAAGTAGCTAACCTCGTCTGTAGCATGTCAAACAATGAGGACGGCGTTAAAATGGTACGCTATGCGGCAGCTCAAATCGAAAGCCTTTGTCCTCAGGTCATAAACGCAGCATCAATTTTAACTTTGCGCCCAAATTCAAAAGTTGCACAAGAAAATATGATGGCATATCGTATCGTCAAGCATGGGAGGTTCAAGTTAGAATTTTAACTGAAGCCGTAGACGATATTACAACAATCGATGATTTCTTAGCTGTGTCTGAGAATCATATTCTGGAAGATGTCAACAAATGTGTAATGGCTTTACAAATAGGAGATGCTGAAGATCTTCGCGCCACTGCTGGCGCCATTCAGGGTAGATCGGCTCGAGTATGTAATGTTGTCGAGGCCGAAATGGATAACTACGAACCATGCATTTACACCAAAAGAGTTCTTGAAGCTGTCAAAGTATTAAGAGACCAAGGTATTATTTCATAAATATTCTAATTTCCCCCTTTATCACTTTAAAACTTTATTATAGTGATGTCTAAATTTGACCAACGAGTTGATACTGCTGTCGAGGCACTACTGTGCAAATCTAATAAAGATGTCGATGAAAATGACTTTATAGATGCTTCCCGTTTAGTATATGATGGAGTGCGAGAAATAAGAAGAGCTGTACTAATGAACCGGGTAATTAAAATAATCTTTTTAATGACTTAATTACATATTTAAGTGACCCATTACAATTTACGAACGTGGTTTATAAATTAGAGACCTAAAGTATTAAATAATTCCACACGCCACGGCCCTTTGCGTGACTTCGCCAATTAGCCCTACTACTACTACCAACTATTCTGCGCCGTCCTTCATTATCGCCTAAAACACCTTTCTCGCTGGAGCATTTTAATCCATCCTTGTAACATGTTCCAGCCAACGTATTCGTTGAAATCTGACTCTTTTATGTCATGGTAATGCTAATACAGCTTATGGTTCATCCGATGGCGAAACTCGCCGTTGACACAGATAGTTCGATATATTTTTCGGAGTACCTTCCTCTCGAATACTCCCAGGTTTTGTATGTAATTTGTCGTAAGTGTCGGCTGCATACAACAGAACGGGTATTGTTGTTTTTAAGTATCCCCAGGAGAAGTGGTATTACTAAAGTTTTTCCGCATTCCGTAAAAAATCTATTGAAGATAGAAATATTTTCCGCTTGATTTCTTGGATAAAACTATTTTGCTTGTTGACGGAAGATCCGATGTAGATAAATTCATCTACTACCTGTAAACAATAATTTTGAAAGTTTACCGCCTATTATTGCTGATTCCTATTATAATAACGAGAAAACAGCAGTAACATCCTTCAGACCTCGGCAATGATGCCTTTATCATCGGCGTAGGCTAGTGGCATGTACCTCTTTTGAAATATGGTGCCAGGCATGTTGATACCAGCCTTTCTAAGGAACTTCTGCAAAGGCGTATTAACTGCAGGAATACCAATCTCAGTCATGGCTTCATAGATTTTGTTCCATATCGGAGGGTCGAGAGCAGCTTTGTAGTCGACGAAGTGGTGGTAGGTGTCGATCTGGGGCCTTGTCACGGCTTTCGTGTCGTTTTGATCGAAATTTGCGCTTGAATTTGCATTAACACCTCTTTTGTTAGTGTTTTTTTTCAAACACTGAATACACATTTTGTTTTGTTATGCCACTCTTTGCTAAGTCGGAATGCTCGGCAATGTAATAAGTTATTAGTAATTAAGTAAACAATTAGTTAATTCTTTATTTTTAAACAAACTTACATTTCGTGTGTGGCATTGTTCTGCGAAAAACTTTCTAAAAGTGACTACTCGATGACATCTGAGCTGTCGAATGACATTTCGCATAATTTTGATTCGATAACGATAGTGACCCAAAAAGTCAACATTTCGATCGAAAACTTTTGATTAGGAATGCCGTAGTTAGGCCCCTGGTTTTCATGAGTTTTTTTTCCCAGGATTTGTCTTAAAGTGAATTTTTGATCCGTAGTAGATTTACCACGTCTAAAGATACACTGATAAGGACCAATTACTTTTTCTACAATTGGCTTTAAACACACGATATGCTCGAAAGAACCTTGTAAGCAATTGGTAACAGGTTTATTTCACGGTAGTTCTTACACTCAATACTATTTCCTTTCTTGTATATGGGACATAACAGATTGAGAATCCAATACCTGGGCATGCTCTCCTCTACTTAACCGGTCCATCTCTAGGCCACTAACGCTCTCCGCATTCACACCTTTCCTCTCTGTGCTTTCTTTTTTCTTTTATTTCGCCTAAATAAACAAGTTGCCTCTCGCCTCTTCCTCCTGTGCCGCTTACAATAAGCTTTGAGTTACCAAGTACGCATCTCGCAGTCCGTTTTAAGGAGTCGGTTGGAACATCCCGAAGCAATTGAGTTTTGTGGTTTGAGTAGGGGTCCGCTACCTCTTTTAATAATAATATGACAAACAATAGTCCTAAATATATAAAAACAATAGAGGAAATGAGACATGGCGGTTGGTATGAATTTCAGTTTCAGTTTTCATTAAAAAATTTAATCACAGTTTTCACGTATTTACCGCTCGTAATTTTTTTATTCGAAGTTCGTATATTTTTATGTTTTGAAGAAATTGCTATTATCTATTTATTCTTCAAAAACCCAGAAAATATATCGTAAACAGAAATGCAAAAGAACCTATCAGCACTTTTGGACAGGAGTGATAAAAGACAAAATAAAATGAAAAATATTATAGTTACAACAAAGATTATTTTTAGACAGCATCAACTCATAATATTGCATTTATTTATAGGCCCATAACTGATTTTTAACAAGTGCTCGTGAGTTGTGTTGGGTCGACCCTTTTTAAATGATGAACTTAAGGTGGAAATGTAGTTTTTCGAGCACATTTCATTAAGTAAATTGTGAGGACAAATTTGTTTGCTTATTTTTCAATTTTCTTTTAATGACGGATTGTGTAGCATCACACTGCATTTGAGTCTGTCATACAACCAAGTACTTGTGTTCATTCGTTATAACCTTTCTTACGCAGAACGATAACAAAGCATTTGACAAAACGACGTTTCTGTTTTCTGAATTTATAATGATGTGGTGAATTTCAGGATATTTATTAGTTACGTTTGCTAAATGTTCAATAATGCATCTTATGACAGTCTCGTCCCAAAAACAATAGTGTGGTTCATGTGTAACAACATTATATACATATGGACCTGAAGTTTCATTTTGTAATACGAAGCATTTGTGTTGAACTGAGGAACAAGTTAAACGGCCGGACTTTGCGTTTTCTATATCATTTATATTTTCATTTCTCATTTTTTCGATTTCATGTCTATGGGAGTCATATTCAACTTGAGATATGTATTTTCTTGATCTAATCATACTGTTTACGTACAAATTGCTGTTTTCACACCTTTTGTCGTAACTCTATTCGTGAACCACCCTATTCCTTCGAATAGGCGTAAGGATCTACTGCTATACAACTTTGCTTTGTATTGCTTGTATAAAATCGCAGTAGATCCAACATAACGAGTAACGAGTTGCCGCGATCCTTCGCGCTCTTCAGGCTTTGTTCGCTACATCGAGCTATTAATCATTTAATTCTTGTTGCGGATCCAACCTTGCAAGGTATACCAACACTGAATATTCGAATTTCCCAATAAAGCGGAAAATCTTTTGATTAATTAATATTAAATCCCTTGTGTTTTATTTTATTTATTCTTTTTTCTCGAATCACATCCTTGGGGTTTTTTTTGCTACGCAAACACATACAAATCGCACTCATAATTTCTTGGTTTAAACAAACTGTAATTGCCAGCTTTAAGTGCATCCATATATTTTTTTGAGTGCAAAATCCTACTCCAGTACCATGTGTTGTTGTAATACTAAAAACACGGTTTCTAGGTTGAATCGGTTAAAAAAGTTTCCAACCCGAAAGATATTGCCAAATATCACGATTTGATCAAATTTTGACAATGAACTTATGAAAAATGGTTGATATAGAAGATGATATAAGAATTACAAAAAAATTGCTTATTTGAGGCAGGTGTAACTGTCGAAATGAAAAAAGAAAATAAAATATGTAACATCTAAACTCCAAAGTTGTCGGTGCGGAAATTTCTTTCACGATAGAGAAAAAGTGAAACCATATTTCTTTATACTATTTTATACCTCACACGGCTATGGCGTCGGATTTTTGATATATGCAAAAATGGCAAAAAGTTATATCCCTAGGTTAAGTTGAGGACATGTAATGACACAGTGCAATGGTATGTCATTACAACACTGGAAGTTCATTATGGTCCATTGCGATTGTCCTGATTTAAAAAGGGGAATTATAAAGAAAAAGTACGGTACAAGATAAAATAAAAGAATAGTATGTACAGGGGAAGTGATAAAAAGTGTTAACATAATTCTAGTGTGTTCTCTTCTTCAACTTTATATACACAAAGTAGTAGGATTACGTGGGGGCATTATGTTTCTCTGGCCTTAAGCCAGCTCAAACCATCAGTGAACTTTACCAATTGGTGAGACTACCATTTCCTGAGGAATTACTTCATTCTTCTGTGAAGAGCTGGGCAATGACATAGCAAATGCTCAATGGTCTCAATTTCCTCCTCAGTGGTTCCTTTTCCATTTTTCCCTTTTTTAAATAAAGAGAGTGGCTTATTAGGCCACCGCGCCCGATCCTAGTTTCTTGGGCCTGTCAAAGCCACTAAGAGAGCCTCTGTGTTGAGCTTCAGAAACTTCTGTTACCTACTTCCTAAGACACATCGGTGGTATCATGTCATTTATGTTACTCAACATTACGCCTTCTCACATTTGTTACATCCGTTCAGTGGCCTTGGGGACCTCCAAAGGGAATTTCAGTTTATTCCCAAGTGAATAACCATCAGAAAGACTCAAATTCTGATGGGCTTATGATAACTTTTGGGAAATCTTTTACAGTGTAAGCAATCATCTTTAATAGAAACTTATATATTTAATTGCTATTATAAATTGTTTTACTTGTGATACTGTATTAATTATAATTCTAGAGCTCAGAAGATTTGGATACAGACACTGAATTTGAACCTGTGGAAGATCTAACATTGGAAACTCGAAGTAGATGTAAGTATTTTTCTTTTTATCGTATTAAGCTTTTTAGGTTTATTATATATGTATGATATATGTATATTACGGCATCCCCCAATGAAAGTTTTTGATGTTCCTGACCTAAATGAAAGTTTGTTTCGTTTTATGAATATTCCAAAAATATTTCGCTAATACCTTTGGCCGTTCGAGAGCTGAACAGTCCTAAACTAACCTCTAAAAAATAGGTTTTTGTTATAAAAATGATCTGTTTTAAAAGTTTTTAAGGAAAAAACAACTTGACAATAAAAACTTGTCGACTAATTATGTGAAAAAATGCAACACAACCTCAACTTAAGGCATCTTTTTAAAGATTTTAATATAATTTTTGTGTACAATTTGTGATATAACAATATTTATATTAGATGATTGGTTGCAACTCTGCAACTAGAAAAAAACGTAGTTGTGCACAATTTTTTACGAAACATTGCTGTAGAAAGAGATCTTCTACGATATTTGTGTTATTATAGGCAGATTATTGGTGGGTGGTTGTGAATATAAAAATAGAAAGCGTGTTAATTCACAACAACGCGAGAAACTATCCCACCTCATTCATGGGGTGCAAAGGGAAATTAAATTAAGTTAAGGTTAAGTTAAGGACGATAACTGGAGAACTTCTTCATCAATTCTAATTACCAGTGCCAGACCAATTGCTAGTCGCGGTGTTGGCTGGAAAATGGGCAAAATTGCCACGCCCCTTCAAGTACCTCCAATACAAACAAAATGACCTATTTCACTAAAACACTATTCTGTCGCTTATGTTGGAGGGCTCTACGAAGTTAAAATTTGGCTGCTATTAATATTTAATAGCGTGTAATATATACTGCAATAATGGGTCAACTTGCCCCGCCCCTTCTGGTGCCTCCCATACAAATTACCATAAACTTTTACACATTATAGCAACCATTGCACTGTTGTTAACTAAACTAAGCATATCGGTTCAGATTTTGATATTCTCCCATGTATATGTGTGTTTCACGATATATGTATAAGCGGTTTTCACCCTTGGTAGTAAAGAACCCTTGTAGACCTTGTTAATGTAGTTAATGTACTAACATTTACAACAGTGCAACAACAAAATGTACTAGACTACAATTTACTACGCCGTGGTTAAAAAACACACAAAAAGCTGTAGTAAACATATGTGATAAATTTACCAGAATTAAACAGCTGATCATCAAAAACATTTGCTGGGAAAAATATTTGGTTTGATTTTTAATTTCAAATTTTGTGATAACTATTAAAAGAATTTGGAAGAATATGGATAAAAACCTAAAGTTTTTACGTATTTAAGCATTTAAACTAACAAAAACGAAAACAAAAATCAGCTGATCCATTAGTTTACAATACACCGGAAAAAGACGCTCATGCTTTGTAGTGTAAAATGGTAGTAAATTAAACAGGGTTGTAAAGTTAACTCAAAGAGTGAAAACCGCTATAGTTTTTTTTAAACAGAGGTAGCGAAGTTTGATTATAATTATAAAGGATTAATGAATACTTGACATACAAGTATTGCATTTTATTTTGGGCATGATTCTAAATAAAACGTGTCAAAAAGTATTTTGTTTTTAAAATATAAATTTTAAATTTTATTTTATATATGGGCAATTCCATAGTCACGTATGTGACAGTCGTACATAATGAAACACAAGAAAAAAAAACAATTATCGAACAGTGTATCTGTCTTGTTCTGATAAACGCTGAAAATCATGTTTTCGCTCGAAATGATAATCTTAAGTTAAGATGAGACTAAACAACGTTTAATGACGACATTTGCGTTCCTTGTTACTTTAATGCAAATGTTTTGAATTCCCATGTTTGGGCTAACATAAAACAATCGAATGTCGCGAATGATGTTTACGTCGTTATCAACATTTATGTTTGCTTTTTATAAACAATGCAATTTATTAATTTTTTGTTTTGTCTTTATTTTTATGACCAACAGCAAGTGCCCATACTGGTGATCAAACAGTTGATGAATATCCCGACATAAGTGGAATTTGTACTGCGAGGGTAGATTGAGATATATATTGAATTTGTATGGTTGCTAACTACATTTTTTACAGGAAGCAATGCGTAAAATGACAGAAGAAGATAAACAAAAGATAGCCCAACAAGTTGAACTATTCCGCCGTGAAAAACTGACTTTTGATTCCGAAGTTGCCAAGTGGGATGATACCGGAAATGACATTATATTTTTGGCAAAACATATGTGTATGATAATGATGGAGATGACAGATTTTACTCGGTTTGTTTTATATTTTGCTCTCATTGAAAAACTTATAGTTATTAATAGATGTTTTTAAATATAATATTAGTGGTCGAGGTCCGTTGAAAACTACTATGGATGTTATAAATGCAGCTAAAAAGATTTCAGAGGCTGGTACTAAACTGGACAAATTAACACGTGAAATAGCTGAGCAATGCCCAGAAAGTTCAACAAAAAAAGATCTGTTAGCCTACTTACAACGCATTGCATTATATTGTCATCAAATACAAATAACATCTAAGGTTAAGGCGGATGTGCAAAATATCAGTGGCGAACTAATAGTATCTGGGGTACGCATACGAAATACATTTTTTGTTTTATTTGTAATACATTTTATGATATTATTTATATAGTTGGATAGCGCTACATCTTTAATCCAAGCGGCTAAAAATCTCATGAATGCTGTTGTATTAACAGTTAAATACTCGTACGTCGCATCTACCAAATATACCAGACAAGGGACCGTAACCGTAAGTATTAAAAAGATTTTTTTACGTTGTTTCACAATTGATCCAGTAGCCACAATTTTTGTGACAAAAAAAGTTTTTGTAACATTTTTAATTACGTACATTGTTCTACTATGAGGAAAAATGTCTAAAATTGGCTGCCGTTTTAATTGATTTTTACATGCCTATAATTGCGTTTATTTTGTATTTTCCAGTCCCCTATTGTTGTATGGAAAATGAAAGCACCGGAAAAGAAACCTCTGGTGAGACCAGAAAAGCCGGAGGAAGTTCGTGCAAAAGTCCGCAAAGGATCCCAAAAAAAGGTTCAGAATCCAATACATGCTCTTTCCGAATTTCAGAGCCCAACAGATGCCGTTTAGATTATTTTTACTGTAGTTTACGTATATACATATATCTGCAAAACGATAAAATTCCCGAAAAAATATTTGCACTCACTCATCATTTTTAAAATTAGAACTTTTGGAATATTCATATATCCATAGAATTCCACCAGTTTATATTAATATATAATAATTTGAAAAATCTACTCACAATATTAAACCGAAGAAAAATAGTTTATTTTTTAATTAAATATGGGGTTTATTCTCGATTCTCAAAGAAAAGAAAACAAATACAAGGTATCATATTTTTCGCATGCTACAATAATTAATATTTAAAAACTTACGATGTTATTCGTAAAAAATTCTAAAGAGGATATGAAGCGTTCTTTAGCTAAAGTATTCTTTAGCTCTAAAAAAACATTAAATAAGAATTTGTATTCATAAACGTTTATCAGTCCTTTAGCTTTGTTTACGTACAAATTGCTGTTTTCACACCTTTTGTCGTAACTCTATTCTTGAACCACCCTATTCCTTCGAATAGGCGTAAGGATCTACTGCTGTACAACTTTGCTTTGTATTGCTTGTACAAAATCGCAGTAGATCCAACACAACGAGTAACGAGTTGCCGCGATCCTTCGCGCTCTTCAGGCTTTGTTCGCTACATCGAGCTATTAATCATCTAATTCTTGTTGCGGATCCAACCTTGCAAGGTATACCAACACTGAATACTCGAATTTCCCAATAAAGCGGAAAATCTTTTGATTAATTAATATTAAATCCCTTGTGTTTTATTTTATTTATTCTTTTTTCTCGCATCACATCCTTGGGGTTTTTTTGCTACGCAAACATTGGTCCTACGAGCCACGGATAGTGAAACCACTTTGAAAATTATTTCTAATTTTCATATCTTTCGCTGCAGCTTACATATCAACCAACTGATATCTCCTCACTCCTTTCAAATTCACGTATCACTACCAAACCACAGGTACGTAAAATAGTGCAAATTAAACAATTTAAATTAAACAAAAAAGTGAAATTATTGTTGATATTACATATCACAACAAAACATTTAGTGTCGTCTTAAAACAATAACAAAAACACAGCGACATCCCGGTACAAATAACACACATACACCCACGGTCGCCATTAAAAAGAAGTACAAGTGATATTTTTGCGATTTTTTTATTAAAATTGTATATAATAAACAACATCAGTGTAGTTGTACAATTAATTAAAACTAATAATTTTAATTACACAAGTGTATTCGCGAATCCCTTAGCCGGTTGCTTTTCGATTTTTTGTGATAAATTCCAATATCGCGATAGCACAACAAAATCAAGAAACACTGCAATACACTTGTAACAAAAATACACAACAGTGATAGATCGGTGATTGTACTCATACTAACATACAGCTGATTTGTTTTTCTTGTCTTCTTTGGTGATTACAGAGTTGTGTGTGTTAACCCTCAAACGTACTACGAGGGTCGTTCGTGAAGTTCGGTCACAATATTGAATATTATTCAGTGTGGTTTTTCGTGGTTTTTTCGACATCGGTACGTTTGGAAATCGTTCACCATTAATAAATTCGTACACCCTACGAGCGGTAGCTACGAATATCGTATTATTAGTGATTTTAAAACGATTTTTCCAAATTATTTCAAATTTTGTTTGAGAAATTTGGCACTTACTAGAGTAGCGGTCTTAATTAGCACACTCTACAGTCTGCTTATTTGTAAAGTTGATTTCTTTATTACAGATTAGTAGAAGCGTTGTATTTGTGTACCCTACTCTCGGTAAATCGCAATTAGAGCATTTTTTCGCAAAAATTATCGAAATTTTAAAATTTTTAATAGAATTTCTGCCGCTAAAGAAATTATAAAACATTTTTGTGTTTTTCAACAAATCATCCCGGGTAGCTCCGTTACTTCGCGCGATATAGTTGTTGAAATTTCTTCTCGGTCACATTCTTAAATTTAATTTTTCCGATTTTTTCATAAAACACAAATATTTTTGACATTGTCATATATTTGTATTTTTTCGAAAAATATTTTTGCGCTACTCTCTAAACAAATATGGCCAGCTCTCCTCTCAACATGTTTATCAGAGCTTCTGACGCTCTGATCAAATTTGAGGCTATATTTAGCCTTATTAAAGAGGAGCAGCATTCTATTTTCACCTTGGAAATCCAAATAGTGGAATTAAAAAAGTTATGGCGTAAAGTTCAAGCGACGTACGACAAGTGTCTTGCCCGTATCGCGGCGGACTCCACGGATCCCGACAATATTGATTCTGTCGAGGGAAAATATAACGCCACATTCGAGTCGTATGTTCGCTGTTTAGCCGACATGAACAAACGCGTTTTTAATATTCGGTCTTCGCAGCAAATAGATCGCCGATCACCTTCAGTTAGCTCGAAACGGTCGGTAATTCATTCTCCGGGCCAAACTTCGCCAGTTTTGCCCAGAGATGGTCATTCGGCCAATGTCATTCGGTCACGCGTGCCGGTCCCTGATGACGAGCGTTCCCATCGGATTGCCTCCGAATCTTCAGACGGATCACACCATGTCCCAAACGGCACTTCCAGCTGCCAACGAAGTGATGCATAACATGAATTTACCACCGTGCGATGTTGATATTTTTCAGGGCGATTTTCAATCTTGGCCCACTTTTCGTGATCTATTTACCGCGGTATACATTCGTAATGGTAGATTAAGTGACATTGAACGAATGTGTCACTTAATTCGAAAAACTAGTGGGGAGGCCAAGGATATCGTTTCCAAATTTCCTCTCACCAATAGGGGATTTGATTTAGCATGGCGTGCTCTATACGACACCTATGATAATTCACGTATCCTTGTAAACGACCAGCTCAGGAAACTTTTCGCTTTGCCAAATTTAGACATTGAATCCAGTGCTGGTTTAAAAACTTTGCAGCGCGGCATTAACGCGTGCTTATCGTCTATGGCATTATATGACGTTTCGACGGATAATTGGGATCCGATTATTGTATTCTTGTGTGTTCAACGTCTACCGAAAGAAACGGTTACATTATGGGAACACACCGTAAAGAACAAAACGGCTCTGTCAAAATGGAAAGATTTGGATGCTTTCCTTTTAGAAAGGATTCAAACTCTTGATTGCCTACGCGATCTTCTGACACCCAATTCTGCCAATCGGTCAAATGACAAGAGGGTGGAGGCTCATTTTACGAATGACGCCACTTTTGACACATCTGCTCAGCCTACGCGCACGTTCTGCATAATGTGTCCAAAACAAAATCACCCACTTCGCTCATGTCCTAAGTTTAAACAACTTAGCGTTGCAGATCGATTCGGCAATGTTAAACGTCATAAAGTCTGCATTAATTGTCTTTCGCGAGGCCATGACCTCAACAGCTGTACTAGTCGGTACAGTTGTTCAATATGTAATAGAAAGCATCACACGTTGTTGCATAGGGAGGATAGTAGAAATCCAAATTCTGCTATTGCGAGCAACCAACCCATTGCGGCCTTAGAGCCCGCGCCGTTGGTCACCAATCCGACTTTTAACAGGTCGGGTCTGAGTTCCGCACCGCAGAATTCCTCACCATCAACATCTAGTGGTGTCATAACTAACTATGTTAACCATCGACAGGTCTTTCATAGTTCGCAAAATCGCCCAGTGCTATTAGGAACCGCTTTGGTAAATATAGTACACCAAGGTACTGCGTATCCTGTTCGAGCACTGATCGACCCGGCTTCAGAAGCATCTTTTGTTACGACACGCTTGCAAAGGCAATTGAAATTGGCAACATTAACTGCCAACGCCCATATTAGCGGCATAAATCAATCTGCCACCGCAACTGCCAAACAGAAATGCCTTCTAACCGTTGGTTCACCTATGGACGCTTCAGTGCTATTAGAGACTGAGGCTCTAATTTTGCCTAATATTTCGGGCAATTTGCCGTCTATTCACATTGGCAAAGACATAGCATCACGATTGTCAGAACTTCAGCTGGCAGATAGACGCTTATGCGACAGCCGTCCCGTGGATATCTTACTTGGCGCTGATCTCTATCCTCGTATAGTTAAAGGTGAAATACGGCCAGTTTTAGAAACCCTACTTGCTCAACGCACCGTTTTCGGGTGGATAGTAACTGGCCCGGTCAATAAACCGGCCGTTAATGCCTTCACTACTACGGTTAATTCTTTTGACAAGAAAAGTTCTAACAGAACTCTATCGTTTTCGAGAATTAAAGAAACGCCCAATAAAATATTACCGTCTCCAGCTGATTGGAGAAAATCCATATTACTTTAATATCGGTAGAAATTCAACACAATTTTCTCCGAACTGACGTGATCGCTTTTATATTAATGTATTTCATAACACTCACCCATATTAAAGGAGTCGACGTGTCTATGAATTTCGCTCTGTTTTAAAACCATCATTTGGCAAACTTGATTTCGGCTCGCGTTAAGAAACGTTGCTATTGCACTCCACGTTCACTACCTTTCGAATACCGGTGATTTGCAAGACCGTTCAATGCACAAACTTCTTCCAATTTGGTTAATTCTTTAAGTGCTACAAAATATTTGAAACTCTTACTACCGATTGATCGACAAACGCATCGCCCATCCACACTCGAATCGTCAATATTCTTGTCGAAAATGTTGTTGTACGACGATATACCATTTGAATTTCACATTTTTTGTAGTTTGTTTGCACTATTTTTAATCCCTTTTTGGTAGTTGCACGGAATTTGTCATTTGCACCTGCAGATATTTTGGAGGAGGAGCTGCTCAGCGATGCATCAGTAACTATCTTGGATGCCATTACGAAGGCTGGAACTCCATTCACGACTACAGCGCCCTTTACGGTAGTGGCAGTCATGGACGTATCCTCGTTAACGGCTCCAGATTTAGCGGCGGCTAATAAACCCTCGATCCGGTCGCCCTCTAGCCCGATACACTATTTTTGGATACGTGCTTTCGGTGCCGGTGCCGAGATCAACATGCTAATTTGATTAATTTAATTTTTGTTCTTTTTTCCTTGCGTTATTTTGCTTAATAATTCTAATTTGTAATTAATTTTAATTTTTGAATAATGAATCATACAGTCCACTTCTCATGTTGCAACAATGCTTGATGTTGCAAGGTGGCCGGCATGTTTACGTACAAATTGCTGTTTTCACACCTTTTGTCGTAACTCTATTCTTGAACCACCCTATTCCTTCGAATAGGCGTAAGGATCTACTGCTGTACAACTTTGCTTTGTATTGCTTGTATAAAATCGCAGTAGATCCAACACAACGAGTAACGAGTTGCCGCGATCCTTCGCGCTCTTCAGGCTTTGTTCGCTACATCGAGCTATTAATCATCTAATTCTTGTTGCGGATCCAACCTTGCAAGGTATACCAACACTGAATACTCGAATTTCCCAATAAAGCGGAAAATCTTTTGATTAATTAATATTAAATCCCTTGTGTTTTATTTTATTTATTCTTTTTTCTCGCATCACATCCTTGGGGTTTTTTTGCTACGCAAACAAGCTTTATGTTGTATTTTGATGTAAAGGGTAGTTACATTGTAAGGGTCGATGTTGAATGTGAAACACACCTAAACGTTAAGTTCTTTTCTGCGTTTCATTTGACATTTCTCAAGTTCAGAGTAACTCAATTTCAACCATGGAAAGATACACAATCAAGAAACGCGTTTAAGTTATTCAGGCTTATTATGAAAATGGGCGTTCAAATTAAAATGTACTTCGTGATTTTTTCGGTCAATTTAATCGTCCAAATGTGCGTACATTCGGAATAATCGTGCAAAAATTTGAGCAAACCGGGTCTGTAGGAGATGTGAAGACACCAGTGCATGCTCGTGCTGCAGAAAATAAAGCTGCAGTTGGCGATAGTGTGGCTGAAGAGCCGTCCACCTCAACTCGTCGTCGTGCCCAACAATTGCACCTCTCACGCTCGTCGTTGATGAACATTATGCATAAAGACTTGCCTTTACACGCTTACAAGGTGCCGTTGACTCAAGAACTAAAGCCTCTTAACCATTCCAAACGTCGTCAATGGTCAGAATGGTGGCAAGAAATGGCAACAGTGAATAATAAATATTCGAAGAAAATCATCTTCAGAGATGAGGCACATTTTCACCTAAGTGGATTCGTCAATAAGCAGAATTTCCGCATTTGGGCAAATGATAATCCAAGAGTGATTGTGGAAAAACCAATGCATCTACAAAGTGTGACTGCCGGCATCATCGGGCGGTCATGCAGTTACTGTGAATGGTGTTCGCTATCGTGAGTTGATAACGAACTTTTTATGGCCAGAATTGGAAGATATGGATGTGGACGATATGTGGTTTTAACAGGACTGTGCCACTTGCCACACAGCTAACGAAACAATCGGCCGTAGTCGTCGTCGACGCAAAACGACGTCGTCTTGTGACGACGCTGTAAAATCGGTATTCTCGTAGTCGTTTTCGTTAACTATCGCTTACTATTGACACATATTTGGTATTCTGTAAGGAAATGTGACGACGACGTTGATTTGAAACGACTCTGAATCTGTCGTCACAGTTGTTAGTAACGACTTGTAACAATTTTAAGGAATAATTTTAGTTTTTGTAAATTTTAAAAAAGTTTTGTTTAATGACGTCAAGAATAACAATGTCGAGTAACAAATACAGGCTTGGAAACAAAATCCCTTATAGGTACAAGGATTTTATCTAATTTAAGGGGTAATGTGAGAAAATTGGTGAAAAAAAAAACTTAATTCCTTTGGAGCGCCTTTAAGAATACTCTGCGGTTGTAGTTTCGAATCTGGTCTTCTTTATTTGTAGCAAAAATTTTAATATGGGTTCCATCGACATATCCAATAACTCCAGTAAATCCTGATTTGTTTAAAAAATGTAGTTTTTGCTTCCGATTTGTTATCTTCAGTTATTTCCAATTGTATCCAAGGTGGACAGATCACCTCTCTAGTGCATTCAGGGTTTCGACAGGAATCTTGCAACTACTGGCTGCACTTACACTTAGGTTGTAAGGCCTCTGTCCAAAGGACCTCAATGTTGCCGACAACTTAATTATGACTGAAACATACGTCCTGAGTTCACTTTTTATAATAGGAACTATTTCTATAGGGACTATTACGTAATTAAATGCTGACTTATTAAGACTTAAGTAGTTCTCGAATCGAATCTACTTGGAAAATCAAATTCAAGCCATGAGGAAAGCAAGAAATATCTTATACTGGAAAGGAAAATACTTCGACTATGATCCGATGTCTTAAACTTGCCAAATAACGAGTATGTTCATCGGTGTTAAAATCGTAATTTGAGGTTATCTATTGGCCGGCCTTCCAAGTAGATTCGATTCGAGAACTACTTAAGTCTTAATAAGTCAGCATTTAATTACGTAATAGTCCCTATAGAAATAGTTCCTATTATAAAAAGTGAACTCAGGACGTATGTTTCAGTCATAATTAAGTTGTCGGTAACATTGAGGTCCTTTGGACAGAGGCCTTACAACCTAAGTGTAAGTGCAGCCAGTAGTTGCAAGATTCTTGTCGAAACCCTGAATGCACTAGAGAGGTGATTTGTCCACCTTGGATCGATTGGAAGTAACTGAAGATGACAAATCGGAAGCAAAAACTACATTTTTTAAACAAATCAGGATTTACTGGAGTTATTGGATATGTCGATGGAACCCATATTAAAATTTTTGCTACAAATAAAGAAGACCAGATTCGAAACTACAACCGCAGAGTATTCTTAAAGGCGCTCCAAAGGAATTAAGTTGTTTTTTACCAATATTTTCACATTACCCCTTAAAATTAGATAAAATCCTTGTACCTATGAGGGATTTTGTTCCCAAGCCCCTATTTGTTACTCGACATTCGGCCTTATTCCCGTAGTCGTCGTCGACGCAAAACGACGTCGTCTTGTGACGACGCTGTAAAATCGGTATTCTCGTAGTCGTTTTCGATAACTATCGGTTACTATTGACACAAATTTGGTATTCTGTAAGGAAATGTGACGACGACGTTGAATCGAAACGACTCTGAATCTGTCGTCACAGTTGTTAGTAACGACTTGAAACAATTTGAAGGAATAATTTTAGTTTTTGTAAATTTAAAAAAAGGTTTTGTTTAATGACGTCAAGAATAACAATGTCGAGTAACAAATAGGGGCTTGGAAACAAAATCTCTCATAGGTACAAGGTTTTTGTCTAATTTTAAGGGATAATGTGAGAAAATTGGTGAAAAACAATTTAATTCCTTTGGAGCGCCTTTAAGAATCCTTTGCGGTTGTAGTTACGAATCTGGTCTTCTTTATTTGTAGCAAAAATTTTGATATGGGTTCAATCGACATATCCAATAACTCCAGTAAATCCTGTTTTGTTAAAAAAATCTAGTTTATGCTTCCGATTTGTCATCTTCAGTTACTTCCAATTGTATCCAAGGTGGACAAATCACCTCTCTAATGCATTCAGGGTTTCGACAGGAATCTTGCAACTACTGGCTGCACTTACACTTAGGTTGTAAGGCCCCTGTCCAAAGGACCTCAATGTTGCTGACAACTTAATTATGACTGAAACATATGTCCTGAGTTCACTTTTCATGATAGGAACTATTTCTATAGGAACTATTACGTAATTAAATGCTGCTATATTAAGACTTAAGTAGTTCTCGAATCTAAAAAAAAGTTGGAAGGCCGGCCAACAGATAACCTCAAATTACGATTTTAACACCGATGAACATACTCGTTATTTGGCAAGTTTAAAATCATCGGATCATAGTCGAAGTATTTTCCTTTCCAGTATAAGATATTTCTTGCTTTCCTCATCGCTAGAATTTGATTCGGGCACAAACATATTTTTTCAGGAAACACAATAAAAATCAAAATAAATCAGCTGATGCACAGATGTTACATCAGCTGTTGTCATTACTTTCATGTTATCGATTACCAGTCGACGTCGTCTCATTGTAGTTACAGAATACCGAAATAGCATTGATGTGACGACGATGTTGAATCGAAGTGACATTGACATAAAAACGACGACGATGTCGACGACGACTACGGGAATAGGGGTGATTGTTATTCTTGACGTCATTAAACAAAACCACAAAACCTTTTTTTAAATTTACAAAAACTAAAGTTATTCTTTCAAATTGTTTCAAGTCGTTACTAACAACTGTGACGACAGATTCAGAGTCGTTTCGATTCAACGTCGTCGTCACATTTCCTTACAGAATACCAAATTTGTTTCAATAGTAACCGATAGTTATCGAAAACGACTACGAGAATACCGATTTTACAGCGTCGTCACAAGACGACGTCGTTTTGCGTCGACGACGACTACGGGAATAAGGCCGAATGTCTTTTTTGTGGTCGTGTTATATCACGTGGTGACGATGTCGATTAGCCGCCAAGATCATGTGATTTGACACCGTTAAAAATCGTTCTTTGGGGTAATTTAAAATGAAAGGTATACGTCGATAAGCCAGCAACAATTCAAGAGCTAAAGGATGAGATAATTCGGCACATTAACGGCATAGAATCTCAATTATGCCTCAGCGACATCAAAAATTTGGGCCGCAGATGTCGCGACGGCCATTGGCCGATATTTTGTTCCATACATAATTGTACCATACCAATTGAATAATTTTGCTGTTGCCTTTCGAAAAAAACGCATAACTTTTAAACGTTATAAATTCACGGTTTAATCTATTTCAGGCGGGGTTACAACGGATTGCAGAACGGATTGCAGAAGGGAGATTTTTAGGAAAGGAAAATTATGAAGGGTCAGAGGGAGGGAGAAAGGAGAAATAATGGAAGGGAGATTATTAATTGTAGGAAATTTGGGGAAAGGGAAGGGACTACAATTAACACTCTCGGCGCGACAAAGGTGCAGCGTCCTCGAACTTCATACTAGGGTAGCCAGATATTAAAATCGGAAAAACAGTACATTAGTGAATAAAAAACAGTAAAACGGAGAAAAAAACAGTACATTTTAAATTATAACTTAAAAATGTATTAAGCCTTACATATTTTGAGAATTAATTTAATAAGCAACAAAGACAATGTTAAAAAAATAATATTATGTCAGAAACACATTTACACAGAGTACGGTGGCTTAACATGAAAGGCTCTGAAATCTCAATTTAGAGCGACAAGTTTTATTGCTTTATAATTAATCATAAATTATAGCCTTTATAAGTAATAAGTAAAGAAAGTGTTAAAAATATTTTAAAAAATATGAAATCAATAGAGATCATGCTATCCTTGGGCAAAGTTTGTACTTACAATACAGATATGCATGTAAATATATGACGGTGAATTGAATCATTGGTGTGGAACTTACCAGAAAGGTCTGATGAATGAAATATACCAGCAGTTTCTCCTTTGGAAGTTGAAAAAGAAATATAAATTTTTCAAAAATAGGTAATACCAGAAGAGGAATTTTGCTGTGGGATTGTTAATAGGAAGAATAGCCACAGCCTATTTTAATTCCGATGGCTTCGTTAAGAAGACTATTAACAGTGGTAAATTTTCATAAGCATCGGTCCGTTAAGGTTTACTCGAGGTATCCAGACAGACGGACATAGCTAAATCGTCTTATACCTAAGTCTGTGGATATAAATGTAGTTATCTTAGCGCGATGTTAAAATGTAATTTTCAAACCTATTTAAAAAATTTTATGCATCAAAAACAATGTTGTAAATAAACTATGTGTTTACTATGGTAAAGTGTTTTATATTAGCTTCGGCTATTTTTTAGACTATACCAAACATGTTTTATCAAATATTGAAATGGATTGTTATGTAAAAATCAGTAAAATAAAAAAACAGTACAAAAACAGTAAAAGGTTTGAAAAACTGTACTTTTGCGTACTGTTTTACGTGTTGTGCATAAAACAGTACATTAACAATAAAACAGTACATGTACTGCTAAAAACAGTACGTCTGGCTACCCTACTTCATACTGAGTCGCTCCAGCTGCTGAATAGTCCCGTTAATGAAGGCTGCCGCATCCGTTTCGGGGGTGGTGTTGTTGCGACGATCCCTTTCGTTGTTGGAGCTCCGCCTACGCGGTTGACGCTCCTGGTGAGACCGCCTAGAGGGTCGCTGGGCACGTCGCGAAGATGAGGGTGACAGCGCTGGGAGAAGCACGATTTCACTTGCAACTGCATCGACATTGCCAACGACGGTGCGAACCAGAGAACATCAAGGGTGTCATTTTTTGGCACCCGAATCACACTTATAAATTTTGAAGTGCTTGTCGCACTCACAAACAGCAAGAAAAGAATTACACACCCAAACGCACAAATCGCTTTCCGTGTTTCGTGTTTTTGCATTTCGTCACTCATTCAAACAGTAAGCGTCGATTCTATTTCACCAGACACGAAAAAATTTTGCGAAGATAAGTGAACGGCACAATGCACTTAAAGCAAATGTACGAACAGCAATGATAGATCACAAAAAGCAATGCGCAATAATGCGATGTGAGCGAAACGCTCATGTTTTGCAGTTATGATTTCGAGTGTCTTCAACTTTTATGCATGAGCAGGACATTGAGCACTGATTGCTGCCCAGTGTGCCATGCGGATCAGTATCGGATCCGATTCTACGGACATTTTATCCGAATCGGATTCGATCCAGATCCGATTTCGTTTGAAATTCCTATTTAAAAACGGATCCGTTTTTCATCCGCATTTGAATCCGATCCGGATCCGAAACTGATTTCTGATCCGCATTTGTGCACATTGAGACGCAATGAAGCAGCAAAACACGGCTTTTTATTATCATTTCACATATATGTATGTATATGTGCATATTCAAAAACAAATAAGTCTGCATGTATGTAGCTAATGCAAGAATAACAACACACACATGTCTCTCACATATTGTTTGTCTCAAGTGTTGTGCTCTCAACTACGCTCATTCCTTTTGCTTGAGCATTTTGATCGGCCTCAACTCATGTATACACGCAGAAAAAGAGCACGAAATCGGTTTGCGATTGTGCGTATGAGCATGTTCGAAATTATCAGTACAAGGCAACAACCCTTATTTTAGACTGCCGATCACACTCTAAGTGTCGTAAACGCACAAACGATTCGGGTACACTTATTGTTAAGGTGTACCCTTGCCATTCTCTGGTGCGAACGATCGCCGAGACGGCCGTTTTTGTTCTCCGCGGACTTTGGAAGATGCAACAAAGTGTGGTGCTTCTTGTCACACTTCCGGAAATTGACGAGGGATGTACAGTCCCTTAGCTGGTGCGAACGCGCCAAGCAATTGGCACAGAATTTGCGCTGGCGGACTAGCTTTCGTCTCTCCTCGACGCTCATGGCTAAAAATCGATTGCATCTCTGGACTGCTGGTGCCTTTTGCATGTCAGGCACATGAAGAAATCCTTAAAGGGGGGAATGCTGTAAAGAAACGAAGGAAAATGGTAGATGGAAAGGAGCTTGCATTAGTGGAGGTATTGGTGATGGGAATTAATAGATAAATGTGTAAATATATGAAAATAAATTAACGTAATTGAGGTGGACTTACTCCATAGAAAGAAGGCAAAGCTTGGCGATGGGTCGAGTTAACATCCCGTTTTCGGTCCTTACGTCAGCTAATCTTATGAGACCATCGGATTCTCTGTGGAGGGCATTTATTCTTCCAAGCATCCATTCAGTTGGAGGTAGGAGATCATCTTGAATTACTACGAGGTCGTCGTTTTTGACGTCAGCATGGGGGAACTTGCATTTATTGCGTTTCTATAATTCAAAGAGACCGGCCGTGGCATAGTGGTTATAACACGCGACTACCATACGGGAGATCACAGGTTCAACTCCTGGCTCCAGTCATCTTAAAAGAAAAAAAAATGTTTCTTTCACTGTCGGCTCCCCTCGAATGTTGTCGACAGCAACTTCGCAGTATTATGTCGAGTCAATCGGCGTGTCTAGTAAGAGCTTCTCAAACAGTAACGTTTGCATTTGTCGATAAACAAGTAGATGCCGTTAGTTGTGAATCTAAAAATAGAAAGCGTCATTCATGGGGTGTAAAGGGAAATAAGGCTTTTTTAAAAGTAATTCAAAGATGTACTCTCGTTTCCACCGAATGCTAAATTCGTGGTGAAGGATGTGTAATTTTTGCCATCTGTCGGTGAGTGAGAGCAATACGATGGGGTTTTTAGGAACTGCTATAAGCGGTGCATCCCTGAGGAGGTCACCCGGAGTGAGCGATAAAAGTTCCTGCGTGTTTTCCGATTCGGGCGAAAGAGGTCGGGAGTTTAAAACGGCTCCTATTCGAGCAAGCAGAGTGGCGAATTCTTCGAAGGTGAATTTGTGTTGGCCTATTACCTTCCGAAAGTGCATTTTGAACGACTTTACTGCAGCCTTCCACAGCCCTCCCATGTGCGGAGCATGAGGTGGGATGAAAGTCCATTGGAAACCATACGGGTGATGCCCTTAGAGGCCGTCCTAAGGAATGCGTGATACTCAAATCGCAAAGATCGTTCTTCGCCAGCAAAATGTGTCCCATTGTTGGACATGGTGTTATCGGGAGCCCGCGTCGTCCTACAAATCTAAAAACGCGGCGAGGAACGCATCGATTGACAGATCAGTACACAGCTCGAGATGAACGGCCTTTGTCGAGAAGCATATGAAAATACAGACGTAGGCCTTGTGGAACGTTGAATTTTTAATGGCCGACGTTGTAACGTGAAAGGGTCCGGCAAAATCTAGTCCTGTTGTAGAGAATGGGAGAGAATATCTGCAACGATCTTTTTTTATATTGTGCATGCTTTGCAGCCACGTATGCACTTTCTTACTGCCGATCAGAGGCAAGATGCGTCGTAATCCTCGCGGATTGTTCTTATCATCAGGTTATATTCACCATGGATAAATTAGTTGTGCGTATATTCGATAAGCAACTGGCAAAACCGAGATTTGGGATGGAGAATTATCGGATATCTTTCATTATATGTAAGGGCATTTACCAGGCGTCCATTAGATCGCATAAGTCCTATTGCATCGAGAAATGGCTAAAGAGAGAGTAGCGAACTTTTTCGGGAAATAGGGAGATTGTTTTCGAGTTTAGTTAGCTCCTTACCGTAGAATTCTTTTTGGGACAAATAAATTAGACGAGTTTTGACAAGTTTGAACTCGGAATGAGAGATGTTTGGGGATGAATAATGAGCGTTGGCTTTCCGAATTGGGTGTGTCCGATTGAAGAATCGTGGGGAAGAATATTTCCTTCATTTTGAGAAAGCGTAATAGGAATCTTTAGAGGCATCACAAAACCCATGTAGTTGGACTTTGCTCCAAGGCGAGTAGTTTGTCCATCGAGTGATTCGTATTTGGTCCATATTGAGGTCGAGGCGGCACTGAGACTCTCGTTCCAATCGGTGCCCTCTAGCCATAATCGTTGCATTAGGATTTTTGCTCTTATGATAGGAAAGAGCCACTCTGATGGGTCATATAATCGGGCGATGGTTGACAATACTTGCCGTTTCGATGACTTTTCAATATAGCTTGGGGGATTGACGCTATAAGAAAATGTGTTGTCCAGAGCATTCCATCGTTGAGCTGGTTGAATGAAATTTGAGAAAGTTCTGATTGAGCAATAATTCCGGGGGAACGATATTTATTATGTCCGGATGGTTAGAAGTAATCTTCCTACGAGGGAAACCTGCTGAGTCAAGGGCTGAGACTACTTGCTTCAGAGATTCTGCTGCCGATTGGACATCGTGGCCACCAGAAAGAATATCATCGACGTAAATTTCTTTTCTGAGAACTATGTAGGCTTTTGGGTACAGTTCGCGCGCGTGAATCTGCTGCTAATTGGTTAATTGATCTGATTTGCTAAAAATGGGCCGCAATTAACACCAAACGTCACCGTGTAAAGAATATAATACTGAACCTCATTATTGGTTGCAGGGCGATACAAGATTTTCTGATACTTGTGATCACCGGGGTGAATCAAAATTTGTCGATACATTTTCTTTTATCGCCGTTAAAAAGGTATTTGTAGAGACGCCAATTTATCAAGAGCGATGTGAGATCAGCTTGGAGAGTCGGACCTGTGTAAAGAACATCGTTAAAAGAATAACCGGATTCTGTTTTCTTGGTGACATTAAAAACAACACGTACTTTAGATGTGACTTTTTCGAACGGAACTACCGTGTGGTAGGGGAGATAAAATGATGACACATTTCCATTTTCGATTTCCTCATGAGATTCTGAGGGCTCCATATGATTTAGGGATAGATATTCTTCAAGCACTGTATTGTATTTGGTAGCTAGATCGGGTTAGTCCCTCATTGATAGTTCTAGTCGCCAATTTTGAGCGCAAGCTCGAGACCTTGATTATCCTAATGAAGTTTCGCAGGGGTATGTCGCTTTAAAGGGGAGTCGAAAAATGTATCGGCCTTCCGAGTTTCGACATGTGGTCTTTTTATAAAATTGTTCGTAATGATCATCTTCTTCCGAACAAGGGGGCGCTTCCACCAGTTCCTGCTGTTCCCAGAATCGTTTGAGCTCGCTACTAATAGAGTCCTCTAAAAAAACTTCTTGAGCCTGGATTGAATATGTAAACGATTGTTTTACCTTTACTGAAACACTTATTATCCAACCGATGATTGTATTCTGTGCCAATATAGAACCACCAATGGTTTTAAGACCGTCCAATAAAATGTTATGGAGAATATCACTGCCGATGAGAATATCGACGCGACAAGGGGAACAGAAATTAGGGTCGGCCAGAGTGTTATCTTCCAAACCGGAGAGGGAGAGAGAGTCACGGAATATGCTGAAGTTGGGAAGAACCTTTGCTATCGTGGGAACTATTATAGCTTTCGTTGAAATACGTTTACTGCCAGATTGAGGGGTCAACGTGGTACTTCATGAGTGGCTGGTGCTGCATAAAACTTGGCCACCCATACCGCAAATCTGAAACTGTAAGGACGTGACTAGAACTTTGTGTTGTTGTTGTACCCGTTGTTTGGCCATATCGTGTTGTCCATAAATGTCAATCGTTAAAATGAATTTTTTACCCTTTGTCAAATGAATTATTTCCCCCTTTTTTTGTCTTTAAAATGTACTTAAATTACTACTTACTACTATTACTTACTACTTTTTAATGCCCGTCCGCTTGGGAAATTATTATTTAATACTGTTAGATATAAGCCATTTTTAAGTTATTAAATACATAATTGAATTAAACCACAAACCAACCGGTCGCATAATTTATTTTCGCTGCGAAACAGAATTAAATTGAAAACCATTTGAAAGTCCCAAATTCCATTCTAAAAACCATTAGAATACACATTTTGGCGCCCGAGCAGGGACTAAAAAGTCGGTTCATTTCTTTATTATTTCTTTCGCGATTTACTGCAACCGTAGTTTGTCGGTGATATTATCAATAAATATTTTCGTTGATAATTAATATCGGTTCGTGACCTCAACGACCAGCAACCTACAACATCCTAAAAATAATTCGGTAATTTCGCGTCGGTACGTAACCTCAACGACCAGCAACCTACATCATCTTCCAAGGACCAGCAACCTCAGCATCCCATTAGAAGGAAGTATCTAAGGGCTCCATTTCATCTGGACAGCTTGCCAAGGACGTCAAATGCCCCGCTGTGCCTGCATCCTATGCCAGAAGATAAGTGCCAATTGCACGAACAACCAGGTATTATAAGTGCCGGCAACAATTGTGTGAGAACTATAAGTTTGAATATATCACTGAAATATTGTGATTTGCTAACAAATTTCCACATAATTAGTTGTTCGCCCTTATTACGTGCACCATTTCAATTATCCTTATCGCCCATTAAAGTGAAACATCAACATTGTAATTTAATTAGTGTTTTATTAAAATTCACAAATTACAAGTTGATAGAGTGCGTTGAAATAACAATAAAAGTGCAAGTGTTTACAAAAACAACCACAGTATACAAAACACAAGTGTCGCCATTAAAATCCGCAATTTTTTACATTTTTTCTGACAGTGCTCCTCAAGTAATTCTCCGGTTTATCGTTCTCTTCCATTTTCCCGTCATTTTTCGTAAAATAACAACAAAAACGCGTTAAAATTTGTTAATTTCCGAAATATAATTTCTTTTACTTCCCGGTGTGTGAAATTTCGTTTTGTTATTCCCTCTTGTGTTTGCTTAACATCACTATTCGTTTGTTGTTTAGTTGATAAATTTTCGTATCAACTAAAGAAAAAGTGCTAAAAAGTAACCAAACCGATTGGTTGGCAACCCTGTGGTTTGAGGCACTACAGCAACAAATATACAAAAGTAAACAAAGTGAAAAAGAGGAGACGAAAATAAAAAAGAAATTTAATTTGCATTCTGAGCAAATAAAGTTTAAATAATTTTGTGAAAAAATTAAATTAACGTAAAATTAATTTACAAATATATTGATTTAATAGTCGAAAAAGTTTTAGTGAGACGGAGACGGCTGTCATTGTTTGATTTGTTTTACTATTAAAGTAAATTTGCTGTTATAAGAAGAAGAACGAACCAATTAAGGACCGGTTTTCGAGTGAACGTTAAACTTTTAATAGTTTAACTTACTATAAATAGTATTTGGAAATAAAAAGTGTTAGAAGTAAAAATTGTGCGTGTGTTTGTGTACATATTACAGTGGTTAAACTTGCCAGTAGTGATTATTCTACAATAAATTCAAATAAACGTAAATTATCGACATTTAATTGCCATTTAGGCTGAAAAATAATTTAAATATTTCTCTCGGTAAATAAATTGACTCGCTAAAAAGAAAAATGCCTAGCGGACGTAGACAACGGTCTCCCCAAAGATCAACAAGCTTAAATGCTTTGATATTGCAAAAGGCTACAGTGGTAAATAATATCACTAGAATAAAGCAGTCAATTAAGGATAGTACAATTTCCACAAATCCGATTGAGCTTGAATGCCGCCTTGATATTCTCAATTCTTATATTGAACAGGCGATGGTTTACCAATCGGAAATCGATATTCTCGATTCAACGAATGATGATAGAGCTGGATTAGAGGACTTATGCGTCACAACGAAAAGTCTGCTTCTTGCCAAGTTGGGCAACAATAGAAGGGCGAGTTTTGCGAACTCGACTATGACCTACCCAGCTCATCAATCAAGACTTCCGAGTATGAAACTTCCTAAATTTAATGGAAAATACTCAGAATATAAAAATTTTATTGGTCTTTTTACGAATTTAGTCGATGAGGATCCCGTGCTAACTGATATTGAAAAATTTAATCATTTAATATCATGTCTGTCGGATGAAGCTCTAGGAACGGTGAAAGCATATCAAGTAACCGGTAAAAATTATTCCAAGGCACTGGCAAGTTTGAAAAGAGTGTATGACAATCCATGTCTTATATTTTTTGAGAATATTTCAAAATTATTTGACTTGCCAGAAATGTCGAAGCCTTCGTCTTCAGCCTTGAGGAGCATGATCGACACAGTTTCGGCTATTTATGACTCACTTTTGTCAATCGGTGACGATAAAAGCATTACAAATGCTATCATAATTCATCTCGTCATGGCAAAGGTTGACCCACAAACTCGATCTAAATGGGAGGAACAGTTGGACTATGAAAAACTGCCTCTCTGGAGCGATTGTGAGGCCGCATTAAATAAAAGACATCAACACATCTCAGCGGAAGAGTCGTCGAATTCAAGACCAAAGCCAACAAATACAAATAAAAGCGAAGTATCGAAGAAAAATAAGGCCAAATCCTTTTCTTGTCAAACTGACAATTCACAGACAAGCACAAAGTGCATATTTTGCCGATCGGCACAACATTATGTGTCAACATGCCCGTCATTTTCCGCAATTCCGGTGCAACAAAGATTTGAATTTGTAAAAGGTGTTCCAGCTTGCATAAACTGTCTTAAAAAAGGTCATACAGTTACAAAATGCAAAGCATCAAAGTGCCGAGTTTGTAGTCGTTCACATAATACTCTGCTACATCAGTATAGCAGTTCTGTGCCCACTGGAGAAATTAATTCTAGTTCTAATCCAGATCAGCCCTCTTCTTCAAGGGCTTTTGTAAATTATTCATCTTCTTATGAAGAAAGTGTTATTCTGGCCACAGCTCTGGTGCGAGTTAAAGATAAATTTGGTCATTATGTTTACGCAAGAGCTTTATTGGATTCCGGTTCTCAAATCAATTTCATAACCGAGGAACTAGCACAAAGACTACAAATAAAGAGGGATGAAGGAAACTTAAATTTGCTTGGAATTGGCAAAACAAATTCTTGTGCAAAGTCAAAAATTCAGGCCACGCTAAAATCCCGAATGGAATCCCATGAATTCAGTTCAGAATTTTGGGTGCTTCGGTCGATATCTAAATATCAGCCCGATCAAGCCATTTCGACAATAGGCTGGCAGATTCCAAACAACATAGAGCTCGCCGATCCATTATTCTTCAAGCCTCAAAAGGTTGACATGTTGATCGGAGCCGAAATGTTCTTTGAGTTGTTAAGCGTTGGGCAGATAAAAATGACTCCTGATACTCCCGTTTTGCAGAAAACATTATTGGGATGGATTGTATCTGGCAAATATAAAAAATCAAAGACTGCTGAAGCTACTTCGTGCCACGCTAACAATATGTCAGAAAGCGAGAATTCTCTAGACACAATTGTGCGGAGATTTTGGGAACTGGAAGAAGTTCCAAATGAGAGAAATGTTCTCTCAGTAGAACAAATAAAGTGTGAAGAACACTTTAAAAACTCTGTGCGACAATTGCCTTCAGGCAGACTCAAAGTGGCCTTACCTTTTAAGGAAGACCCTAAGCTCTTGGGTCATTCCTATGACACGGCTAAAAGGCGCTATCTTTCATTGGAGCGCCGGCTGTCAAAAGATCCTCAAATAAGAGAGATGTATAACGCCTTTATGAAGGAATACATTGATTTGGGCCACATGTCTATTGTAGACAACTTTGATGTGACACAGCCTCACTATTTTATACCGCATCAATGTGTGATGCGCCCCGAAAGTACATCCACAAAACTTCGGGTGGTTTTCGATGCCTCGTGTAAGAGCTCGTCGCAAAAATCTCTGAATGATCTATTAATGATTGGGCCCACAATTCAAGAAGAGTTATTTTCTACTTTAGTCCGCTTTCGAATGCACAAATACGCAATGACGGCTGATATCGAAAAAATGTACCGTCAAGTTCTTATTGACGAGGCTGATAGATATTTTCAACTAATTGTTTATCGAAAAAATCCAAGTGACAATCTAAGTATTTATAAATTAAATACTGTCACGTATGGTACCTCATCAGCTCCATTTTTGGCTATACGTTGCCTAACATACCTGAGTGATCTGTACAAGGACAGATATCCGAAAGGTTCTGAAGTCATCAGAAAAGATTTTTATGTCGACGATCTGTTGACAGGAGCGGACTCACTAACGGAGCTAAAAGAAATAAGATTTCAAATTTCTGAAATCTTGTCGTCAGCACGATTTAATCTGACAAAATGGTTCTCAAATTGTACGCAATTTGAAGGCTCATCCGATTCCGCTATAATGTTGCAATTTAGCGACGATGCTACTAAAGCATTAGGCACATATTGGCATCCTAAGAGCGATACACTTAAGTATCGCTTGGATCATTCATTTGGAACGCTTAAAGCTACACGAAGAAATATCTTGTCAGTCGTAGCCAGGCTTTACGATCCCCTAGGATTAGTGTGCCCTGTGGTAACTAAGGCCAAAACTTTAATACAAGAACTTTGGCTCCATAAGTTAGACTGGGATGAATCCATTCCTATTCATCTTCATACTACTTGGGAAAACTTCAAACGAAACTTGTATTTTATAGAACAAGTTGAAATCCCAAGATATGTCCTAACTTCTAAAACCACTAGTTACCAAATACATGGATTTGCAGACGCTTCAATAAGAGCGTATGGTTGCTGCATTTATATACGGAGTGTAATTTCCAACAAAATTTGTTGTCGGTTGTTAACTGGCAAATCGAAAGTAGCTCCTATTAAAACCAAGTCTTTGCCGAGACTTGAGTTGTGCGCATCACAATTATTGGCCAAATTATGGTCCAAAGTAAAGCCCATGATGTCTGGAAGAATCGAGAGTGTAACTTTTTGGTCCGATTCTGAAATCACGCTTCACTGGATTAAGACGCACCCATCAACATTGACCACATTCGTGTCAAACAGAGTGAGCGATATTCAGGAATTGTCAGCTCATGTTAATTGGCGACATGTGCCTTCCAAGCAAAATCCAGCTGATATTGTCTCAAGAGGATGCAATGTCGACGAGCTGAGGGACTCTTTATGGTTCAATGGCCCACCATTTTTATTACAAGATTGTAGTGCTTGGCCAGTAAACAAAAATTTTGAACCAACTGCAGAACAAGAGTCCTTAGAAAAACGTAAAATAGCTGTTTTTATCGCCACAATGGAACCCGAAAATCGCATTCTAGATTTAGCCGACAAAATATCGTCATATCAAAAGATGATACGTGTATTAGCGTATGTATTACGATTTGTCGAGGGAGTTCGCAAGGAAACGAAGTACGACTCCTTACTTGTAACGCCAAAAGAATTGAATTTATCATTCTTAAAATTCGTAGAGGTCGTTCAGAAAACTGCTTACAGTGATGTGTTGAAAAAACTCAAAAAGTCTGAAAAACTGCACTCTAATTTGCAGAGACTTAATCCTTTCGTTCACGAATTAAAACAAGAAAATCGCACTTTTGAATTAATCAGGGTAGGCGGGCGGCTGCTTAACGCGCCACTTTCTTTTGATGCTAAATTTCCCCTTCTTATGCCAAAGAAATCTCCTTTCGTGACTCTACTTGCGAGAGCTGCATATTAAAAATTGTCACGCTGGTGCCAAGGCACTTATTGCTCTTCTTCGTGACAAAATTTGGCTAGTCAATGCCAAAGAAGAATGTAGCAGGACAGTTCGCAAGTGCTTGCATTGCTTCCATTACAAGCCTAAGCTCATGAGTCAAATTATGGGAAATTTGCCCGCTGATAGGGTTAGGGCGTTACGTCCCTTTAAAATATGTGGAGTGGACTTTTGTGGCCCTATTAACGTAACGCTTAAGATTCGTGGCCGTCCTCCAACTAAAATGTATATTGCAGTGTTCGTTTGTTTCACTTCAAAGGCTGTACATATCGAATTGGTGTCAGACTTATCTGCCGATAATTTTATTTTGTCTCTCCAAAGGTTCGTTGCAAGGCGTGGCGTCCCCTCCAAACTATACGCGGACAACGCAACCAATTTCGGAGGCGCCAACACAGAACTGAGCCAGTGGAGACGGATGATGGGCGATCAGGCGAAGATCGCATCGCACGCAGCAGAACGAGGAATGGAGTTCATCTTCATACCACCCAGAGCTCCACATTTCGGCGGGCTGTGGGAGGCAGCCGTCAAGTCGGCGAAAGGGCTGCTGTTCAAAACCATAGGAACGGCTCTGTTGACGGCGGAAGAGCTGCAAACCATGCTGGCCGAGGTAGAGGCGGTGTTGAACAGCCGACCGATCGCACCACTCAGCAGCGATCCCAACGACGGAGAAGCCCTTACCCCCGCACATCTTCTAATAGGGGAGGCTCAAGGCACGCTGCTGCCCGAATTACGGCCAGAAGGGTCGGTCAAGCTGCCGTGTTGGAGGAGATGGCAGCATATTTGCGCACTCAAGCGGGCATTCTGGCGCATCTGGGAGAGGGACTACGTCCGAGGCCTACAAGAGAGGACGAAGTGGTCCGAGGAACGGCCAGATCTCGCCGTCGGCAAGCTCGTGCTGGTGCACGAGGACAATCGTCCCCCTCTCCATTGGATGACAGGCCGAGTCATAGCCGTAGTGCCAGGAGAGGACGGCAAAATTCGAGTGGCCGACGTACGAACCAGCAGCGGCGTTTATAGGCGGCCGATACACAAATTAGCGTTGCTGCCAGATTATTGAAGACGGTGTCCTTCAATGGGGCCGGGATGTTTGGCCATATCGTGTTGTCCATAAATGTCAATCGTTAAAATGAATTTTTTACCCTTTGTCAAATGAATTATTTCCCCCTTTTTTTGTCTTTAAAATGTACTTAAATTACTACTTACTACTATTACTTACTACTTTTTAATGCCCGTCCGCTTGGGAAATTATTATTTAATACTGTTAGATATAAGCCATTTTTAAGTTATTAAATACATAATTGAATTAAACCACAAACCAACCGGTCGCATAATTTATTTTCGCTGCGAAACAGAATTAAATTGAAAACCATTTGAAAGTCCCAAATTCCATTCTAAAAACCATTAGAATACACACCCGTTGAAACACGAACGTATTTTCTGAGCCCTGATCAATTAACTCTCGGACTGCAAAGAGGTCACCACCCTTCCCGATGTAAATTATTGCCGTCGGTAAGAAGGTCCGTTGTTGAGAGAGGTCTTCGAGAGGCTACTGTGTTCGCTTGAGTATAATTACTGGGCTGAGCTTCCACGCTTTGAGACTAACCAGTGGTGATGTGTGCAGGGGTTCTAGTTGTTGCCATGGAATTGTGTGAGGGAGGTTGCGAATCTGATGCCGTATGAATTAAGGAGTGATGAATTTTCTTACAGTGAATACAAACGAATTTGCTTGTGCAATCCTTTTGTACGTGTGTATATGCTAGACAATTGGACATATTCTATTTTTAAAAACAAATTCCTTGCGAGAAGATGAGGGCAGGATTATATTCCTTTAGGGCGTGGTTACCGTTACCCATTTTGCATATATATTGGGATCGGGAAGTAATGTGAAAAAGACCTTAGTTTGATGGTGAGGGGGACTGCGATTCTGCTTCGACCTTGCGATTTCTATTTCGCGTTAGCCGCTCTACCTCTAAGCGAGAGAGAAATTCGTCCATTTCGGTCCATTTGGGAATATCCCGTCGAGATATGAGATGTTGTTTTCAAAGCGATAATGTCTCATCGGGAAGTTTCTTTATACGCGCCCAGAGGAGAAGCGGATCCCAGTTTTCGGTGGACACCCCTTGTGAACGAATTGCTGCGAGGGAGTTGTTCATTGTCGTTTGAATTCTTTGGAATTCTTCACTGGAGTCATACATGGCGGGATCAGAGGTCATGATGGAATCTATTTGGTCCAAAACAAATATAAGTGTATTTTCATACTTCGATTTCAGCTCGTACCATGCTAGTGAAAAACTTTGATCGATCAGTGGGTATTTGTGAACAATGTAAGCTGCCATCCCGCGAATTTTATTTCTTAGCTGAAATAATTTCTGGACACGGGAGAGCTTGGATGATTAATATACATTGCGGTGAACATATCCCTAAATGATGGCCATTCGTTGTAATCGCCGTCGAACACGTCGATTTCACATGGGGGAACTTTCATGTATGAGAAGCTACTATAATTTGCAACTTGAGATGGATTCAACAGATTGTTCGACGTTTCTGCAATCTTAGCCCTATATGTTTTCATTAGGTCGAAAATCTGTGTTTTTTGACGGTGCACATTGGTCGAAATGACCTGTTTCAGCGGCAGTAATTCACAGAAAGAAGTTTGAGCTGTAATATTT
The DNA here is from genome assembly GCA_964034835.1 of Muscina levida. NCBI lineage: Eukaryota > Metazoa > Arthropoda > Insecta > Diptera > Muscidae > Muscina > Muscina levida. The sequence continues at coordinate 73,166,438 of OZ035880.1, forward strand.
GGCACCTGTATTAGTGACAGTTAAAGAAGTGTACAGTGAAAAAAAATCAGCTAGTTGGATCGATATATAGGGGAGTTATATCGATTTATATGTCCGTCCGTCGAAATATTGTCCAACCAAATTCATTTCTGTACTCAAATACATTAAATAACTTAAACAATATTCTCTGAAAGGTTTATATATAACATCTATCCAGACGGTTCATCAATACTTATTCAAACTGTAATGAAAGATAAGGTAAAATTAAAAAAATGGTTATGTTAACATTTGTAAATAAACTCTTACGTCAAAATATTCTGACGTTTCTTCGGCATCTAGTTCGATATCCAAATGAGGTATAAAGTCTTCATCTTCAGAATCTGAAGAATTTTCTTTTACTGCAGTACTTGGTGTAGGACATTGACTCTCAGGAATATTAGGAATCTTTAAAAGGTATAAAACTTCTCTTGGAAGAGGAAGTCGTTTCTGGGCCGAAGCGCGGTTTGTTAAACAAATGCTGGACAAAATAGGGTCGGAAGAGTCCTATTAGTTTTCTCACTTCTTTAGGTTTTGATGGAGAACTAGCTGTATGCTTCAAGACAAAATTTAAATCGTGTTCTTTCGCAGCATGAAGCAATAACCTAGAATCATTTTCCTGTGTTGATAATACTTTGGAAGCGAGTTGTCGTTGTAGACGCTCACTTCCATCGCTGTATTTGAGATGAGGACGACCCTTTTTGCGTTCACAATTATTTTTCGACAGTTTAAAAAAAGTTGTACGAGACAACCACAAGCTTTCCTTTTTCTTAAATCGGTCGAAACATCTTTTGTTTTTGATCCATTTTTGTTTAATTTTAGCACAAATGTTATCTATTTGCTTCTTGACAAATGTTTTGCAGTCTTCAGCACCATTTCCATTAAATTTCGCAGATATCCAATTAAAAACGCGTCTTGCTTTGTGGTTATTTTCTAACCAAAAAGTTACAAAATCGGAATTGTTGATTTTGATGGTGCCTAAAATGAGTTATATTATGAGTTGGGGTTATTTGGGGCAAAAGATTTTTTCACGATATGAAAGCTCACATCTTGACATATCTACAGATACAAATAACTTTGCGAATGAAGACGGTTCTATTCCAAGGAACACAGACACCACCACCAAAACGTCACTACAAACACGACACACTTTAACGCAGATTTTCACCAAACACAACACTTTTATTTAGAAAATAATTCCAACATATTGTTATACATACCTTGAGAAGTAATTTCCATTTTTTAGATATTTGTTGTTATATCAACTATTATTAAAAAAAACATATGTTTCTAATTCACTATTTTGAAGTAAATCAACACAAAACGAACATGAAAAAATAACAGTTGTTTAGACAGCTTCGTTATAAAAACAGAGATGCCACCTGGTCATAATTTTTTCGTTTTCGGGTATTCTAAATAGTTTCCTACAAAGTGCAATTCTTAGTTTTAACAAAAACATAACTATAAATATGGACTTTCTGCCACTGAAACCGGTAATTTCAACCAATGTGCGGTGGTATGATCCGGTGCAGGCCGTGTATTTTCCTTTAACTGACACCTTGATTTCAGGTTCTATTGAATTGATGAGAGTCCAGTATGAACGCTGGTGCTGGTTCCATTTGTCATCGAGATCTTACATTTCCACATCGAGACGAGACTGTTCTTTCTTCAACGCACAAAATGTGACCAGAGTGTCCGAATCGAAAATAAATTCGGTGTCCATGATGTAAATTTTGTCCTGACCTTGAGCTTAGTTGAAATTTTAGCCACATAATGCGGAGTAGAGAGAACACGAATAGTAGTAACTTACGTGGGCAATCTAAGCTATGTGAGAAAAATTTAATGTAATAATTATTTGTCAGGCAATTTCCGAAACATAATGTGTGGACTGTATAAAAAAAAGAAGAAGAGCGAAGTCGGGCGTGCCGAAATACCAATTTAAAAAGAAAACCCGTAAAATGAGAAAAAAATCAATAATCGTCGTGATTTAGGTCGCCTACCTAAACCAGAACCTCGCTTTGGCAATACCGTCAGTGTGATCTACGACTCTGTGCTCTCCTCTGGCAATGCTGTATAAGGGTGATCCGTGTGTTATTACGGCAACACTCCTAACAACAGCTGTCAGTTCCCAAATCAGATGATGAGCCGAAGAGGAATTGGGAATTCGGCGAGAAAATTTGATGGCGATGACAATATTCACAGAAAGAATAATTAAAATGCAACTTATCGCATTTTCAGAGAATTTATATAAAATAATAAAAAAGAGGGGGAGTAATTGGTGGTTGAAGCGATGTTGTCAGTGCGTACAATATGTGATGTGATGGTGATTTGTATTTCTTTGTGTGTGTAGGAGATGGTTTGTTGAACGTTGTTGTATTTCACTTTGTTTGTTATATCTTCGCCCAGCCAACATTTTGTAAAAATTTTGATCAAAAAATAGTCACATTTGACTCTTCATGATGATTAAAACAATCAAATATGCACTCATTTTTTAACCAAAAATTACTCTGTCGTCGGGAGAAAATAGTACCCTCCAGATGACTATTCCTGAATAATCGTTTTTGATCTCTACTTTGATGCAGTTTTTATGTATTTTTGCTATCTGTATTTTTTTTCTGCTCGCATTTTTACTCGCCTTTTATTAAAATATGCGATCATTTTTTGACCAATTTTTTTACTTATATGTAGTAAAATTTTCGACCCGTTTTTTAGTCATATCTTACTGTGATTTTAAATCATTTTATGATCACATTTTGTATGATTTTCGACCAATTTTTTAGTCACATCTTACTGTGATTTGAAATCATTTTATGATCATATTTTGTATGATATTCGACCCGTTTTTTAATCATCTTAAAACTATTATATCATTCACGTTTTCGTTATCTTTTTGTCCTCGGTCTTGTACTTCAAATGACAAATATCTATAACAAAATAAATAAATATAATAAAAAGTTTAAAATATAAATTATTACGTCCTTACTTTTAATTACAGTTGTAATGAACAACTTTTCGGCGCTTGGGGTTTCATTGGTCCCCTTCCAGGTGAATAACAAGGCCAATTCGACCGTAAACACTTTTCTTAAGGCACTTCTGCGACTGTCCATCGCCACCAACTTTTCCAATACAATTTTTTTGAAAAAGAACAACAAATTGTTGGAAAAAACCAAACATTATAAAAATATACTTATAAACTCATCTGGTAGTTCCTCGTCTTTCTCTAATTCACTGCTAAAAGTGGTCAACTCCTCTTTCAACAGGATTGGCAGTTTATCAAATTTTGCGTTATGCTTAAATGTTGTGTAGTTGTGATGTTTTCTATTCTCTAATTAGACTGCGATTACTTCCTCCGAACTTCATTTGTCAATACATCTATTTTTGTATTGCTGGCCAAAAGAGAATTTTTTAATGATCTGACTTCATCCCTCAGTTCAATAAGAATATTTGCTGGACAAGTGATTTGCTGAGGATTGACATTTCGTACTATTGTATATTAAAAAAATCATTATAGATATTTAAAATTTTAAAGAAATGCATTTTATTTTTACTTTCGTGTGGTTAAATTGTTATTGGAAGAATGCGAGAATTCTCCCGAGAATTTACCAAATTTTCACTGTTGTGAGACGTTGACTATGAGGTGTGAAGTAAAATCTATTTCGACTACTGGAAGTATTTAAATAACCAACCTTTTTCATTATATCTCTTGTAAAAAATTGCATTTCATTGTCAAGTTCAATGTCAGCCATCCAATATACATGGAATTCATTAAAAGTAATGGGTTCAACAAAATAAGGCGCTAGTAATGCTAAAAACAAAAATGGAAAAATAATAATTTCTTCTTCAATTCTTTTTTTGAAAAAGAACAGGAATAACCTACCTTTTTGACATAAATTGTTAAAAAAGTTAGTGCGCAAAACTCCCAGCTTCATTATTGCCGAATATTGTTTAGCGCTATCATGAAGTGTTGGTTGTTGCAAAAAAAAAATCTGATGACACCTTTTTTCGAGGGGGTCACTAATTTTGAGAATATTTTGATGTCCACAAAAAAAATTGGTCACAAATCTCGCCAAACTGAGTTTTATTACCCTTCGATAGTAGAATCGAACCTATACTGTAAAGTTCTTGTATTTTGTTGCACTGTGTATTTATTATTAACCCTACGATAAGTGAGAACGACCTATTTCAGTTTCAAACTGAAATTACTCCGCGATGGCCCATTAAAGTTTACCCGACCCCCACTACATTTTAAAATCTGTAATCCACTATATTCCAAGATCTGTAATCGTAATCGTTTTAAAGGAAGTTTGAGGCGATTTGATTTATAGTTAAGTGTTTTTTAGATATAAAGTTGATTATCACGGGAAAGAGTAAAAAGGTCCGTTGGGACATTTATATTCCCAAATTTCAACAAATTATTAATAAATGCACTTTCTTTTGGCTTGTTTTTAATTTTTTTATTGTTTAAACGCATCACGAATACCAAACAAACAAAAACAAATCGAGTTCACATCACAAAATTCCATACAAATAGAAATAGGTACCTCATAAAAAGGCAACGGATGACACACTAATCAGAAGGTTAACGAAACAGCATTTCACACCTAAGCACTCAAAACGAAATGAATATCAATAACACTTCAACCGTCGACATCTGCAACAATAGCTTTGTAAAATTGTCCCGTTAAACGAGTAAATACGCAAAGCATACGAAAAAATAAAAAAAAAAAACAAATATTGTCAGTTCTTCGTCACCAAGAGTATTTTTATTTTTTTTAATTATGCTTCTTGATGGCCGTCGTCATAAACGCTCATACACGCCAATTTACAACGGTCAGATGATTGAATCCAATAGTAAGTTCACAATGACACCTTGAACGACAGTGCTATCTGTAAGTAGCAGGTCAGATCGATCCTTCAATATAAATCACACAAAACGACAGTGCAATTATCAAAGGATGTTCCTGGTATTCAGTAACAGCAAACGAATAAATTCGAGCTCCAGCATCCAGAAACATAAAACGAGACGATATATAAAATATCAATTAGGCACAAACAAAATTGTACGGTACATCACTGAGATATGTGCTCAGATCAATACGAATGACAATAAAATCATAAATTCATATAAAATTGAAATTTATCATAATGTAAATAAATCAAGGGCGGGTGTTTAATCGTTAGAGAGATAGGTGTAGCTCCTTTATAAATTTAACAATGGCTCTGAGAGACGGTATATCTCTCACACGCAATACATCTTTAAGATTTGCAAATTTTTCAAAAACATAATAATTTTCTCTTGCTTCAGCATTAAAGGGCATTCAAAAATTAAGTGGTCAAGCGTTTCGCGAATTCCACAACCGCATAGGTCTGAGTTCTTTGCACCTATTCTGCACAAATAAGTGGCATTATAGGCATATCCAGTCAGTAGAGCTGACTTTCTGTACCAAACACACTCTTTCAAGTCCGGGAAAAACTCCGCAAATCTGACTCCTTTCTGCATACTCAAACTTCAGTATTCCTCGTTCAATTCAGCAAACAATATCTTTTTAATATTCATCAAGGCCTCCATAGAAGTGAAGCCCACGTCCAACGTTGCCCCAGCAGTGATAGCATTTTTGGCCAGGTAATCCGCTTCCTCATTAAAAAAGATACCTTTGTGACTCGGTATCCAAACAATGACAATGTGGCAGCTTTCCATTTCCGACTCAATAGCCATTTGATGAATCTTCGCAGCGATGAAGTCTATTCTTCCAAAACACTGGAGTGCCTTACATGCATTAAGGCTGTCCGTGAACACCACACATCTCCTGCAATTGTCCTCAATTGCTATCTTAATAGCCTGGCATATAGCCCATAATTCCCCAACAAGCTAAGACGTGGACCTGGGAATACGAAACAGGAACCTCTCGTCGTTAGTAACATTGAACACACCACATCCAGTGGCACGTACACCAACCGAAGCATCAGTCGCGAACACAGTCCATCCATTTTGTTTATATTCATAGATAACGCTCGTATATTTTTTTTTTTGACAAAAACAGTACATTTCACTGAAATTTTTTAAAAAAGCAGTACATCGATTTGGAAAAACAGTACTTTTCGCAGTACATATTTACTTTATTCAATATGTAAAAAAATTAACAATCACTTTTGTTCACTGCAGAGAAGATTCGCTCCAATGATGCTGAAGTTCCTGACAAACATAAAATATATTCAACAATCGTGGCCATTTATTTGAATTAGCAATCAGCGTTATTGAGATAAATAAATATCTCCACTCACCGATCCACATTCAAAACATTGCCTTCTCTCCATTGCATAATTTTGTCGCTCGTTTTTTATATATCTAAATTGGGTGTGCAAATATACAGCATTTTTATTGGCATTGTACAAATTGTATTCCCTTAATTGTACATAACGGCTTCGACTTCATTCCATTAGTATAAAAGCATTCAAATCAAAGCAGGCAAAATTGCCGAAAAAATCAGTGCGTAAAGCAGCCATCTAAATCGAATTGTATTCATTGTCAATAAGTTTTTGCTTTTCTGCTACTGCAGCTGGGGATAATAAATCATCCTCTTGACGCATTTTTAGAGTTTCTTTGAACTTATTTTTGAAGTAAACAATATTATTGCATGAATTCGCTGTTCGCCGTTTATATTTCTATTATGTATCGAAAAACAGTACTTTGAGGGAGAAAAGCAGTACGCAGTTTTTGATGTCGAAAAACAGTACTATACTGCGAAAAACAGTACAGATACGAGCCTTATTCATATAGTATGTTGTAAAAAATACTTTTAATAAATTCCATCGGAATGTCGTCCTTCTTTTCCAGGGACACAATCCTAACAGAAATGCGCCCCTTATCACAGATTTTATTACAGGTTGTATTGTCCAGAACTTTTTTAAACTTCTGGTACGTATGACTAAAGCTCGAAGCAATATTCGGATTGTCAGTAATCAATTGAAAAAAGTGGGGTTCGGATTCATAATTTTAATAATTTCCTTAGCCGCTAGTAATAAACCTCTCGCAAACTCCAGCTTTGATCTAAACCGAGTTTTGAACAAATTTAGCGCCACTGTTGGGTGGAGTCCACCCTTTAGGGACGTCAGCCATGCAAAAAAACCGCTCAACCTCTTAGATTCTTCGGTGTCACGAGTGTAGTGTTCGCCTGTTGTTAAAGACGCCGTGATATCGACTCCAAGAAACTTGCATTTCGTTCTCTGCTGAATATCGACTTCACCAATCTTCAAGTTCATCTTTTTCCTACCGCCTTTGGCAAAATACATCGTAAACGACTTAGGCGGATTGAACTCCAGCCCCAACTCAGTAGCTCTCTGTCCAAAGGCAAACACATTTCTCTTCAAGTTATTAGTCGCAACATCAAAATCAGCATCAAACGATATCATAGCAAAATCATCAGCGTACTGGTACACAAGCGTCGAATCATCCTCCACCTTGTGCAATGTACTTGTATACAGATTAAACAGCAAAGGTGAGAGACAGCTGCCCTGCGGTAGGCCATCCGCCACCACAGCTTCGTCACTTCCCAGTATGAAATCTCGATGAGTCAAGAAATTGCTGATCCAATTGATAAAAACAGGCTCAAAATCAGAATCATCCATAATCTTAATTAGTTTATTGGTTCTAACGCATTTATAAGCATTGCTAATGTCCAGAAACATGCCAACGTCTTTGAGACCATCTCTTTTTAAAATGGCAATTCTGTGCAAGAAATCATTTATACACATGTTGATAGACTTCCCTCTTCTGTAAGCAAAACTCCTATAGGGCAGGAGATCTTGTCTCTCACAGTGCATCATCAGCTCCTTTTTCATCATCAGATTAATACTTTTGATAAAGACCGAAATAAGAGATATAGGTCTGAAGTTCCTAAAATCATTTAGGTCCTTACCAGGCTTCGGAATAGGCACTACTGTAATCATCCTCCACTCATCATATATCACATTTTCCAGGAGGCAATTCTTAAATGTTGTCAATATAACCCCCTTGGCAACATCAGATAGGGCCCTAATCTGTCTGGGCTGAGAAATCTGTCACATCTCTGTAATGCAGCTCTTAATCTTTATAATGTATAATTTATAATGTCGACATCCGCACTCAGTGACATCTTCTGCACTCTGGTGGCAAAGTGACCAATAGCTTCCAAACCAATAGAGATGCTGTCTTTCTTGAAGAAATCCGTCATAAATGTTAGTATCTCTCTCATCAGCTTCTCCATCTCCGACACCTTACGTTGATTGTTGAAGGCCTCGAACATCCTCTGCTACATAACTACACCAGGCGGGTGTACATATCTCTTCTTCCGTATCTTCGCCACCGCATTGTACGGAAACGGGGTCAGCAATCTATTAACTTCATTGTCTCTGCTTCTTCTCTGCTGTCAAGCCACTGGCAGATCTGGGAAGTTTGCATCATCTGCAAACAGGTCAAATCGATTTCTTCTGTCCACTCTGTACGCCTCTTTCACTTCCTACTTAGGCATCCTCTTAAGAGTCATAATCTTCGTCGTCTCTTCCTCCTTTTCCACGTTGGCCACCTCTTCCTTTCAAACGATGCATGATCATTTTACCCGCATAGGACGCACACAACTGGACCACACATATTGCCATCACATACACCAAGTTTACCACATTTAAGGCATCTCTTTTGAGATCTACACGTTTTCACTGTGTGTCCTAATCTGCCACAATGGTGACATTGTCTAATAGACGGGAAGTACGTTCTGACCGGCAAGAGGCTGTAGTTGATTTCAATCTCACTATGATGTTCAGCACCCGCAAAACCAATTTTGATACTTTCAGTTGGTATCTATTTGCCCCTATTGTGGGGATCTTTCCTTTCAAGAGGAACTAGCCATACTAATTATGTCACCACTCGAGAGCCATAAGAAAATATCCCTAATGACACCATAGGTCTCCACGTAAGAATTTGGAATGAACGCTTTGATATTTCTAAATTTGAGCGCATCGCTCAACACGAATTTGTTTGCGTGTACAATCTTATCAAAAACACTTTATATAAGGCCTTTCCAACCGCCTTAATCCTTGTTATGCCGTCAAAATTCAGATCTCTAATTTTCCCATAAAGATGAAGACCATTCCTCATCCTCCTACTCTCCACACTCTCAACCCTTGACATATCTACCAGTACACATATCTCACCTTGATGCGTGGCCTCGTATAGGCGCACACGCTCCTCAAACAGCCAATATCTCTTTTGCATAGCACATCGCCATCATCTCCTCCGTTTTCCACCGCACCACTCTGGCCAACACCACCAACAGCATTCCCTGCAACTTCACCGCCAAAATCCATCGCATCCACAAAACTCTCATTAGCCACAGCTTCTCCCGCCTCGACCATTTTGCGTTTCACTTTCGTTTTGGCGCGCGTTCCAGCACACACACCAACATTGTCCACACAGACCTCTATCAAAGACTTCTGCTCGGTGACGCCATCTTGTGCTACCGATGACGCCATAGCCCCGCTTGGAACTCCCCAGTCACACGGGGCAGCTCCAAACAACAACAGGATCACACAAATTACCACTCCAGCTGGACCAATTAAGCAAAACCAGCATCAGGACACAGAAGAAAAATTTTTAAAACATTCACTTGAGGACATAAGCTCAAAAACAGTCCACTTAACCACAGAAAAAAAATTGCTTGTTAAACACTGTTCACCTGAGCTCTGATAACAACCTTTCACTTTGATATCACAATGGCGTATGTTGCGTCAGAAAACAGATAGAAAACAGATAATCGGTTTTTGATCATCAAGAGGAATGCAAACTTACTCAGACAAATCATGAAAAAATGATAATCAGTTATTGGTCACAAAGAGTATTGAGAAAAGACTGCAAATTGATTAAAAATATATCATCAGTTCTTAATCATGAAGAATAGACATATTTGACTATTCCTTGTGACTAACTTTATGTAAACTCACTTTTTAATCACCTTAAGTAGTCAAAAATGAGTAAGTACAGTGGCTTTCGAAAATTCAATCATCCAAATGCTGGCTGGGCGTTGTTATTTCTTTTGTGTGTTGAGTTTTGTTTCAGCTTTTTTGTTTTTTTCTTCACGCATTGAATAGTCTTGTTTTATTTTTGTTTATCTATTAATTTTTTTGTTTTTTTGCACAGTTTCGAAATTTGTTTCGCACAGCAATTTTTTTAAGGAGGGAAGTAGAAAAGGAGATGGGAAATAATAAGGTAAAATTTTATTTATTTGTTGGAATGAGAGGAGGGAGACACTTCAATTTAAAATCGAGAGAGAAAAGAAAACCAAATTAATTAAATTTTATTAAATTATTTTTATTTATGAATTAAGAGATCGCGCTACGGAATTCATAAAAAAAGTCGAAGGGCCATGAATAATTTTGCTGTTGCCTTTCGAAATAAAACGCGTTACTTCTAAACTTTATAAATTCTCGGTTTAATCTTCTTCAGGCGGGGTAACAAACTTAACTAACTTGAATCTAAAGTAAATAGGATTGGGGATATTGGGAAAACTGATTGCAGAAGCGAAATTTTAAGGAATGGAAAAATATGTATGGTCATAGGGTGGGAGAAAGGAGAAATGATGGAAGGGAGATTATTAATTGTACGAAATTTGGGGAAAGGGAAGGGACAAAAATTAACACCAATATCATCATAATAAAAAGTAATGGCAATAATTTCCTAAATAATTTGTATTTTATTCAAAATCAACGTCGAAAATTTAACCACCCTTTATAAAAAGAAGCTTTATAATCGGATACAAAAACTTTATAATCGGATACACCGATTGGTAGCTTTTATCCGCGTTATATGCCGGACATTAGCCCGTTACTTCAAGGCAATAATCGCGTGGTCCTAGGAGACTTTAATGCCCATCACGAACTTTGGCATTCTCTCCTATCCAATGACCAGAGAGGCACAGCTTTGGCCGAGCAAATCGATGGCTATACGGTTAGCACAGCGAATGAGGATGCCCATTATGGGTGGCTGCAGCAGCTCGCCAGATATCACCATTGTTTCGCCAGGTCTGATTAATGTCGTTACCTGGCAGCCCGTCATTGCACTTGGATCAGACCACCTCCCCATAATCCTCTTCATTAACAGACCAGCCGATTACATCATCTCTGAACGCCGTACTTTCTTGAACTATAAGAAAGCAGACTGGAATGGGTTCAGAGAATTCACCAACCACAGTTCAATGCACTACCCATACCCTCAGATGTTCGGGTTGCTGACAAGAAATTCCAAAACATAAATACGCGCAGCGGCCGCTCGCTTTATCCCTGCTGGTCGAATACCCGAAATACGACCTAACTTCCTAGCAGAGGCAGCGGGACTCGCAGCTGATCATAGAATCGGAGAACTAAATCTAGAAATCAGGTAGATGGTCGACGAATAAAAGCGGAGTCTATGGCTACAACATTTGAAGCACTGCAACTTAAGTTCCGATATCGGTAAATTGTGGGCAACGGTAAAGTCGCTATCGCTAAGTCGCATCTGGCAACGCTATGCCTGAGTAGAAGTGTGTTTACATCAGCTGTCTATTTTCTCATCTTTTTGTGTGCCTAAAAACTGTTTACAAGCGGAATTGCATCAATTTTGTCTTGAATTTACACAAAGTTTGTGAAATTAATGAAATTCAGTGGAGAAAATAAGAATTTGCTTGCCTTCAAATAAATTCATCATCCTGGTGTATGTTGGCGGATTGCGCAACGGGGTTTGCTGCTGTGATCATATTGCTGAATTACCAACGGTGATCGGCTATTGCTTTGTGTGCTGTTATTCGGATTACATTCTTATTTTAATCTGTTGCTGTTGCCGCTGTGTTGCTCCTGTGTACCATTTTGCTACCAACATCAATATGCCAAGTGCTAAATCTACCAAGTGCGGGGTCTGTGCTGACTTGATTACAAAGACGCAGGCGAGTGTTCTTTGTAAAATTTGCTCCCATTGGCTGCATGCAACTTGTGAAAATGTTCCCGATAAAGAACTGATGGCTATGAAGGCTGTGAAGACATTTCATTTCATTTGTGCTCCGTGTGAATCTAACCTCCACGAGTCAACCAAAGATACCCTGGCAGAAAAAATTGAAGGGATAAGTGAGAAGCTGGATGGCTTTATAGCGAACAACAAGGTAGAGCTAAATTCTATTAAAGCTGCGCTTGAAGTCATGAAGTCTCAAATGGAGTCCTGCTTGACTGAAATGAAGACTGATATAAGTCAATGCATACGACGCATTGACAAGGTCGAACAGCAACAGCTTCATAATTTTGTCACTGGAATCGGAAAATAATGCCTTGCATCGTCGGCTTAATCGTGGGGATATTGTAATAAGCGGATTACCTGCGGGCATTGAAGACCTTTCAGCCGTTGTGATGACTCTATGTGATTTTTATAAGGTTGAAGTATCGGCCCATGACATAAATTATGCCTGCTATATGTATAATCGAAAGATGATACTGGTGAAATTTAGTAATATACATAAGCGAGATACATTAATGAAGGCGTACTTTAGAACCCGATCCTTGAAGATTTGTGATATTGTCAAGGGATGTGATCTAACTAGTAGAGTGTACCTTAATGATCATCAATCTCCGGCTGCTGGGAACCTTAGTGCGATCTGCAGAAAACTTCTTCGTCAACAAGTTATAACTAAATTTAAAGTTTTAAATACTGACAAGCTAAAGGTCAAGTTGACATATCCTGACGGAAGAGAGGTCATTCGTGATGCCTGTGAGTGTGCTGCAGTTCTGGATGGAGGTGATGGTGTGCCTTTACAGTAATTATTATGTAATATCTTTTATTGTGTTTTTTTTTTTTGCATTATATGCTATTTTTATCTTATGCTTTTCTCCGTATATCTTTATTTTTTTTCTCTTAATTTTGGGTCGCAGAAATTGTTAACTTTTATCTGCTGCTTTGACGGCTGTGGTGAATGATTAATGTAAAATATGTTATGAATTTTTATTATTATTATATAAAAGCTTTCATAATGTTATTTATTGTTTATTGGTTCCCCGTTGTAATTGCTTTTTTTTAACTTTGATGTCATCTGACTCAAATTTGGGTCCTATTGTTAGTGACAATGCTTACATTAATTCAGCCTTGAGTGCGTGCGTTGATAAGTTGAGTGTTGCCCATCTTAACTGCCAAAGTATGAAACCTTTTGTAAATTCTTCGAAGTTTGATAATTTAAAATCTACTTTGCATGGTACATTGTTTGATGCAGTTGGTGTTTCTGAAACTTGGCTCAAAAGCAATGTTTCCAATCGTGCTGTTGATATACCAGGATATAAATTTTATAGGAATGATCGTAGTGGAGCTAGGGGCGGTGGTGTCGGCATTTATGTATCTAACAATCTGAAGCATAACGTGGTTTTTAAAACATCTACTTTAGGGCAGTGTGAATCTCTCTTTTTGGAATTATTTTCGGGTGAAACGAAGATTCTTTTTGGTGTTGTTGTTTATTTACCACCAGTGCACAGTGGTTCCTTTTTGTTTTTTTTTGGAAATAATTCTGTAACTTTTGAACGGATAATGCTATCTTGATGAAATTTAATATAGTTAAAGCTGAGGTGTTTTCGGAATGGTTTGGAAATATTCGGCCCCGAGGTGGTGTGGGGGCCACTGCGTGGCCCTTCAAAGTTGGTCACCTCGGGTGTTTCAAAATTTCAAATGCTTGAGGAATGTGCATTTATGAACCGATTTAAAAGATTTTTTGCATTTAGATAGTGCTTCGAAAAACCTTCAAAAAACATGTTTCCATGCACATGGTATCTCATTTAGGTCAAGAGATATTTGAGAAAATAAAAAAAATTGTGTCATTTTTGGACGAGGTTGATTTAGTATTTTTAAGGGTGTGAGCTCAGTTTTTCCTTGATTTTAAAGATATTTATATCGTTAGTTAGCTTATAAAATTCTGAATGAAATTGCTGAAGAAATAATGCAAATATTTTGTTCTAATCAAAAGTTATAAGCATCGCAAGTAAAAGTTTCCAAAAAAATGCATATTTTTACTGTTTTTTTGCAAAAAGGCGACTACATTCTTTCGTTTGTAAAAAAAATATTTCTTCCGGGAAGTGGCAATTTCTTTATTATTCCTCATAGAAATGTTGATGCAGATGCATTTAATGCTAAATTTGAATCAGTACAGCAAAATGGTTCCCCGGCAAGGAGAGTCAAAAATACCCCATTTTTTAAAAAAAAAAATTTTTGTTTTTGAAAATTCTCAAATCGCAAAGCGCCAACGAGAAAGCTCATTATATATTTTTTTGACCACATATGTGGATTAGTTAACCGTAACGTACTTCAACATCCCTGCCATAAACAAAGACAGTGTGGCCATTTTAGTAAAAAATTCGGAATTTTGGAACATATTTTCCCCGTTTTGGGAATTTGGGTATTTTGTTGTAAGATATGGCAACATATTGGTATTCGTTATTTTAAAGACAATTTTTTGTACATTATTCCAAAATTTCAATAAGATATTCTAGTCCGTTTGAATTTTACACTATTTTTCATATAAGATATTATTTCTCCAAATAATACGTTTTCACTAAATTTTATATATGACTCAGAATCAGGCCCAAAATAAAATGTGCTTTTAATTAATTTTTGTAAATTATTAAACCTTATGTTATTCCCTTTCCAATGATATGCAATACTTGTATGTCAACAGTTTATTTATTGTTTATATTTATAATCAAACTTCACTACCTCTGTAAAAAAGTATATATCGTGAAACACACATATATATGGGAGCTATATCTAAATCTGAACCGATATGCTTAGTTTTTTTACCCCATTAGAATAGTGAAAAAAAACTAAGATGTGCAAAGTTTTGTTAACATCAGAGCAAAAATGTGGTTTTTGGCTACAATAATCTATAAAAGGTTATGCCAATTTGTATGGGAGGTACCAGAAGGGGTACCTCCCTCATAAATATTTTAAGCAAAATTATTTTTTAAGTTATAAATTAGATTTTTAATGCAATATTCATATGTTTTTGCTGCTTTTTATTGTTATTATTATATAATATATATATAAATAATTTTATACCGGAAGAAGTTAAGCCCATCAGTGCATATAACTGAGACCCTAGATTCTTTCAGAAAAAATAAGTTTCGGGGCTTCTTAACCCAATAATGCTATGTCCGTCTGGCCGGCTGGGTCAATAGTTACTACGATAATTGGAGTAGTTCTTAATCAATTTAAATAGAAATTTACCAGTGACATAAAATTCACTAGTCGCGATGTTGGTTGGAAAATGGGCGAAATAGCCACGCCCCCTCAAGTACCTCCCATACAAAATGACCTATTTCACTAAAACCACTATATTGTCACTAACTTCCTGATGGAGGGCTCTACGAAGCTAAAATTTGGATGGTATTATTATTTGACAGCGTGTAGTATATACTGAAATAATGGGTCCGCTTGCCCCGCCCCTTCTAGTACCTCCCATACAAATTAGCATAACCTTTTATAGATTATTGTAGCCAAAAACCACATTTTTGCTCTGATGTTAACAAAACTTTGCACATCTTAGTTTTTTTTCACTATTCTAATGGGGTAAAAAAACTAAGCATATCGGTTCAGATTTAGATATAGCTCCCATATATATGTGTGTTTCACGATATATACTTTTTTACAGAGGTAGTGAAGTTTGATTATAAATATAAACAATAAATAAACTGTTGACATACAAGTATTGCATATCATTGGAAAGGGAATAACATAAGGTTTAATAATTTACAAAAATTAATTAAAAGCACATTTTATTTTGGGCCTGATTCTGAGTCATATATAAAATTTAGTGAAAACGTATTATTTGGAGAAATAATATCTTATATGAAAAATAGTGTAAAATTTAAACGGACTAGAATATATTAATGAAATTTTGGAATAATGTACAAAAAATTGTCCTTAAAATAACGAATACCAATATGTAGCCATATCTTACAACAAAATACCCAAATTCCCAAAACGGGGAAAATATGTTCCAAAATTCCGAATTTTTTACTAAAATGGCCACACTGTCTTTGTTTATGGCAGGGATGTTGAAGTACGTTACGGTTAACTAATCCACATATGTGGTCAAAAAAATATATAATGAGCTTTCTCGTTGGCGCTTTGCGATTTGAGAATTTTCAAAAACAAAAATTTTTTTTTTTCAAAAATGGGGTATTTTTGACTTTCCTTGCCGGGGAACCATTTTGCTGTACTGATTTAAATTTAGCATTAAATGCATCTGCATCAACATTTCTATGAGGAATAATAAAGAAATTGCCACTTCCCGGAAGAAATATTTTTTTTACAAACGTAAGAATGTAGTCGCCTTTTTGCAAAAAAACAGTAAAAATATGCATTTTCTTGAAAACTTTTACTTGCGATACTTATAACTTTTGATTGGAACAAAATATTTGCATTATTTTTTCAGCAATTTCATTCAGAATTTTATAAGCTAACTAACGATATAAATATCTTTAAAATCAAGGAAAAACTGAGCTCACACCCTTAAAAATACTAAATCAACCTCGTCCAAAAATAACACAATTTTTTTTATTTTCTTAAATAACTCTTGACCTAAATGAGATAACATGTGCATTAGACCGTATCACCTTACAGGCACACAAAAAAAAGTTCTCCGTACACCAGCGAATATGAAACATTGTTCCAAGGACATTTCAAAAAAAAATTTTTTTATTATTATATTATATTATATTTTGAATTAAAAAAATTGGTCTGCCACAGACAAACACATCGATATATCATACTTTAATATCTGAATGTAAATACTGAAGCTATGACAAATTTAAAAAGGTGGCCCCTACGATCGGCAACAATGAATCTATAAAAGCATTTTTTAGATAGTTGTGCTGTATTTATCGAGATACTTTCTTCGCAACAGTTTTATGGTTTTTTGCGAGCTATAAATTTCTATAATTAGGGTGTCACATTAGGGTGGTAGGAAATTAGATTTGGGGGGTAAGTACTAGAACGGTACACTTGAGGTCAATGGACCTAAGAGCAAAAATATTGGCCTTGCTGAGACAAAAATTTCGCTGTTTCAAGCTTTAAGATCGGACTGTTAATATGGAAAATATAACGAAAAAACTAAAAAGGCGACCCCTACGTTCGGCAAAAAAAATAAAAAAATTATTTTTTGAAATGTCCTTGGAACAATGTTTCATATTCGCTGGTGTACGGAGAACTTTTTTTTTGCGATACGGTCTAATGTGCATGTAAGCATGTTTTTTGAAGGTTTTTCGAAGCACTATCTAAATGCAAAAAATCTTTTAAATCGGTTCATAAATGCACATTCCTCAAGCATTTGAAATTTTGAAACACCCGAGGTGACCAACTTTGGAGGGCCATGCAGTGGCCCCCACACCACCTCGGGAGCCGAATATTTCCAAATCATTTCGAAAACACCTCAGCTTTAACTATTTTAAATTTCATCAAGATAGCATTATCCGTTCAAAAGTTACAGAATTAATTAAAAAAAAACAAAAAGGAACCACTGTGCAGTGGGAAATGTCTCAGCCTTTGAAGAGATTCATTCTGAGCTCTTTTTGAGGTATTCCAACATTATTGTTGTCGGTGATTTTAACTGCAACATGTTTAATATATCAAGATCGAGTCTGATTCGCGCTACTTGCTCTAGACAGAACCTTTCAATTCTGCATAATACTAGACCTACGCATTACGATGTTGCGCATGGTACTTCGTCTCTAATTGATTTTATGCTTGTGAGTGATTCTCGTATGGTACATTGCTCTGATCAAGTTCAATGTCCGTCTATCTCACACCATGCCCTGGTTTTTGCTTCAGTCGACGTCAGTGTCCAGCGTTTTGATGAATTTATTGAGTATCGTGCTTTTAATAGAATTGACTGGGAAGGTATTTTTGCATATTTAACAGATTTTGACTCTTCGACAATTTTTTCTTCTGTTGATGTGAATGATAAGTGTACTCTAGTTTCCGCGTTAATTGAACATCTTTTTACGTTTGTGCCTATAGTCCGAAAAAGGTTTCGTTCCTGTAATGCCGATTGGTTAAGATCGAATACAATTTTATATGCTAAATCCCTGAGAGATTTTGCTATTAGAGTATATCAATTGAACCGAACTCGTGACAATTGGAAAATTTTCTGTAAGTATCGTAATAAGGTAAAATCTGTAATTCGCAATGAAAAGAAGAAGCATTTCACAAAACTCTTTAGTGGCGTTGATTGTAATCACTTGTGGCGAATTCTAAGGAACTCTGGCTGCGTTGGGAAAAACGATGTTGTTTATGATGGAGATTTAGACGTTGCTAACAATTACTTCGCAGGAAGTGTGCAAACTGGTACCTCTATGAACATTGATTTTGAATCTTTTCTTAATACTGATGACTCGCATTCGTTCAACTTTGTCAGTGTTGATGAGCTTGGTGCTGCTTTAAATATAATTAAATCCAAATCGGTTGGTGTTGATGGCATTCCCGTAACATTTTTGAAGTTAATTTTTCCCTATATTTCGGATATTATATTAAACTTGATCAACTCTATTATAACCACATCAGTTTTTCCCAATGCATGGAAAACAGCCCGTGTTGTTCCGATACCTAAATCCGCAGTTGTAAATGGACCTGAAGACCTAAGGCCAATTTCGATTCTTCCAGTGTTGTCAAAAGTGTTTGAGCACTTATTGAAGGAACAAATGTTGGCTAAATCTGCGAACAAACTTTTTCATGACCAATATGCTTTTCGTCGTGGTTTGTGAAAGAGTTTTTGGGCTGCTCATTTTTAAGTTTTGTTAATTATCGTAACTTAATGCTTTTTCTACAAGGTTATTAAAAATGGTGTACCCGTTTCTCTCTGCGCTTTATTCAGTTTCTCACGCTCCACTAGAAATGTGCAAATAATAATACCCGCAATAATGGATTCGGTGTTTGGGAGATCTTTTGTTATTAGAGTTGCTAGATTTTGGAATCAGCTTCCTAACCCTTTGAGGTCTTTCGGATATACCAGCAATGCCTTTCGGTTAAAAATTTTTGCGTATCTGTCTTTAATGGAAACATAGTTAAAGGTGTTCTTACTAAATTTCAATATATATCTTGATTACTTTTGTATCTCCACGTTTGTAAGTACCTTTCATTATTTTGTCATTATTTGCTCCTAATAAATGAGCTTATTGTCACTAATGAGGACTTATATTTATAACGCTAATTTTTTTGCTTTTAAATTTAAATCACTTATTTTTAGTAATTACGGCTGGGGAGCCAATGTTAGGGTTATACAATTGGAACTTTGTAATTGTTATCTAAATTGTATTTATTTTTTTTTTCTTCTTATTCATAGAAATATTTTTGTATAAGAATGATTAGTTCTAAGATCTTTGAATACTCAGTATTGTATTTATTTATATTGCTCACTAAATTGAAATACCTTTTGTATAAGTATGATTATTAGCTCTAAGATCTTTTGAATACTCAGGAATGTATTGCTGTGTAATATGTTTTTTTGGCCTTATAGGCTTAGTATTACTGAATAAATGAATAAATAAATAAATAAATTCTGGCAGGTGAGAAGACCGGACGGCAATCACATTTGGTGCTACCACTTTGATTGACCCAATGAGTTGCGCGTGTTATTTTAACCATTAATTTGTTGAGCACCCCGAGAGTGATAGGGCGAAAAGGAGAGTAATGCTTCGTATTCATGCTCTCCGAGCCGAAGAAGCTCCACCACAATTTACAGTTGGAGAAGTTGCAGATGTCATCCGCAGCGCAAATACGGTCATCGTGGCGCTTAATTACACTTTAATACAAAAAAAAATATTTTTCATTTTTCTGGGTGTCTGAATTGTGATTCATATGGTTATTCATATCATGATTTCAAATATGTTTTCAGGTTTTTTTCATCAGGCACAGTTTTTTAGTTATTTGGGTTTACATTTTTTCAGCATTCTTCATGTTGCATTGAAATACATTTTGCATAAATGTAATAAATACTTTATTTGATCCCACAGAATCTTTTCTAAATACAATAACCGATTCAGTAGAGCTTAAAACATGAAATATGAGGAGAAAAAATATGTATTTTCTACTAGTTAAGAAAGTTTTTAATTTTTTATGCAGTAGGCATATATTTTCCTTCGTAACGCTTTTCTAAAGTTAGATTGTCTTTGTGGAACCTTTCATCATATCCATCGGACACGTCGCTGCAGTATTTAAAAAAGAAAACAAAATAAGAGGGCAAAATGCACTTTCAAGGACATGTTGCATCCCCAGTTTACATAGAATATTAAAAAGAGAATAAGGTGATTATAAAATAGAGAATAAGGTGATTATAAATTGCAGCCGAAAAGGCATGCTACTGATGTTGCCACCTGTTTATACTATTTTTTTTAAACAATCGCCTCCATACAAATTTTTAATGGAAAACAAAACTTATTTTCAAATAACTAAAAAACTATGCCTGATAGAAAAATGTCTTCGCTGCGAAAATTTCCGCCACCAAATCATCGGCCACACTGTTCACCGCATGGACAGCGAAAGTGAATGAGCAGCTCAATGTGATAGTCGATGGCACAACAATTCATACCACTAATCACCCCAAGGTCATGGGTGTCACATTTGACAGCCTCCTCAGATTCAACGCGCACGCCACATTTATGTGCAACAAGATGATTAATAGGAACATGGTCCTCAAGTCGCTTGCCGGCAGCACTTGGGGAACTGACAAAGAAACCTTGTTGATCTCCTACAAAGCGATAGGTCGGTCTGTGGTGAACTATGCAGATCCAGTGTGGGGAGACGCAGTGGAGAACCTGCAGACATGCCAAAATGCCGCCCTGAGAACTGCATCAGAGTGCCTCCTCATGTCATCTGTGGATCACTTACCCGAGGAGACGAAGGTCATACCCGTGCGCCGACACAACTTGCTTCTTTCGAAACAGTACCTGCTTAGATGTTACCGGTCCAGCCATCCCAACCACCATCTTATGGATAGGATCCCTCCTCCCAGGAAGGTCAGGAAAGACCTTTATGATCTAAAGCGCGAGATCCAACGGTACAAGAAAGAGCCTCTAGATCAAAAAACATTTCAGGCAGGCTTAGCAAACATTCACTCAGACGCAGTCGTGGAAGCAGTGAATAACTACAGAGTGAATGTCGTGCTCGCAGCACACCCTCCATCAGTGGCTTCGGAGGAAGAGGTTTTACCGCGGCAGACGAGAGTTGCTTTGGCCCAACTAAGATCTGGCTGGTGTAGCCGCCTCAATTCGTACTGGGCAAGAATTGATGGCAATACGTCGAACGCCTGTCCCGCTTGTAACCAGGGACCACACGACACCCTGCACCTTTTCAACTGCCCTGCCAAACCAACTCCACTTGTTTCCAAATCTCTTTGGACCCACCCAGTGGAAGTAGCCACCTTCCTTGGACTCAATACAAACGCAGCAGAAAACTCTGTAACGCGGGGTCCAGACAAAATATGTAATTAAAAAAAAAATTACAACAAGAAAATGTGAGTCTCAGGCATATATATATTAGGATATATATATTAGGATATATTAGATAAAACAAAAACAAAACACTTGTAAAATATCCCGCTGAGAGAGAAAAAAATTTTTAATTTATGAATTCCTATCACCCCATACCAATTTTCCCCTTCACCATTAACCCTCAGAAAGAAAAGTTTAAAGAACCATTTGTATATGGGTATTTCCAGATGAAGGACAGACGATTTTATAGTATAAAATGTAATATTTTTAACTTTTTGTTTTTGTAATCATATAATACATGGCATATATTCGAAATTTTCTATACTTAAAAAAACTGAATTACCCTTTCCACCCCATGAATGAGGTATGGGATAGCTTCTCGCGTTGTTATGAATTAACACGCTTTCTATTTTTAGATTCACAACTAACGGCACCTACTTGTTTATGGATGAATGCGAACGTCACTGTTTGAGAAGCTCTTACTAGACATGCCGATTAACTCGACACTAATACTGCGAAGTTGCTGTCGACAACATTCGAGGGAAGCCGACAATGAAAGAAAAAATTTTTTTTTAAGATGACTGGAGCCAATATTTGAACCTGTGATCTCCCGCATAGTAGTCGCGTGTTCTAACCACTATGCCAAGGCCGGTAACAAAATTCTCTATACACCATTTTTAATAAAAATCAGTTTTTGATGGGTAAAGCTAAGTATCGACGGTTGCCAGAAATAGCAATTTTGTCAAATCTGCTAATGTACCGGCAATGTACTGACATGGACAGTGTTGCCAATATAATTAATCTCTGCAAATGGTGAAATTTGCATATGCATAAACTTCGCACATCTGCAAATTAAATGTGTTTGCAATTATCTTTCAAAAATTTTAAGGTGGCAACATTTTGCTGTTCACGCGATTATCGGATGTCTGGCAACATTGTTGTTTTACAATGCTTTTTCTGCAAACGTTGCCATACAGAATTTAAAGTGCACACGGTTGTTGGAAATTTTTTGGGCAATATTGTAAGATCTGGTCTGTACGTAGCTTAAGAGGCGATTTACACGGTGCAACTCGTTGCATGCAATTATTGAATTCTCTTTTAAAGTTTCTTCTAAAAATCATGAACATTTACAGGAGGAGTTTTTGCATGCAATTTTTTGACGTTTATTTTGCCAATCTTCTTTAGTTGTTCATTCGTTGAAAATCAATTTGTTCGTAATTAAAGTTGTTTAATTTTGTGTTTTGCAATTTTTTGACGTTTATTTTGCCAATCTTCTTTAGTTGTTCATTCGTTGAAAATCAATTTGTTCGTAATAAAAGTTGTTTAAGGAATTACAGAAATAAAAATGGAAGATTATAATAAAGAAGAAATAATGGAAACTCTCTTGGACGTTACTGAACTGGCTGTTGAAGCATTAGATTTGGACAGCAGCGGTGATGTGGAAATTATTTTGGAGTTGTTGGAATGCTGCAAAAGTGTAGATTCTTTACCAAATAAAAGAAGAAAGAGGGAATGGGTGAAAGAATGGCGGGTCGATCGAGTGGAACGCGGCACATTTTCGTTTGTTATGAATGAGCTTTCCAATGATGCGCTATCATTTTTAAATTATTTGAGAATGACACGGGAAACTTTTAACTACATTCTTGGACGGATTGAAAACGATATAAAAAGGAATGACACAATAATGAGAAAATCAATAACTCCAGCAGAGAAGTTAGCTGCCACACTTCGGTATCTTGCTACTGGAGAATCCTATAAAAGCACAAATTATCAAACAAGAATTTCTGAATCAACTCTTTGTGCTGCAATTCCAGAAGTATGTGAGGCTATTTGGAATAATTTTAAACATGAATATTTAAAGGTATGTATCTTTTATACAAAATTGAAATAAAAGTCTTTGATCGATTGGTTTTAAAAATACTGTAATTGGTTTTTGGTTTATTTAAAAAATTAATTGGCTTGTTTAAAAAAAACACAAATATTTTGTTTTGAAAAATTCATTTGAAATAAATAAATGCTCGAATATTTGTTGAGTAAATTGCAATTTAAAAATCTTCATCATCTAGCAGACCTTCCAAAGATTGTTGTAAAATATCTGGCGAAGATAAAGATGATTGAACTGTAATGTCTGGAGAGAGCGAATGCAAGGTGTTGAAGTTATCCGATGTTGGCCGAAATGGACGAACTGGAACAAATCCGTATGATGAGCTTGAATTATCTGATAATTGTGATGGTGGTCGAACAATAGAGCAGCTGGGTAAAATTGTTGTGAATTTCGACCCCATCTGTGACTGAAATCCGTATGATGAGCTTGAATTATCCGATAATTGTGATGGTGGTCGAACATTAGAGCAGCTGGGTAAAAATGTCGATATCGACCCCATCTGTGACTGAAATCCGCTTGAGTTCGATTCAGCTTCAGTTTCTTCATCTTCCACTAATGCTTCTCGAAGTATTTGTTGTATTTTCCAAGCAGTATCTCGTTGCAGTTTTTTGCTTTTTAACTGGTTTATTTCAAATACAACCTGCTTACCAAGCCAATCATAGGTACTTTTTTCTTGAAGCTTGGAAGTAAGGATATCTTTTACGCTATCTATTCGCTCCCCCAGTTTGTATGTTTTTTTCTGAAAAAAAAACAAGAAAATAAATATTAATACAACTTTTACAAAGCCTTATATGGAAGCAAATCACAAATCTACAGTTTTAAACAAAGTATTGTAAAATAATAGACCAAGAACCACGAATACGACACCTTTGTGAATATTTTTTTTTAATTATTCTGATAGCATTTATAAATAATTTCTTTAATTTTAATTACTTGTTACAGTTTCCGACAACAAAAAGCGAATGGGAAGCTATTGCGGATAATTTTTCAATCAAATGGCAATTTCCCCATTGCTTGGGTGCATTGGATGGCAAGCACATCGTTTTTCAGTCACTCCGAAAAGATGGGTCATATTTTTATAACTACAAGGGGACTCATATCATTGTTTTGTTGGCTCTTGTTGATGCTGATTGCCGCTTTATATATATTGACGTTGGATGCAACGGGCGCACTCATGATGCTGGGGTTCTTTTACAAAGTGATTTGAAAAAGGTTATTGATAATGCTGAAAAATACTTTCCAGCAGATCAAGTAATTGGAAATGGACGAAAACTGCCATATGTAATAATTGGCGATGATGCTTTCCCGCTTCAAAAGCATATTATGAAGCCGTACTCGCACAACACAAATATTAAAGAAAAAAAAATATTTAACCTTCGCCTTGCAAGAGCTAGACATGTTGTTGAACAAGCTTTTGGGATTCTGGCCAGCAGATTCAGGATTTTCCAACAAGCTATGAATTTATCTGTTGAAAAGGTGGAGCTCGTAACCAAAACTTGTTGCGTTTTGCACAATTTGTTGAGCAGTAAAAATGAAAACTATGTTAATGACCCATCACCACCTGAGACTTCTACATCGGCTTCATGCAGTACAGAAGGAAACCAACTACCAAGAGGTGCAGCACAGCACGTTCGACAAGGGTTTGAAGAATATTTCAACAATGAAGGAAAACTACCTTGGCTAGATAATAAGTTGTAGTGGACTAATTGAAAAAATACAAGTTCCTGTAAAAATACATAATACAAATAATAAACAAAACTATAAATTTGGAAAAACTTACTCTTTTATTGGGATTATGTTGAGCTTTATCTTCATTATTTGTAACAGGCTGGTCCTCCGGCGTAATACTAGACATGCTTTCATTCATCTGTAAATATAATGAATCAAATGTGTGAACATATTCGTGTGTGCCAGGCAAAATCACCTGTCTTTTAAAAATTTGAGGTGTCCAAAAAAAACCGCATTATTTTGTGCTTTTCCAATACTTCGAGATGTAAATAAATATAACATGAATTATTCTCAAAAATTCTCCAAAAGCACATAATAATGCTATTCACATGCATTTGTCCGTTTACCACTTTTTTGGCTCATTCCATAGAATTCCGGAAGAACTTCATATTTTTTTGGACTCCTCCAAGGGACAGGTAATTTTCGCCATTAACAATTTTTACTTACCTCAAAAATATTTGATTCGGATTTTCTTATGGCACAATGAGATTTCAAAAATTCCATTTGGCCAAAACACCAGAGCTTGGGCTCATAAACGTCTTCTGCACCAACACCACTTCTTTTGCTGTTAGCAACTTCTCGCGATTCCTTGGTGTATTGCGTCCTCAAAGAATGAATTTTTTTTTTTACCGCCTCAAGAGTGATATCTTTATTTATTTTTTTCAATTCTTCGGTAATATTGAATAATGAATTGGAACGTTTTACCCGGTCCAAATAAACAGGATCTTTGACATTATAAAGATTTTCATTTTCCTGGTACTTTATAAGTAAAAGTTCCACCAATTCTTTATTCCACATTATTTATTTTTTATTTTACCAATTATTTACGACACACAACACTTTAGAAGCCGAAATGGAAGATTCTATTAAAGAACAAATCAAGAAATATCTTTTTGGCGTTATCTTCACAATTTCATAAAATATAACATTAGTTTTTGTCAAAAATGCTGCTAATACACGATACAAACACTTTAGAAGCCGAATACGAATAAAACAAATTAACAAAAATACGAACGATAGCAAAAAGAAATGTCAAAAAATGTCTTGAAAAACGAAAACCGTGCAATTTTTGCTACCCCGCTTGCTTCTCTACACCGTTTGCCCTCAAACAATAGTTGCATGCAAATTTGCACGCAACGAGTTGCACCGTGTAAATCGCCTCTAAGTCTTCGTATATGTCGTTTACGCCTCCTCAAAAATTTTGGACCCAAAGTCCTTTTCATTGGCTTTATTTTTCAATATTTAAGTTTCCTCTATCTACCTTTTTATTTATTTTCGTATAAAAAACCCTCTATATACCATCGAATTGTGTGTAATTTTTCAATTCCAGAAACTTTTATTTTCAAGCTACCACTTAAGCATAAATGCTTAAAGGTATATAGACGTATGTTCCTTTCAACGCTTTCTGTAAGAAGCGGCATGATTATAGGCTGGGTGATGCCTGAAGATAAATCGAAGTATGTATTTTATTAACACAGAAAAAAAATTAGTAAGGGCTATTAGTGCCGCTAAACAATTTTTGAAAGCGTATTTTACAAAGCTGGATGAAATTGAGTGCCACTATTGCCAAAAGGACTCTAAGAAAAGATACATTGCTTTTAAAACAAAAACGGATATATACAAAGACTGTTAATAAATGCTCGGATGAAGGTATTGATCCGGTCTCAATTTTCACATTTTGTAAATACTTTGCTGAACTGAATTTAGCACTGCACAGTAGTTCCTTTTCGGTTTTTTAAAATAAATTCTGTAACTTTTGAACGGATAATGGTATCTCGATGAAATTTAAAATAGTTAAAGCTAATGTGTTTTCGAAATGATTTGTGTTTTCAATGTGTTTTCGAATGAAAATAAAAAAATAGAGCCCTTAAATATTTTCAAGGTTGTGAGCTCAGTTTTTCTTTGATTTTAAGATATTTATATCATCGTTAGTTTGCTAATAAAATTCTTAATGAAATTGCTGAAAGAAACAAACATTTTGCTCCATTCAAAAGTTATAAGCATAGCAAGTAAAAATTTCCAAAAAAGGTTTATTTTTAATGTTTTTTTTTTTTGCAAAAAGGCGACTGTTTTCTTTCGTTTGTAAAAAAAATCTTCCGGGAGGTGGCAATTTCCTTATTCTTTCTCATAGAAATGTTCATGCAGATGCATTTAATACCAAAGTCAATAATACACCATTTTTGGAAAACATTTTTTTAATTTTTTTAAATTCTCAAATCGCAACGCGAGAAAGCTCATTATATATTTTTTAACCACATATGTGGACTAGTTAACCGTAACGTATTTCAACATCCCTGCCATAAACAAAGACAGTGTGGCCATTTTAGTAAAAAATCGGAATTTTGGAACATATTTTCTCCGTTTTAGGATTTTGGGTATTTTGTTGTAAGATATGGCAACATATTGTTATTCGTTTTTAAGGACAATTTTTCCAAAATTTCGTTAAGATATTCCAGTCCGTTTGAATTCTGCCCTATTTTGCATATAAGGTATTAGCTGACCTGGCTCGCGAGCCAAGAGCCCAAATAAAGAGCTGGCTCGCGAGCTAAGAGCCACAAAATTGTAAATGAGCTCTCGGCTCGCGAGCTAGGAGCCGCAAAATTTCAAATGAGCTCTCGGCTCGCGAGCCAGGAGCCAAAATAAAGAGCTGGCTTGCGAGCCAAGAGCCAAAAAAGAGCTGGCTCGCGAGCCAGGAGCCAAGAGCCCAAAAAGAGCCAGCTCGCGAGCCAAGAGCCACGAGCCCAAAAAGAGCTGGCTCGCAAGCCAAGAGCTCAAAAAAGAGCCAGCTCGCGAGCCATCTCGAGAGCCCATTTGAAATTTTATGGCTCTTGGCTCGCGAGCTAAGTACCAGTCATATACTAAAAAGTAATTTTTGTCAAAAAAAAGTACCTTGGTACCGAAAAGTACTTTATGGTACAAAAGAGTACTCTGGTACAAAAAAAGTACTTTGTGCCGAAAAGTACATTAAAAGTACTCTTTGGTACACAAGAGTACTCTGGTACAAAAAAAGTACTTTGTGCCAAATAGTACATTAAAAGTGCTCTGGTACAAAAAACAGTACTTTGTACCGAAAAGTACATTAAAACACCTTTTGGTACAAAAAAAGTACACAAGTACAAAAAAAAGTATTTCTTACCGAAAAGTACATTAAAAGTACTCTTTGGTACACAAGAGCACTCTGGTACAAAAAAAGTACTTTGTGCCGAAAAGTACATTAAAAGTACTCTTTGGTACACAAGAGTACTCTGGTACAAAAAAGTACTTTGTGCCAAATAGTACATTAAAAGTACTCTGGTACAAAAAACAGTACTTTGTACCGAAAAGTACATTAAAAGACCTTTTGGTACAAAAAAAGTACTCAAGTACAAAAAAAGTACTCAAGTACAAAAAAAAGTACTTTGTGCCGAAAAGTACATTAAAAGTACTTTTTGGTACAAAAGAGTACACTGGTACAAACAAAAGTACTTAGTGCAGCAAAAAGTGTTTTTGGGACAATAAAAGTACTTTTTGGTACAAAAGAGTACTCTGGTACAAAAAAAGCACTTTGTGCCGAAAAGTACATTAAAAGTACTTTTTGGTACAAAAGAGTACTCTGGTACAAAAAAATACTTTGTGCCGAAAAGTACATTAAACGCACTTTTGTACTACAAAAAATAAGCACTTTGTGCCGAAAAGTACATTAAAAGTACTTTTGGTACAAAAAAGTACTCTGGTACAAAAAAAGTACTTTGTGCAACAGAAAAGATTTTTTGGCCCAATGAAAGTACTTTTTGACATAAAAAAGGACTTTTAGTACATAACTTTGGCTCTTGGCTCGCAAGCCAGCTCTTTTTCGGCTCTTGGCTCGCGAGCCAGCTCTTTTTGGGCTCTTAGCTCGCGAGCCAGCTCTTTATTTGGGCTCGTGGCTCGCGAGCCGAGAGCTCATTTGAAATTTTGTGGCTCCTGGCTCGCGAGCTGAGAGCTCATTTAAAATTTTGTAGCTCTTGACTCGCGAGCCAGCTCTTTATTTGGGCTCTTGGCTCGCGAGCCGAGAGCTCAACCATTTGAAACTTTGGGGCTTCTGGCTCGCGAGCTGAGAGCTCATTTGATATTTTGTAGCTCTTGGCTCGCGAGCCGAGAGCTGGTTTAAAATTTGTGGCTCCTAGCTCGCGAGCGAGCCAATACGAACCCTGCTTATAAGTTTGTATTACAATGCTGAGTGCCTTTTGTTATTCTACCTGTAAATGATGCAGATTTGGGAAATGTTTTAATTCGTGGGTATTCGATTTTTTTTCTGTCGTAGGTCTCGGTGACGTGCACCACTGATCTCAAATAATTCCATATCAAATGTCAAGACGAATGGTACTATATTCCCACAGCTATTGCGTTTGGAAGACAGACTCGGGCAGGGCCACCCATTTTTGGCTAGATCACATTTTTTCGCGTTTATTGCACACCCTATTTTAAATCCCGCCCTTTTCCTTTAAAATACGTATACTTATCTTAATTGAATTCACACCAAATTTCATGGTCATTCGCAAAATAGTTCTTCAGACATCAAATAATAACAAATTACGTTTAACGGGATGGGCCACGCCTAACGATCTGGTACTTCAGATTCCACACTTTAACAAAGTATCTCCCAGGCGGGGCCACGTCTAATAATCAAATCACGACAGTTTTTAACTTAATCTTATTGCATCCACTCCTAATTTAAAGTCACTTATTGTAGTAGTAAGAGAGATATGTATTGCATTTGTGTTAATGGGATGGAATGGGTATAGGATGAATGGTACATCCTATAAGTTTCAAATTTTATATACATACATAAATGAAGTATTTGTCAGAGCCTATTAAATACACTTATGGAAAAAATCATGTAAAATCAACCAAAAATTAACAAATTATCATGTTGTTATTTTTTAAAACGATAAGCCGTTTTAATGTTTTAACATGATACACGGTTTTTTTTATTTTCTTAGTATTAACATTAGCTAGTGTTAAGTTGACATATATATCCTTTTACTTCAAAAAGGTTTATTATTGTTAAGTTTAACAGTTAATCATTTTAATTTAAATTTTTATAATGTTAATCCATAGAGAAAATCAGGTATTTTGTACATGATCTTTGGTTAAATTAAAAGTATTGGCCATGCCAGATTTACGCGAGAACCGCGATAAATTAACGCGATCCACTTTGTAGAATCAACATGAATTTTTTTTCAAGGTAATCTTAGTGACCGTTGTGAAATTGCATTTAAATTTCGATGAATCAAAATGATTCACTATTAAATAAAAATTACTCACCTATAAAAATTTAAAAGACTGTTGTGAAATAAACCTTAGTAGCAATGAAAAATATGCATAAAAATCTCCATGAATTAATATGAAACACTGCAAAATTACCACTCAAGCTTTAGTTATCCTTCATTCAATTGAAAATAAACAGAATACGATTTCAAGTTATATACATTCAGAATTTATTTTGTAAGGAACTAAAATGATTTTAATCGGACACATTTAATTTATTACAAAGTTTGTGAATATGAAGAGGCGGTGATATAAATTCCAATATATTTAAAAAAAGTATGCTCTTCTATGACATCCCCTATCACATAGGCTTGGAGATGTGTTTTAAAATAAAGAATTTTGTGTTCAAAACAAATTAAAAAAGTTCTTGTTTGCAATCCTTTTTGTATTCTATTCCATTAAATGTCACCTTAGAATAAAACTGAAGTTGCTTTAAATCGAATTTAAATCGTTTGTGGCCTTGTCATATAGTTTCCCGTTGGATTTAAGCCTTTTCCACGAAAATTGTAATGATATATCACAGAAAAATAAGTAATATTATTAGTAACGCACAGTTTATTAAGTTATGTTGTTTAATAAAATTATAATCAAATTAAATGAATTAAATTAAATAACAGAAATGTGTTCTTAACATATTACAATAACAAACAGTTGGAAAATTTTAAATGATAAAACAAACTTAATGCTTTAACTACCAAATCTTCCGAGGGAATCAATGCATTATTTTCGAATTGAACTTCATAATATCTTTCATTGTCATTGACATTCCTTTTTGCGAGAAACTCTCCGTTATAATGTTTATTAAAGCCAAAAAGTCAAAAATCGAAAGTGTATCGGCCTAAAATTAGTTTTTAGACAAATAGTTACACATGTATAATACATTACAACTTAGGGTTTAATGCTTACATAATTTTGCCTCCAATTTTTGTTCGACAAAATTTTACATTTTATTGTATGTTTTGATAATTTTGAATGATGTAAATGTGAAAAATTTCGGGGCTTAAGTCTAGTATATGGACACAAGCCCGATTGGGTTAAAAATTTAGGTATATATAAACATTGCTATCCTGAGTATCATAGTGTTATTTTTTATTGGGGAAAAATTATAGTTTACGAGATATGGCCCCGTTAAAATTGGAATCTATATATGTTAATATCTCCGACATCTGGCGACGGATCGAGACTATATATATATCATTGGAAAGCCCTCTGAAAAAGCTTTCCAACCGTATATATACAAATTAAAGATCAAAGATTAAAGTCTCCTCTTTCGTTTGGTGCAAAAAAATAAAACCGTTATGTACGCATTTTTTGGAAATAAAATTATTTTATTACAAAAAGTCAGGGTCCAAAATGGGTTAATTTAATTTTTGAGCACATAATGGGTTAATAAAACTATTTGTATATATACGGTTGGAATGCTTTTTCAGAGGGTTTTCCAATGATATATATATAGTCTCGATCCGTCACCAGATGTCGGAGATATTTATATATATATAGATTCCAACTTTAAGGGGCAATATCTCGTGAACTATGTCCGTCCCCAACAAAATTTTTGTTTTATTCTCATTTTAGCACAAATCCCTACAACCTCAAAAAAAAAATTAAAAATCTACGTCGTGTGTTCATATACTAGACTTGTTCCAATTTCGGATAATTATTCCGAAATGCCTTTCCCAATGGAAAAATAGAAAAATTCTCGGTGGAAAAATCAGAAATTCCGAAAAAACTCGAAACATTTGGATTTTTTTGGAAATATTTTGCATCGCAAATTGAATTTTTGTATGCAATTGTTCGGACCGTCCGTGGCATAGTGGTTAGAACACGCGACTACCATGCGGGAGATCGCAGGTTCAAACCTGGCTCCAGTCATCAAAAAATTGTTCTTTCATTGTCGGCTCCCCTCGAATGTTGTTGACAGCAACTTCGCAGTATTAAGTGTCGAGTCTAGTAAGAGCTTCTCAAATAGTGACGTTCGCATTCGTCGATAAACAAGTAGGTGCCGTTAGTTGTGAATCTAAAAATAGAAAGCGTGTTAATTCACAACAATGCGAGAAGCTATCCCATACCTCATTCATGGGGTGCAAAGGGAAATAAGTTTTTTATGCAATTGTTCCATAGCGGCTTTTCGATTGGAAAAATAGAAAATTATAGAAAAATTTTAATTTTTTTTCGACGAAATTTTACATTTTATTGTATGTTTTGATAATTTTGAATGATGTAAATGTAAAAGATTTCGGATAATAATTCCGAAATGACTTTTCGAATGGAAAAATTCTTGGTGGAAAACTCGGAAAATTCCGGGAAAAACTCGAAAAGTTTGGATTTTTTCGACGATGATTTTAAACGCACAGTGGCTGAAAATCGTTTTTCATTGGCCAAAATTCTGTAACTTTTGAACCGATCAAAATATTGAAGTACTTTTTTTTAATGGATAGATATTTAGTTCAGCTTGACTCCGTTTTAATTACATTTAAATTGATTCAGGACTTTTCAAGGAATTCTGGGTCAAAGTTGAACTTTTGATTTTTTTAACTTTTAGAGTGAAATATGGGTATATTATTTTTCTAATCATTAACAAATTTTATATTTGGAACTTAATAACAATTATAAAAATTTTTTGTAATATTGGAATTTTTTTAATGTTACACTCAAAAAAATTTATACACTCAAACAAAAAAAGTAAAATCAACTGGAGATTTTGCTATTATTACAGAAAAATTAATATCAAAGAATATTTACACTAAAAACAAAACTTTAATAATATTATTTAAAAATCTTGCTTAAAAAACAAACATTTTAAATAAAAACTGCAACAGATTTTTATAGGATTTAAAACCGTGGTAGTGTGTTTGTAAATATATATCAGTCAGGTAAACTGATTAATAAATACCATCGCTCAGTATAAGATATTGTTTAAGTCTTGAAATATTGAAATTAATAGATTTTTAATTAAAATAAAATTGCTCATTTATTATTTTTTGTCTGCTTGTGAAGCAAAAACGTAAAAAAATTAACTTATTTGGACGAAAGGTACAATTAGGGGCAGCACACCGTGTTTGAATTTTTTGTTTCGTAAATCAACGTTCAATTTACGCTTACCTTATCAAAATTTGTCTGAAAATTTGTCTGAATGGAAAATATCGGTTATCTATATGGGAGATACCAGAAGGGATGTGTCAAATTGTTAGGGTTTCTGAGGTTTTGCCGCCTACTACAAGAAAAATTAACTGACCAAATTAAAATTAACCCCCAGGTGCCGGTTTGGAAGTTATGGGAGAAATATTAATTGTCCAAAAATAGGTAATTTTGTATGGGAGCGTACATTAGCGTACATCATACGCAAAATTTGAGTGAATTCACTTTGCTAACCAAAAAGATATGTATGCAAAATTATGAGGGTCAATTCGGTCATTTGTATGGGAGGTACCAGAAGGGGTGTGGCAAAGGTTTCGGTTTTCTTAGGGTTTGTCAAATTTTGCAATATAAATAAACTGACCAAAATCACATATCCTCCGATCGTCTGTTTGGCAGCTATAAAAGAAATATTAATTATACAAAAATAGGTTATTTTGTATGGAAGGTACCAGAAGGGGTGGGGCTATTCTGCTCATTTACAATCCCATAAGTTCATTTTAAATATATTTATACTGGTAAATTTTCATACCGATCCGTTAAGGTTTACTCGAATTAAGTATACGAGTTCTTATTGGGCTACTTATAGGGCGTAATTTGATTTTTTTAGAGTAATTTCATTAAAATGAAAAAAGTTTTCTACCGGCGGCCCGTGACGGGTACAAAAGTATATATAGGGTTAAAGAGGACACTTTCACCTTTCTCTGGGTGGTATACGTTTCTTGTTCCCTAGAAGTTCTATTCCACTAAAGTTTAAATTTGAGAAAAATATAGTAGTTTCATAAAAATTTCATAACGCCCCTAATATTAAACGCAAGAGCTGTGACCACTTACAACAACTAGAGACTATAATCCTACCAACATTATAATAAAGACCGCAGTCAACTATCGATGATAGCTTGCGAGTAGTAACCATTTATTTATGAGGAAAAAACAAAAAAAAAACATCTTTTTCTGAAATTAAAAAAACAGTTGAGTTTGACAGCATGCCACGCCCACAATTATCAATTGTTTAACATAATTTTTTGGCTACCTTAATCTGGATTATTAGCTACAAAACAGCGTAAAAATTTTAAAAATCGGTGACAAAAAAAATTTTACTTTTGGCCAATGAAATCAAAATTTTAGCCACAGTGCGACGTAAAGGTGAAAAATTCGTTGTGATTCTTGGAAAAATTCGGTTTATTGTGAAATATATATGTATAAAAAGGGTGTGAAAAGTGTGTAGTAATTCATCAAGAGAGAACGGCTGGCCCAATTTGCTCAATTTTTTTTCAATTCTTCGTAATTAGTATGAGGTTTTTATGCACGAAAATATTGGGAAAATCCATCGGAAATGTCAGGAGATTGGAAAAATCTAAAATTGGTTTTTTGTATGGAATTTGGTGTGCAAATGTTACGGAATGGCTTTTCGAATGGAAAAATAGAAAATTCTTAAGGAAAGACTCGGAAAATATTGGAAAAACGAAAAAAAAAATAGATTTTTTATCGACAAAATTTTGCAATTTTCGCATGATTTGATGGCTTTAAACGATGTTTAGGTGGAAAATTTCGGTTAAATGTTGGTTGGTAACGAGATAAATAATATTTAGATAAAAAATATATTGATATGCCTATTAGAAGATCAAACCGAAAATGACGTAAACATCATGCAATAAGTAGTCGAACTCGACGGGATGGCATGTGCGGCAATCTGCTATCGACATTGGGAATGCCAGCGCCAAAACGTTCGATGCAAGATTTTTTTTGATTCCGGCAACAATTCGGTCAAGATCTCAAATAACGTTAGCCGCTGCATCGTCTGGCATAGCTACCACATTGTTGGAAGGCAGTCCAACTGCAAATTCCGCTGTGAAACTGTTAATGAATCTTCCCACGGTTGAAAAGCCAAAGTACACAATGACTAAGAATTTCGCAACAGCGAAGTAGATGCGGGAATGCTAAATCAACATTTCAGGTGAACGCGCGATAACGAATAAACGAGCTTTGGAAGTAGTTGACCGAACGATAAAGGATTTACGAGGGGATTTAAAACGATTTGGTGGGGCTATGACTTTGCTCACAATGTATAATGCTGCTGATTTACTTAAACCATGCTTGAAAATGTCGTTAATGCCAATTGACCAAAAAATTAGAGACTCTTTCCAGAACCTCCCATCTTCTTCTGAATTCTCGAAACAACTGCTGGCGCTTAGCAATAACCAAATTTGTGGGAAATTTTAGGGAGTATACATCGTTGGAAAAATAACTCATGACATTGCACAAAATTATAAAAATCTGGATTGGATTAATTTACGTGTAGTATGTAAAGGTATCGATAGCTTGAAATTCAATTTAGAAAGTTAAATCGCTGGAGAACTGCCTTCGTACAAATCTGTTTACAGCGTGACCGACGAGAATGAAGCCACCAACAATCCGACAGAATTTTTCAACTCGCTTAATGTGCCGCATGATTTACAGATTAAGGTGGGATCGATCATAATCATACTGCGGAATTTGAATTAACCGAAATTGTGCAACGGTACGCGGTTGTCTGTCAAGAATCTGATAAACAATGTGAATTAACCGACGACCATTAAGAACAAATTCAAAGAAGAGGAAGTTCTTATCTTACGAATCAGATAATTCCAACTGATCATCCATTCCAATTCCCCGATGACAATCAATAAATCGCAAGGCCAATCGTTGGAAGTATGTGGGATTTCGCGTTTTGGAGAACCGCCTTCGTTGTTTGTTTTTGCAGCGGAAAACCAATCTAAAATCATCTACTGAGTTTATCTGAAGGTATTAAATTGGGGCGAGACGAAGTTCGCCGGACCCGCTAGTCCATTTCTTAATTCCCGGAACGATCGAACGCACTTCTTACGTAGTATCAAATATCTTGCATATATATAAAGCATTTTTTTTTCTCTTTTTTCATAAAAGTATTTTTTGCATTATTGTTTTAATTGTAAAAATTTTTAATACTTGTTAGTAATATAGTTGCCAGTTAGCCTCTACAATGCCTATAAGGCGCTGGGGCACTTAATAATAATAATTGTACTTATAAATAATGAATTAAAATAAATGAAACAAAAAAAAAGTACACACATTCTACGCACATTACAACAACAACATGGGAATATACTCAATATGTGTTGAATGTGTGAAACAACAACAAGCAAAATAATCTATTAATACATAAGATCAGTACAATCAGTAAAATCCTGCCGGCCGAGCCTACATAATACCAGGCATTATAACGGCGGCAGGTAGGTAAATGAATGATATGTTGAGATGTGTTCTGGTGAGCAAGTGTTTTATTATATTATATATTGTTCAGCTTAAAGCTACCTAGAGACACATATGCACTCAAGTATAATTGTGCATATCTTCTTTTAATAATTACGAATAGTGAGATATGCTTAGTAATCCCACGGTAAAGGTAAGCGCGTATAGACTACCATATAAATGAGTATGGTATCAAGTGCCGTACAGACGGTATGGCAATGATCACTTGTCAAATACACTACAGTTTGAGACAGAGGTAGATAAATGTGCGAGATCAGTTCTATAGTTCGATATACAGAAACAGGCTATAAGTTATTTTTTACATCACATGTATAAGTTTCAAACTATTAATTCATTACCATACTGTAAACAAATTATATAAGGTTTTTTGAATAACAGTTCTGTATACATATTTCGGTCGTGCTGAATTCAATGGTGCACTTAAACTTTTAATGTATAATATATATTATGTATGTATACGTCTTCATTGTAATTTTTCTCACATATTCATGATTTCCGGATACAACTTGGTTAGTGCTTTATATGTGAACTTATGTTTCTGAGGGTAGAAAGTCCAACTTTTAATATAATGTGTGTTGACTTTATGTTAAAGTTTCACAGCCCATTGTTTCAATGTAAAAATTTTTTTTTTCGCAATGCTACCTGTTTTGTCATAGACAACATGCCTACAAATATTACTATGATTAGGAGTTGAACTTTCTGGTTCCTTTTGTGAGTCGTTCTTCCAGTTCCGTTCATCAAAGTTTTCGTTCAATTTTTACTTTTTATTATTTCGTTTACCCGTTCACTATGTTTAGATTGTTTTTAGTTCTTTTTTGGATTATTAAGTGAAATATTTGCAAACAAACATATTGACAAATTTAAGAGCTGCTTAAACGTTTATGTGTTAATTTTCTTATTTGTTTCAATGGTGTTTTATTCAGTAATCAAAGGCTTTGTTTATAGGATTTATATACCTTGCCAGGCAGCATACACAATCAATTTTCAATTTCAATAAATTTTCAAAGCAAAATACAAAACAATTTGCTGCTTTTTGTTGTGATGATGCCACCATATTAGAATTGTTACATATGAACGTAGGAACAATTAAACGAATGACCGAAAAAGCAAAAGGAACGAAAAGAAAAGTAGGGGAAAAAGCAAAAGGGACGAAATGAACGGAATATGTGGAACTGGTTTCAACCGTTTACTACAACAGAACATTGCCAGGTTTGTTTTAGGCAAATCACCTTAGAAGGTTGTTTATTAGGGCGGGTCAAATTTTACTCGCAAAAATCGTATACCAGAATTAGAATCTACGATGAATCCTAAAAAAACTTCAATAATAAACTATGTGTGTAAAAGCAATTCCTAGATCCAGATGAGAAGCATGAAGATTTTAGCCAGAGGTATTTTTATACCCTCACCCTACGGGTAGGGGGGTATGTATCATTTGATATGACCCAAAAGTGTATCAAATAGAAGAAGTCACTTTAGACCTTAGGTTTCTTTGAACCAAATTAGATTCATGATTTTTGAAGTTGTTTGACCCATGTCTGTCTGTCTTTCTGGCTGTCCGGCTGGTACGAAAGATAAGTTTCGAACGACGCAACCAAATGTTTTAAAATTTTGCACGACTTAATATTTCCCCAAAATTACTTATGGTATTGCAAATGGGCTACATGGCCCCGTTCCTTCTGGTACCTCCCATACAAATATGTACATCATTCCTCCCATTTTGAAAATAGAGTAATAATATCAATACACCCAACGGGATCGTACCTAAATTCTGTATTTAGTAAAGCTATTTCAGGATAAAGCTTTGGAAAAAAGTCTAGCCACGCCCCTTCTGGTACCTCCCTTACAAATGTACCTTTCCGCCCACTTCAGACATGTAGTAATAATATATATACATCAACGCGATCGTACCCAAATTCTGTATTTAGTAGAGTTATAACAGGAGAAAAAATTGGAAGGCAAGCCTATTCTGGTACCTCCCATACAAATGTATCACTCCGCCCACTTTAAAAATGGAGTAATAATATGAATATATTAAAAAATTGTATGTTTTATTGAGGGTGAAGGTATATGTAAGTCGGGTTTCCCGACTGAAAATTTCTTACTGGTTTCAGCTTTTAAATGAGCAAAATTTGAGATATAATTTTCTTGAGACTTTCTGCAATAAACTAACACCTCAACAAACAAAATAAGGTATTGCAATAGCAAATCTATGGATTGGTTAAAAAGTAATGGCCATCAGAGCCTTACAGAATTTTTGGCTAAAGAACTTAAGTTTTTAAAAATTCTTGAATTTTTGCCTTTGGCGGAAGTGCAGGATATGGGTTAGGAGCCCAAACAACGTCAAAAATATACCATTCTTTTCGTCTTGGTCTTGAAACTTCCGAATGGTAGAAGAAGGGGGTCAAAATAGTATTATTGGTTAATAAAATTATGAACTAGAATTGGCGAAGCATTTATTGGTGTAGCCTGATTGACAAAAGTTTATAAGTTTTTAGCAAATCAAATTTTTCCTTTCTTTATATAATGTAAATGTAGTACAGTAAACTACGGATAAGTGCACATCGCATAAATGCAAAAACCGCATAAGTGCACTGGAACTTGAAGCCATTAGCCTTTTTTATACGTTTACATACAAAAATACACGGATAAGTGCAACACGTATAAATGCAAAAACCGGGTAAATGCACAACTTTTGCTAACCTGAAAGTACTTTTTTAGTACAACTTTGCATGCATAAATGCAAATCTCGCATACTACATAAATGTAGATTATGATTAAGAGAAACCTGAGAAAAAAATATATAAGGTTGGAACAGAAAACACGGTTCAAAAAAAGATTTCAGACTTTTTCAGCACACGTGGTTTAGGTGAATCGAATTGAGTGCAATTAATTATGTATTTTGCAAAAAACAATGGTGCAAAATATGATTGCAATGATTCATTTTGGCACAGAACTTAATATTTTTAATTTTTTTTGTATGTGAAAATGTCAAACAAATTGCCTTTTGAGGTTTCCTGAAACGAACTTAGTGTTACAAAACTGAGCCGGAAATATTGACTCGAAATAGCAATATTTCGCCCAGTAATTGTTCACCGAAAGAAAGGAAA
This sequence comes from Muscina levida, assembly GCA_964034835.1. Taxonomy (NCBI): domain Eukaryota; kingdom Metazoa; phylum Arthropoda; class Insecta; order Diptera; family Muscidae; genus Muscina; species Muscina levida. The sequence continues at coordinate 73,206,398 of OZ035880.1, forward strand.
AGAAACGAAAGAAAACACCAGAATTAGAATGTTGAAATTAACAATGTTTTCTCCTTTTATTGTGGAAATTGAACAATTACAAAGGATGTAGTAGGAACAATATCTTACGTTGTCGGTTGAAGGCTCAAATAACAAGTGAAGTTAAGGTTTAGTAAGAATAGAAAATTTCCCTGCGAAAGCATAGATGACATCGAGTAGACATATTTCGAACTAGAAAGCAGCTCTAACACAGCGAAAGCTTTGCTAGAGTGTGATATGAATATATTTGTGCGTCTTAAAGCGGAGGATTAGTATATATCCTTAGGTAAAGGATTCAGGGTTGCCATCTGAGGGAAAAAAATTAATGAAATAGGATTTTGACCTGAACAGTATGAAATACGAAAAACACTAAAACAATGAAACATAAATTTGTGATTTTTTTTACCTTAAACTGAACTGATTTTATAAGTTTTTATTAAAAACCTGTTGTGTAATGTAAGCCAAATATAAATAAAAACATTAAACAGCTTTATATTTAAATTATTTTCATAAAGTTATGTTCAAACTGAACTGGTGTTACAGATTACTTAAAATAATCTAATGTTTGTATAAATGCAATAATCGTGCACTTATGCAATGTTTGTATATATGCAATAGTTGTGCACTTATCCGAGTGTTGTATAAATGCAAAAACCGCATAAGTGCACAAAAAGTCGCTCGAAAACCGATGTGCACTTATCCGTAGTCTACTGTAAATGTAATGGAATTGGAATATAATAATTGATAAATCCTCAAATTCTTTCATTCTTAAATTTCTAAATTTTTTTACATGAATATAGCGAGTTGAAATTGATGCCATTTAATATATTAATTACTCCATTATTGTCTAGGGAAATATAGCCAAAGTCTATTCTTCTTATTTCTCTATAAATGGGACAAATGTAATGTATTTTCTGATTCGTGCATGTTGCATATTGTACAAATACCATTAGTATTGTTCTTGAAGAATCTAGCATTAAGATCTAATAGCCCATACCTAGCTCTTATAACACTATGACACAAAACCAAACTTTTTGAAAAACACCCGAACGTGACTATATAGGTTCGATAGTACAACCGGGGCTGAGTAAAACCCTAGCACAGTTTGGCTAGATTGGCTACCAAAATTTTTTTTTGACCCTCGTAACTTTTTGTATGGGTTTGTTCAGATTGTTCAGATTGCATGGGTTTGTTCGGAGGAGTTATTCAGTGTTACCTAAACTACAATTCCCTGAATAGAGTATGCAAAAATCTGGATTAGAATTTTGATCGAAGTTTTTTGAAAATAAACGAGGGAAGTCTAATTTTTTTGGGAAATTTTATTACATCAATTTCTTAAGCGGACTAGTAGCTACGACTTTGCTTAAGAAGAGAAAGCGCTAGATTGAAAACTGTACAAACTGTTGGCTAAAAACTAATGTCAACTTTTTCCAAGGGAGCCAAGGGATATCAACAAGTTTAGAGGGCCAAAAAAAAATTTTGGTAGCCAATCTAGCCAAACTGAGCTAGGGTTTTACTCTGCTCCGGTTTTACTATCGAAGCTATATAGTCTCGTTCGGGTGTTTTTTTCATTGTTGCACTGTGTAATCAGACTCTTAGCCCACGCTAAAGGGCCGGTCGTGGCATGATGGTTAGAACACGCGACTACCATACGGGAGATCCCAGGTTTAACTCCTGGCTCCAGTCATCTAAAAAATTAAAAAATTAATTTTTCTTTCATTGCCGGCCCCCTCGATGGTGTCGTCAGCAACTTCGCAGTATAAGAGTCGAGTCAGTCGGCATGTCTACACCTTTCACAATTGTTATTCAGAAAAGAACAATTGAAATTCAGAATTTTCAATTGAAAATCAGAATTTCTATTTGATATTAAGAAACGAACAATTGAAAATCAGAATTTTTACTTGATATTCAGAAAAGACCGGATGAAATTCAGAAATTCTACTTGGAATTTAGAAAATACCAATTGATAAGCAGAAAGTTTACTTGAAATTCAGAAAAGAACAATAGATATTCGGAATTTTAAGTTCAAAACCAGAATTTCTTTTTAAATTTCAGAAAGGACTAATTGAAAATCAAAAATTTCAAGTTGAATTTCAATTGGTGTATTCTGAATTTCAATCAGAAAACATCAGTTAATCAGAAATTTTACTTGAAATTCAGAAAAGAACAATTGATATTCAGATTTTTATTTTGAAAATCAGAATTTCTATTTAAAATTCAAAAAGAACCAATTGAAAACCAGACATTTCAATTAAAATTCAGAATACACCAATAGAAAATCGGAAATTCTACTTGAAATTCAAAAAATACCAATTGAAAATCAGAAATTCTACATGAAATTCAGAAAAGAATAATTGAAATTCAGAATATCAAATTGAATTTCGGAAAATAGCTATTGAAAATCAGAATTTTAAATTTAAATTCAGAAAATAACAATTGAAAATCAGAAAATTGAAATTCAGAAAAGACAAATTGATAATTAGAAAATATTAATTGAAATTCCGAAAAAAAATTGAAAATCAGAAACATATTTACACGAAATAAGTGCTTTAGGTTAAATGATAAGGCAGACAATCAAATTTTATGACTGTGACCCATTATATCAATAATGTAACATCATCTTCATTTAGAAGACGAGGTTTTTTACCGCCTCGAGCCGAGGGACCATCTTTATCGGACATTATTATATATCACACCTAAGGATGCAGCAAGCATTCTCTTTACTTCACATCTGCTCATTCTTACAGTGCAAAATGTGCATATATCTTGAAGCTTCATGATTAACTTTTAAAATTAAACTGCTTAAATATTTGCTATTTTGGTGCGCACTCCAAAATTTTAACTTTAAGTTTTTAATATTTGACAACCAACTAAAGGAACTGACAATTGTTGCTGAATAAAATTTTTATTCTCTGAATTTCAAGTAGAATTTCTGATTTCCAATTTGTATATTCTGAATTTCAATTAAAATTTTCTGATTTTCAATTATTTTTTTCTGAATTTCAATTTAAAATTCTGATTTTCAAATGGTCTTTTCCGAAATTCAATTTAAAATTCTGAATTTCATTTGATCTTTTCTGAATTTCAAGTAGAATTTCTGATTTTTAATTGGTATTTTCGGAATTTCAAGTAGAATTTCCGAATTTCAATTGGTGTATTCTGAATTATAATTGGAATTTCTGATTTTTAATTTGTCTTTTCTGAAATTCAATAAGAAATTCTGGTTTTCAACTTAAAATTGCGAATATGAATTGTTCTTTTCTGAACTTCAAGTAGAATTTCTGATTTTCAATTGATATTTTCTGAATTATAAATAGAATTTCTGATTTTCAATTGACGTTTTCTGAATATCAAGTAGAAATTCTAATTTTTTATTGTTCTTTTCTGAATTTCAAATATAAATTCTGATTTTCAATTTAAAATTCTGAATTTCAATAGTTCTTTTCTGAAATTGAAGTAGAATTTCTTATTTTTAATTGGTCTTTTCTGAATTTCAAGCAGAATTTCTGATTTTGAATTGCTTTTTTCTGAATTTCAATTTGAATTTCTTAATTTCAATTGTTCTTTTTCGAATTTCAAATAGAAATTCTGATTTTCAATTGTTCTTTTCCGAATTTGAAGAAGAATTTCTGATTTTCAGTTGGCCTTTTCTGAATTACAATTAGAAAAGGTGTAGTAAAAGCTTCTCAAACAGTGACGTTTGCAATCGTCCATAAACAAGTAGGTGCCGTTTGTTGTGAATCTAAAAATAGAAAACGTAATAATTCACAACAACGCGAGAAGCTGTCCCATACCTCATTCATGGGGTGTAAAGGAAAATTAAGTAGAAGTAGACCGCGCTGAAAATTCGGCCGTCATTAATGGCGTAATACTGTAGGCAAGCAGAGAATGCAGATCTTAAAACTGGGAATTCGAAGCATCTTGTCATCGATTGTTCTCTCTCCTTAGTCACCACCAAATCTACAATCTCTTTCCAGTATAGACATACAGGACTGTCATTATCAGAAGGAGATAATGACTTAAGGAAAGTACCCTGTTCACATAGAAGAAGTGTAGTTTCAGTGAAGAAATATAAAGTGAGCTAAACCTGGTTTGCAAGTATAATGTATAATTCGGAGCGTTAACTGGAAGGTATAGCATTTTCTTAATGAAAAAACGGAACAGTTTCTCCACATCATCATATATTACGTAACCCCATATTTGAGCAGCATACAACATTATAAATTTTGACGCAGCATTAAAAATTTTTAATTTGTTAACATTAGATATCGTTGGAGTATTGATATATTTTGACCATGTTGAACTTATAGCAACTTTGGAAGCAGAAAGTTTGTTCCTTAAATGACGTCTAAACGACAAATTGTATGTTATGTCCATCCAAGATACACATAATTATTGACAATTTCTATATTATCTTCCCCATAGAGCCACTTCAAATTCCGAGAATTAACATTAACCAGATTAAATATGTTATCAAAAGAACGTTGTTGAAGATCTTGCAGATAGTATCTATTAGCGACAGAGCCCTATAATTAGTGACCGAATTTGTATCGGCCTTTTTATATAATGGGACTGTTTAAAAGTCAAAGGAACATTTTCCTGTAAAAAAAAATTTGTTAAAAACAAACAGAATCTGGTTTATAAGGCACGAAATGCCATATTTATAAAATTGCAAGGAATTTCATCAGAATCTGGGGATTTATTCTGTTTAGTTCACAGAGTTCAGTAGGGGAGTTCAAAACTGAGTCGACATTACTGGGCATACACCAGCTAAGAACCTTAACATCATCTTGGTTTCGTAACATCGAGCTAAAACGCAAATAAAAATCGTCAGCATCCAAGTAACTATTCGTCAAATGATTGCTGGTCTTCAAAAAATTGGAGATGTTCCACCATTCTTTGCTGCATGTGACCTTATCAAGCATACTAATAATCCTTTTTTGATACTGCAGCTTTTTGAATCTACACACTTCTAGGTAGCCAGACCTTGACGAAAGGAAGCGAGATCTGTTATGTGCCGTATGTTTCTTTGTAAATTTGCGAAGATTTTTCTGCATGACGGAGTGATACCGGAAGCACTTCTATTCGAACCATTTTTGTCTTGGTTTAAAGAAAGATCTTCCCGGTTTTCTAATATGTGCGTGCTTAACTTTAGCCTTAATTGAATGCACCATCTCATCAATAGAAATGTCCTTTTCCAAAAGCTTATTTCTCGAAAGGTTACTCCGATATTGGTCAGCAAATGTCCCGCTCCAATACAGTTTCCGAAAAATAAGCCCCATCTTATTTTTATTTATTTAAATTCATGATTGTAATTTTAAGCCTTGCGGCCGATTTTAATTAAATTACAATAATACCATTTATTTTAACAGCTCAGAAATTTCTTTATTAAATATTTTATGTGTGATGATATAATTAATTATTAATACAAATATAAATTAATTATAAAAACCCGGACTTTTAAATTAAGTACTATTTTTAGTCTTCCATATATACAGCTACTCAATACAGATGAACAGGTCGGAATCTTGATTCTCAGACATAATGGCATGTGCTTTAGATGCTACAGAGAAACTGTATAAAAAATATAAATAATAGGAACTCAGTTTTTGTATATGTCGTCATATGAAATCAAAAAAGGCGTAAGTTACCAAAAATTCAAAATCGACTTTTTGATTGAATACTATGCACCGCATCAAAATACATGTACCTGCTAAGTTTTACAGTCGTACGACTAAAAACGACAATTTTATTAACAAAATTCTACGGCTTTTAGGAAGTTTTTTGTTTCTCCTGTAACATTTTTGAAATGTAAGTTACGCCTTTTTTGATTTCATATGACGATATGTAGGTTTTATAAACTTACTAACATAACTTTTATTTGACTAGCGAACATTTGTAACTAAAAAGATGACAGATAGACCTCGCTTAACTAGGTGGTTAAGTTCCCTTAAAATACTGTGCTAAGTGATACAAGAAACCAGTACAAAAAGAAAGGTTACGTTCCTGGATCTCAAAAAATACAACAAAAGACGTTTTTTTTAAGTTTTTAATAAATTCAATTGTAGTTATAATAAAAAAAATTTACAAAAACTTTCTTTTCTTCAATAAACTAAACTAAACTTCTCAAAAAAAAGTAAAATAAAAAATCTAAAAATAAAAATCATTTTTTTTAATCAAATAAAATTTTGCAAAAAAAAATATTCCTGAACCGTGTTAGAACGAGGACATATGGCGTGTTAACAGAAAAATTGTCCCAAATGTAAACCGTGTTAGAGCGATGTCTTGTTATGAGAAGCACGTGTTAAGCGAGGCCAACCTGTAAATGTAAGATCCATTTGTGAAGTTAATCTTTTGTGCAAATTTATTAAGTCATTGGAAGTAATATATTATTCATTCCTAACGCACAATTCTTTGGCACAATATTAGGTTGCTTATAGATTCAGTTTTTAACCGATTTGTTTGTTCGGTTTTTATGATTGCAATCTTTCGTAGAGCTTCAGACATCAATGTTATTCTAGTGAATATTACCATACAACACTCAATACAGTAAAGGGAAACATTTATTCCAAAAAAGTGTTAAACCACTCCGAGGAAGAGCTATTGGAGGGATTGAAATCACGTAAAGTTGTGGATATACAAAAAATTATAAGGAAAGAAGATGGAAAACTAGTACCAACAGGAGCCGCTATATTAACGTTCGACTTAATTAAGCGTCCACAGTTTTTTAAGATTGGATACGAACGTGTTGCGTTTCACGAATACATATCCAACCCAATGCGCTGCAAAATTGTCAAAAACTAGGACATACCAAGAAGCATTGTAGAAACGTAGAATTATGTGAGGAATGTGAACAACTCACGATCCTTGCGTAAGGAAGTTCTGAGTTAATTGGAGTGTGGAAACGCATACATCATATGATGCAAAGTATCCATCATTTTTAAAGTATAAAGCAATTCTAAATATATATACTTAGTTGAATCAGCGTTTTACTATTAGAGAAGCATGGAAACTTTATAATTCAAACCCAGAAGCCTATCAGTTGCCATCATATAATTTGCACGAATCCTCCTTTATCGACAACACAAAAAATACTAAAAACCAACTGAAAAAGGAATGCTATAAGAAATAAAAAATAACAATACCTTTAATGCTATCCCCGAAAATATTACACTTTTCAATAATTTGCAAAAAAAAAGAGAACGAGAAAACAATGACCAGCAAACAAATCGTAACACTCAACTCAACAACACACCTACAACCAGAGATCGATAACTCAAAAACCAATCAACAAACATCAACTACAAACTTGAAAAAGACATCAGAAGAACAAAAGCAAGTTTTAAATAACATCGATCCCGCACCTAGGCCAACTTGGCTTAATAGACCTAAATAAACTATTTTGGAAGGTTTTAACTTTCTAGGTTGATCCGATCACAAGATGTAGAAAGTAGCTTATAAGCCACTTTGGGCCGTCAGGGAAGTATTTTTGGAGTTAAAAAATACACAAGCAAATGTTTATAATCAAGGTATTTCCTCTTTGATTATTATTCAGAAGCAGTTTTTTAATATCTTACGAGTGATCTGTATAGCAGCATAGGTGAATACCATATTTTATGCAGCGTTTGAAGACGTCATCATCTTTTTACTCCCAAAGCTGGAGGTGCATGTGTTATTTGACGGCGTTTGGATCTAGATACCACCGCTGAAGCTAAATCTATTTTCACATATTGTAAAGGAAATCAACACTCTTTTCCTTCGAACAGAACTTGCGACCGAAGGCGTAGCATGTAGAGCTGTTTTGCTAATTCTGGACTTTTATGAGAGACAAATTTGGTTCAAGTAGTTTGGGATGGCTACTACAGTAGTTTTGACTTAACTGCCAATTTTTTGCTGCCAATTTGAGAAACCTGCCAAAAACCACAAAATTTCACTCATTTCTTCAATTTCGTATGAAATACTTGTTTGAGTGCCAATTTAAGTTAGCTGCCACAAATATTTGGAATTACACAGTACAACAGCCAATCTGGGGTGTGAGAAATTCCAAGTCAGGGTGATGGTACTAGGTCAGTATAGTAAAACCCTCAAAGGGTTTGGTGTTCGTATGTGTCAGTTTTTTTATGACATTTTAAATTTTATCTATCATATAGGTAAATACCTCACGTTTTAGGCTCATTTGTTATATTGTTATATGGTGGCGTATGAATATCATAAGTAATATTCCACTTAAATCATACGCCATGGAGTGCAACAGTTTTATTGTAACTGTTACAAAATAAACCCAGTTCAAAATCATTTGATGAATGGAAAAAGGAAACTGTTGGTTATATAGAAAAACGTTATATGAACAGAGTAAAGAAATTGTAATTCTTAATTTTTCTAAATTTGTTTCATCAAAATCGGACAAGTGGTTCTCGAGTTATGTTAAACTACGTTTTTGCCAAAATGTTACAACTAAGCGAAAAAACATCAAGATAAGGAAAAAATTTAAAATGTCATAAAAAAAACTGACACATACGAACGCCAAACCCTTTGAGGGTTTTACTATACTGACCTAGAACCATCACCCTGACTTGGAATTTCTCACCCCCCAGACAATAATCGCAAAATGTTCCACAGTGTTATTATTCCATATTCATTGATAACACAAGGGAACAAGGTATTTGTTGTTTAAGAACTGAATATTGTTTTAAAGGTAATTTGGGATGCTCAATCCAAATCTGCACTTGGTTTTTGTATCAGCTCGACTTTTCGCGATATACCGTTATGTCCAAAACTAAGGCACTTCCACTACAAATATTTAAATAACTTGAAAACAGTTCACCATATTCAATTAAAAAAAAAACTGAAAGTCGTCAACAAAATTATCTTTAATCCGTGCCTACATTGTTTTTAATTTGGCCTAGTAGTTTCAGAGATAACGTTGTAGTTTTTTTACAAAAAAAAAACAATTTTACAAAAAAAATCACAGTGTTGGTCTTAAAACATTTAGTTTAATATAGTTTGAATCAAATGAGCTTTATTTCATTGAAATCTGTGCACAACTTTTGATTTTGTCAACAATTTACTGAGATAACTAAATTTACAAAAATCGCGATTTCCATACAGAAATAACATTTATTAATATGTTTGTGAAAGTGTAACTCGAGCAAACCTTAACGGATCGTTATGAAAATTTATCAGTATTAATATTTTTCGAAACGAACTTATGGGATTGTAAATGGGCGGAATAGCCCCACCCTTTCTGGTACCTCCCATACAAAATTACCTATTTTTGGATAATTAATATATCTTCGATAGCTGCCAAACAGACTACCGGAGGATATTTAAATGTGGTCAATTTATTTATCTTGCAAAAGTAGACAAACCCTAAAAAAACTGAAACCGTTGCCATACCCCTTCTGGTACCTCCCATACAAATGACCGAACTCACCCCAATAGTCTTACATACATATCTTTTTTGTAAGTACGCTGAATTCAGTCAAACTATGCGTAAGTTTTACGGTTATGAAAATATGAATCCGAAATGAATTTGCACTATATCGGATCACCCCTTCTGGTACCTCCCATACAAAATAACCTATTTTTGGCAAATTAATATTTTAATACTTCCAAATTGACACCTGCTGATTAATTAAATTTGGTCTGTTAATTAATTTTGTGATATGAGGCAAAACTATAAATAAATTTGCAAATTTGTCACGATTTTTAAAAATACAAAATTTTAATTTTTTTTTGGGTAGAAACTAAAAAATTCGAAAAATCTGTTATCACCGAACTTAGCATAACTCATTCAATTTTCAATCGATTATTATGTACATACATGTTTTAGAAAGCTACTTTAATACGATATTCAATAAAGCCAATAAAAAGAACAATTTGCCCCCAACCGATTAACTTTCAGCGTGAAGAATTTGTTGTATCATTTCGATACACTTAACGTAAATTAAGAAAATTAAAATGTGTAATTTTTATTGTATTTTTTTTTTTGAATAGAACAGCCTTTGCTCAGTCGTTTTTTTTTGTGATATTAAAAAATTTGGTTTGTTTCAAAGGTAACAACGATATCTTAAAAAAAACAAAATTTTTAAATCCGGCTTATAAAAAAAAAAATTATGATTTTTTGAACTAAAATTTTTTGCAAAAAAGGTGAAAATACGATTAGCACCTGTAACTTAAAAATTCGAGCTGATTGAGAAAAATTGAGATTAGATTTAAAATCAGCGACCTCAAATTAGTAAAAAACTGCTATAGAATTCCAAACAACACTCAAAAAGTTCCATTTTGTTCCCTTGTGTAATTTTTCATTTAACAGCCACAAAATTTTTTTGCAACTGTTGCTAAACGTTGTATTTGCAAAGACTGAAATAATCTGTTCCTTTTAATTTATATTATTTTTTCTGAAGTACCTTTATGTTGTTTTATTAATTAATCTATTTATATACATATGATTATAAACCTATAAAAAAGGGACATTTTGAAATTACATTTTAGAAAATACGTGGGCGTGGCAAGGTACCGAAATATTTGAAAAATGGCGGTTATTGGTACTTATAAGCTGCGATTACAATTTAATGACTCAACCGATTTGAAAGATCTTGGTGCCATTAGAAAGGTATATAAGTCAGCTTTCGAAAACATACACTGAAAAAATTTTATATTACACTGAAAACTTGGAAAACACTTCGAAGATCAAGTCTTTTCTTCCCAAAAAAATATTTTTAGATAGGCCTATTTAATATGAATAACATATTTAAAAACTAAAATGTGGTTTTACTTTTTTTTTTTTAAATTTTTAAGTAAATGCACCTCATCATCTTATTCATGTGTTCTACAAATTCCTTGACAAAAAGCAGTAAGAAAGTTTCAGTCGGGCAACTCGACTTACATCTACCCTCACTCTCAATAAAACATACAATTTTCTATTATATTGATATTATGAATCGATTTCTAAAGTGGGCGGAGTGGTACATTTGTATGGGAGGTACCAAAAGGGGTGTGTCTAGACTTCCAATTTTTTCTCCAAAACTGTATCCTGCTATAGATTTGCTAAATACAGAATTTGGACACGACAGCGTTAGGTTTATTGATATTATTACTCGAATTCTAAAGTGGGCGGAATGATGTATTTGTATGGGAGGTACCAGAAGGGGCGGGGACATGTAGCCCATTTGCAATACCATAAGTAGTTTTGGGGAATATTAACTCGTGCAAAATTTCAATACATTTGGTGTTGGTCTTTCGAATGTAATCGTGCACACCAGCCGGACTGCCAGACAGACAGACAGACGGATATGGCTCAAACGATTTAAAAAGTAAAGAATAAAATTTGGTTGAAAGAAACGTAGGGTCTAAAATGACTCCTTCAAACGGCAAAAGACCTTTATCATTGGGCTTCACAAATTTGTAAGACCACCATAGAAGTTGCTTATGCAGACACTGACGACTACAACAAAACAAAAGAAGAGCTATTTCCAAGGTATAAAAATGCTAATACTATTACAGGAAGTCAGAGCTTCCATTCTTTTATACCTTTAGATGAAACTTCACTAAATGTTAGCAAATATTCCGAAAGTCAACAGTATTTCTAGCGCAAAATTTATCAAGGTTAAGTCCATATTTTTGGGGGTGTCTGAAATATTTATAATACGATTCTTGATCTAATCTATTAGAATTACCAAAAAAATCTGCATAACTTCCAAAGTTTAGCTACTTTATTAATTTTTGTCACACAAATATATCAAAATATAAGGAAGTTAACAAGAGATGCATTTACTTAAAATTTAAAAAAAAGTAAGAAAAACCCCGTTTTAGTTTTTGGATATATTGTATATATTAAATAGATCTATCTAAAAATATTTTTTTTTTTGGAAAAAAAGACTTGATCTTCGAAGTGTTTTCCAAGTTTAAACTTTTATTTTTGGCGCAAAATTTTTTTCAGTGTAATATAAATTATTTACAGTATATGTATTCGAAAGCTGACTGATTTACCATTCTAAAGGCATCATGATTTTTCAATTCGGTTGAGTCATTCCATTCTAATTCCAGCTTAAAAGTACCACGCCTACATATTTTCAAAAATGCAATTTCTAAGAATGAGGTTGTGTTTCCATTGGTAAATTCTAGCTGTATGCTAAATTTCACTAAAATCTGAGAGGGTCGGGTTCAATGAATATCGGTTTTGAAATGAAATTCATCATATATAAAAATGGTGTCAAAAATGTATAGTAATTCATCATCATCATCATTTTGGGAAAATCCGCCGGAAAAGTTGGAATTTCGAATTCGAAAATTGGCTCTTTGTATGTAATTTTGTATGCAATTGTTACGGAATGGATTTTCGAACAGAAAAATAGAAAATTTTTGAATATTTTTTTTGACGAAATTTTGCATTTTATCTTACGATTTAATAAATTTGAAACTGTGAAAAATTTCGGATAATTATTCCAAAATGACTTTTCGAAAGAAAAATAGTAAAATTCTTGGTGAAAAACTCGGAAATTAAGATTGTTTTCGACCAAATTTTGCATTGTACTACTTGATTTGATGAAAATCGCAAATTGTATTTTTGTATAAAATTGTGTTTGCAATTGTAGTGGCTTTTCGAATGGAAAAATTTTCGTTGGAAAATTACTGAAAAGTACAAAAAAATTTAATTTTCTTTTTCAAAAAAATTTGGCATTTTAAAGTATGATTTGGAAATTTTGGACGATGTTAATGTGAAAAAATTCAGATAATTATTCCTAAATGACTTTTCGAATGGAAAAATAGAAAAATTCTTGATGGAAAACTCGGAAACCCGGAAAAACTCATAAAAAAATCTTGATTTAATAATTACAGTTGACGTAAAAGTGGAAAATTCGTTATGATGCTTGGAATATTTCGGATTATTGTAAAATTTATTATGTTATAAACGTTTTGCGTGACACACAAATATAACAGATGCATTCAAATGACATCACTTGAAGACGAAGTTGTTGATTAACCCGGCTACAATCCGAGTTATAAGGTAATTGCGTCTCATTTCACAGTGGAACAGTGAAAAAACACAAAAACGTAGTTATGCTTGTCTGATAGAATTACTGGAGCTGAGTAAAACCTTAGCTCAGTTCGACAAGAATAGTAAATTTCAAATAATATTATGTCTTTCAAAAAAAAAAATAAAAATTTTTAATATTTTTTTTAAAATAGGCCAAAACATTTTATTTCGTTACGTTGCTTTTTTAAAGATAACAAAGGTATAATATTTTTTAAAATTAACTGTTTTAGGAATATCTTTAGCAAAGTGTTAACTAAGCTAGGGTTTACTCAAAGTTCGGATGTTTTCGATAAAGTCTGAATTTGTGTCATAGTGTAATTATTAAAATGAACAATTCTTCCAATTTTTTTTATCTTGCTTTCAAATATTCGGATTCAAGGCAAATACACCATCGAGCGGGAGCTTTGTGACCACCACCACCAAACGAAGATCATAAGTTCCTTCAGATCTATTTCGTTGATGTCAATTTAAACTATATCAACGCTCGAAATGATCCAGCAATTGCAAAATCTTCTGCATGAGCATAACGCATTGGTCAGATTGTTCAAAACCGCATTGGATACAATGCATTTTGACGACCACAAAACATTATCAGAGCAGACGAAAGAACCTCCATGTAAGACAATTCAATGCTCCCACTATCAATGAAGTCGCACTGGTGATTCTTGGGGAGAAAATGGAATCACGCGATATTGTTCTCAAGCGTCGGGGTGGTGCACACTGCACTTCAATACCCGTTATTGTTCTGTAATGGGGAGTATGACTATCACCTCAATTTAAAGATGGCCAATACAACAAAATATTTGTTTACAAGTCATCACTTCTTTTTCATTCTCCATTTAAGTTCAAATTCGTATTTCAGGAGAAGAAACGAATAAAAAGATTAGCTTATTGAATTTGTATGCCTATCGATTGATGATTCGGCAAGATAGTGACAATCGTCTGTAAAGATATCGCCGGTTATTTTAACAGTACTGCCTTGACATGTACGGAGCGTCTCAACCTTATTTGTTTCAATCGGTTGTCATATTTCAAGAAGCTTGACAACGTTTGCATTTGCTCGAAACGATATGCATTGGAACTAAACGCTCGCCGAGGCAAGTGTTTCTGCTCCTGCGATTTAGATTCGTACAGTGTTTGCGATCATCATAGCCACGTTTCATCTGTCGAACCCGAGAGCATTGTGGAACGAGATAGCTTGCGACATTTTTCACAGAATTCGCACGCCAAATCGTTAGTGACCGACGAGAATGAGGCGACCAACAGAATTTTTGAACTCTCTAGATGTGCCAGGAACTCCGCCGCATAATTTACAGCTGATGGTGGGATCTAACATAATCATGTTGCTGAATCTGAATCATCCAAAATAGTTAAACGGTACGCGATTGTCCGTCAAGAAACCGATGAACTATGTGATCAAAACGACGATCATCAAGGGCAAATTTAAAGCAGAGGAAGTCCTTATCCCACGAATTCCTATTACTCCAAACGATCGTCCTTTCCAATTTAAGCGAACTTTTTCGTGTAGGCAGACGTGCGATTGCTACCCAGACAATCGAGTTTTTATTTGTGTTTTCTTTCTCTTTTCGCCCGTGAGTAAAAGCTCATTTCACTCATTGTCCTTCTTTCAAAGTCCATTGTTGCCGATGTGTGGTTTTGGTCTTTTCAAAAGCTTTTGCTATTGGAAAATAGCATTTCGACTTAGGCAGATCCACTTATTCAACAAAATATATTGTGCCCTGGGCTTTTTACATGCATTTCATCACCCGTACCAAAAATCTATAGATGGGCAAGGCCACCGTCGTTAACGTCACGCCCGTATACATATTTTGGTCAATATCTTTACTAAATAAAATTATTTCTCCCAACTTGAGAGCGGCATATGAAAGTTCTCGTCATAACTTTTGTTTCATACGCAGACAATTTTGCTGTATCTCGTTCTGTTGTGAAGTTATGACCATTTTAAGCCGTCAGTAACGTCACCGAATTTTGGAAGTGTGTTTTGTGTAAAAATTAGCGAATTGAAAAGAGTTCATGTTTATAATTGCCCAGTATTTAAAAAAGGTAGGATGAAAGATTTTTATCCAAAAGGTGGGCTTAAATTTTATGTTTTTATAACGTAAACGCCATAAAAGCAGCGTCAGTAACGTTACGCAAAAATGTCAGTAACGTCACACGTATGAATTTCGGGTCTTTTATTCCCTTGGGTTAATTGAAGGACCCTAAACGACCAAAAAATCATCGTAGAGGAGTTTTAAGATGCAACCTGGGGAGATATTAAGACAAAACCGTGCGAAAATAATCTAATAAAAAACATTTTAGTAAATCGGGCTTGCCCTTTAGAGCTGATTTTTGTATGATAGAGTGTTAGTTAATTTAATTATCTCTTAAATGATTTTCGCGTTTGCGAAAATTGTGGCAGTATCTAAAATGGTGTTAATTTTGTTAAACTTTTCTTTAGCAACTTCCGCAACTAATATTTGCGTTTGTGTATGTTGGAACGCCTCAAAGAATTCCCGTGCACTGTTTACTATGCAGTGACGAGCTTTTATTTGATTGCGTATAACACACTTTACTGTGGCTCCGATTCTGTTTACGCACTCTTTTCCGTGCGACGATGCGAAGCAGTTCCTTACTGATATTTGCTATGAATTTGTTTTTAAACTGTGATGAGTTCAGTATTTCTTCCTCTTTTCTGTTAGCCCTCAATTTTTTCATTGCTTCGACCTTTTTATACCATCACCCTTAGGGATGAGGGTATATATCATTTTGTCACACATAGAAGGAGTCACTATAGACCCTAGGTTTCTTTGAACCAAATTTTATTCATAACTTTTTAAGTCGTTTGAGCCATGTCCGTCTGTCTGTCTGGCTGTTCGGCTGGTGCGCACGATTTGAAATTTTGCACGAGTTAATATGGGCTACAAATACATACACATAAATACATCATTCCGCCCACTTTAGAAATCGAGTAATAATATCAATACAACTAATGGGATCGTACCCAAATTCTGTACTTTGTAAAGCTATAACAGGATAAAGTTTTGGAAAAAAATTGGAAGTCTAGCCACGCCCCTTTTAGTACCTCCCATACAAATGTACCACTCCGCCCACTTAAGACACGATGGTAACCAAATTCTGAATTTTGTTAAGCTATAACAGGCCAAAGTTTCGGTGAAAAAAACTGAAAGTCTAGCCGCGCCCCTTATGGTACCTCCCATACAAATGTACCACTCCGCCCACTTTGGAAATCAAGTAATAATATCAATTTTACAGAAAATGTTATGTTTTACTGATAGTGAGGGTATATAAAGGTCGGGTTGCCCGACTAAAACTTTCTTACTGGTTTTCGCGTCAAATGATATATACCCTCATCCCTAAGGTGTTGATATAAAAAGTAAAAAAAAAAATAAAAAAAAAATTCGTCAGTAAAGTCACGCAATCTTTTTTTGCAAAAATATCTTGCTATATGCAAATAATGCTTCATTTAAGCATTGATTATGAAAATACTTCAAAAGTACTCAAAAAATATCATCTCATCCAATCTCTTTTCTAATAAGTTAATGCGTAAAAAAACATTTTATAAAAATTTGTCAGTAACGTCACCATTTATTTGCGGCTGATTACTATAAGCCCTAATTGGTCCAAAAGCCAAGCTTTGTATACAAATTTGCTTGCTAGTCAATAGTTTGATTTATATTCTATCCAAAAAAAGTAATCATCTGCCTAAAGTATAAAAAAATAACAAAAAAAATTACCTTTTTTGCCGATATTCGTATATTTTCCAAATACACCTTGCACGTGCCACTTATGAAAAGGATGTAAAATGTCGAAGCAGACGCAAAACATATCGCTTTGGCTACTGCATCCTCCTGTATTGCGCAACTCTTTTGGATGTTGCAGAATACCGCAGAATTTTAATTTTCTGAGAACCGCACATGTAATATTAAGATAAAACATAGGATTTAAGAAGCAATACATGATTGAGTTATCCTTCTTTAATTAATTTAACCAAAAAATATAAGAGAACCGATGTATTGCTACTATGTATTCCAATTACACCAACGGATTTGCCATATGATTTACAAAAAATTGCGATGACAATCAATAAAGCTGAACGACAGTCTTTTTAAGTTTGCGGGTT
This sequence comes from Muscina levida, assembly GCA_964034835.1. Lineage (NCBI taxonomy): Eukaryota > Metazoa > Arthropoda > Insecta > Diptera > Muscidae > Muscina > Muscina levida. The sequence continues at coordinate 73,223,599 of OZ035880.1, forward strand.
CAATTTAAAAAATCCATGTTTTTCGCAATAACAGTTTTATGTTGCATTTTCACGTGTTGAAAAGCATTACAATAAATTTCTGTCATTTACAAAATATTAATCTTAAATATACCTCAAAATTTTTTGTTAAATTTCGTTTAGAATATCAAGAGAAACAATACAACCCGAAGATTTATTCCACCCAAAAAAGTTACATTTAAGTCAATACTTATTTAGGCAGGACGAAGTCTGTCCAGTCTGCTAGTTTATTATCACTTGATTATCACTGTCGCAGTCGAACTTTAAAATCTTCTGTATATGAGCATCACACATCTCTTTATTCATATATACAATTTACTTTTTTTACCTCCGTTGCCCAAAGTTGCTTATAAGCAACATCCACGGTACGGTAAAATATTTTCCAAATATTTTGAATTGTTTTTTATTTCACTATTTATACGCAAAAATGCGTACTTATTTCTGCGATTTTCGTTTTTTATATGTTTTAATTTTGTTTTTTGATTTAGTACTAAAATTACAGGACAATCGATTTACTTGACTGCTGTAGTTAGGGTAGGCAGATATTAAAATCGGAAAAACAGTACATTAGTGAACAAAAAACAGTAAAACGGAGAAAAAAACAGTACATGTTAAGTTTAAACTTAAAAATGTATTAAGCCTCACATATTTTGGGACTTAATTCAATAAGCAACAAAGACAATGTTAAAAAATTATATTATGTCATAAATTGAGTTTTCAGAGTCTTTGCATATTAAGCCGCCGATATGTAGTTAGTAAATCCTTTTTAATTGCACCAGTTATTGGAAAAAGGGTTTAGAGCATCAAGTTTTATACTTTATAATTAATCAAATGATTATAACTTTATACTTTTGTAAGGTTATTAATCTGACGAAGTTAATATACCCAGCAGAGAATGACAATAAGTACTCGACATTAATGTATATTTAAGTACATACCCAGTGTGCCATGCGGATCAGTATCGGATCCGATCCTGATCCGATTCTACGGACATTTTATCCGAATCGGATTCCGGATCGGATCCGATCCGGATCCGATTTCGTTTGAAATTCCTTTTTTAAATCGGATCCGTTTTTTATCCGCATTTGAGTCCGATCCGGAATCCGCGCAGTCGGATCCGAAACTGATCAGATCCGGATACGACAAAACGGAATCCGCGCAGTCGGATCCGAAACTGATCAGATCCGCATCCGACAAAACGGAATCCGCGCAGTCGGATCCGAAACAGATCAGTTCCGGATCCGACAAAACGGAATCCGTGAAATCATAATTATAGTAAAAATTCTCAAACTTGGTTGAAAATGCATTCATATCATTTTTTTTTATTGTAGGAAGTATTATATTGTAATTGTAATTGAATTGTATAATATAAACATATATAACATAATATTAGTTTAGTTTATTGAATTAGGGGCAAATACATTGTTTTCCTATTTTAATTTTAAAAATATTGGTTATGTTATGTCATGTTTTTTTTCTGAAATTTTTTTAATTGTGTCAATTTTGAACACTTTTTCATTACATGATTTCCGTTTTTGTGCGTTCCGTTTTTGTGGTTTTCATGCGGATCAGTATCGGAAATAAGAAAACGGTACAAATCGACAGCGAGGCGGTTAGTATGTTGGTGGCGATCGCACCAACGTCGTATTCTTCTTCGTAATATTTTTGTTTGTGTTTCTTCGTCGTCGTGCTAAACCACCACCATAAACACCCACACATAACAAAGCGTCATATTTGTGTTTTTGTTTTTTTTTGATACGAAGCTAAACTATTGCAACAAAAAAAGTAAACACAAGAAAGAGCTTTACTTCACCGTATCAGTTTTTGTTCGATATTTCGAACACTTGCGTATGAAAAATACTAAGTTCGGACGCGGTGCACCGGCGATTGCGGTCTATCGGTGCTGATCTCTGGTTTGGACATTAATACTTCAACAGTACTTTTATTATACATTTTGTCATTCTCTGATACCCAGCGGTTTCTCCTTTACAAATTATAAAAGAAATATAAATTTTTAAAAAATAGGTAATACCAGAAGAGGAATATTGCTGTGGGATTGTAAATAGGCAGAATAGCCACTGCGTATTTACATTCCAATGGCTTCGTTTAGAAAACTATTAATACAAGTAAATTTTCATAACGATCGGTCCGTTAAGTTTACTCGAGTTATCCTGCTCACCAGCCATCTAGCCAGTTAGCATCCAGACAGACGGACATAGCTAAATCGCCTTAAAAAGTCCTGAAACGAATTTTGTCTTAAGATATTTGATACTTTCGGGTATCATATGATATATATTCTTATACCTAAGTGTGTGAATATAAATGTAGAGTTATCTTACAGCGATGTTGAAATGTAATTTTCAAACCTATTTTAAAAGTTGTATGCATTTAAAACAATAACAATGTTGTAAACAAACTATGTGTTTACTATGGTAGAGTGTTTTATATTATTTTCGGCTATTATTCAGCGAAATTTCGGAAATTATTCTGCGGAGATAAACTGATTTCAACACAACAATCGAACTTTGACCTCTTTGCGGCACACTCTAACGTCTTACTATCGATGCGAAATTTCTCACAATATATTCGTAATTTTGTAAATAACAAATGGAAGGTGGAGCTCGGTGTCCAACTTCGCTATTAATAACTTTTTTTTAACGAAATTCCCAAAAATCCCATATAAGGAACACCCTAGTATACATACACAAGCACGTTTGAACGCAAAAATTATAAACCAAATGTACACGAGCTCCAACTCCGTTTGTTGTTTACAAAATAACGGCACACCGGGTTTCTACCAAATTTGGTCGGACGAATTTACATTTTTTAATTTTGGTCGGATGGTAGGCCCAAACTGATTATGGTAGATTTTTGAATAAAAATTTTAAATATATATTTTTATTATAATTTACCATGTGTTGCACATAATTTTATTTATAAATATTCACAGTTTACAAAATCATTACTATGTGTGAAACGTCATCTATGGAACGAGGCCAAAGTACAAAATCATTTGCCGTTTACTCTGATGTCTTAGACGTCGTAAACAGCTTATGGCCTCTGAACTGTGTTATGCTTGTTCGCGGTATTCAAAGACTAATAAATGTAAACAATAGCACATACGCATGAACATAAAAGAAATGTATAAAAAGTAAAAAAAGCCAAAAATATGGACAAGTAAGTATTGATTAAGTATTATTAAATGTTATCCAGATTTAATAGTGACAGAGTGGAATTTATTGCGCCTCAGCGAGACATCTCTTTCTCCTGATTTAAGTATAGACATGTTTTGGAAAAATGTATCTGCTATAAAAAATGATTTAAATAAACATTGTTTTGAAAATTTAGTTAAATTTGTCTTTAATTTACTCTCACTACCACATAGTTCAGCCGCTACTGAACGAAAGTTTTCGTATCTATCTCTTATAAAGTCTTAATTAAGAAACAAACATGAAATTAATACCATTAACAGTATCATGCTTTGTAAAGAATTAATCACGAACAAAGGTCCGCATACTGTATGGTCAGTTAAAAAAGACTTTAAAACTGTAGTGAACTGAAAATATGTTAAAAATGATCTCGGATTTGCTGACAAATATGATCTCCAAAAACTCTGTATATATAAGAGTTTTTTTTTGTTTATATAGTTTTGTATATATTTGTATTTAAAGAATTAAAATTATAGACTGAATTTATAGTTTTCTATAAATTAAATATTGTTTTTTTTTTCGTTACAATTTTGGTCGGTTTTGACCAAATTTGGTAGGATTTAGAAACAAATTTGGTCGGAAAAAAAAATTTCTTGTGGCAACACTGCGGCACACTCTAACAGTCTAACGTCAATGCGAAATTTCGTACAATATATTCGTAATTTTGTAAACTACAAACAGAAAGTGGAGATCAATGCCCAACTTCGCTTCTAATACCTTCATTTTAACTAAATTCACAAAAATTTTGGAGCAAGTCTAGTATATGGACAAACGACGTAGATTTTTAATTTTTTGAGGTTCTAGGGATTTGAGCTAAAATGAGAATAAAACAAAAATTTTGTTGGGGACGGACATAGTTTAGGAGATATCTCCCCTTAAAGTTGGAATCTATATATATAAATATCTCCGACATCTGGTGACGGATCGAGACTATATATATATATATCATTGGAAAGCCCTCTGAAAAAGCTTTCCAACCGTATATATACAAATTGTTTTATTAACCCATTATGTGCTAAAAAATTTAATTAACCCATTTTGGACCATATCTTTTTTTAATAAAATAATTTTATTTCCAAAATATGCGTATATAACAGTTTTTGCACCAAACAAAAGAGGAGACTTTAATCTTTGAGGTATCGTACATTGGTCTAGCTTAAGAGGTTCCTAAGATATTGAGCTTCAAAATATGTCGTAGTTAGTTTCTCTATGACTAAAACATATTGTAGTGCAAGACGAATGCGGCGGGGGCACGCCCCCCCATGAGTAGTCTCACTTCCCTCCCTGCACCCCTCATTTTATTTAATTGCAGTTCACTTTTTTTTATTTGTTATTTTGTATTTTTTATGTTTAATATTTTATTTTGTATATTTTTTTTTATTTTTTGCTAATAACTTCGAAACCTTGTAAGCTAGAGCAATGTGCTATACCTCATTGGAAAGATTAAAGTCTCCTCTTTCGTTTGGTGCAAAAAAAATAAACCGTTATATACGCATTTTGTGGAAATAAAATTATTTTATTAAAAAAAGTCATGGTCCAAAATGGGTTAATTTGATTTTTAGCACATAATGGGTTAATAAAACAATTTGTGTATATACAGTTGGAAAGCTTTTTCATGTCGGATATATGTATAGATATAGATTCCAACTTCAAGGGACGATATCTCCTAAACTATAATTTTCCCCCAATAAAAAATAACACTATGAAAATCAGGATAGCAATGTTTATATATACCTAAAATTTGAACCCAATCGGGCTTGTGTCCATATACTAGACTTAAGCCAAAATTCTATATAAGGAACACCCTAACCTGGAGTTTTCAGGAAACATTTTTTCTCTTGTTTTTAAGCCCAAAATCATGCTAGAACCAAAAGCTAGAGGGTTAAAATGTTCCGAGGAAATATTCCCCTGAAAATTTTAATATAGGTCTCCTAAGACAGAAACTATCCCAAATATAAAGTTTTAAACCATTGTAAAAAAAATTTTTGACGTAGAGGAGCATCTAGAGTTTATGGTTTTGTTACTGAAGTTAATTGCTTTCATTTGATATTGATTTGGTTCACTCCCAAAAATTTATGTTTTTCATTTACAAATAAAATAAAAAAAAATATGAAAAACATACTAGTGTCCGCTTAATAAGTCACTGCAATTTGCAAGCGTTGTTGTTATTGTAATATTTCGTTTTGAGCATTGCAATCCCCACTACATTGTTTTGAGTTTACCTCACACACTAAATTCCGTTCCGTTTTTAAGTCTTTTTGAGATCCGTAATTGAAAGAAATTAAAGGTCATTTAAAACAAGAGTTTTTTTATCTAAAATTTACGAGAGAATGTAAATTTGGCTTGCCATCTATCTATTCGTATGGAGAAAATTATTTTTCTGGAATTTTTTTTGAGAGAATTTTATTTGTAGAAAACGAAAAAAAACTTTTTTCTTGTTTTTTTGCTTGGAATTTGTAAGTGTATTTTTCTAGCAAAGTAAATGTTTTTAGCTGTGCACCCTAGTTATGTATTAATATACTATCACCCCTATTACATTTATAACGAAGAATGAAAAGAATAAAAGAAAGCTTTTGTTGTCATTTATGTTTACTGACAATTACGATTATTACCAGCTTACCGCCCGAAGGTATTAAACTTACTTAAATTTCCTTTACCCCCCATGAATGAGGTATGGGATAGCTTCTCGCGTTGCTGTGAATTAACACGCTTTCTATTTTTAGATTCACAACTAACCTACTTATTTATAGACGAATGCGAACGTCACTGTTTGAGAAGCTTTTTACTTGACATGCCGATAAACTCGACACTTGATACAGCGAAGTTGCTGTCGACAACACCGAGGGGGCCGGCAATGAAAGAAAATTGTAGATGACTGGAGGCGGGAATCGAACCCGTGTTCAAACCACTATGCCATGGCCGACGATAATACCCTCAAAATAAAACCTGATTTATTACAAAAGCTTCTAATTTACTTGTATTTTTATTTCTCCCTCCGTTTGGATAAATTATTATTCTTCCCCGCCGTAACATTTGGTCCTTCGAGCCGGATACTGAGGCGCCCGTAAAAAAGAATAATAATATCTAAACATTTCTGTCAGAGCAATGAACCCGAATAAACTCATCATCATCCCGAAATCTCGAAGATACATATCCCCTAACCTAAAACCAAATATCGGACAGCCAAGGTAAGGTAGAAAAGGGATGTGAATTATATAAATACTTACTCTCGAGTAATAATAACAATTCGCGCGATCTCTAATTTCGATCCACCACCACTTGGCCGCGTAGTGTTGTCGTTGTAATTGCTAATAACTTCGCGGTTAGTTAATTTCGGTTATGTTTTGTTATTCCCCATACCGCACTGCCGTGTTTTGCTTTCCCCTTGATGATCAAACAGTCGTCGCTATCTACGCTTGTTTACCATTCCATACCGCACTACCGTGTTTACAATCCCCTTTTGCTTGTCGGCGCCCTATACATTTGTATTCATCCCCATTTCCCACTATCTAGCCATACACACATTATCTTGTCTCAACCTTGTAAAAAGCCCAACTTTGACATTCGCAAACTGTCTTTTCGACCCCATTTCGCTATAAAAGTTTATTTAATTTCAATTGTTTCGATTCTTCGCCCTTTTATTTACCCTTTTATTTAAAATTATGTCCGCTCTGTCGACTGATGAACACACTGTTCATTCCCTTAACCCTAGACGGGTAATCTTCGTCGATTCGACGAACACTGTGACTTTTTTTTTCAAATATCTCCCTTATTTTTTACAATATTCTACTGTCTTTTGCAATAGCGTTAGTTTGTAATGTTTTCTTCAAGCTACGCTGGCACATGACATCATTAGTTAAGCGTAATTGTTATTTTTTTGCAATAAACAAAAACTCGCGTCGTCGAAACGACGAAGCTTACCTTTTGTGTGACTTTTTGTAATTCCAAAAAAGTTACAAAACCAAAAAAATATTTTTTAATTTTTTATTTAAAATATTTAAATTGTGTGAATTACACTACTTTACAAATAATTATTTTTTCTCTGGTCTTTGAACACCACTATTTTTTTATGATAGAGGACGGCTTTCTGACTAAGAAAAAAAATTTAAAAAAATTTTTTATGGAGTGGATTTTTTTAAAAATTTTTTTTTGTAAAATTATTTTCTTTGTTGACGGTGCCTTTGGATTTTACCCTTTATTTTAAGTTCTAGGCGGGCGATCAGGACAAAAGAGGTACCAAATTTATTAGAATCAAATGGCCAACAAGAATTATGCCACTTTAAGTCAACAAATTGCTTTATTTTGCCATTCTGGCTGAATTTATTTGAAAAATTTAGCTTTTTTCATGAAAAATAGCGTCTCCTTTTTTAGTTTTTAAATAATGAAAAATCGAAAACTCGAGATAAAATTTTTTTGAAACCTTCTGCGTATAGTTAACACCTTAGCAAACAAATGTAGTAATGCAGAAGAGAATCTATGGACTAGTTAAAAAGTAATGGCCTCTGAAAGTTGGCATACAGAAATTAAGTTTTTATAAATATTTGAATTTTTGCATTTGTCGGAACTGCAGAATATGGTCCGAAAGCCCAAACAACAACAAAAATATACAATTCACTTCGTCTTGGTCCCATAACATCGAAACAGTACGTCAAAATGGGAGACGAGGCCCATGATGCACTTGGTGGGGTCAAGAAAGGGGCTCCTTGGATTCTATGATGACCGCCTATGTGCGGGTACTCAAATGAAAGATATTTTCGAGATGAATCCAATGGTGTAATTTTTAAGACTTATTGGGGACCTAGGGAGTTAAAAAAGGGTCCCCTTCGGTCCTCTATGTGCGGGTACTCAAATGAAAGTTATTTTTGAGACCAATCCAGTGGTGTAAATTTCAAGACTCTACGGGTCCTACTGATGTATTCGTCTCGAAAATATCTTTCATTTGAGTACCCGCACATAGGCGGTCATTATAGAGTCTAAGGAGCCCCTTTCTTGACCCCGCCAAGTGCATCATGGGCCTCGGCTCCCATTTTGACCTACTATTTCGATGTAATGGGACCAAGACGAAGTGAATTGTATATTATTGTTGTTGTTTGGGCTTTCGGACCATATTCTGCAGTTCCGACAAATGCAAAAATTCAAATATTTATAAAAACATAATTTCTGTATGCCAACTTTCAGACGCCATTACTTTTTAACTAGTCCATAGATTCTCTTCTGCAATACTACATTTGTTTGCTAAGGAGTTTATTATACGCAGAAGGTTTCAAAAAAATTCTATCTCGAGTTTTCGATTTTTCATTATTTAAAAACTAAAAAAGGAGACGCTATTTTTCATTAAAAAAGCTCAATTTTTCAAATAAATTCAGCCAGTAGGGCAAATTAAAGCAATTTGTTGACTTAAAGTAGCATAATTCTTGTTGGCCATTTGATTCTAATAAATTTGGTACCTTTTTTGTCCTGATCGCCCGCCTAGATCTTGAAATATAGGTTAAAATCCAAAGGTACCGTCAACAAAGAAAAAAATTTGACAAAAAAATTTACAAAAAAAAATTCACTCCATAAAATTTTTTTTTTAAATTTTTGTTCTTAATCAGAAACCCGTCCTCTATCATAAAAAAATAGTGGTATCCAAAGACCAAAATGGCTGTAAACTAGTGTTATCAGACGATTTAATTGAAAATTGTGTAAATGCTTCTGATGACTCTAATTGCGATTCAAAAAACGAAGAAAAAATTGAAGAAACTATCGAAGAAGATGTATTTTTCTACGAGGAGGAGTACGACGAAGGTGACGATATTATACCAGATTCGGGTGATGAAAATAATCGTGTGCCACTAAATTTGCTCAAAAATTACTAAACTGTGTAAAAAAAAACATTTCGTGGGAAGCAATTAAAATGTTGTTCTGTTGAAAATAAAATGATTAAACCCGTGGAGTAAATATATTGCATCAAAGGCAAGGACCGACTCGTGAAGCAAGTGACCGAACTTAAACCTTATCGTGCTTCTAAAAAAAAAAAAAAAAAACTTAATTTCCCTTTGCACCCCATGAATGAGGTATGGGATAGCTTCTCGCGTTGTTGTGAATTAACACGCTTTCTATTTTTAGATTCACAACTAACGGCTCCTACTAATTTATCGACGAATGCGAACGTCACTGTTTTTGAGAAGCTCTTACAAGACACGACGATTGAATCGACGCTTAATACTGCGAAGTTGCTGTCAAACAACATTCGAGGGGAGCCGACAATGAAAGAAAATTTTATTTATTTTTTTCTTTTAAGATGACTGGAGCCAGGTTTGAACCTGCGATCTCCCGCATGGTAGTCGCGTGTTCTAACCACTATGCCACGGCCGGTCCCGGTGCTTCTAACAATTCGAATACGATGAAATTTTGGACGAAATCGTAAAGTAGACAAGTGTTGAAATAAAGAATACCGTCCAAAGACACGAGTTTTTAAAACAAATAAATTCGGGCCTTGTAGAGCCTCTCTATCAACAATACAAGAAAAAAATACTAAAAATAACTTTAATTATTAAATTGTCGGATATTGAAAATGAAAAAGAAGAAAAAAGACGCCCAATTTGCAAATATTGTGTTTGTGAAAAAAGAAAAATGCAAAATTTTGTTTGTAATACCTGTATGTGGGGAGGACATATTCTTACTTGTGTCTTCTGTACGAAGAAATAACTATTCGATTTTTTTGTTTCAATTAATAAAATGAAGTATATTATAAAGTTTTTGGTAATAGTTAAGAAGCCATGACTATTTAAATTTATACTTATGTAACCTTTAAATACTAGTATCAACTTGAGACCAAAAAAAATTGGATGAAAAAAGAAATGCTCGAAAATAAACCAAATAGCTTTAAAAATATTCAGTTTGAGTGCTGTCTCTTTCGCTAGAGTCCATTATTGATTAAATGTGATGTGTCGGACTGGAACACTAGATTTTTCGCTAAGAATTTCCAAGAAAAATAGGACTTCGTCGATTCGACGAAGATTACCCCTAATGTATGTAAAATATGATAACCCTTCTAGGGTTAATGTCCATAGAGCGGAATTTATTAGACTTTTTGAAACGTTCCACTCGCGTTATGAAGATATTTGTAACGATGAGGACCCGGTAAAAGTTCCTATAAAACTTATGTGCGAGGACTAGCGGCGATTGATGCCTTGCTAGAAAAATTAAACTCGAAAAAGAAGACAACTTCAATCCCCATTACCTTCTCCCGTGTGACACCGACGTCTTCTTTGGTGATAACAAATCGTGGCCCACATTTAGAGATATGTTCTCTGACCTATATAAGAATAGTGAGAACATCAGCAAAATTCTAAAGATGTATTATCTTATGCAGAGAACGGAAGGTGAAGCACGTGACATTATAAAAACGTGCCCCATAACCAATGAAGGTTTTTCTATGGTTTGGCAGAATCTGATGGACCGCTATGAAAATAAAAGAGTTCTCGTATATGCCCAACTTAAGACTCTGTTTGGTCTTACCCCAGTCGACAAAGAAACTGGCCCAGCTATTAAACAACTGCAGAGGACGATTAATGACTACAGACGCAATCTCTCCATTTTAGGGATTGACACAGAGGGCTGGGACTTAATATTTATCTTTGCTCAACTCGTGTTCCCAAAGTCACTTTCGGACTTTGGGAACAATCCCAATCAGCAATTTCAGAGTTACTTAAATGGTCTGAAATGATAAAGTTCGTGTCTTCGAGGTTCGCAACATATAAAACGGTTTCGGATATCAGAGGTACCATTACATCTATTCCACATGGAAATAGTTCTCGACATAGAACAAAGTCTGGTGTCACAAAAAGGCATACAGTGTCTCTCGTGAACCTCTACCCGAACATACGGAGGAAATACTCATGGAGTCACCTGGTTCATCATTCAAACCTTAACGACTCGAGTATCGCCAGCGTCCAAGTCTTAAGTTATTTTTAGGGACCACGCCGTCAGCGTATGCAAAAACGACTTGAAGTGTCGTTCAAGTGCACTTGTAGACCAATCTTTTCAGTCCAGACTGCCAAAATTATTGGTTTAAATGACACTGTTGCCTCAAGATGAGAAAGGCTGACTAAAGTCTCTCGCAACCCGACTTGCTTTTGGGTGCCGACACTTATTCAAAAATTATGCTATCTGGAGTTCAGAAGGATGCTGATGTAGATATTATCGCTCAGAAAACTGTGTGTTGGCTGGATTATAACTGGTAAGGTCTCTCAATGGAATGTATAGCAAGGTCCGTTCCAAAGGTTTTAGGGCCATGGCCCCTAGTTCCGTTGACAAACATTGTCAGCCCCCACTAGACCTTAGCCATATAATTTAATCGATTTCCAGTGCCGAAACTGTAGGGGTTTATGTGGAATTATTGGGAAGATACGCCTTTAAATAAATTCCACTCCTTATTGAACCTTGGACCTTGGGACCGGCCGTGGCATAGTGGTTAGAACACGCGACTACCATGAAGGAGATCACAGGTTCAACTCCTGGTCAGTCATCTTAAAAAAAATTTTTTTTTTCTCTCATTGTCGGCTCCCCTCGAATGTTGTCGACAGCAACTTCGCAGTATTAGTGTCGAGTCAATCGGCGTGTCTAGTAAGAGCTTCTCAAACAGTGACGTTTGCATTCGTCGATAAACAAGTAGATGCCACAACAACGCGAGAAGCTATCCCATACCTCATTCATGGGGTATAAAGGGAAATTAAGTTTTTTTTTTATTGAACCTGCTAATTAAAACCCCTAGACTCTGATCCGATGGTACGCTTATTCGTAGATAATACGATTCCCGTAGGGTTATCTTAGTTCTTACACGAAGATTTTTTTCGTGCCCCGTTAGCTTTTGGTAAGCAAATGCGTTCATCCTGCGTCATTGAGTCGGTTTAGAACTGATGTTCGTGTGTCAATTCCGACACCCCCGTATATAGAAACCTTTAATTTTGTAATTTTCTTTCATTCTTTCCATGTATAATACTGCCCGAGTGTACCTGTATTTACTGGATGTTACCTGCAGAAATGGCGTTAAGTCCTATAGTCCTCCCTCCATTCTCCGTGTGTGGGCCCTAATACACCTCCTATATTGCTATTCTTGGCAAGGGTGCCGGGATGTTTAGCTGTGCACCCTAGTTATGTAAGACCTCCCCTATTGCATTTATAACGAAGAATGAAAAGAATGAAAGAAAGCTTTTGTTGACATTTATGTTTACAATTACGATTATTACCAGCGTACCACCCGAGGGTAATACCCTCAAAATAAAACCCAATTTATTACAAAAACTCAAAATTTAATTGTGTTTTTATTTCTTCCTCCGTTTGGATAAATTATTATTCTTCCCCGTCGTAACAAAATGTAAAAATAACTAAAACATTCCTTAAACAAAATGTATGTAAATATAATTGTATTAAGTATTTTTACTTTAACGTTTTTTAACCACCTCCCACACATTGTGCTCTTTTTACGGACTCGAAACTGATCACTAAAATCCCGATTTCACTGATCCCGTTTTTCAGGGGCCGAAACGGATTCGTAACTGATCCGCCCACTGATGTGATCTTTGTCAATCTTTCAAGTATTGTTAACGCCAAGTCATTTTGTTGGATAAAGCTGCCAGTGCATAGTTAGGAATCGCTTTGCTATTGTTTAATCCATTGTTATTATTATTATCATCATCACCACCAGTCCGATAAAAAAATGCCTTGTTTACCTTTCCAAATAGAAACAAAACCTGAGTTTTATTATGTTTTAAGAAAAAAAAATATTTTATAAAAATTTCTAATGTCGCCATTGATTGATTTATACATAATCTGGTGGTTCGTTGTGTGCGACACCACGGTCCGTGTCACTACCTACGCTAGCATTGTGTCACAGGGTTGTGTCACCAACCCTGTAGGTTTCCTATGGTCATGCGATGCTACCTCGTTTCGCCATTAAAGGTGTCTGGGCAGTGACTTCCTCATCAGACATGTTATTCTTTTCCATTGAGGGTATTCTGTTGTTTCTCACATCAACAGATATCCTTGCATGTTGTGTTGGTTTATGTCTAATTTGTTGAAGATTTATTGTTCCACTCAACCGTGCTGACGCGGAATTAAATATTGGACTGCAATTTGACGATGCAGCTATGTTCGGTAGATTTTGCTGATGTATTTCTGTAAGTGGTTGAATATGCCTGACACCAACAACCATATTATTGTATTTTGGCCACATGTGCTGAGTTGCATGTCTAGGCAACGTGCATTGAGAAACAGCGTTAGAATAGACACGCGGCGATATATCCTAAAAGTAAAAGAATATAAAATATGTCATTATTAGTAACTAAATGTTAAATGACTGCATATTTTTTTAAAAGAGTTCGAATACAACTTATTGTTAACTGTTTTAAATGTATGCAATCGGAGCAACTATATTTTGTGGAAAAGCGGGACTTATATTTAAGTCGTCAAATATGACTAATAAATATGGAAACATCGAAATAAGAAAATTGGGTACGCATTATTAATGACTGCGGTAGCTGAAAAAGAAAATCAATGGAAAAAGAGCAAATGGGTAAAGCGATGGGTTGTCTCTAAAACATGTTATGTTGGAATTTAGACAAATATAGTTAATTAACTTCTGAATACACATCGCCTGAATAATAAACAGGTTGACCTAAAATGGTAACCAAAACGAAAAGTGGGGTTTTGTTAGGAGTCAATTCAATATTAAATTTCACTTTTTGAGATAAGGGGATTTCTTGTTATTTATCTCCGTTTTGTGCTTATTTTAGTTTTTAATACTTTTTCGGATCCGCATCGGATCAGTAAAACCCCGATATCACTGATTCCGAAACGGTTCTGTATCGGATCAATAAAATCCCCAATTCACTGATTTCGCTTTTTAAGTCTTTTTCCGATCCAAAACGTCCGTATCGAATCAGTAAAATTCCGATTTCACTGATTCTGTATTTTAAGTCTTTTTCGGAACCGAGACGGATCCGTATCGGATCAGTAAAATCCCATCTTTACTGATTCCGGTTTTAAGAATTTTACGAATCCGAAACTGGTCCGTATCGGATCAGTAAAATCCCGATTTCGCCCATTCTGTTTTTACGAATTTTTCGGATCCGAAACGGGTCCGTATCGGATCAATAAAATCGTCAATTCACTGATTTCGCTTTTTAAGTCTTTTTCCGATCCGAAACGGCTCCGTATCGGATCAGTATAATTTCGATTACCCTGCTTTTTAGCCTCTTTTTGAATCCGTTTTGGATCCGAAATGGAATCATAATTTCTATTTTGAGTATTTCTGATCGTTATTTATCTGGGAATAACCAGAATATATATTTGGAGGTCTCCAGATATTCCAAAGTCCAAGATATTCCGTATTCCCCGGGCAATGCCATTGAACATCCGCTCAGTGGTAGAAAATGTGAGAGGGCACAATGTTGAATAACCTAAATGGCATGCAACCACCGATGCGACTTAGGAAATAAGTAACAGAAGTTACTGAAGCTCAACACAACGGCTTTGGCAGCCCCAAGAAACTGGAATCGGACGTGGTGGCACAATAAGTCACTCTTCTTAAACAATCTAATTGTTATGAAAACACGAAGAAAAGAAAAAACAAGAACCCCCAAAAGTTGTGCACCCCCGCAATAATATAAGGACCATTATTTACGGATATGTACTTGGAATGTCCGAACTCTCTACAAAGATGGTGCCTCTATCCAATTGGCGGACCTCCACGACAAATACAAAGCTGGAATCACCGCCATACAGAAAAAGCGATGGACGGGACAGGCATGCATACGACGAAAGAACAGTGATATCTGCCATGCAGAAAGACACGAATTTGGAAGTGGATTCATAGTCGGCAAGAGACTTCGACATCTGGTCTCGCGGTTTAACCCTGTAAGTGACCGAATAGCCACTATTCGCATCAAGGCGAAATATATTTACATTACGCTGATCTGTGTACACTAGGGCGTTTCACCAAAGGCGTTTTTTGCGATTTGTGCAACTCTTGAAGCGGAATATTAAGGCTTGTGATCTAAAAGAAAGAATAAACAATTCTATTCTTAAGGATCTGATCCCACGACAAAAAAATTATTGGAGTGAAAAATTATTATATTAAGGACCACTTTTATAGTCTTAAAAGTGAAAAATAATTTGTCCTAGATTTCAAACCTCGATAACTTGAAAAGATTTCAACATTTTTTCAAGATGTAAAATGCTTTAGAAAGGTCTTTAAATAACCTTTTATTCGGTACATAGATTTATTTTTACTTGTTGGAAAAATATAGACAAAAAATTACGGTTTGAGAAAATTTTTTTTATTTATCAAATTTTATGAAAATTAAAAGAATTTCATTATGTTTCGTCCTTGGTTAAGTAAAAAAAAACATCTAAAATACATTGCTTTAATAAAAATATCAAAAATTCAATTCATCAATATATTTGTATTCCCATACAAAATCAAAAGATATTAAATAAACAAAATCAACATATTTAATGAACAAATAAAAATTTAAAAGTAAATTTGTATCTAAAATTACAATACATTAACCATTAAATGTGGAAGAATTTTCAAATTGGTTTCTTAAAAGCTTTTTCAATGACATTTTTGTGAATTTAAAAATAAAAAATTATATTTTTTGTCTATTTTTTATTTTTTTTCAACATTTATCACAATTAAGATTTAAATTTATATATACCAAAATAAAGGTATCTAAATTATCTTTCTAACACATTTTACATCTTGAAAAAATGTTGAAAACTTTTCAAGTTATCGAGGTTTGAAATCTAGGAAAAATAATTTTTCACTTTTAAGACTATAAAAGTGGGATCGAATCCTTAAGAAGAGAATTGTTTAGTTGTATGAACAAAAAGCACCAGAAAAAAATAATAAGTTTTTGAACGGGTCATTAAAACCCAAATAAATACATTTTTGTTATCTTATAACCTTGTGACAAATAAGCAATCCGGTTTCAGGTCTAAACAACGCTGTATAACTACCCTAACTGATGTGATATATAATATAAGTAACGAGGTAGATGCGGGTAATGTTACCTTGCTAGTATTATTGGATCACTCCAAAGCCACCGTTGACACCGTTGACCATACGATACTCAAGCAGAACCTGAAGAAAATGGTTGTACAAAGAGGTAATGAAGTAGTATTAGGATCTTACCCTGATATCGCTATTAATGGTGAATCAATCGAAGTTGTCGCAATGCAAAAACTTTAGGCATAATTTTTAACATTAAATTTACTTGGAATGACCGCATCATATCTGCCTATGGAAGAACTTTTGCAAATTTAAGATCATTAAGGATTACACAGCATTTTACTCCTTTTAATATTCGTATGCTATTAGCTAAATTATATCTTATTCCTACTCTAACATACGGCTGCGAAATTTGTTCGTGTTGTGATTCACAAAGTCGTAAAAAATTAAACTCTACCCTTAATGCTATCACAAAATATGTTTATTGTTTAAGAAAATTTGATCCCATAACGTCATTCCGCTCTAAAATACTTAATGTACAATTTGACTATTTCATGAAAATAAGATGCCCTGTATTTCTTCATAACGTAATAACTGATTGAGAACCGTTCTACTTATATGATCGATTACATTTTGGCATTTCTAGCAGAAGTAGAATTTTAGTGCAATTTCTATACAGATACTCGGTATCTGAACGTCAGTTTTTTATAACCGCAATACGATTGTGGAATGCATTACCAATCAACTTAAGGCAAATACAAAACAGTACACAGTTTAAGCGTTTGATTACAGAATGCATTTTTAACCTATGAAATATAATTTTGATGAAGCTATGTTTTTATTGTTTAATGCTCAATGTTGCGTTGTTTTTGCTTTATTCGTAACTAATTATTATTTATTTATTATTACACTATGACACAAAATCAAACTTTTTGAAAAACACCCGAACGCGACGATTTAGGCTCGATAGTACAACAGTAGCTGAGTAAAATCCTAGCTCAGTTAGGCTAGATTGGCTCCAACATTTTTTTGGGCCCTCTTAACTTTTTGAAATACCTTGGATCTCTTGAAAAAAGGTGACATCAGTTTTTGACAACAGTTTGTACAGTTTTTAATCTAGCGCTTTCTTAAAGTTGTATCTAATAGTCCGTTTAAGAAATTGATATAATAAAATTTTCCAAAAAATTACACTTCCCCCGTTTACTTTAAAAAAACTTCGATAAAAATTTTAATTTTTACATCATTTTTAATATTAGTCGTAGGGAATCCAGATTTTTTGCATACTCTATTCAGTGAAATTGTAGTTTAGGTAAAACCTAATAACTTCTCTGATCAAATCCATGCAATCTGAACAAGTCTAGGGATATTAAATAGCTCTCAAAACACACTATCTACTTTAAACAAATCAGTTTTTTAGGAGTTTCGGGCCATTGCGCAATGGTTTTACTAGCTATTTTTTTTTATCAAAATCGTACTTATTGTGTAACGAACAACTACTGTGAACAACCAATATGATCGGAATACTCCTCCCCTTTAATTGTTCACAAAGAGCATTAGGGTGTTCCTTATATGGCATTTTTTCGAATTTCGTTAAAAATATGTATTAATCGCGATGTTGATCATCTAGCTTCACCTTATGTTTGTTTTTGCCAAAATTACGAATATATTGTGAAAAATTTCGTATCGATAGTTAGGCATTATAGTATGCCGCAATGAGGTTAAAGTTCGAATTTGTTCTCAAATCAGTTTATTTCCACTGAGTATTTTTCTTTTGTATACAGATTAAGTAGTAATAAGCCGTTCAATGGGTGAAGTGAAGACCTAAAATAGTACATATGTGTTTACTTTTACCATATCTCTTATAGACGTCGAGATATTTGACGTAGAAGTTGGGGTATTTTTGAAAAAATAATTATTAAAAATTTTGAAATTTGATTCCGATGTAGATTATTATGGGCAATTATATATTTCAACTTTTTAAGGTTAGTCAAGTTACTATCTATATGTTTAAAAAGTATATGTGTATATTGTCAATCATATCATATCTCGAAATATCAGGGGCCAAAAAAAAAATTGGTACGCAATCTAGCCAAACTGAGCTAGGGTTTTACTCAGCAACGGTTGTACTTTCGAACCTATATAGTCACGTTCGGGTTTTTTTCACTGTTACTCTGTGTTATCACCAATACAATATAAATACGAAAATGCAGTCGTTAGTGAGAGTTTAAATTCAAAAAACTTGTAATACGAGCAAAATACAATAATTAATGTTTTGTCGGTCGGACCCATGTGGCCTACAGGGGTATCGAGAAAGTGTCCCTATGCAATTGGTACAACAATTAAAAAAAAAAATTAAATAAGAAAATCGCTATAAATCGAAATCGATGTGTCCGATCTAAATCCCAATTTTTACCATTTCAGAGGTATTAAACCAAGAGTTGTACCGGATATAACTTCAGCCTTTCTTTCACACAGTGGGATTTTGGCGTGAAAATTAATATTTTTTGATTACTAAAATAAAAAAATTGTTGAGAAAATCGTATTTTATTTTTGAAGTAATATAATGTAGCTCCACTTTCCCCAAACTGTTCTTTTAATAAAAGGTAGGAATGTTTTCTTTCGATTTAAACAAAATAATTATTCAGTGTTCTCTAAACAGGAAGAATTTTTTGCAAAAAATATTTTTTGGGTCGAATGGGCAGTGGGCTTGGTCGATTTAAATGAAACTTGTCACGCATCTGTTGTTTTTCTAGACAATGTAAACAACCAATTTGAAAAAAAATTTTTATTTTAAATACTAACAAATAGATTTTATTTTTAATTTATAGGTTAATTTTGCGACCGACCGTGGCATAGTGGTTAGAACACGCGACTACCATGCGGGAGATCACGGGTTCCATACCAGGCTCCAGTCATCTTAAAAAAAAAATCATTCATTGTCGGCTCCCCTCGAATGTTGTTGACAGCAACTTTGCAGTATAAGTGTCGAGTCAGTCGGCATGTCTAGTAAGAGCTTATCAAACAGTGACGTTCGCATTCGTCGATAAACAAGTTAGTGTCGTTAGTTGTGAATCTAAAAATAGAAAGCGTGTTAATTTACAACAACGCGAGAAGCTATCCCATTCTTCATTCAAAACCGGGGACTCGAAAACGACTTTTGGCCTATGGTTCCAAAAAAGTTTTTGAATTTGTCACAAAAAGTAAAAAAAATTCTGATTTTATTTCTGATGTTAACATATTTTGGGTATTACAATATTGAGTGTATGCAATTTTAGTTAGGTATGTTACACACCGTCGCACACTGTGGCAGCTCTATAGAGACGAGTGCGCAAAAGGTCACTTTGAAATGTTGGATAAACAAGAATAAACTGTTACTTTTCACTAAGTGTATGGTATTTTGGATAAGAAGTGTTTTTTGTGTTTTTATGCTTTGCACTAAGTAAGCTAAGCGACCAAAGTTGACAACTTCATTGTGAAATTTTCAATTGGGAAAGCTTATAATAAGTACCTTCAACTAATTTTTACATATTTTTGTTATTTATTGTGCGATTAAAAATATAAAATATGTCCGGAAATGGTAAATATGTGTACATTTTATTTGCTAATTCTAAAAATCGTATAAATAAGTAAGCGGTTGGAAGAGCTAATGGTTTTTGTTTTTTTACTTTGTTTTAATTTTTGCATAATATGTTCTGTTCCGGCAAAAGTTTAGAA
This sequence comes from Muscina levida, assembly GCA_964034835.1. NCBI lineage: Eukaryota > Metazoa > Arthropoda > Insecta > Diptera > Muscidae > Muscina > Muscina levida. Next base: position 73,243,537 of record OZ035880.1, read on the forward strand.
GATCTATTAATTGCCCATAATTAAGACATATTTAAGTAATTAAAATGTGAAAGCAGAAGTGCTAAACTTTTCTTATTTTAGAAAATAGTGTTAGTGATTATTCAAAAGTGCCGATTTCTGTTTTTTATTGTATTAAGCTCAGAATTAATAACTGTTATCGATTTTTTATTATTATTTAAGGTTCTGAAAATTATGAGTGTTTAAGAAAGCAACTAGTTGAAGTAATTTTCTACTTAGCATGTACATTAGACCATTTTAATTCAAAATTTTTTGCGAAAAGTCAATGGCATAATATTTTTTCTAATTCTACTTAAAAAAACAAAAATTTTGGTGTATACAACTTGAAAATTGATCGACGTTTAGGGGTCGCGCAAAATCGTTTCAGGTTTTTGACTGCAAAAAGGCATATTTCAAAAATCCTGATTTACTTATATGAATAATATATTAATATAATATTATATAATATTTTACACAATTTCTGTGAAGACATCAAAACATTTTAGATAGTAGTTTGAGTTTAATAACCTTTAAAACATAAAATTTTTTAAATTTTTATTCAAAATTTACCTACTTTTGCCCATTAAAAACTTTTTTTTTAATTTTGGCTCTAATTTTTGTATATATTTAATGCACTTTTGACGAACACATCCTAACCATTCAAATGACATATGTTCAGCAGCAGCAATATTAATCAATAGTGATTAAAGTTAAACGAAAATTGTGTACTAGTATATTTTTGGTAAGGACTACGATTATTTATTTATTATTTCAAATTGGACACGATAACACCTTTTGTGTTGTTTTTGTATGTTTTATTGTGTGGTTCGTTAACTTGTACCAATTCTTGTTGTTGTAAATGATCCTTCGTCAAAGTGTTGTTCACAGTATTAATAAGCCCAATAGCAATCGTTGACAACGCTGATGTTTTCCACAATTTCTTTCATCCGTTTATAATTCTCATTTTTGGCCAATTTGACAAGTGAATAGCAAGAAAACTGCTGCCTACTCCAATAATATCGAAGAATTTCATAGTGTTTTTTGATATTATTTTTGTAACAACAACTTCGCAATCTTGGTCACCAGGATGCTTCAATGCTGCTGTAATTTTTATTAATGTTCCTTTGGTATGCCTGGGGTTAAAAAGAAAAGAAAAGATCGCGATGTCACTTATATACCATAAATGCCGTACAAAAGTTTTGAATGCAATATTTGGTATCATTTCATTTGATTTGCGATATTTTAAAGATTCTAGCAAGAAAATGTCGTTTAATGGGCTTGTGTTGCAAGGGGACCCGTAAACCAGTTTTGAATGTAAATTTTGACCACAAAAATGTTGAACTGAATAATCCATTTAGCTCATCACCTGCGAAATAGTGAAAATTTCAGCAACAATTAAAAATACTATTCATTCTGTTATACATCAAAAGTATCGTTAGAAAGTGTTCGTCAATTATGCATTTAAAGATATACAAAAATTAGAGCCAAAACTAAAATTTTAATTGACGAAAGTAGGTAAATTTTGAATAAACATTTAAAAATTTTTTGGTTTGAAAGCTTATTTAACTCAAACTACTATCTAAAATGTTTTGATGTCTTCACAGAAAATGTGTAAAATATTATTACCTTTTAAACAAGTCTATTCTGATCAAAATCGGTCAAGCGTATCAAAACTTTTAATCATATAAGTGAATCAGTAATTTTAAAACATGCCTTTTTGCAGCCAAAAACCTTAAACGATTTTGCGCGACCTCTAAACGTCGATCAATTTTCAAGTTTTCTGCACCAAAATTTTTGTTTTTTTTTTAAGTAGAATTAGAAAATGTGTTATCCCAATGACTTTTCGAAAAAAAAAATTATTGACATGGTCTAATGTACATGTTTGACATAATTGTAGTTTGACAGTTCGTCACAAAGGGGTCTGAAGATGAACTCGTCATGGAGTTCGAATAGCGTCATCCTAGTGCGTGACACACTGAATTTGACCAAAAATATCAAACAATAAAAAACACTTTTCTGATCGTAAGCCGAATTTGATGTATCATTTGATACACTTAACGTAAATTTAATAAGCAAGAACTATATTGTCCTGCTCACAAATATTATCCGATCATAACAAATCTTAATATAAAACCTAGAGAAGTTTTAAGAAATTCTTCTGTAAAAAATAATAAATACCAAAAATTCACTTTCAAACTGCAAATAAAATAATATTTTGTGTTTACAAGTAGACTAAGTAATGTGCTTTTAATTTAAAAAGACCAATACCATTATATGTTGCATCATCTGTCAAAATAAACAAATCCATAAATATTTGAAATTAAAGACAAATATTTATTTTACTATAACATTTGTGCACTATTTTGTTTCCAATAACACTGTACGACACGATTTTTCACCCATGATCAAACTGGCCAGATTCTGAATATATAGCCCAAAAAAGTATATAAGTATCTCCCAGTTTTTCTAGATCAGCTCATTTAAGTTTTTTACGAACAATTCAATTTTTGGAGCGATGCTCCCATACAGTTACTTGAAAGTGAATTCTTCTTGTTCGCAGAACTCTGCCAGTTGTTAACAGATTTTGATGAATTTTTTTTTATGTGTTTGAAATGGCAAGGGCCGTGTTTTGACGAAGCAAAATTTAAAATTTTGTCACAAATTAAAAAAAAAATTGTGACAATTTTATTTTTTGACAATTTGTGACAATTTTAATTTTTGACAAATTTTATATTTGGGCTTCGTCGGAACCCGCTCCTGGCCATTTGAAAAATATTTAAAAAAGTTCATCAAAATCTGTAAACAACTCGTAGAGTTTTGTGAACAGGAAGAATTTACTTTCGAGTAACTTTATGGGAGCTTCGCTCTAAAAATAGAATTGCTCGTAAAAAACTTAAATGACGTATATACTTTTTTGGGCTATATTTTCAGAATCTGGTCAGTTTGATCATGGGTGAGGCCAATCGTTTAAATTTGTCTTACAGTGTAATACAAAACAAAAAACATTTTGAAAATCGATAAAGAATTGCGACCTAAAATTTCATATGTCCAATAATCCTTTTTTCCAACTGTTAAAGGTAGGCTTAAAACAGTTTATGACGATAAAAAGTGTAAATGCCACTGTATTTTGGGTTGATCATACATAAAAGATGGCTTGAAATTAAATCCTTGCTGATCCTTTTTTGAAAGTATCGATATTTTTCATTTCTGCAGACTTGACCATAAATATTTTTACATTTTCATCGACGAAAGTAAAAAAAAACTGGAAAGAGATTTAATTATGTTCATGTATTGTCTTTGATTATTTTGACATTGGTACAATCTGGAGTCTTAACATGAATTAAAATTTTATATTTAGGGTAAAAAATCCTCGTTTGATAGATAAAAAGAAAAAATTTATAGCCTCCAACTAGAAGAAATACAGAAATAAATTGTTCAAACTTATATTTCCTTTAAAATACACACCCACAGACGTAAGGAGTGTAAATTTCACATTCGAAGATAAAAGGCGCAGCTTTGTTTTAAGGTGTATTCGGGGAGATTTCCCTACAGACTAATTTGCCTTTTTATGCGATCTGCAATATCCTCACGTGTACCACCGGTGGTGGATATAATGCTCCCCAGATAGCAAAAAAACAACATTTTCGAGTTCTACATTGTTGACAATGAGTTTGGAGGGATTATCTGTGTTGTGCGTAGAACCTTTGGCTTGCCGATGTTAATGCAGTCCAACATTGGCTGCTATATTGTGTACTTGTAGTCATCTATTTTTTCCTTTTCGTTCAATTTAGCCAAACAAAACGACTTGGTATTTATTTGGGCTAGGACTGGTATTTTGGCTTCGACTCCATTAGAACTGTATGGTTTGGCTTTTATATTTTCTGATTACTTTTTGAAACAATGTATGTAAGACTATGTGGGTAAGTTCAGTCCTTTGTATGGGAGGTACCAGAAGGGGTGTGTCAAATAGTTAGGTTTTCTGAGGTTTCGCCCCCTATCACAATATAAATTAACCGACTAATTTCCCTTATGCCTCAAATGTCCAAAAATAGGTCATTTTGTATGGGAGGTACCAGAAGGGGTGACCCGATATAGTCCATATTCACTCCTGATTCATATTTTCATAAGCGTACAAATTAAGGGACCGGCCGTGGCATAGTGGTTAGAACACGCGACTACCATGCGGGAGATCGCAGGTTCAAACCTGGCTCCAGTCATCTTAAAAGAAAAAAAATAAATAAAATTTTCTTTCATTGTCGGCTCCCCTCGAATGTTGTTTGACAGCAACTTCGCAGTATTAAGCGTCGATTCAATCGTCGTGTCTAGTAAGAGCTTCTCAAAACAGTGACGTTCGCATTCGTCGATAAATAAGTAGGTGCCGTTAGTTGTGAATCTAAAAATAGAAAGCGTGTTAATTCACAACAACGCGAGAAGCTATCCCATACCTCATTCATGGGGTGCAAAGGGAAATTAAGTTTTTTTTTTTTTTTAAGTACAAATTAAGCATTTGACTGAATTCAGTGTACTTAAAAAAAATATGTTTGTAAGACTATGAGGGTGAGTTCGGTCTTTTGTATGGGAGGTACCAGAAGGGGTGTGTCAAATAGTTAGGTTTTCTTGGCTTTTGCCTCGTATAATAACATCAATTAATCGACCAATTTTCGTTACCCCCAAGAGTCCGTATGGAAGTTATAGGAGAAATATAATTTTCCAAAAATAGTTAATTTTGTATTGGATGTACCAGAAGGCGTAAACTGACATAGTCCATATTCATTCCTGAGTCCCATTTTCATAAGCGAACATCATACTCCAAATTTGAGTAAATTCAGTTTACTTACAAAAAAAGATATGTATGTAAAACTATAAGGGTCAATTAGGTCATTTGTATGGGAGGTACCAGAAGAGGTATGGCAAAGGTTTCAGTTTTCTTAGGGTTTGTCTACGTTTGCAAGATAAATAAACTGACCAAATTTAAGTATCCTACGATCGCACAGTGGGGAAAAAAAGTTTTTTTGGATATTTGAAATTTTTAGATGCTTCTTCACCGATTTGCAAAATTCTTTTTTTGTATTATTGAAAACAAAATTATGCACAGAATGTACGTTTTTAGTATTCAGATTTTAAATTAATCAAAGTCGATGCAAAAATAATTTTTGACTTTAATGTCAAATATTTTTTGGACTTCTTGTCCTAAAAATTATGAACTGACCTCAATTAATGTGAACATATGTTACAAATTAAACTCAGTGAAAAATATAAAAAAAATTTTTTTTGGCTTAACTACAAGTAAGTATGTGGAGGCGCTATTTTCACACTTTAACTCGGTGTCCTGCTCATAATTATTGTCCGATTAGAACAAAACCTAACATATAGAACAAAACCTAACATATAGCCTGGAAAAGTTTTAAGAAAGTCGTCTGTAAAAGATAAGCCAAATCGGTGAAGGTTGCCATGCAATTTTTTTGCATATGTACCAAAATAATGCAGTTTTAAGCTTCTAAAAAAATACAATTTTGTATTTACAAGTAGGCTAATTAGAGTGCTTTTGATTTAAAAAGGCCAATGCCTTAATATGTTACATCATCTGTCAAAATAAAGCAACTAATGAAACTCTTTAACACTTTTTAAATTTCAATACTAAAGTTAACCCAAAAATCGATATATTTCCTGAAGAAATTGGAAAATTTTTAGTTACACTCTCTTATTTTCATTTATGTATCAAAATATCATAAGGAATACATAATTAAGCCTACTAATGCATATGAAATGTTTATATTGCGATTTTAAGCCATATGTATTGTAAATATATTTTAATTTTGTATAAGCGTTTAACAAATTTCCTTATTTTGACAGATGATGTAACATATTAAGATATTGGTATTTTTAAATGAAAAGCACACAACTTAGCCTACTTGTAAACACAAAATTTTATTTAATTGGAATTTTAAAACTGCATTATTTTGGTACATTTGCAAAAAAATTGAATGGCGACCTTCACCGATTTGGCTTATTTTTTACAGACGTCTTTCTTAAAACTTTTCCAGGCTATATGTTAGGGTTTGTTCTAATCGGACAATAATTATGAGCAGGACACCAAGTTAAAGTGTGAAAATAGTGCCTCCATACATTTAATTGCAGTTGAGCCAAAAAAAAAAAAAAAAAAATTGTCTTATTTTTTCACTGAGTTTAATTTGTAACATATGTTCACATTAATTGAGGTCAGTTCGTAATTTTTAGGACACGTAGTCCATAAAAAAAATTGACATTAATGTCAAAAATTATTTTTGCATCGACTTTGATAAATTTTAAAAAAATAACGGTAAGGAATTCAGAATAAAAAAACGTACACTCTGTGCATAATTTTGAATTGCGGCCTAAAATTTCAAATGTCCAAAAAAACTTTTTTTTCCCCATTGCGGATCGTCAGTTTGGAAGTTATGAAAGAAATATAAATTATCCAAAAATAGGTAATTTTGTATGGGAAGTGGTCGGGCTATTTTGCCCATTTACAATCCCATAAGTTCGTTTTGAAAAATATTAATACTGGTAAATTTTCATACCGGCCAGCCAGACAGACGGACATAGCTCAATCGTCTTAAAAATTCCTGAAACGAATTTGGTCTTAAGATACTTGGGGTCTAACTCGTCTCCTTCAATGCGTTACACTTTTTTTCGTATCAAATGATATATACCCTCATCCCTAAGGGTGATGGTATAAAAAGAAACAAGTCAACAATAGCACGCACATTCATTTCGATCGCGTATGTTTCAGAGAATGCCAAAATGTATACTATGAGTACTGTTGAAGTATTAATTTCAAACAAAACAAATGTACAGGTGTAAAGAGTAAACGATCAAACCATGCCCATACCCGCACACAATCGTGCATTGGTATACCCAAGTACACAAGAACCCAGCACATCCCGCTTGTTCTGGTAATCATTACGTATGTAATGATACCATCGATTACTAGGAATGACACAGTACTTCCTCGTCAATATATTCGCCATTCGTTGACGAATTTAACATGGGGATGCCGTAGGAGGTATACTATCGCCACCCTCTTGCCTACCACCCATTGACGAAAACACTAATGGTAATTCGTAATAACTTTCGTCGATACCAATATATATGATGAAATAGATAATGAGGTGGGGTGAACTAGTTCGTTAATAATATAATATTACAGAATGGAAAAATTTGAAGGAACTTGGGAAGTGGCCTAGTGTATGGTGTAGGTCTGGTCGAGTACAATATGAATATGTATATCAAATTTCCCTAACATACCCAAAATCTTGACTTACGGTTAAAAAACCGGGGTTTCAGGTCTTTTTGTTTGGTTTGTTGATAGATATCTTTCTATAACTGTCTTGTTTAGTCTCAATACTTCATACTTTTCGGATTTTTTCACTATTTTTTAAGTTTGAAGAAGTTTGTAGCCACAATTTTATTGGAATACCCTAATGCTGGTTTTGTTATTTAAAAAGAGTATGGTTGTACGACTAAAGCGCATATTTGTTTGTAAAAATCGGTTAACTAGTGGTTAAGTTATTCATTCATTTTGAGGAACGCTACTTTTATATCCCATATTAAAAAAACGACGGGAGAACTTTGCATTTAAGCACGATAAACTTTTAACACAGTTGTTGACTTTATATTTGTAGATCAAACACTAAATGGAATTTTCCAACCACCGTTTAACATACCGATCAATAAATAATTTTTTTTATTTGTCACAGAATAACGGCACTTAAAAAAGAGAAAAAAGAGAAGAGAAAGAAGAATATGAAAATAACATGGCTGTTTATTTTACTAACCCCTATTAATGCGCATGGGAGTTAATCGACGCAACGCTCGCTTAATTTGGATTAATGAAATAAGTATATACACAGTTAAACGAAATCGTCAATGATGTGTACTATAAAAAGTATAAATTAGTAAGAACTGGGTGTTATAATCGACGAAATAATTACAGAAAATACGTCTATTGTAGTTTTGCCGAACAAGCGGGATGTAGTTACAAGTGTTGGTTGTGTTGGGTGCTAGTTATAAATGTCAAATTTCTATTTCTGTTTTTTTTTTTTCATTTGTATGTTCCCAGTGTGCCAACCGAATCAGTTTCGGATCCGATACTGATCCGTTTCTACGGACATTTTATCCGTATCGGATCCGATTTGGTTTGAAATTCCTTTTGAAAAACGGACCGTTTTTTATCCGCTTTTGAATCAGTTTCGGATCCGAAACGGATTCATAAAAAGGATCCGAAACAGAAATCATAATGAAATTGACACAATTAAAAAAATTTCAGGAAAATATGTCGTTTTTGGTTACCCTATATGTTACGCGTAGGTTGTTCACTAATAACAGTAACATTAATTTTATAAAATGCAGTTCTATTGAAGGCGAGCTGCAGCAGCATGTGCTTACTAGCATAAATAAGATTTTTAAAATTAAAATAGAAAAACAACTGTATTTTCTGCCCCTAATTCACTAAACTAATATAATATATGTTTATTAGAGCGACTCATTTTGTATGGGGCCAAAAAAAGTATGTTCGGCCCACCCCCCAAAATGTACCTTGGCTTGTTTTATGATGAACCCTTAAAAATTTCTTGTCTAGTATTAAGATCCAGTGAGCTGGACCGTTTTTAAAAATGGTATTTTTTTGAGTTTTTCAGTGATTTTTGATAATTATCTAAAGACAATATGTGCAATATTAGTATCATAGGAAAGAGTATGAAAAACATGGCCACAAATGTCCTGACAGGTCATTTTTTCAGCGATATTTTTCAAACAAATACGGATTTTTAAGTTATTAGTAGCGACATTTTTCTAAACTAAATGCTATTTAATTCGTGAGAAACGAAACTCATATTTAGACAAGGCATATTTTTTATAAATTACACTTTGTAACAAGAAAACATAATGTGAAAAGCTGAAACTGAAAAAAGCTGAAACACGTGTTTACTTAAATCGGCTAAGGATAAATATATGTCAACATGACATTTAATTCAGAAAAATGTCGCTACTAAAACCTTAAAAATCCATATTTTTGCAGTATAACCTGCAAAAAAAAGGACTTGCTAAAGACATTTGTGGACATGTTTTTCATACCATTGGATGCGTCTTTAAAAACTCCTATGATTCTGATATTGCGCATATAGTCTTTAGTTACATATCAAAAATCTTTGAAAAACTCAAAAAAATACCACTTTTAAAAACGGTCCAGCTCACTGGATCTTAATCCTAGACACGAAATTTTTAAGGGTTCATCATAAAACAAGCCTAGGTACATTTTGGGAGAGAGGGGGGGTGGACCGAAGATACTTTATTTGCTGAGTCGCTCTAATGTTTATATTATACACTTCAATTATATTTATATTATACTTTTTTACAATGGGTCAGTTTCGGAACCGATTCCGTTTTTGTGTACATTACATTTTCGTTTCTCTGTGCTCTTATCTCTCTGTATCAACGGTGGTAGTATCAAACGAAAACACATATGAGTTGTGCCGTCTTTATCGCACACACGACGGGAGTGAAAAAAGAGAGCAACATCGTTTTCCGACACTTAAGCTGCCATTAGACGACGTGTATTTTACGCATGGCTTGTCACTTCAAAAACCAATATGTAATTCTGCATGTCTGTCAAAATGAGCGTGTACATTTGGTTTATAATTTTTGCGTTCAAACATGCTTGTGTATGTATACATGTGTTTATCATTAACAGCTGACTTTGCTATATCTTATCATCGCCAAACACAGCTTTATTAGCCCAATTTAACTAAAAATATGTTGAAAAACACTCATTAATTGTTCTATTTTCGATTTGAATTAAAATACTTATCCTTTTCAACTTTTTGTCAGCAAACACTTTGTTGTTTTGTCAAAAACAGCTGATTGCCGATATGTATTACATATCAAAATAGAGCACACTCTAAATGAAATAGAGCACACTCTAACACATTGTTTTACACAAACAGTGTTTGAAAGTGGTCACACGACTTGTATAAATTTTACACTGGGAAAACTTACATGTCATATGTAAAATACACGTCGTCTAATGGCAGCTTTAGCAAGAAGTGTTTGCATGTTAACATGCTCCACCGTACATAGTGTGTGTCACATTTGCCTCTCAAACACTCTCATGAAAAGAGTTTTGCATACATTTTGTCCACATTTTTGAGTTTTTTTCAAACGTTGGTGTAGGGTTTGTTCAGCAACTTTATAGATAATGGTATTGCATATTGACCCCCTAACACCCCCTCATAACGACATTTTTGCGCTTTATTCTAACAAATTGTAAAAATGTTGGCCATAAAATCATCAAATCATACCAAAACTCAAAACTTAAGGCAAAAACCAAAACCCAATCAAATTCAAGATTGCCCATTAAGAGTAAATTAAGTTATTACTTAGGTTTAGTAAAAGAAAGTCTTTCAAACATTGATATTTTACAAAAAGTCGCTTTTAATGACGTATAAACAAAAAGAAATACTTAGTAAATATATAAGTTTATTTGTTTTCAAATCACTTTCTTTTTCGCTCTTGGTAATTCGACACCATGATCGAACAATGTCCAACACAAATCTGTTATAAGAGATAAAATGCTCTTGCCTTTATATTGTTCTTCTATAGAAAAACATACCCGATGAAAAAGTTCATCATGTTCAACTAGGGTTGCCAGGCACCGAATTCGAAAAGTCGGGAAAACCGAGACTAAAAAGCAGGATTTGTCGGGACAAATGTAAAGATCATATTATATAGGTTGTGACATTTTTTATTAAGAAATTTTATTAGTTGTTAACAATAACTGGAATTCCTTGCAGCTATTATCAATATTCAATGATATGATTCAGCCTTTATAAGATCAAAAGAAATTTGTTTCTATCTTTCGTGTATCAATTGTTTAAAATACTAAATACTTTTTCGCAACAAGTGTTACTTATCGGTAAAATAAATATAGATGAGATCAATTTAAACAAATTCAAGTGACCATAAAAAATGTGACCATATTTTGTAATTTAGTATATCTTTGGGCAATTCTCCATAAACAGCTCGAAGACTGCAGTAGTCGCTGAACAACATGTCATTGTCCACTGCATCTGATATTTGTAGAACTTTGGGAATTTCTCCCAAATCAATGGTGAGTCTTTTAGATTAAATGCTGCAATTTGTCCAAAAATTTACATTTCTTGAAACCAGATGATAGACAATTGCTAGGGATGGGAAAGAGATTAATACCCATGGAAATGGGTAAATGGAAAAATGTTAAGTGCACACAACTAGTTCATAAGAGAAAAGCATTTTTTGTACCTTCTTTAATATGTCGTTTCTTTGATTATTCTAAGTATAAGTAGTAAATATTAAAAAGTCGGGATTTTCCCCTGAATTACTTCAATACACGGGACTCGGGATTTTCGCGAAAAGTCGGGAAAATCCCGCCTATTCCCGACCATCTGGCAAGCCTATGTTCAACAGATTCCGTTGACAACTGATTTTCAAAAAAAGTCCATATGTGAGTTGAAAAAGTGGATTTTTGTTGACATGTGAACCCCTAATTTTTCAAACTCTTGCAGCATAGTTACATTCACTCCAGGCTCGAGCAAATGTAGGCTTTTCAAGTCGGCTGTTAATATTTCTGCATTATTCTTTGATAGTCCCAATTTTCTCACCAATCTTGCGTTCCGGTTTTGGCTGTTGTACAAGGTTCCGAAAAAAGACTTGGACTCCGAACAGGTAGAGCAGGAAAGCATAGCTGATGGCACGGCTTTTAACGAAAAGCTCTTTCTATTATGTAGTCTCGCGTGCTCTCCTGGCTGAAGCCAACGCATCGGATTGCCAAAGTTCATTGAGTTTCGTTCACATAAACCAATAATTTCGATCAAAATTTGTATTACCTTTAGACCACAGCATCGAACCGTTGTAGCAAATTCGACATATATGTTTTGGCACCCATGGCTCATTAGGAAAAACTTCCAGTTCAAAATATAGTTTATATATATCTTCCACTTTACTTTTGAAAAATGAAACCTGGTATTCCTTAAGGGTACGCTTGCCGCAGACATAGCAAAAGCAGTTAGGTTTTCCAAACAGTCAATCATTTTTATTCTTACAAATTCCCTTGTGCGACAATGTAAACACAAACCTGTACAGAAATTTCAGTCAGTTAAACTGACTGATAAACACCATCACCCAATATAATAAAATATTTAAGTATGGGTGATTGAAATTACTAGATTTTTAATTAAAATAAAATTATTTATTTATAATTTTTCGCCTATTTATGGAGCAAAACCGTGAAAAATTTGAGTTATTTGTACAGGAGGTACAATTAGGGGCAGCATCTGTTATTTATATGGGAGATACCAGAAGGGGTGTGTCAAATAGTTTGGTTTTCTGAGGTTATGCCTCCTATTATAAGATAAATTAACCGACCAAATCTGACTGTCCCCCAGCTGCCGGTTTGGAAGTTTTGGGAGAAATATTAATTTTCCAAAAATAGGTCATTTTGTTTGGGAGGTACCAAAAGGCTTGAACAGATATAGTCCATATTCATTCCTAAGTCAAATTTTTATAACCGTACAACTTACCCAAAATTTGACTTAATTCAGTGTACTCACAAATAAGATATGAATGTAAGACTATGGGGGTGAGTTCGGTCATATGTATGGGAAGTACCAGAAGGGGTGTGCCAAATGGTTAAGTTTTCTAGGTTTTTGCCTCCTATCTATAGTATTCAAATACTTGAATTTTTCAGGAAACCGGTTTCCGGTTTATTCGAAAAATACTTTTCCCAACAATTCGGTTTTCAAATACCCAATTAAGTAAAAAACCGAATTAACCGGTTTCGTTCGGTTTTTTGGATATGAAAACATAAAATATCAGTACCTTAATACTAAAGTATGCTAAGTCAACTTAGCATGTGTTCAATTAATAAAAGCTTTTGAAAGCTTCTGCTTCAATTTATATCATATTTTAATTCACATAAGTGAAATCTAAATAACTCACAAACTTTAAAAGAGTTTCCTGTATATCTTAAGTTAGACACTTAGCTTGGTTTAAAATTAAGGTTCGATTTCATAAATTAAACTCATTTTTAAAATTCATATGAATATCGACGGATTCTCACCCATTTCAATGTGAGATTCCAAACTATTTCAAAATTAAAATCCAACTGTATCTTGGTGATTACTAGGGCGACCAATTTTCAGCATATGCTGAATATTGCTGATGCTGCTTAATTTAACGATTTCAAGCGATCTTGCTTATTTAAAAGGTTTGTGCTTTTTTATGCTGTTTTTGCCCTTATTTAAATTTTTGATACATTTTGATAAAATATGTTTCTATCAATTGAAATTTTTTACATATCACAAGCCCTTGCGGTTCAAAATATGACAGGTGGTATTAAATTTGCAAACTCTCCTCTTATTTTACACACAGCCTGTGTTCACGATTTTGTAATAGCCCTGTTTTTATCGATAGCTTAGATCGTTCGATTCGTTATATTCCTATAGTTTTCAGGCGCCTCATCAAAAACAAGAGTTTAACGAAAATGATTCTGAAGCATTGCGATAATCCGACTTTTTCTTCATAAAAACAAACTTTAAGTGCATCCGGCATGCCATCACAAAAATTGAGTCAAGCGGATTGCCATTGCATAAAAGCTTGGAAACAATACAATCAATTCAACATGCTATAGAAAAGCATCTGATAAAAATTATTTTAAAAAATGACTGAAATAACAATATTATTTTTAAAAATTCCAAAAAAACAAGTGCGTTTATCGGAAAATATTCGCCTCGAATCAACACTTTTTAAAAACGCTCCCGTTTCATCGTGTGACGTGGAACGTGTTTGCTCTATATATGGATTTTTGTTTACAAACCAGCGTAAGTTTCACCTTAAGAAATTTAAGATTTTGTTTTTTTGGTTTGCTACTTACTTTCTTTGTATGAATACCCGACTGAATAATTTTGTCAATTTACTTATTGCATTTTATTACTACTTTAATAGATGTGAAATTGTTTTTTGTTTGTTTTTCAATAAATAAAAAAAATAATAAATGCTGAAAATAAAATTAATCGTCCTTATTTCAAGGGTTTTTCATGCTGTTTTAAGTACTGAAAACCGTTTTTTTCGTGCTGAAAAATGGTCGCCCTAGTGATTACCTAACTATTGTATGGTGACCTTAAAGTAAGAACCTTCTTACGATCGGACACTTATCGCAAAAGACGCAAGCGAACGTTAACGTTAGACATCGTGGGACTGGCAGTTAGTTTAGTAAATAACTGCACTTTAAGTTTTTCATATGAATATAGAAGGATTCTCAGTCCTTGCAAGTTTAAATCGCAACTACATATATATTAGTGATTTCACAACTACAGTAGACTACGGATAAGTGCACATCGGTTTTCGCGCGACTTTTTGTGCACTTATGCGGTTTTTGCATTTATACAACACTCGGATAAGTGCACAACTATTGCATATATACAAACATTGCATAAGCGCACGATTATTGCATTTATACAAACATTAGATTATTTTTATTAATCTCTAACACCAGTTCACTTGGACGGAACTTTAAGAAAATAATTAAAATATAAAGCTGTTAATGTTTTTATTTATATTTGGTTTACATAACAGGTTTTAATAAAAACTTATAAAATCAGTTCAGCTTAATGTAAAAAAATCACAAATTTATATTTCATTGTTTTAGTGTTTTTCATATTTCATACAAAAAAATTTAAAATATTTAGTTCTGTGCCAAAATAAGAGCTGTTAATGAATCATTGCAATCATATTTTGCAACATTGTTTTTTTGCAAAATACATATTAAATTGTACTCAATTCGATTCACCTAAACCACGTGTGCTGAAAAAGTCAGAAATCTTTTTTGAACCGTGTTTTCTGTTCCAACCTTATATATTTTTTCCAGTTTCTCTAAATCATAATCTACATTTATGAGAGATTGCATTTATGCATGCAAAGTTGTACTAAAAAAGCACTTTCAGGTTAGCAAAAGTTGTGCATTTATCCGGTTTTTGCATTTATACGTGTTGCACTTATCTGTGTATTTTTGTATGTAAACGTATAAAAAACGCTAATGGCTTCGGGTTCCAGTGCACTTATGCGGTTTTTGCATTTATGCGATGTGCACTTATACGTAGTTTACTGTATTGTAAGGTGATCCTAAATTAAGCTCTACATATTTGAAATTGAATGTTTAGTTTAGAAAATAACGATAATTATCACCCTTTTCAAGATGAGTGGAAGCCAGAGGAGTCTTCTGGCAGCATTTTCCAAACAAATTTTCGATTGCATTAGGCTTTGAGATTGCTAAAAGTATATCAAGTCAGCATAAACAACCTTCTGTGCCAATTTGCATAGAAATAATCTGGCAATGCTTCTTTTTGAAAACCGGTTAACCAACATCCAAAAACCGGTTAAACCGGTTATTCGAAATTGACATTTTTGAAGAAACCGGCATACGGTTTCGGAGAAAAAAACCGGTTAGACGTTTTCGGTTTCGGTTTTGAACACTCTACTCCTATCACAATATAAATTTATCGACTAATTTTCATTACCCTCCAAGTGTCTGTTTGGAAGTTATGGGTGAAATATTCATTTTCCAAAAATAGGTAATTTTGTATGGGAGGTACCAGAATTTGTTAGAATAAAGCCAAAAAATGCCGTAATGAGGGGGAGTAAGAGGTTTAATATGTCTACAAAAATATTTGCCATACCATTATCTATAAAGTTGCTGAACAAACCCTGCACCTCAGTTGTAAAGAAAACATAGTTTTATAAACCGATATGCTGCAAGAACGGGCCAGAGCTGGGAAACATTAATCGCATCTAAATTGATATTTCGATATGATCTATACATATACCGGCACACATATATTTTTTTAGTGTCCTCTTACAGAATACATTGTCAGAACCCGTAATTATAGAAAAAGTTTGAAATTGTTGTACTGTGATATGAGTCTGCATGACAGGTAGAAAAGATTTCGTTCTAGCATTTCCTCAAGCAATAGTGACGAGCCGTGGAATTAGCTAGTGTTCTTTGACGTGGTGTCAAAAGAAATAACGTGAACGCGGTCAGCGATTTTCCACTTAAGCATAAGCCAATCATATTTGACGACAATAAGACCGTCAACATTTTACCATCCCAGTGTATATTGTATTCCTTCAAAAATGCAGTAACCAGCTGTCGATTTTGTGTAAGAGCATCTCCAAAGGACTTCCGATATATAATATTGTTTTATAATATATTTGAAGTAAATTAAACTGTACACAATAATCTTTGTTATAAAGCGATCGTAATGTAATGACCAGGGCAACCGGAAATATGCCCTAAAAATCGTGTTTTATGCGCATAAAATATGACCTGAAAAATGGCAAAATATGACCTAAAAATCAACAAAAACATGCCCTAAAAAATTAAAGTCATACAATTTTTTTCATATGATTTAGAAATATTTTTATTACAAATAAAAAAAAACAGCTTAAAAATTTAAAAAAAAAATACAATATTATTTTAAATTCAGACTTTGTTAGTAGTTTTAGTAAATTTACATACACAAATGTTGAGTAAAATAAAATAGAAATAAATATTTTCGAGGAAATATTCCCCGGAAAATTTTGATGTAGGTCTAGGAAGTCATGAACTATCCCAAATCTATTTTTACACATGATTTATCATTTTCTTTTATTTGACATTTGGCCAAAAAAATCTTACTTTAAACCAAAATTGTGACTTATTGGAGCAAAATGTAGTTTAGGGTTTTGTTACTGAAGTCAAATGCTATTGTTTGATTTTGGTTTGGTCACTCCCGAAAATGTGCGTTGCACTGTTTGTCTAAAAATAGATTTTTTAACATTTCATTTTGATTTTATTTTGGAATCATTGATTCATAGAGATTATTTGTCTTCGGTGACTCCTAGTGAAGTTTTCCAGATTATATTTCTATAGAATATTCTAATCCTTGACCTCAGTCCAAAGTTGACTTTTAAACAGTTTTTCAAAATTGGGCCAAAAATGTCCTATACGGGTGGGAGATGGAGGGTTAAAATGTTCCGAGAAAATATTCTCCTGATTGTTTTAATATAGGTCTCCAAAGACATGAAACAACCAAAACGTATTTTTACAGATGATTTTTCATATTTTTTGATTCGACTTTTGACCAAAAAAATCAAACTTTAAACCACTGTAAAAAAATTTGCGACGTATTGGAGCAAAATGGAGTTTAGGGTTTTGTTACTGACGTCAAATGCTATCGTTTGATATTGGTTTTTTTCACCCCCGAAAAAATGTGTTGCACTGTGTTATCATTCAATTTAAAAGTGTCTTCATTCACCTGAACTTGTTAATTAAGCGTAAGACCTGATGTTTAAAGTTTAGGACCTATAAAATGTCTTCATAATTGTTGGCATAGTAGTTAACTGCTTCAAGCCATGTTACCCATCGTGTTGTTATAGCTTCTGGAGGTAATGGAAGGTCTGGAAACATTTGTTTAAAAAGTTCTTCTCTACATGGAGCTTTTAAAAATAACTTCTTCACATTAGCAATAGTTTTATTTACATTTTCATAAAAATTCCTAATACATTCACACAATCGATGGACACCATGAGCAATACATGTCACATGCGTCACTTTCGGATAAAATGCCACTATAGCTTTTGCAGCCTTTACCATGTATGGAACTGCATCCGTCAGAAAAAGCTAAACATTATTCTTATTGAAGTTGACGTCCAGATTTTTGATGGCGTCATCCCACAGTCTAGCAATTGTTGGGTAATTAGCCCTTTCCAAGGCTGCCGATTTAGTAAAAATTTCTCACTTGCAATTACCTTAATACACCTGCTAAAATGTTTGCCACATTTCTTTATTTGTTTTAGTTTTGCGTATGTTGTCCATGCAGTTGTTGTATAATATTTTTAAATGTTTAGTTCAAAAAAACTGTTTCGGATGGCACTTGGTAGTCCGTGTATTCCTC
Organism: Muscina levida; assembly: GCA_964034835.1. Taxonomy (NCBI): domain Eukaryota; kingdom Metazoa; phylum Arthropoda; class Insecta; order Diptera; family Muscidae; genus Muscina; species Muscina levida. The sequence continues at coordinate 73,261,536 of OZ035880.1, forward strand.
AAATAGTGTTCTTATATTTTGATTTCTCATTTTGTAAAGTGGAATGTCAGCAGACACAAAAGCTCGGCACAGTAATTCTTGAAATTCGTGTTCTTTTGAGAGTCTACCGGAACATTGTGACAAAAATAATTGTTTGGTTTGCTTATTTTCACTTTCTGCGATCTGCTGCAATAACTTTGCTGCAGATTTTAGAATAGAGGAATCCACCATCAGCTCGTAAGTCTGGAAACTTTTATACAACCGCCTTTAAATTTGCTGCTTATATCGGATTAGCTTTAGGCATTATGTCCAGGGTCGTAATCGGCGGTGGTTGAAAAGCACCTCTTTTTTATGTTTTGTTTACTTATTGAATAAGAAAGCGCGTTAAAAGATTAATAAACGTTTAAAATTTCACAGTTGTGTAAAACATGATTTGGCTGTTACATTTTAAAAAACCAAAGATGCAAAGACACTTGTTTATAAAAAAAATATGGCCTAAAAAACATAAATTATGCTTTAAAAAAGGAGGTTTTTTTTTAAAATTATGCTCCTAAAACTAAAATTTCCCGAAATATGACATTATGGGTACAATATGCCAAAATATGCTCTAACAAATAGGTCTCAAAACACTTGCAGGACCATGAAACGTGTAAATACATTACCCATTTGTTAATATCTCGTTGTAAAAAAAACATGCTGTAGCATATTTCCGGTTGCCCTGGTAATGACATTGTGGATATTCCTAAAAAAAGAGCTTACCATTTGTAAGTTATCCGTTGCTGCTGAGGCGTGAGAACCACCTCGTAGGGTACAATAACCGATTTTGTGGGATGAATGTAATGTGATACTAGACGAGTACTGCTGCGGTAGGGCTGGTGTTGTTAAGCGCCCTCGACTGGGACTACAAGCTGATTCAATTGTGGAGACATGTAGCTTTCGGTTAACATGATCCATCTGAAACAATAAGGAGAAAATGGTTAGGTTATGTATAAAAGGTTGCACGACAGCACATCGTCTTGACTTTTAATGTTCAAAATAGAAATCAAAAATCGTCCTACCGGTTGTTTCCTCTGAAACCATATGCCGGTGTTTCCAAAGATGGTATTTTCAAATGTGATTTTTTTAGGTTGAATTACTTGGCATTTTATTATTTTCTTTATAGTCAAACATACACTGTGTTGTGTTCAAATGAAATGAAATAAATGGCTATTAGACAGGGTCGAACAAAAGTTTATGTTTTCTCCCTCCAGTTTTGTAGTTTGTCTAAAAACAATTTGAGAACATCAAATTTTTTTCGAATCATTGCACCCTACGACACCCCGAATTAGTATTTATTATGTTGTATCATCCTTTGATACCCTATCGAGGCGCATATCAAGAGCTACATTTTGTCTATTGGTCGTTTTTGACTCCAACGTCAATTTTAATTTTTGATTTTTTTACTAAAACAAAAATGTTCAATAAGCTTAATGTAGCCCTTAATTAACCATGAGTAACGATATGGGCCTCGTTTCGAGCGGTTATCAAATGACGATACAACATAATAAATACTATTTCGGAGGGCGGAGGATGCACGGATTCGAAAAAAATTTGATGTCCTAAAATTATCTTCAGACAAACTACAACACTGGGGGGAGAAAACATAAAAAAATTTTCGCCATATAAAGCGACCCCAACTAATGGCTATCTTCAATGAAATTTTAAAATTTTTCAACAAAAAATACGTACAGTACAGTGTGTACGATACGTTATCGCAGCGTTTGTCGTGGCGTGCGGTATTGTGGTAGTGTATCTTGGGATTTTCTTGTAAGGTATGTGTTTGCGTACTGGACTCGATAAAATTCCGTACAGAACGTTAAGCTACCGTACGTTAATGTTTTTTTTGAACTCTGCATCTGAGTACAGAGTAAGGGAAAAAATGATATTGTCATAGTTCAGTTATGATATTGTCATATTTCTGTTTAAGATCTTTTTATACCATTACCCTTAGGGATGAGGGTATATATCATTTGATACGACCCAAAAGTGATACGACCCATTTGCGCAGATAAGTGAACGACACAGTGCACTCAAAGCAAATGTACGAACAGCAACGGTAGATCACAAAAAGCAATGCGCAATAATGCGCTGTGAGCGAAACGATCATGTTTTACAGTTATGATTTCGAGTGTCTTCAACTTTTATGCATGAGCAGGGCATTGAGCACTGATCGCTGGTTTGTTTTTAAGTCGCTTGATTTCAGTTGTTAATTGATGCCTTAGAAGGAATAAGATTAAAATAAGATTAAAATTAATCCAAAAGGAAAACTATTAACGACTGAATTACCTGTTCCTTTAACTGTATGAACGATTTCAAATACATATAAAATATGTAATGCCTTTGTTGTAATCATTAATATTAAATACATAAGTACATAATACATAAAATTTATAGTAATTCATCAATTGAGAACGGCTGGGCCGATTTGGCTCAAATTCGTATTCAGTTGTTCGTAATTACTAGGAGAAAGTTTTTACGGAAAATTGAAAAAATCGAAAATTGATTTGTTGTATGGATTTGTGCCGGAATGGCTTTTCTAATGGAAGAGTATAAAATTCTTTGTGGAAAACTTGGAAAATTTCAGAAAAACGCAAACAATTTTATTAATTTGTGATAGTGCATCGAATGGTACACCAAATTAGCTAAACGGTCAGAAAATTGTTGTATTGTTGATATTAATGGTCAATTTATTGTCACTAGGGTGTTTTAAATCGAAACCTGTTTTTTTTTTATTTGAAACCGTATTCCGGGTTTTGTAATAATGCCATTTTCGAATAACCGGTTTAATCGAATGTTTTACTACGGTTTTTTTTTAATTGCTTTATTACAACTCTAAAAGGAGTCATTGAAAAAGTAGTGGCAAAGAAATTATCATTGTCGATGTGAAACACCATATGGCTTGGTTGTGCAATAACACCACATAAAATTTCCGATCATAGTGGAAACAATGCCATACCATCGAAAAATTCGTCTAAAAGTAATAAAAAAGCTTGATGTAGTTGATGAAGAGCGTGCCCCCACCGTCAATAAGCGATGCTATGTACGCAATAAGACTAACTACGGCACGCCCCCGCCCCATTTGTCTCACGCTGCAATGTGTTCTGTAGTACATCAATTTGTTTACGGACTAAGAACCAGAGATAGAGAGAGTAGCGTATCTGGTAATGCAGCTAGACTAGGGCGCGCAAAACAAACATACTAGATAGATTTTATTCAAAAAAATTTCAAAGGTGAAATAATGCCATAATGGCTTTATTTCAGACCTCCTGTTGTAATAAAGCCACATGGCCTTATTTCCCAATCTGATGAGAAATATGGCCATATGGCTTTATTCGTATGGCTTTATTGCACGTCACCGTACACCTCAACTCGTCGTCGTGCCTAACAATTGCACTTCTCACGCTCGTCGTTGATGAACATTATGCATAAAGTCTTGCATTTATACGCTTACAAGGTGCGATTGACTTAAGAACTAAAGCCTCTTAACCATTCCAAACGTCGTCGATGGTCAGAATGGTGACAAGAAATGGCAACGGTGGATGATCAATTTTCGGAATAAATCATCTTCAGTGATGAGGCATATATTCACCTCAGTAGATACGTCAATAAGCAGAATTACCTCATTTGGGCGAATAATAATTCAAGATTGATTGTAGAAAAATCAATGCACCCACAAAGAGTGACTGTTTGGTGCGGTTTATGGGCTGACGGCATCATCGGGCCGTATTTTGTCCAAAATGAGGCCGGTCAGGCAGTTACTGTGAATGGTGTTCGCTATCGTAAGATGATAACGAACTTTTTATGGCCCGAATTGGAAGATAAGAATGTGAAAGATATGTGGTTTTAAAAGGATAGTGCCGCTTGCCAACAACCTAACGAAACAATGGGTCTTTTTCACGACAAATTCAATGGCCGTGTTATCTCAAGTGGTGGCGAAGACAATTGGCAGGTGATTTGACGCCGTTGAACTTCCTTCTTTGGGGTTATTTGAAAGATAAAGGTGTACGTCGAGAAGCCAGCAACAAATGAAGAGCTAAAAGATGAGATAATTCGGCACATTAACTGCAAAGAACCTCAATTATGCCTCAGCGTCATCGAAAATTTGGACCATCGGATGGAGATGAACATAAACTTTTTTTAGCCATATAGAGCGGCTGTGGCAAGGTGAAAATGCCCGTTTTGACTTATACCCCCGATCCATTGTATTATTTCTCTATGAAAGTACAATCCAATCAAAACATTTCCTGACGAATACATAGTAATACAACGATGACGTTGATGAATTGTTACTGGAGGCGACAACACGTAAGCCACGTGGATCTAGAATTCATAATTATACCACTGATGAAGATTCTGATTCTTAGATCATTAAGTCAGTGTAATATTATTAATTTTTATATATTTATTTTCCTTTATCATGATTAATAATCATTACTTTTCTAATGTAAAATATTTTGCTCAATGTTATAATTATGAGGATTCATTGTTTAATTTTATCTCATTTAATGTCAGAAGTATTGCTGCAATAAATAAATTTAACAATTTTAAAACTTTAATAAGTAAGCTTCCAAAACTACCAAACGTAATATCTATTCAGGAAACTTGGTTTAAAGAAAACTTTACACAATTATATAATATCGCTGGCTATAAAATCATACATTGTTGCAGGAAAGTTGGATATGGTGGAATTTCAATATTTATACGTGAGAATATAGATTATAAAATCGAAAGTTGCGAGAGCCGTGGTTATATTGAGTCTATTGTTTTAAATTTAAATAGTGTAAAATATAAGAGAAAGCCAATTAAATTGGTAACATTTTATAGATCTCAAAAATGCGACACATCAACATTTTTAGGAATCATAGAAAATGCCTTAGTTTCCCATGGCCGTAGTACATGCATATTTTTGGGAGACTCAAATATTGATGTTCTTAATTTAACTTCTTCACAGCCTCTTAAGGATTTACTTGCTCTCTATGACTTTAAAACTTGTCACACCTTAATATCGCGTGAAAGTAATAAAGCAATTGATCACGTATATAGTAACGTCCTTGACTCATTGTACATTGATTCTGTGAAGGCTACTTTATCAGACCATAATTTCGTTCACTGTAAAATAAAAATTATAATTCAAGACCCTATTGATGTAAGTGTAGTACGGTCGTTTTGTAATTATGACAATATAGTTCAATGTATTCAAAACAAAATTATGGGCAATAATGAAACAGGAAATCCATCAACTGATACAGAAAACTTAATATCAATTATTGACAGCAGTTAAAGATTCCACAAGTGAAAAGGTTCAAAAGCGACTAATAAAAAATGAAATAACGCCTTGGGTTAACGGAAATCTTTGTAAATTAATGGGTCATTAAGAAAAATTACTTAGATTGAGGAGGAAAAACCTGCTTCTAGGCTTAAAAGCACAAATTTTACAATTACCTAATGATAGTCATAATTTATTTTCTTCAGTTATTAGAAGTGATAACATATTCCGAATGACTGAAACATCAATCAGTGCAATAGAAACTTTAATCTCTTATTTGCCTGCTTTGATTTGAATGCTTTTATACTAATGAAATGAAGTCGAAGCCGTTATGAACAAGTTAGGCGAATACCATTTGTACAATGCCAATAAAAATGCGGTATATTTGCACATCTTATTTAGATATATCAAAAATGAGCGACAAAATTATGCAATGGAGAGAAGGCAATGTTTCGAATGTGGATCGGTGGGTGGAGATATTTATTCATCTCAATAACGCTGATTGCGAATTCAACGAAATGGCCACGATCGTTGAATATATTTAATGTTTGCCAGGAACTTTAGCATCAGAGGAACTAATCTTCTCTGCAGTGAACAAAACTTGGACGTCAGACAAAACCCGATTAGATGTGCAAACATTGAAGGCGATTTTGACCGTCAAATGTAATATGAAGTACAAATGCGTTGATTTCTATAATTATCTCAAAACGAAGCTGGCATTGTTTATTCAAATTGCTTCAAACGACAAATACAAAACAACCACAAAAGTTGATTCTGGAAATGATTGTTAATTTTTTATACATATTGAAAAAAATATATATGCTATGTAAATATGTACTGCGAAAAGTACTGTTATTCCAAATCGATGTACTACTTTTTAAAACCAGTAAGAAAGTTTCAGTCGGGCGACCCGACTTACATATACCATCACCCTCAGTAAAATAAAAAAAAATAATATTATTACTCGATTTCTAAAGTGGGTGGAGTGGTAAATTTGTATGGGAGTTACTAAAAGGGGCGTGTCTAGACTTCTAGGTTAATCCTCCAAAACTTTATCCTGTTATAGCTTTACTTAATACAGAGTTTGGGCACGATAGCGTTGGATGTATTGATATTTTTACTCCATCTCTGAAGTGGGCGGAAAGGTACATTTGTATGGGAGGTCCCATAAGGGGCGCCGCTAGACTTCCAATTTTTTCTCCAAAACTTTATCCTGTTATAACTTAATAAAATACAGAATTGGGTCACGATCGTGTCGAGTATATTGATATTATTACTCCATTTGTATGGGAGGTACCAGAAGGGGCGTGTCTAGACATCCAGATCTTTTCTCCAAAACTTTATCCTATTATAGCTTTACTAAATGCAGAATTTGGGCACGATCGTGTCAAGTGTATTGATATTATTATTCCATCTCTAAAGTGGGCGAAAAGGTACATTTATATGGGAGGTACCAGAATGGGCATGTCTAGACTTCCAGATTTTTTCTCCAAAACTTGATCCTGCTTTAACTTTACTAAATACAGAATTTGGTCAAGATCGCGGTAGTTCTACTAATAATATTAATCGATTTCTAAAGTGGGCGGTACCAGATGTGTGTGGGAGGTACCAGATGGGGCGTTGGTTTTTTTCTCAAAAACTGTATCCTGCTATAGCTTTACTAAATTGAGAATTAGAGTACGAGCGCGATGGATTTATTGATATTATTACTCCATATCTAAAGTGGGCGGAAAGGTGAATTTGTATGGGAGGTACCAGAAGGGGCGTGGCTAGACTTCCAATTTTTTTTCCAAAACTTTATCCTGTAATAGCTTTACTAAGTACAGAATTTGGGTACGATCCCGTTGGGTGTATTGATATTATAACTCGATTTCTAAAGTGGGCGGAAAGATGTATTTGTATGGGAGGTACCAGAAGGGGCGGAGCCATGTAGCCCATTTGCAATACCGTAAGTAGTTTTGGGGAAATATTAACTCGTGCAAAATTTCAAGACATTTGGTTGCGTCTTTCGAAAGTTATCGTGCGAACCAGCCGACAGCCACCAGACAGACAGACGGACATGGCTCAAATGACTTAAAAAGTCATGAATCGAATTTGGTTCTAAGAAACCTAGGGTCTGAAGTGACTCCTTCTATGTGTTACATTTTTGGGTCGTATCAAATGATATATACCCTCATCCCTAAGGGTGATGGTATAAAAATGAAATGTACTGTTTTTGTCCAAAAAAAATACACGAGCCTTACATATACATATTAGTATACATAAGTGAACGAGTGGAAAAGTTATTGTATTGTTTTGCTTTTAGAGTCTAAATTTAGACACTTACTCCCCTCGTAGAGAGAGAAAAACAGTTACATCTTCGTATGCATTGGTTGAGACGTTTATTGTTTTTTGTTTTCATGTAACTGTTGTACCACAAATATTTTCAAAGTATTGTTGGAGGTGCAACAAGTAAACAAGAGGATTTTGCTAATAAGATTCAATTTGAATTAACAATTATATTACAAAATGAACAGTAGTGCCACTAAAATGCTACCGGAAGATATAAACAAGCTTAACAAATTCAAAGATTTCATTATTATTTTATTACTTTAAAGGCGTACGAATGTCGCGTTCGCCATCCTGGTAATGCCCATATTATAAATTTGCTAAAATCTAAATTTTCCAAAATGAAATATTTTTACATATTGTTGATTTAAATTAAATCAAACATGCAATTAGTACTTGTAGTACTATCTTCATTATCTGTTTTATTTGTTTGAACGAATCATAGGAAAACAAATGTATTCCTTTCATTCTCTCATTACTTATTCATACCCTATCTATTAGAGAGAATAACAATAACAACTTATAAACGAAACACAAAATCAACCACCATTACGCACCGATAGTAGAAGGCACACAGAAACTTGTGTGTTCAGATATAACTGTGCACGCCTTTAATTCCAACATGGATTGGATATAGTCCTAATGGGTCAACCGTAGATTTATATGCATTCAGCGATGCATCACAGTCAGCATATGCAGCTGTAGTATACACCCGTACAACAAACGAATATGGTGAGATTTTAATCAGGCTACCCTCACGAAAGAAACAATCCCTCGATTTAAATTATGTAAAACTGCACTTATGGTGAAAGTCGTGATCAAGGTTCAAAACTAACGTCTATATCAACATCAACATCATCGTGTACTGGACTGATGGTACCATTCTTCTTCCGTGGCTGAGAAGTCGAAATACAAGGTTGGCAGTCTTCGTGGCAAATAGAGTTACACAAATACAACGATTATCTAAGAAAATGAATAGAGATATGTAATCTCTAACGATAATCCTACAGACTATGCATTGAGAGGACTTATTCCTGAAAAACTAATTCATCATCGCCCGTGGCAAGGGCCATCATGGCTCCAATCTTCTCCTGATAATTGGCCAACTTCCCCTACCGAAGTATCGCATCAAGAAGAAGAAATCAACAACAGCGTAGCTGTTGATCTCTCAAAAACAACGACGAAAACAGAATATACGGAAATCATATTTAAATTCCCCAAATTATCAACACTTGTTCGAGTGACGTCATACGTTTGGAGATTCTACACAAACATCAAAAGACAATTGAAATGCGAAAGAAACGGGATTCTTAATAACATATAAACCACCAGACTTGCTTAATTAATTTAATTTTCCCTTTGCACCCCATGAATGAGGTATGGGATAGCTTCTCGCGTTGTTGTGAATTAACACGCTTTCTATTTTTAGATTCACAACTAACGGCACCTACTTGTTTATCGGCGAGTGCGAACGTCACTGTTTGAGAAGCTCTTACTAGACACGCCGATTGACTCGACACTTAATACTGCGAAGTTGCTGTCAACAACATTCGAGGGGAGCCGACAATGAAAGAAACAATTTTTTTAAGATGACTGGAGCCAGGTTTGAACCTGCGATCTCCCGCATGGTAGTCGCGTGTTCTAACCACTATGCCACGGCCGGTCCCATGAACCACCAGACCAACATTGCAAAATTATCACCATTCCTAAACGAAATTAATACTTTGCGAGTTGAAGGCAGAATCTCGAACGCGCCTACGCGACAAAGCACCCGATTCTACTAACAAAGCTAAATCCGCTGTCTTTTCTTATATTTTCTGCAGCTCATATGAAGACTTTCTATGGCAGCCTACAATTAATGTACTCCTACGTCTCATGTCACTATTGGGTCATATCTGTACGGAATGTTTTCAAAAGGGTCCAACGTGGATGCATAGTTTGCTTTAAGTACAAAGCACATAACTGCCAGCCGCTCATGGGAACTCTGCCAGCTTTACGTCTTTAAGCAACGCGAGCTTTCAAGCATAGCGGAGTGGACTATGCTGGTGCAATCAACATTAAGGCTTCTTCACTGCGAACTGCGTCCGCAGCAAAAGGTTACATGTGCCTTTTCATCTGCATGTGTACCAAAGCCTTACATTTAGAAGCCGTTACTTCACCAACGTTGACGCTTTTCACAGATTTACTGTCGCCGTGGTCATTGCACTGATTTGTACTCAGACTGTGGCACGAATTTTGTTGGCGCTAACAAAAAATTGCAAGTATTATATAAGAGCAACAAATCATCTCTACCTAAGTATCTTGTAGAAACACTGGCCAATCAAGGTACTACCTGTCACTTCATACTTTCATAGCTGGAGTGAAGTTTACTAAGCACCACTTACGCCGCATCATGAAAGACCGAACTCTTACCTACTAGGAACTCAGCACTTTATTAGCACAAATTGTAAGCTGCCTAAACTCAAAGCCTTTGCGTCCCCTTTCGACCGATCCTGCTGACTTCGAAGCCCTCACCCATGCGCACTTCCTCATAGGCGAAGCTAGCAATTGTATTCCTGACCAAAATCTTCTTGATTGCAACATCGATCGCCTAAGTCGCTCAAAAACAAACTCTATTGTAAAACGAACTATATTTGCAATAAGAGAAATAAACTTTAACCGGACCATACAGAGATCAAAAAAATAAAATAAGATCTTATTAAAAATCTAAAAATATTAAAGATATTTACATAATAAAAATGTTAAAAATATTTAAAATTTTTGTGTTCCAAACTTTTAAAATATTAAAATCATAAGAAATATAAATTTTTTTTAAATAATAAAGTATTAAAAATATTGAAGATTAAAGATAATTAAAAATCGAAAAATATTAAAGATATTAAAATAATAAAAATATTAAAAATAATAAAATATTTAAAAGCATTAAAAATATTGAAACTATTTTAAAAAAATTTTTGAAAGTATTAAATACTAACAGTATCTAAAATATTTAAAATGTTAAAAGTATAAATAGTATTACAAATGCTTAACAAAAATATTAAGGATTTTTAAAATTTGTCCAAAATTTCATTAAGAATATACTTAGTACTTGCCTTTAAAGACATTCCTCAAATGTTTTATAACATAAAATGCATTGAATGTTTCCAAAAGCTTTTTTAATCACATACTATTGTTTGAGCATCATAATTAATTTTGTTGACGACTAAATGAAAGAGCTTATAAATGTGTGTGAAGCAGTCGTAGCACAATTACAGTTCAACGAAAGGGCAAGCTTTAATGAGTAAAACACATACATACTTGTTTACAAAAATCAATTAACAAATGGTTAAGTTATAAAAATTTTTCGAGGGACGCAATTTTTTTTACTAAAATTAAACAGTTAAAGTAATTAAGAACAACACCAAAATAAAATATTTTATTCAACTGTTTGATTTTAGTATAGGATATGAAAATGGCGTCCCTCGATAACGTGAATAACTTAACCATTTGTTAACAAACAGTAATGCGTTTTACTCATAAAATTACTTTTTGAAAATAGTAAACATTGGGGTCCCCTTATAATATAGTGGGTACAAGCTTCTTCAAACTTAGAAAATGGTGAAAAGCTCAAAAAAATTGCGATTTTGGGTAATCAATACAATTATATATATCAGGTTGGAAAGTTCGCAGTTTCTTCTTTCATAATCAACTGAGAAACTTAAAATCGGTTGATATTTAACCATGTTACTGACTTATAAGTGCGTAAAGGTACGAAAAACAGATCTCATTGCGGTCTTTATCACCTATTTATGGTGCCTAGACACGTTCAGATTTGTTCACGAAAGTTGGTCAACTTTATCGTGGCTACAATTTTGGCGAACATTGTTATTGAAAAATTTGGACTTTCTTAAAGTAATGCTTAAAAAAGTTAAAATAAAAACGTTATTTTTTCCCCAATTTTTTTTAAGGGGCTCACTGATTCCGAGTTTCTTTTGGAGTCCATAAAAAAAAATTGTCACCATCTCGTCAAACTGACTATAGGGTTTTATTACCCTCCGATTTTAGAGTCGAACCTATATTGTCATGTTCTTGTCTTTTACAAAAAGTCTTCATTTGTTGCATAGTATTAAAAATTGCACCGGTCAAAATTTTTTTTCCAAATCAGACTTCAAAACACTTGTTCCACAGATTTTGAACTCATTAACACGAAAATTATTTTTAAAAAATTTTCTTAGTGCCGTTTTTTTTAAATTTTTTTGTTCAAATTTTTGGTGATACAACAATTTTGGGTATATTTGGGGTCTCAATTACCCGATATTTATATATAACCACTCAAGCTATAGAAAATAAAACCATTCGCAAGTTCTTCCTTGAAAGTTTTTAAATAAGTAATGTCGTTTCGATGCTAACGATTTTAATAACTTGAAAATTGTAAATTTTTCTAAAAAAAATAAAATAGAAATTCAATAATTTTTACAAATAATAAACGTTTTTCCAAAGGTAACAAAACCCCAACCGTAAAAAAATCCATAAAAAATTTTAAAAGTTATGGTTTATCACTTGATATATGGATACAGAAGAGAATTGAGCATTTCAAATGATGGGATAGTACATCTTTGGGGGACTCTTCTGCGTATGATACATTATAAGCTAAAATAAAGTCTTTAGAGACTACTAGAGCGTTAAAAACCGAAACCGTATGCCGGTTTATTCAAAAATGCCAATTTCGAGTACCCGGTTTAACCGGTTTTTCAAAAAGGAGTATTTTCACAAACCATTGCCAGGTTTGTATAGTTCGGTATAGAACGTTGTTAATTCTTACTCGATATTTTTTGGGCAAATCTCAAAGGATGCCTTATTGAAATTTCCTCATGCAATATGGAAATTTGTTTGGAAAACGCAGCTCTCATCTTAAACTGGGTAGGATGCCGTCCATATTCATATAAGAAACTGTCAGTTGTTACCTCCTAAACTAAGCATTCAATCGCGAAAAGGGCCTAACTTGTGATCGCTATTTATATGAAAAACTTTTAATACAGTTTTCTCCAAAACTAAGTATCCGATCGCAAAAAGGTAGTTCGAAAATTCTCCTGGATGCAGTTGGGATCTCATCTTGAAGTAGATTAAGGTCTCAACTTGAAATGGGTGGGATGCCGTCGATATTCATATGAAAATTTTTAAGTGCCTTTGTCTCCTATACGCCCAAGTGTAAAAGAAGGTTAATTTGTGATCAAACCAAAACCCTATTTCTAAACCATGCTAAGTGTAAAATGTAAGTTTCACATGAAACCTGTTCAAAGTGTTTGACTAATTAAGATTCCACTTATGATAAGTTCTAATTGTATCCTCACCCTACGGGTAGGAGGGTATATATCATTTGATACGACCCAAAAGTGTAACACATAGAAGGAGTCACTTTAGACCCTATGTTTCATGACTTTTTAAGTCTTTTGAGCCATGCCCGTCTGGAAGTCTGGCCACGCCCCTTCTGGTACCTCCAATACAAATGTACCATATTTAAAAATAACGATAAGGAAATCGGTATAAATCAGTAAGAAAGTTTCAGTCGGGCAACCCGACTTACATATACCATCACCCTCAGTAAAACAAAAAAAAATATTATATTGTTATTATTGATATTATTACTCGATTTCTAAAGTGGGAGGAGTGGGAAGGGGCGTGTCTAGACTTCCAGATATTTTCTCCAAAACTTTATCCTGTTATAGCTTTACTAAATACAGAATTTGGGCACGATCGCGTTGGATTTATTGATATTATTACTACATCTCTAATGTGGGCGGAAAGGTACATTTGTATGGGAGGTACCGGAAGGAGCGTGGCTAGACTTTCAATATTTTTGCCAAAAATGTATCCTGTTATAACTTAACAAAATACATAATGTGGGCACGATCGAGTTCGATGTATTGATATTATTACTCGATTTCTATGTACGGAAGATACCAGAAGGGGCGTGGTCATGCAGCCCATTTTCATTACTGTAAGTAGTTTTGGGGAAATATTAACTCGTGCAAAATTTCAAAACATTTGGTTGCGCCTTTCGAAAGTTATCGTACGAACCAGCCGGACAGACAGACAGACGGACATGGCTCAAACGACTTTAAAAGTCATGAATCGAATTTGGTTCAAAGAAACCTAGGGTCTAAAGTCACTCCTTCTAGGTGTTACACTTTTGGGTCGTATCAAATGATATATATCCTCATCCCTAAGGGTGATGGTATAAAAAAACATACATTCTGTGCACAATTTGGTTTCTAATAATACAAAAAAAAAATTTTGAAAATCGGTCAAAAATAAATGACGCACAGTGGGCCGATTATAAAAAACACGGTAATAAGTTCTGTTGAACAAAAACTAATTACACCTTTTTTCAAGGGGCTCACTGATTCCGAGATTTTTTTGGGGTCCATAAAATAAAATTGTCACCATCTCGCCAAACTGAGTATAGGGTTTTATTACACTCCGATTGTAGAATCGAGAATTGTCATGTTCTTGTCTTTTACAAAAAGTCTTAATTTGTTGCATAGTGTTAAAAATTGCACCGAGAGGTTGTAACTTTGTTGAGAGTTTTAGTTTTGTATACCTATATATATTTTGTATTTGAATTTGTATTTGAAAATAGGTACTTTAAGTTTACTTGTTAATTGTGTTAGTTTATGATATTTGTTTTTAAAAGATGTACGTCTTTTTTGTTATAAGGCTATGACTGTTTTCCCAATCCGTCAGAATGGTAATAGCTGATGGGCTGTGTGGTCGTGATTTTGAACGTTTCTTGTTTTGTATTGTCTGCAGAGCTGCAGTTTTTTATTACATGAAATGTCAGTCTTCAAGCGCTCACTTTATTCCATTTGGCTTAGAGAAAAAGGGACAAAAAACATCAGAAATGGCTTGATATGCCGCTCTTTCAACACAATTGGTCAGACATGGGTCGTCCAGGAAAGCTTTGGAGACCTCTGCCCTAAGACACATGTAATACTGCCAGACGTTTTTTTAGCCAACCAGATTTAGTAGCCCGCATTACAAGAGTTTCCAAAACACTTATATACAAGTTTAGTGTAATTTTACGTGTTTTGGCAAGTGGATATGAAGTCAATACAGATGCATTCCGTTCGTATGCTCTGGAAACAGCTGAAATATTTGTCGACACTTATCCTTGGTATAACATGCCGTCTTCTGTGCACAAAATGTTAATACATGGTGCAGACATTATATCCCATGTAGCGCTACCTATTGGCATGATGTCTGAAGAAGCTCTTGAAGCGAGGAATAAGGAATTCCAGGATTTACGTCAGAACCATTCCCGTAAAGATAATAGAAGTAACACAATGGAAGATGTCATGAATGGGTTGCTTATTTCATCAGATCGGCTTATAACATCTTTGTCAAAAGCATCAAATATTTCTAGAAAAGACATAAAGTTAGATAGAGTCGTAGCTGGGTTGCTCACTAATTTTAACAATGTATCGATTGATTCGAATTATTCAGATTCTGAATAATAACTAACTTACTAACCAGACATAGAAATATATTATTTTCATCAAATACTTTAAATAAATTACTTATTTATGTACAATGCTAAGAACTCAAAAATGTGTATTAATCAGTTGTATGGGAGCTATGATATATAGTTGACCTACAAAATTTTTTGAGAATATGTGATGAATGCACTAAAATACTTAAGTTTAAATTTTCATTAAGATATCTCTTCATTTACTCGAGTTATTAATTAAATCCCGCTAGCAGAGCTGTTTGACCCACTGTGCCACGCCCCCTCTGGTACCTCCCATACAAATGTACCATTTTTAAAAAATAGCGACAAGGAATTCGGTATATAAAAAACATACATTCTGTGCACAATTTTGTTTCTAATAATACAAAAAAAATTCTTGAAATAAATGACGCACAGTGGGCCGATTATAAAAAACACGGCAATAAGTTCACATCTTTTAAAGTATTGTTATGATAATTTTGTTCTAGACATTTTTAAAGGAGGAGTCAAACTTTCAAAATTTTGCATTCAGATGCACCTTGCGGTGCTGCTGAAACTTTTTAAGCCTGGTACTTCTACACTTATAGCCGGATTACAAAGATGTTTTACTTTTAAGAATCTGCTATGTAAGGCAAACAAAAAACACACTTAGTGTCTACCGTTATCTTATCTTATGTTTTACCGTTATTAAGATATTCAAAATCACAGTGTAAATTTTACAAGTTATTTAACGACTTTATTCAGTGTTTTGTTAATAATTCGGCCATTTGAGGTCAAATAATATTTCTGAAAACATCACTGCATTGAAAACATAAAATAACATCGAAATACGCAACTAAATGTTTTTAAATTTGGACGAGTTAATATTTCCCCAAAACTACCTACGGTATTGCAAATGGACTATATGGCCCGCCCCTTCTGGTACCACCCATACAAATACATCATTCCGCCAACTTTAACATGTACTTAGTAAGGCTATAACAGGATAAAGTTTTGGAAAAAGAATTTAGTCTAGCCACGACCCTTTTGGTACCTCCCATACAAATGTACCCTTCCGCCACTTTAGAGATGGAGTAATAATATCAATAAATCCAACGCGATCGTACCCAAATTCTTTATTTAGTAAAGCTTTAGCAGAATACAGTTTTTGAGAAAAAACAGGAAGTCTAGCCACGTCCCTTATAGTACCTCCCATACAAATGTACCTTTCCGCCCACTTTAGAGATGGAGTAATAATATCAATACACCCAACGCGATCGTGCCCAAACTCTGTATTTAGTTGAACTATGCAGGATAATGTTTTGGAGAAAAATCTGGAACCTCCCTTTAAAAATCGAGTAATAAGTCAATATAAAAGAAGATATTTTGTTTTACTTAGGGTGAGGGTATGTCGGGTGCCCGACTGAAACTTTCTTACAGGTTTTTATTTTTTTACAGTATTTCCGTTACTATATTCCCTCTTTCCTGTAGCTGAGAATATAGAAACATTAATTCTTTAGAACATGATTATAATGATTATAACAATACTTTAAAGGTTGTGAACTTATTATCGTTTATTTTTTCCAAACTGGCCCCACTGTCATGACATGATGGTCCGTTTAATAATATCGCATTAAATCATATTATATCTATATATATAAAAATGGTGGCAAAAATGTATATTAATTCATCAAATGAGAACGGCTGGGCCGATTTTGCTGAATTTTTTTTTCATTTGTTCGTTATTGGCAGGAGCAGGTTTATGTTTGTGTGCAATTGTTACGAATACATTTTCGAATAGAAAAATAAAAATTTTTTTTTGAAAAACTCAGAAAATTCTGGAAATATTCGAAAAATTTTATTTTTTTTTCGACGAAATTTTGCATATTGTTGTATGATTTGATAATTTTGGACGATGTAACAGTGAAAAATTTCGGATAATTATTGCGAAATGACTTTCCGAATGGAAAAATAGAAAAATTATCGGTAGAAAACTCGGAAAATTCCGGAAAAAGTCGACAAAAATGTTCAATTGTACCGCATGGTTTGATGATTTCAGAGGACGAAAGGTGGAAAATTCATTGGGATGCTTGGAAAATTTCGGATTATTGTGAAAACTATATGAATAAAAATTGTGTGAAAAGTGTATAATAATTCATCAAGTGCCGGCCCATTTTGCTTCAATTTTGAAAAAATCCTTCGGAAAAGTCTGGGAATTGGAAAAAACGAAAATTGCGTTTTTGTAAGGAATTATGTGCAATTGTTAATGAATCGCTTTTCGAATGGAAAAATAGAAAATTCTTATCGAAAAACTCGGCAAATTCTGGAAAAGCGCAAAAAAAATTGATATTTTTATCGACGAAATTTGGCAGTTTTCGCATGATTTGAAAATTTTAAACGATGTACAGTGGCATTTCGGCGGAAAAAATAGGGGTTTTCAACTTTCCAATATTGAAATTTTAATGATATGGTTTTGTAAAGAAGTATTTGGATAAGAAAAATTCAACAAGGTTTTTTATGAAAAGTGAAATTTTGTAGTTAAAAAAACTAACAGAAGTCAACGGAAATTTATTCAATGAAATTAGATTAAAATTATCGTCCAAATAAAGAATTTTTTGTGTGTGTAAGTTTATAGCTATGGCTTTTGTTTTATTTTTTAGTGAAAATATAGCACTTACTCGTTTATACAAAAAAAATTATTGAAATTGGAAAAGTAAACTAATTATTATAATTTATCAAAACTTATACTAAAAAATATCAACTTTTCACTTTTTGATGGAAAAAAACTTTATGTGGTTTGCCTTGCTTAGCCCTCTAGCTATAAAAAAATTAAAGGTCCGAGTCTGTACTTTCAATTAAGAAAAAAAAAATAACCGCCAAATACCGACCCTTTTAGTAACATCGATTTTAATGCATGCCTTTGTGCGATATTTTCAGTGTATTTGAAAGCTAATATCTTTCGCGGAAGGTTGTTGGGGATATTCTTTTCTTTTATATGGAGACAACACATGTTTAACTTTTGAATAAACATTAAAATTTTTTAGCTTATATGAAATTGTTATATGATTCTAGACAGGGAAGAAAAACACCTAAAATCTACAACTTTCAATACGCGTAAAATCTAAAGTAGGCGTAGCATCCCCAATATGTTTAATTTTTTTTCATAAGGAGAACTCAATTGAAAATTGTCCCAAATTTCGAGTGCCTAGGTCTAAAAATACAAATTTCGGCAAGTGCAGTTATATGGGAGGTGGGTGTGGCAGTAAGCGGTTTTCCAAGATTTTTTCAAAATTTCTTAATTTAGCCCAGAGAAGTGTTTCTGCAAAATTTCATTGCTGTGCGACCACTCCTTCTATTATTTTCCAAGAAATGTATGGGGAGGCGCCACTGTGCGATGTCAAGGTGGAAAATTTCGGATAAATGTTGGTTGGAGATTTTACGAGATAATTAATAATTAGATACAAATATATATTGACATTCTATGCAATATTTGGTAATTTTTTCAAAAAATTAGTTTGCGTTTAAAAAATTAAGTTATCGACATGGATTGCGGCCATTCATTTCGTAACGACTTTTTAGTTTTTTTAGGAAGAGTTATTTGCTTGGCTAATGCCACCTATTAGACGATCAAACCTTAGATTACGTAACCGTTGTGCAATAATTAGTCAGACTAACAGACGCCAAAGTGTATGCTTCTATCTTTGCTGTCCTTTAATTCCTTGCGTACTGTGGATGGTGTTTAGTGCGCCGCATTTCGAGAGGCGTGCCAAAATTCAAAAGCGATTCGAATTCGTACATTGTTTGCGATCATCGGCCGGGTTCGACGGATGACATGTGCGGCAATCAGCTGTCAAAATTTTGAATGCCAGCGCCAAATCGTTCGATGCTATATGCGTTCGATTGCGAATTTTAACGAGAGCAAGACTAAAATCGAGACGAACTGATCGAAAGAGTTCGAGTACAAGAACATGTACGATTCACTGATGAAGTTTGTTGACGATAAAACGGGAGGCATTTACTTTCTCGATGCTCCCGGTGGGACAGGCAAGACATTTTTTTTTTATTGATTCTGGGAACAATTCGGTCAAGATCTCTAACAACGTTGGCCGCTGCATCCCCTGGCATGGCTGCAACATTATTGGAAGGCAGTCGAACTGCAAATTCCGCTTTGAAACTGACGATGAATCTTCTCACGGTTGAAAAGAACCTCCCAACGTCTGCTAAATTGGCAACGGCAATTAATGTTTCCACTAAATTGATATCGTTTCCTGCAAATTTTTGGGAGTTCACAATGTCGGAAGAGCAACTCATCACATTGCACAAATTATAACAATCTCGATTGGATTAATTAACAGGCAGTACTAGCAGCGAAGAATAAGGACATTGATGGCTTGAATTAGATTTTAGAAAGTCAAATCGCTGGAGAACTGCATTCGTACAAATCTGTTTACCGCGTGACCGACGAGGATGATGCAACGAACAATTGATCGAATTTTTCAACTCGGTTAATGTACCGCATAATTTACAGATGAAGGTGGGATCGATCATAATCATATTGCGGAATCTAAATCAACCGAAATTGTGCAACGGTACGCGGTTGTCTGTCAAGAATATGATAAACAATGTGGTTTAAACGACGATTATCAAAAACAAATTCTAAGAAGAGGAAGTCCTTATCTTACGAATCAGATAATTCCAACTGATCATCCATTCCAATTCCCCGAAGACAATCAATAAATCGCAAGGCCCATCGTTGGAAGTATGTGGGATTAATCTCGAATTTCCCTCTTTTACGTGCGGTCAGCTGAACGTTGCCTTTTCACGTTTTGGAGAACCGGCTTCGTTGTTTGTTTTTGCGACGGAAAACTAATCGAAAAACATTGTTTATCATACCACTCTCTACTGAGTTTATCTAAAGGCATTAAATTGGGGCGAGACGAAGTTCGCCGGGTCCGCTAGTAAATTTATAAAAGACTAAGATATTTAAAAATTGCTTACCAATTCTTCCGGATCCATTGATTCGGGAACAACATCTGGATTTTTTTCGTCGTCGTTTGCTTCTAATTCCTTACTTCCAGTACTTTTTTCGCTAGGTTCTGGGGAGCAGTTAGAAGTTGGATGATTATTGCAAAATTCTTTTCGACGCAAGCCCGAGCTATGGCATGGCACTCGAAGTGTCAGAATAATCGCCAATGCTGCAACCAGAATAATTGATGTAAGGCCAACAGTAAGCGATACCATAGACGTCGCAGAAAAATTAGTTCTCCATTTGTCACCTGTAAAATAAAGAAGTTACAAAATGGGTGACTTGGACTAGTTTCTGAATGGAACTAAGTTAATTACAGAATTTTAAAACTCTTATGATGTCAACAACTAATTTCACAGTAGCACATTGAGACCCCCAAAATCTGAAAGCTTATGATAGTGGAAGAGGTTTTCTTTTAGTTCATTTTTAAAATTTTCGACAGAGTGGAGGATTTTAGTACATTTTTCAAAGCACATGTACTGATTCTTAAGTCTATATCTCGTGAACTATTCTAAATATTGCTTTTCTCTCTTCAGCAAATTTTAAGCTCTTAATAAGATCTAAAAATTTTACCTTGAGTTAAATTAAAAAAAAAAACAACATCTTTCTCAAATCAGCAAAACTGTCAAAAAATCGAACAATTTCGTCATATTTTCCTAAGGGTTTTCACACATATTTCAGAAATTGCTACGAACTCGACCAGACATTATAAGACAAAAATATAACTAAAAGCAAAACTAACAACTCTTCTTAACAAGCCGATTTCATTTGGTGGCTTCTTCACATAGTTATAGCCCCACAAAGTCATCAAAAATTCAATAAAGGACCAAGAAATTACTTTCAATTGTACGTTTATCGAAATTAAAAATGCTATGCTCTTTAAGATGAAATAAAAAATAAAAATAAATAAAAAACAATAAAAATCTATGATCAAATTTAACGATTTTTTTACAGTTTTGTTATTTTGGGTAAGATGTTGTTGTTTTTTTGATTTTATCTCAAGATATATTTTTTACAAGCTAATTTTCGAATAGTTCACGTGATATGAGAAATGAATTAAAAAAACCTTAGCTAATAATTCAAAACCAATCTAGGGATTTTCTTATACCATCATAAGCTTTCAGATTTTGGCGGTCTCAATTGATTCAAGTTTTTAGTGCTGCACTGTGTTTTAAGTCGTAAATCAATTTTAAATTTTTAATTAGGACAGTTACGGAAATATTCCTTATTATTACTTGTGATTTTTCATTAACAATCAAATAATCTTGATACACCGGTGGGCAAAAGTATACAATAAAAACCGCGTTCTATCACTGCGTTAAAGACTTCTCATGTTCCGGTTGATCTATTTAAAATGCTAATGTATTGTCTTTGTCATGTTGTAGAGTGACCAACATAGTCCTTACATATATAAAGGTTGCTTTTTATATTGCGCCCCGAATAATAATCAACATACTTCTGCATTTGTTTAAACATTTCTTCACATTAATCGGTACGAGGCTTTTTAAAAAGAATTGTCAAATTATGCTGTATCCAACGTAAACAAATCTTCCTGACAAACAAATGTTCACATAATGTCGAATTTATGTCCCTCTAATGCCCAAGAATGCCTTAATTTTGTAGTTTGTCTTATGAAGAGTTTATAATATCAATTCAGGCACATCGTCGACTGTTTCTGGTACAACACCAATATTTTACCAGTGTTTTACAATAATCACGTTTGATGCTTCATCGAAATATGATGAACGTGCACTCTTGTCTTGATAATCCATATCGATAACCAAATTGTCGCACGAATAAATTCACGATTTAAACCATTTCTTGTCCGGGGATATGGTTTTAACCATACCTGTTAAATTTTGATTACGATTAGTAATCAATTGCATTACATTTTAAAAGAATCGTAATGATTACATAATTCCTTATTAGGAATATTTTAATTACTAATTGATTACGATTACAAATAATCAAAAAATAAGCAAGATTACTGGAGATTACGAAAAAATAATCGAAAGTAATCAAAAAATAATCCGACTACTTTCAACGATTACTTTCGAAAATTTTTATTACTCTCAAAAATTGGCCTTTACAACATGAAAAAAATCTTAACAAATAATTCAGATATAAACGTTAGCTTTTATAAACCAGTAAGATAATTTCAGTCGGTAAACCCGACTTTCATATATCCTCATCCTCAATAAAACATAACATTTTCTAATACATTAATATTATTACTCCATCTCTGAGGTAGGCTGAAAGGTACATTTGTATGAAAGGTACCAGAAGGGGAGTGGCTAGACTTTCTATTTTTTCCAAAACTTTATCCTGTTATAGCTTTACGGCCATAAGGCATAAAAAATTTCTAAAGTAGGTATGAAGCGTTCTCTAGCTAAAGTATTCTTTTGCTCTAAAAAACCTTTAATAAGAAATTGTATTCATAAACGTTTTTTATCAGTACTTTAGCTTTATGTGTTCCGGTGGCAACGCCGACTGTTATTGGTCACTAATGATGTATAAAAAGAAGCTTTATAATCGGATACGAAAGCTTTATAATCGGTTACCAAACATTTATTTGCACATATAATAACTATGAACATAATTGTAGCCCAAATTCACATTAACTACAATTCTCGTGACGGTTAGAAAGACGTTAAAGTAAAAATGGCATTTAAAGATTGCATTTTCCTTTCCTCATGTTAAAATAATAGTCGGATACCGATTACGTTGTTTCCTTGCTTTGATTGTTTTTACATCACGAATATTATTTCATTATTTACAAAATATTTTTGAAGATTTTTGAAGATATTTTTTTCAAAATTGAATTCATGAATGAAAAGTGTCTTTTTAGATACTTTTCCATGTGCGAAACGATTATGAAGACAATTTCCTTCACAATGAATACATGCAACGGCTCTTTCTCATATTAAAAATGGCGAAAAATTCAAAATAAAGATCTCAAATTCATAAATATACAATAAATTGTACAGACGTCAAGTTATAGCATGCTTAAAGTAGGGACAACCCTACTTTAACTTATTGAAGATGTGAATCGTTTATGAATACTATTTTCTCGAAATTTGCTTAAAAATGGTTTATAAACCTCTTATAACTTTTTATGAATACGGCCGTTATTAAATACAGAATTTGGATACGATCCCGTTGAGTGTATTGATATTTTTACTCGATTTCTAAAGTGGGCGGAATGATGTATTTGTATTGGAGGTACCAGAAGGGGCGGGGCCATGTAGGCCATTAGCAATACCGTAAGTAATTTTGGGGAAATAAAAACTCGTGCAAAATTACAAAACATTTGATTGCGTCCTTTAAAAGTTATCGTGCGTACCAGTCGGACAGCCAGACAGACAGACGGAAGTGGCTCAAACGACTTAAAAAGTCATGAATCAAATTTTTTTTTCAAAAAACCTAGGGTCTAAAGTGACTACTTCTATGTGTAACACTTTTGGGACGTATCAAATTGTTGAACGGAGTAGAAGGGTCTACAAATTGAATAAACAAATCCACAAAGGTCCTTGTGTTTTATTTACACCGTCAACAGAGGGTATAAAATTATATATATGATGTACATGATCGAAAAACCTCCAAAAATGATGTCTTTGGGGATTTTAGAATTCCCAATGTTTGAGAACGATTGGAGTATGTTAACCCCTGCCGCTTTAGGCTTAAAGTTTTCAAGCCCCTACAACCAAGTTTGGGGGCATAACTCAAGAAAGACTACTTCAATTCCCTTAATCTGTACGCATATAATTTCCCTATACAATAGGCAGTTTCACAGTTATAAAAAAATTTATAAAAAAAATTTGGCTTAAAAATTAAAAAAAGCGAAACGCGACAAACTTTTTTTCAT
The DNA here is from genome assembly GCA_964034835.1 of Muscina levida. NCBI lineage: Eukaryota > Metazoa > Arthropoda > Insecta > Diptera > Muscidae > Muscina > Muscina levida. Next base: position 73,285,504 of record OZ035880.1, read on the forward strand.
AATCTCTCTCTTATGTTGATCATAGGTTATGTGACATTACGTGAAAGTAGTAAGACTTGAAATTTTTTTCTTTCTTCTTTTTTTTTCATAAATTTATTTATAACTGCAAAACTGTTGATTACGCAGAGAAATCACTTCTGATATTTCTTGGACTTAAAACTTGTGTTAAATCACCTAACATCAGCAAATCCTTATCTCTACCTTAAAATTTGATGATATCTCTATCGAAATGACCCAGGATAAAACACCATTTTCTGCCCTTTTTCCTAATTTTCCCTTTGAATTTACGCTACAAATTTTGAAAAATTTAGTCCGAAAATTTAAATTAGCGACCCTTTTGGAAGTCTCCTTTATATTAAGCCCAAAATTTTCACAGACCTGACCAATGTGCATATTCTCGAAAAAGTTAATGTTTTCAATCCCCAGGCCTATAGTTTGTCGAAAGACAATTTTATCCGTGCACCTAAGAACCCCTGAAATAGTATTTTTTTTATTTTTTTTTTTTGAATGTTTGTTTCAATTTCAATTTCAATTTGGGACCGGCCGTGGCATAGTGGTTAGAACACGCGACTACCATGCGGGAGATCGCAGGTTCAATCCTGGCTCCAGTCATCTTAAAAAAGAAAAAAATAGATAAAATTTTCTTTCATTGTCGGCTCCCCTCGAATGTTGTTTGACAGCAACTTCGCAGTATTAAGCGTCGATTCAATCGTCGTGTCTAGTAAGAGCTTCTCAAAACAGTGACGTTCGCATTCGTCGATAAATAAGTAAGTGCCGTTAGTTGTGAATCTAAAAATAGAAAGCGTGTTAATTCACAACAACGCGAGAAGATATCCCATACCTCATTCATGGGGTACAAAGGGAAATTAAGTTTAAGTTAAGTTTGTTTCAATTTAGATAAGTACTTCATTATAAAAATGCTGTATTGTCATTTGGTCTCCCATCGAAACCAGGTGTATATCACTATTGATGGTTATTGAAGGGCCACATTTTGCCTCACGACTTCGACGTCAATTTTAGGTTTTGATTTTCTTAAATCGTTTGTTACACCCTAATTATGCATATTTCTGTTAAAATTCGTAAAGATCGCAAAAAATATTAAAATTTTGCTTTTAAATTATGTTTTTTAATTCATAAACAAAATTGTCTAAAAACGAAAATGCAGCCCACGACTACCCATGAATAACGATTTACAACCCGTTTCGATCGAATATCAAATGACGAATCAACATAATGAATATCATTTTGGGAGGGCGGCAAGGTGCACGGAATAACAAAGTCCTCAAATTGTATTCAAACAAACTTCAAAACTGGACGCATCGAGTGGTCCTATCTGATGAACAATGCTATATTTCACAAAAATACTGCCAAAATGAGAGAGCAAATTTCCTAATCCATACAAAATCAAACAGTCAAAGAAAATATTTTGTTTTGATGTTCAAGTTAATTTTCATCAACTGCTTGATTTTACATGAATAGTTTAAATATTTTATCACAATTTTTTCCTATCAAATATGCGTTTTACATATGAAAAAATGTTTTTGAACCGTAAGTCAAGATTTTGAGGCTGTTGGGATACTTTGGTAGTAGGGTAATGTTGCACTCGACCAAACCTACAACTACAACATGCAGTAGGTCACTCCCCAAGTTCCAAAAGACTGTCATATAGTGTAATCTAACAAGAAAATGAAATAAACTTTTAGAAAAAATGTTCGTCACTCCATTGTTTATTGACATGTAAAAAGTATAAATGCAAGTAATTTTGAAAATAATCAAAAATTTTCAAAAGTAATCGTTGAAAGTAATCGAATTATTTTTTGATTACTTTTGATTATTTTTAATTATTTTTTCGTAATCCATGGTAATCCCGATTATTTTTAGATTATTTGTAATCGTAATCAATTAGTAATCGTTTAAAACCGAATATAATCGTATTTTAATCATTACTTTACTTTTCAAAAATTTGTAATCTAATTACTAATGATTATGATTACCAATCATTATTTAACAGCTATGGTTTTAACTCACTGTGTGTTTATGTTAAAAATTGTCAAAATATTCAATGTAGTTGCCAAGTTGTACAATATTAAAGACCAAAATGTTAGGGGGAAATACTAGTGGAGGTCGATCATACATTATAATCCTCTAGGAGGCTCCACCGGAAAGGCAGGAGCAGATTTCATAAAAACCAGTACAGAAATTTCAGCCAGGTAAACTGACTGATAAATACCATCACCCACTATAAGATATTGTTTAAGTCTTGAGTGTCTGTTTGGAAGTTATGGGAGAAATATTAATTTTCCAAAAATAGGTCATTTTGTATGGGAGGTCCTGAGTCCAATTTTTAGAAGCGAACATCATGCGCCAAATTTGACTGAATTCAGTTTACTTAGAAAAAAGATATGTATGTAAAACTATGAGGGCCAATTTGGTCATTTGTATGGGAGGTACCAGAAGAGGTGTGGCAAAGGTTTCGGTTTTATTAGGGTTTGCCAACTATTGCAAGATAAATAAACTGACCAAATTAAAATATCCTCCGGTCATCTGTTTAGCAGTGATGAAAGAAATATAAATTATCCGAAAATAGGTTATTTTGTATGGGAGGTAACAGAAGGGGTAGAGATATTCTACACATTTACAATCCTTTTAGTTCGTTATGAAATTAATACTGGTATACTTTCATACCGATCCGTTATGGTTTACTCGAGTTATCCTGCTCACCAGCCAGCCAGACAGTTAGAGCGGTGACAGCAAATTTAAAAAAAATATATGTTTGTGTGGAACCCCTGATCTTAATTTTTTAGCCACCGAATGCATCAGCCTACTGGAGATCGAAAAAGTATTGATTCACATTTTTTGGTATTAATGCCCATTAGGGCGTTTCACCAAAGGCGTTTTTTGAGATGTTTTTTTACTTAACCAAGAATGAAAGATAATGAAATTCTTTTAATTTTCATAAAATTTGATAAATAAAAAAAATTTTCGGAAACTTTAATTTTTTCCTTATATATTTCCAACAAGTAAAAATAAATCTATGTACCGAATGAAAGGTAATTTAAAGACCTTTCTAACGCATTTTATATCTTGAAAAAATTTTAAAACTTCACGTTATCAAGGTATGAAATCTAGGAAAAATAATTTTTCACTTTTAAGACTATAAAAGTGGTCCTTAATATAATAATTTTTCACACCAATAATTTTTTTTGTCGTGGGATCGGATCCTTAAGAAGAGAATTGTTTGAACAAAAAGCATCAGAAAAAAGTAATATAAAAATTTTTTCTCCATAACCTCATTTTTTGATAAAAATCCATTTCAGCGACCCCATAACCATCTTCAAAAAATCCCAAAAAAATTTCCAAATTCTTTTAGATCACAAGTTTAATATTCCGCTTCAAGAGTTGCAAAATTTTTTTTGTGAAATGCCCTAATGCCCATTTTCCAGTCTGTGGCATATCTTTTAACAATATTGAATAATACTCGTGCAGATTCGAGTGATTTTATGTATCTCTATATGGGCAATTCCACAGAAAGGTCTACCGTGATCGTAAATAAAAAGTTGATACATTTTTTTCTGACTTGTATTAGTAAAGTAAATACTTAAATTTTATTAAATTAAAATGTCCAAAGCTTATATTAGTTTCTTTTGTGATTAAATGGACTGCAAAATTGCATTAATGATCTGGTCAACTCCTTGAATTGTTAATAACATATTTACTGATGATGCAAGTGCACTCTTATCATAAAATATTTGTTACAACAGTAAAAAACTCCAATAACTGTAAAAATTTATGATTTAGCTGCAAAATTTTTATATTATTTTATAAACGTTCTAATGTAACATTAGTGATCAACAATTTGTGGAATATAAACTTTAAAAAATTCCCTAATTGCGTAAATAAAAAAAATCATGGAATTGCCCATATATGTATATAAAGACTGTCATAGAAAAAATGTCACGTTTAACAGATGTCACGTTCAAACCACTTAAAAATTAAATTAAGAAAAAACTGCCCATTATATTTCTAACGAATAAAGAGGATTCGAAAACCTTGTTTTTAAACATTTTAAAATTTTCATCTTTAAAATAGTACGTTTGATTTCTCTGAATCTACTTCTTTTCTTGTCACGTTCTAATCGCTCCTTTTTTGTCCTTATTTTGTAATCAATATTTAGCCCGAAAAAAGACTAAACTACGAGTGATAGTGCTTTTAATAATCTATACGATTACACAGTACAACAGTGAAAAAAACACCCGAACGTGACTATATAGGTTTGATTATACAACTGGAGCTGAGTAAAACCCTAGCACAGTTTGGCTAGAAAGGCTACCAAACATTTTTTTTTGGCCCCTTAACTTTTTGAAATTCCTTGGATCCCTTCAAAAAAAGTTAAAATAAGAGAATCAGTGAAATTATAATTTTCCCACTTTTTTTAATATAAGTCATAGGGAATCCAGATTTTTTGCATACTATATACTGTGAAATTGTAGTTTAGGTAACACCCCTGATATCTCGAGAACTGATAGAGGTGTTGATAATATACATATATACTTTTTAAACATACAGATTTTAACTTAATTAAACTTAAAAAGTTGAAATTTGATAATTTTACAGCTATTTGAAGATATTTTATACTCCTAATTTCGCACAAAGTGACATCCAAAGCGCTGTAAGAAAACCGTCCGAATACACCGTAATCAAAAGGACTTCTAACTGCGAATCCCATACTTTTTGGCACATTAAAAAAATCATAACTGAAAGCTTTACGGTCATTTTGATGTATCATTCGAAGTTGATAACTAACAATACGATCGACTAACACTCACAAACAACACTGTATAAAAAATAATAATTAATTGTATTACTACATAATAAGTTGATTTTAATTAATGCAACGTCCAATATATTTGCCTGTTATCATAAAAAAAGAAAAGGGTAAAAGAAATAAACTATGTTCAGGACAGGGAAAAGGCGTTTATTAACTTTTAAGAAAATTCTAAATTTTTGTTACAAAACTATTCCATGAATTCCATAAGAAAAAGTACGCCATTTTTAAAAAGTTTTAAATCCATTAGTTTTAGCGAAATTCCACTCTTTATATGAAAAAGGCCTATTTTCTGCACAAAGTATTTTGGCTTGTGGCAAAAGGATTTGCCCAGCACTACGATTCTGTAACACGCTTTTAAAAATAAAAACTAAAGCCAAATTTCTAAAAAAAAGTTAAATAAAAATAAGGATCCTGCTATATTTTTCACGCTCTTTGGAGAATGTAATGCGTTCATATAAACAAATTACACAACGTGGGGACAAAAACATCGATTTCGATGTTAACCATGTTTTTAACTCCAAATTTTAAAAATAATTGGCTTTGTCCCGTTGTTAAATGTTAAACTACTGTAATATTTTTATTATAATGTATTATTAAATATACAATGTAAGTCCTAATCAACTTAAAAATTGTAATGAAAATTTTAATGACGGAATTGTTTTTTATTAAATAGAACCCCTGAAGATGTCAACATACCTTGACGAAACGGTGGGTGAAATTTGTAATTATATGGATTTTAAATTACAAACATACACGATAGGTCAAAATAGCATAAATACTACCAGATATATGAAAATAATTACGATAAATAAAAATTAATACAGTATGTCTCTAAAGGAAATTTTTATTTGTTTAGCTGACTATAAGAAGAAATTAAGACTGAGGAGTGCTGGCAATATGCCAGTAAAAAGCCTGGCTCTTGGGAATTTAGTCACTATAGAAAGTTTTTTCTGGAGAAGACCGTGCGCTGTGCTTTTGAGAATTTTACAAAAATTTTATTCTGCGACTGTATCGCAAGAGGATTCTGCAGATTGCGATGTTTTTGTCTCTTAAATAATGCGCCAAGCATCCCTCTCATTGGAAAATGGGTGAACAGATTTGGAGAGACAAGGTCATGGAACGGAAGAGTGTTTGAGTGTTGTTTTGAATTCTAAAGCAGTTTTTAACTTATTTGAAATCGCTGATTTTAAATCTAATCTCCATTTTTCTCCATCAGCTCGAATTTTTAAGTTACAGGTACTAATCGTATTTTCGACTTTTTTCCAAAAAAATTATAGTTCAAAAAATCATAACCTTTTTTTCATAAGTCGGTTTTTAAAATTGTGTTTTTTTTAAAGATATCGTTGTTAACTTTGAAAAAAAATCAAATTTTTTAATATCACAAAAATAATGACTGAGTAACGAATGTTTTATTCAAAAAATTGGACATTTTAATTTTCTTTACGCTTGTTGTGATTCATTAATTGTAAGTCATTAATATTTTCGAGTCGTTAATTGCTAAGCTACCAATTAAGTATTTTTGGCATCGTTGCACAAAAACAAAACTGAAATTGGAGCAAGTACAGCACGAGTCATTCGTTGTTCCAGTTGTTTTCTTGCTCCGTCATTCTGCATGTTGACAAAATAAGGTCGAATTGCATTCATTGGATTTCCGCATGACATTTGTTTTTTACATAAATGGGCAAAGTCATGGGAAAAATGAATGAGTTGAACGCCCTATTTTGCTGATCGGCAGAATTGCAGTTTGGGTTTTTGGACAACGGTGGAGTAATGATAATGTAGGGTAAAGTAAATAAAAAAAAACGTAGAATAGTCATAATAATAATGGAAAAAAATAAATAAAAGGGAGCTGGAGACTGGGAAAAGAGTCAGCTCCAGACAACCAGAAGACCCATTAACATGTTTGATGACTTTCAGCAAGGCCGATGTGGCCTCTCCTCCCCCTTCCCCCTTTTAATGTGAATTAGTGCCTAAAGGCGTTGTCTCCCCCTAGCGCGGTGCCTCGCGTCCCAAAAGGGCAACAAGGACAGCCTCAGAGGCAGTCCTTGTATTAGGGAATATTAGTCTTTGCATCCTTTCTTTTTGCTCAATTCCTTTTCCCGGGAACCCGCTCTCCCCGCGGGTACCCAACCCGTTATTCCTTTCATCGAGTACCCGCTATCCCCGCGGGTACTCAACACGATGAAAGTTAATCGGTTGGGGGCAAATTGTTCTTTTTATTAGCTTTATTGAATATCATATTAAAGTAGCTTTCTAAAACATGTACGTACATAATAATCGATTGAAAATTGAATGGGTTATGCAATTTTTTTTTTGATTCTACCCAAAATAAAATAAAATTTTGTATTTTTAAAAATCATGACAAATGTAAATGGAAAAAAGTGTCAAAACCTATTAGTTTCACGTAAAGTTATGAAAGCATATGAACAAAATGAGACATATATCATGAATATCGATGTACGCATTTCTCGTTTATTCACAATTAAGTAAAGGTACGAATTTCTAACATTTCCACAAAATTGTTTAGATAAAACGTTAATGACTTGTTAATGATTCTGACAAGTACTGGATTCCTAATACTGTATGTTACAACTGTTTAGAGTATTTAAGGTTATGGGCAAACAAGAAACGGACCCATTTCAAGTATCAAACACCAATGATCTGGCGGGAACCTTCGAATCATCATGATGGTTGTTATTTTTGCGTTGTAGACATAACAGGCATTAACAAAAGAAACCGGTCTAAATGGATTTATCCTAACTTGTTGTCTATTACCCGGCCAGTCCTGAACTCCAGTGATGATTCTGAAACACAACAATCTACATCTACACAAAATTATCACGAATTACGACCAAATTCTCCTTCACCAAGTACTGCAAGTGGATCAGATGTGAGAGACCTCTAAAAAAAGCCTCTCTAAAAAAGCATCTGAAGTTCTAGCTTCTCGATTAAAGCAAAAAAAACCTTTTAACTCAAGATACAAGAATTTCATACTACCGTAACAGAGAGAAAAACTTACTTCCATTCTTTTCAGAAGACGATGAGTTTGTGTATTGTTCAGATGTTCCTGGTTTAGTAACAGCGATGGGATTAGAGAAGTATGATCCAAATGAATTGCGACTATTTATAGATTCTTCTCAACGCAGCCTAAAATGTGTAATAAATTGGGTTCATTGCAGATTGCACATTCAACTAAAGCTAAAGAATATTCTACTATTGCCTCGGTTATAGATAAAATTAAGTACAACGAACACCGGTGGCTAATTTGTGTGGATCTGAAAATGGTCAATTTTATTCTAGGCCAACAATGAGGCTACACAAAACATTCGTGTTTTATTTGTTTATGGGATAGCAGAGGAAAATCTCAACACTGGAGTTAAAAAGACTGGCCTTCGAGGGAAGCTATGGTTGCAGAAAAGCTGAATATAGTTAACCAACCACTTGTGCCTAGGAATCACATAATACTGCCACCTCTCCATATCAAGCTAGGGCTTATGAAACAATTTGGCAAAGCTCTCAACAAGGGCGGTGATTGTTTTAGATATATCAGTAGAAAATTTAAAAATTAGAGTTGTGAGATGCTAAAAGCATGCCATTTTTGATGGCCCTCAAATCAAAAGGTTGATCAAGGACGAAAACTTTAGTAGTTCCATGACAGATATTGAAAGAAATGCTTTGAATGAATTTGTTTGGATAGTACACAACCACGGACCACGTGGATAACATGTTGTCAATATGAGCATTAAGGTGCACTACCTACACACTCATTTAGATTGTTTCCCCGAAAATCTTGGAGATTTCAGTGAAGAACAAGGTGAACGTTTCCATCAAGATATTCGTACTATAGAGGAGCGGTACCCGGGTCACTGGGTTGTCCATATGATGGCGGACTATAGCTGGAGCATTAAAAATCAACCTTCTAAGCCAGATAATTTAAGAAAATGTCATAAAAGAAAATTTTTCGATGAGTTGTAATTTAATTAAAAAATTTTTGTATTAAAAGTTTTTATTTTTCTTTAAAATCGTCTTTTATTAAGAAATTGAAAAATATAGCTGATAGAATAAATCTGACTTATGTAATATCTGAAAACCGTGACCTTAAAACAATTACTTTAACACACTTATTAAATATGTATTAAAATTAAAGATTCAAAGAAGATTTATTGCAAACTGTAATATTTCATAATGTACAATAGTATACTTATAAACAAAACAAATTCAAAGAGATTAGTCGTAAATGACTTTGCAACTTAAATATTTATAACCAGTATATAATATCATATTAAAAAATAATATTTACAATATAAAGGAAAACTGAAAAAAAACCTTATAATTTAGTGAATTTTTATTAAATTATAATACCTAAGTAGTAAAAGAAAATGATTAAAAACATATTGATTTGATACGATCGTACCGAGAGTATGAACATTTATTAAAAAATTTATTTGAAATAATATTTATTTTATCTTTGACAAGAGGAATGTTGTGAAGTGAGTGTAACCTTAAGGTTGAATAATAATGTGGTAGTTATGTATTAAATGTATTAAACTAAATGTTTTAAGACCAACACTGTGATTTTTGTTGCATTATTTTTTTATGAATTTTTAAAAAGCAAAAATTTTCTTTTTTTGAATTTTTTTTTTTTCATGACTACAACGATATCTCTGAAACTACTGGGCCAAATTAAAAACAATGTAGGCACGGATTAAAGATAATTTCGTTGTTGAGTTTCAGTTTTTTTTTTAACTGAATATGGTGTATCGTTTCCAAGGTATTTAAATATTTGTAGTGGAAGTGCCTTAGTTTTAGACATAACGGTATATCGCGAAAAGTCGAGCTGATACAAAGATTTGGATTCAGCGTCCCAAATTACCTTTAAAACAATATTCGGTTCTTTAACAACAAATACCTTGTTCCCTTGTGTTATCAATACATAGTTCTTTGAAAGACATCTTATTTTGTATTTTATCGACTGACAAAATTGAAACTTCCTTTTGAGACACCCTGTATTTTTGATACTGAATTACATTAAATTGCAAATTTAAACAAAATATTTTCACAACAATGAGTATTAAGTATTCATTAGGTTCTTTAAGTTGTAATTTATTTTGTTTGTAAAAATATTAGTAGCAATAAATTAAAAAACCTTAGCTACGCCTTTGATTCACTGTATTGTAAAGCAAATTATAAAAAGCCCAAACATCATTTTACATATTTGTTCGTTACTTCTATTTGTTTGTATACAAAAAGAAAACCAAAATAAATTCCGCCAATTTGTTTTTCTTTGTTCAGTAACAAGTTTCAAAACTACTTGGTTGGGTTGGACATTAGTAGTAGCTATGTCGCTGAAAATACATTTCCCCTGAAAAGTTTTCTATTTTTTTTCACTGTAATGGAATATTTTTTTTTAAATTTGCACGACTAAGGGCTTTATCAATCCAATGAAGATAAATTTGATAGCCCTAAAATAATTATTTGTTATAAAAAAGTATTGACAACTTCAAAGAGTATAAAATGATATTACTTTTCCGATATGATGAAATAATATTAAAAAATTACGATGATTCTCATGTTCAAAAAGCAAGTGCTTGAAACATTGAAATTCGGTAAAATTTTTGACGGACGGTGTTATAAATAAAAAAAAGTAATAACAAATTTAAAAGAAATAAACAGGAAAATTTGTAAATGCATGTTTTTTTAGTACGAGATATTAGCAAATGGGAAAGGTATTGATATTTTTCATACTCTTACAAGTGTTTTGACACCTATTTATTTGCGCATATTTTTTTTGTATATTTTCCCCACAGTCATATTTAAGAATATTTTGGGTTTTTGGAGCATATTTATAAAAATATTAATTTTTAAGCATATTTCATATATTACACGTCAAATTAAAAAAACTAAAAAATCAATTTATATGGATCTCAATAGATGAAACTATAGATGCCACAAACAGAAATGTGGCAAACGTTATAGGGGGCGCTTTAAGTTCTGACATGGAAATTCCAAGTGAGAAATGTTTAATACATACAACAGGCTGCAAAAGCTGTAGTGTCATTTTATCTAAAAGTGACTCATGTGACATGTATTGCTTATGGACTCCAGCGATTGTGTGAATGTATTAGGAATTTATATGAAAACGTGAATAAGGCTATTGCTAATGTCGAGAAGGTATTTGTGAAATATAGAGTACAAATTTTTAAAAAAAATGTTTCCAGGCCTTGTATTACCTGCAAAGACTATAACAACTTGACTTGAAGCAGTCAATTATAATGCCAACAGTTATGAGGACATTTTAATGGTACTAGGTGCATTAAACGATGATGAAGGCGAGTTAATTAAAACTGCAAAGGATGTCTTGAGACCCTAAAACTATTTTTATTCCAAAACATGGAAAATTTTTAAACATAAGGCCTTACTCTTTTTGAACAAGTTTAAGACACTTTAAATTAGCAAAAATTATAACAAAAAACCATGGCTTGAAAGTAACTAAAAATATTTGTACACAATGGTGTGGATCGGAACCAACAGTAACATCAAAATACGATTTTATGGACAGACTACTACTACTCCCTTCCCATGTGATCTGTGGATGTTGAAAGATCAATATTGGTGTACAAAAACATTTTACGTTGTAATATGCAACATTTTTTTTTTCGATAATTTATCTCAACATTTTGTAGTTATTGCAACATTGGTCTTAAATAAAATGACTTACATGTAAAAACCCCGTGATAATTAGGAAAAAAGTTTGTCTTTTTACATTTTTATATTAAACTAGCAGACCGAGCCGACTTCATCCTGCCTATAGAAATATTGACTAAAATGTAACCTTTGAGGTATATAAAGATTAATATTTTGTTAATGACAGAAATTTATTGTAATGCTTTTGATAATACAACGTGTATGGAAGAACAAAAGAAGTGTACATATCGGCAAGGCCACGAAAATTGAAACCACATAGATTATTTTTTTTTCTGTCACAAGGTCCAAATTTTTTTTTATATTTCAAATGTCTAATATGTATAGAATATGGCAGCAATGTATGCCAGTGCAAAATTTGTGTCTGCTTTGACATTTTACATCCTTTTCATAAGTGGCACATGCAAGGTGTATTTGGAAAATATGCCAATGTCGGCGAAAAAGGTAAATTTTGTTCTTATTTTTTTATACTTTAGACAGATGATTACCTTTTTTGGATAGAATACAAATCAAACTAATGATTAGCAAGCAAATTTGTGTACAAAGCTTGGGGTTTGGACCAATTAAGGCTTAAAGTAATCAGCCGCAAATAAATGGTGACGTTACTGACAAATTTTTATAAAATGTTTTTTTATGCATTGACTAATTATAAAAGAGGTTGGATGAGCTGATTTTTTTTTGAGTATTTTTGAAGTACTTTTATAATCAATGCTTAAATGAAGCATTATTAGCACATAGCAGGGTATTTTTGCACAAAAATATTGTGTGACGTTACTGACGGATTATTTTAATTTTATTTTTTTTACTTTTTTGCTTAATAATTTGGTATTTAATTGCTAGACTCCGATTCCTGGTGCAAAAAGAGACAAGCGTTATGTTAAAAAGCTAAAAGAAAGCAACAAATACGACGAGTACAAAAGGAAAAAGCTCGTCACTGCAAAGTAAACAGTGCACGGTAATTTGTTTAGGCGTTTCAATATACACAATCGCAAATATTAGTTGCGGAAGTTGCTGAAGAAGAGTTTAAAAAATAAACACCATTTTGGATACGGCCACAATTTTCGCAAACGCAAAAAACATTAGTGACATTTCGTCTTCACACCAAATCCGTACCATGGGGGACGAAATAGCAGCTCACCAGGGATACAATTAAGATTGCTTTTTTTGTGATATTTTATGTTTATTTACGTTAAAAAAACTTCAACTGAAGCGATGCTTTAATTTTGCAAAAATTAACAAGTCTGAATTAATAAAGACTTTTGTTTTTTCCGATAATAATGTGTTTTTATTTTACAGTGTCCTGGTTTTAGTTCAAAATACTGACACAAAATTTTTATCACCATTTAGGAAGAAATTTCACAAATTTTTTGAAAAAAAAAAAACAAAAACAGAAGGTAATTCGACATTTTTCGTACTAAATAGCCGCTAAAACTGAAAAGTAGGGAGAAATTACAAATTTTAATTTTAATGATGCAAAACTGATCAAAAAGCAATTTCAACCCTCAAGCTATACACATTATTGAAGAGATAATTTAATTAACTAACACTATATCTTACTAAAATCAGCCCAAAAGATCAAGCCCGATTTACTAAAAATTTTTTTTATGAGTGTGGTTTAGTCTTAATATCTCCCCAGGTTGCATCTTAAAACTCCCCTACGATGATTTTTTTGGTCGTTTAGGGTCGCTCTATTAACCCAAGAGAAAAAAGACCCGAAAATCCTACCGAAATTCGTACGTGTGACGTTACTGACATTTTTGTGTGACGTTACTGACACTGCTTTTATGGCGATTACGTGATTAAAACATAAAATGTAAGCCCACCTTTTGGATTTTTTAAATACTGGACAATTATAAACATAAACTCTTTTCAATTCGCTAATTTTTACACAAACGTTCAGTAACCTCAAAACACACTTCCAAAATCCGACGTTACTGACTGCTTAAAATGGTCATAACTTCACAACAAAACGAGATACAGCAAAATTGTCTGCGTATGAAACAACAGTTATGACGAGTTATTTCATATGCCGCTCTCAAGTTGGGAGAAATAATTGTATTTAGTAAAGATATTCACTAAAATATGTATACGAACGTGACGTTACTGACGGTGGCCTTGCCCATATGTTAATCTTTCAACACGTGAACATGCAACGTAAAACTGTTCATGTGAACAACATGAATTTTTAAATTCAAGCCGAAAACTTAAAAAGTTTGTCCTTCAGCTTTATTGATCGCCATCGCAATTTTTTGTGAATTAAATGGCAAATTCTTTGGTTTTATTGGTATACATAGTAGCAATACATCGATTCCCTTATATTTTTTGGTTAAATTTATTGAAAAAGGATAACTCCATCATGTATTGCTTCAAGGTGTTCTAACAATTTTCTGTGTGCCATATACACTCATTCCTCATTATGATTTGGTATGTTTGCAACATTTTTTACCGTGATATTACATGTGCGGTTCTCAGAAAATTGAAATTTATTGCGGTATTCTGCAACATCCAAAAGAGTTGCGCAATACAGGAGGATGCAGTAGCCAACGCGATACGATTTGCGAGCAAACATTTTCCAATATCAAAACCCATCGGTGTATCAAGGCAATAGCATCCCCACACTCATTTTTGATTGCTAATATTGTACTGTTGTATGCCGTTCGTCGCTCTAGTTGTAATAGATGCAGATTTGAGAAATTTTTCAATTCGTGAGTATTTGATTTTTTTTTCTGCACCATTCGTCTTGTAATTGGGTATGGTACTTATTATTTGAGACCAGTGGCGTATTTAACCGAGATCTACGGCAGAAAAAAAATCGAATACTCACGAATTGAAAAATTTCTCAAATCTGCATCTATATTACAACTAGAGCGACGAACGGCATACAACAGTGCAATATTGATACACCGATGGGTTTTGATATTGGAAAATGTTTGCTCGCAAATCGTATCGCGTTGGCTACTGCATCCTCCTGTATTGCGCAACTCTTTTGGATGTTGCAGAATACCGCAATAAATTTCAATTTTCTGAGAACCGCACATGTAATAGCAAGGTAAAAAATGTTGCAATATATCAAATCATAATGAGGAATGAGTGTATATGGCACACAGCAAATTGTTAGAACACCTTGATCGCGCACTATGAGATTTAAGAAGCAATAGATTTAAGAAGCAATACATGATGGAGTTATACTTCTTCAATTAATTTAACCAAAAAATATAGGGGAATCGATGTATTGCTACTATGTATTCCAACGAAACCAAAGAATTTGCCATGTAATTCTCAAAAAATTGCGATGGCAATCAATAAAGCTGAAGGACAATCTTTTTAAGTTTTCGGCTTGAATTTAAAAAATTCATGTAGTTCACATGAACAGATTTACGTTGCATGTTCACGTGTTGAAAGACCCACTGATTAACATATGTACACTTCTTTTGTTCTTCCATACACGTTGTATTATCAAAAGCATTACAATAAATTTCTGTCATTAACAAAATATTAATCTTTATATACCTCAAAATTTTTTGTTAAATTTCGATTAGAATATCAAAAGAAACTTATACATCCCGAGATTTATTCCACCAAAAAAAGTTACATTTAAGCCAATACTTCTATATGCAGGACAAAGTCTGCCCGGTCTCCTAGTAAACGATATATATGTAGATATAAGTTACGAAATGGAATTGTATACTAGAGTGGGTCGGTCCCAGTATTAAAAAAAAGTTCCACTTGTCATCCCCAGGATTTGAAGATTAGACAAAAAAGCATCTGGGATACATGAAAAAAATTGTTTACGCGCACCCTAAAAACGGCCCATTTAGTTGTGCGCTGTGACGTCTTTTGAAGTCCGATCGAGAATAAAATACGCGGTTGTTTTTTGGTTTTACAAAGGCTAAATTTCCTCCATAGTTCATTTTTGACTCCGACGTCAAATTTGACTAGTGACTGATTCTATCTCGATTTCTACCCCTTTTTTTCGGTCATTTTTCATAACGTATGTAAATTTCTTAAAATTTTTTTAATGTTTTGCTTTTGAGTTACCCATATTTATTCATAAACAAAAAAGTTCCAAACGTTTCAAAATGTAAAAACATGCTAAGAAGTCAAATTAAATTAATTAGTTATTTATTTAAATTTGTTAAAAATGACTTAAGTTTATTATAAACCGTGTGAAAATTAATAATTTTATTACAAAAAGTCAAAAATTAATTATATTAAGATGTTTAAGAATATTACAAAAAGACACGTTTATTTCGAACGCCAAAACACAACAGGGTGTCTCGAATTCCAAACAAGTTATTAAGATCAAATAAAAGAATTCTGGTAAAAAAAAATTTAAATCGGTTAGTAGCGCCCGTTCGCGCATCGTGGGGAAGAAGAAAAAAAATCCGCATCAAGCCCCGCAACTGCCCCGAAGTCGCCTTTAGACGAGTTAAATGTATGGCCGAACTCCAGTAATATTTTCCTCAAATATACTTACTCCCTATCTTCACACACTAAGGGGGCTCCCTTACAAAAATCAAATTTTTATAAATTTTACTCCCACCGCTTTAAATGCCCCAAAAATGCTCCTAGAGGTGTTAATTGTATGACAGACCCCCAATATTTTTGCAACTCCAACAGTTTCTTAGAACATATCTACCTTATATCTGCAACCCTTAAAGTGGTCCCCACTCATTTTTTTTGTTTCATTAGTTTTTTTATGAAAACAGCTCCTGCCGCTCCCATTGTGCCCCCTAGAAGGGTACCACACTAATTTGTCCAGATCCATACATTTCACCCTCTGGAAGGCACAACGGAAGCGACAGGTAAACTTTTCATTAAAAAATAATTTGTAAAAAAATAAAAAAAAAATTGTATGTGTAGGTAGTTTGAGAAAAATGTTAGAAGGAAAAAATTACTGGTGGTCGGTCATACATTTTACCCCTCTAGGAGCGACTCCGGGGCAGCTGCTTGGCTTAATGTGGATTTTTATCTCCTTCCCCACCAATTTGGACCACGATACGCGAACAGAAGACATTGGACGATATCAATGTTTTTTTTACCACAATAATTGTATTATGCATAGCAAGTTTTCCGCACTACTAGAATTTGATCTGAATAACTTGATGGAATTAGAGCCACCCTATTGTGTATTGGCGTGCGAAATAAACGTGTGTTTTTGTAATATTCTTAAACATCTTACGGCCATTTTCACAATGTACGATTAAAAATTAACGTGAACTTTAACCGAAAGTTAGGCAAATCTGAGTTTCACAAAGTATGATTAACTCTTAACAGACACTATTTAACAAAAGAGTTTCTGTTAAATCTAACCGAACCAACTACGCCGGTTAACATGATAATTGTAAAAAAATAACAGAGAGAAAATGGAAAAACAACATTTATACTTCTGCAATATTTTTAATTTAAAGAAATGATATTTTATACGGCGTGATCACTTTTCTTTAAGTGATGAAGAACTAAGACAAAGATTCAGAATTTCAAAGTCCACAGCAAAATACGTTGCTAATCTTATAAGCAGCAAAACAAAATAAGCAACAACTAGGTAAGGAGTCTAAAAATTTTCTTCTTGCACAAGTTCTTCACGTCCTCTCGCAGGAAGACCACGAGTGCAATTTCCAGGCCACTTTCCACATTCGCCGTCGTCTTATGCCTGCTCCCCTTTCCAAGGAACTGCGTCAAAAGCACAACGTCCTTTTCATGCCTTAGGAATGGAAAGGAATGTGCAAAATATTGTTTAGTTTGTTTCTGGCTTTAATTTATACACTTACTTAAAGTGCTCCTTTTCTTTGTTTAATGCCGCCTTTTTAACAAATTGTGGTTATGTCATCTTTTATTACACTATTTTTCGTAAACAAATATCTGAGCATATTTTTACATTTTGAAACGTTTGGAACTTTTTTTTATTATGAATAAAATTAAGTACTCAAAAGCAAAACATTCACAAATTTTTCGGAGAAATTAATGGGAATTAATTTATTAGAATGGCTTTTCTAGGGAAATAACAACTTTCGGAAAAAATGGTCACAAAATTTAATATTACCTGGTTCGGACGTTAACTGTTTCTCAGGCATTCGTAACATGGCCGCATTCAAAACAGTAGGATCGGATCGGCCTTTTGAATTAAATGCATATACAGATAGTGTATAAATGCCTCCAGGCGACAGAGTTGATACGGTGAATCTAGGTGCAGTTGATGTTATGTTGGCTTTTATTTCCTGGAAAAAGACAAATGAAAATGTTAACTTAATAAGTTACTAAAATAATGCACAATTAAGACTACTAGTTTCCTAATAACGTTTAAACTTTTTTTGTCTAGGTAACCGGCGCTCGTAAAGGATGATTGCGCCGTCGCACAGATGGTTGAAATGTACCAAAAGTGAGGATTAATTCAAAAGTTGAAGTTTATCATGCACAGACATTTTTGGTATTGGGTGAAAGTGCATTAAATTCTACATCACTAATCGCTATAATTGCTGCTTTGAGTTAGTTTCTTTATTGGCAGTTAGCGGTCAAAGTTAAACAATTTTTAAACATTTTGCGTGACTTGGCTAAAATGGAAAATTGAGATATTCCGATTACTTATAATTTTTATTACGTCATCTAAAGGTACAAATATTATAATGGAATTACATATATTTTGTGTAGATATATGAAATTTTTTAAGTGCTCCATAAATGTGGTATTTTCGGTATATAAATTAAGTTTTAACAAATTTCTGGGCGAGAGCAAGCTAATTTTATTAAATGCTCTAATAAAAATAATACCTAAAATATATGTACATATTATTTTTCTCTAATTTTTTAAATAAAAAAAATATGTTTTATAAATTTTTTCAAAGACAATTTTTAACAATAGAATGTATAGTTATTCCAAAAAAAATATAAATATTTTGTCAGGACGTTTGTGGGCATGTTTTTAGTACCGTTGGATGCGTCTTTAAAAACTCTTTCCTATGATACTAATAATTGCATATATTGTCTTTAGATAAATATCAAAAACCTCTGAAAAATTCAAAAAAAATACTTTTTTTAAAAACGGTCCAGCTCACTGGATCTTAATCCGAGGCACGACATTTTTCTGGGTTTTACCATAAAACAAGCCAAGGTACATTTAAGGGGGTGGACCGAAAATACTTATTTTGGCCCCATACAAAATGAGTCGCTCTAATAAACATATATAATATTAGTTTAAATACAGTTGTTTTCCCTAATTTAGGTTTAAAAAACTTTATTATGTTGGTAAGCACATGATGCTGCAGCTCGTTTTCAATCCGCACAGAACTATATTTTAAAAAATTAATGTTACTGTCATTAGAAACAACCTACGCGGGTAACCAAAACGACATATTCTCCCGAAATTTATTTAATTGTGTCAATTTTGAACACATTTTCATTATATGTTAAATTATTTGGATGTTTCAAGGAAAAATAAATTCAGTAAATAAATACGAGCTATCCTTGAAGTTCCCAAATCGGATCCGACTGGGAAATCAGTTTCGGATTCAAAAAAAGGATAAAAACGATCCGTTTTTTTGAGAGGAATTTTATACGAAATCGGATCCGACTAGGATGCGAAACTGATTTCCGTTTAAATCCGTTTCGGATCCGAAAATGAGTTCAAAAACGGTTATTTAAGAGGAACTTCACACGAAATTGGATCCGAAACGGAGTAATAAATAAATTTATGAAAAACTAGTAATGCGGTTATCTTCGGCTATGCCGAAGCTCAGATACCCTTCACCATTTGTAAAAATTGTGATAAAACTGGTTTTTTGTACTAAACTATATTTTTATTAAACTTTGTACCAAAAAACAGGGCAAGTGGTGAGAAGTGGACGTTACTTTTAGTTTCACACATCCATTTTTTGTCAATAATTTTTATCGATTTTATTCGATTTGCCGATAAGTTTATGAGTCGGTGAGTCGGAGCATATTTTTACGAATTTTTTAACTCCCCATTTTGTGTGGGATATGGAATTTGTGTGGGATATGGGAGTAGTTGAAATTCGATCTTGCTTATCTTAGAACTTAGCCTCTGCTTCTGGACAGAAGCTAACATACCAAATTTCAGCCCAAAAGCTCATAAACTGCAAGGACATACAGACGGACACCCCCAAAAAGGGGGAGTTTGTATGGAAGGTGGGAGAAGTATTCGTCCGATATTGCTCATCTTACAACGTAAGCTCCTATTATAGGATTAAAGCTTGCATATTAAATTTCAGTTCGATATTTCCTAACCTACGGGTGTAATCGCGGGGGCAGTAAAGCGGACACCCCAAAGAAGGTAGTTTAAGTGGGAGGTGGGAGTAGTTTTTGACCGACTTATCTTAGAAAGCAGCCTCTGCTTAGAGATTGAATCTTGCGTACAAAATGTTAGCTATATACCTCTTAAAATACGGCTGCAATCGCAGAAACAGACACAAAAAAGGGAGAGTTTGTATGTGAGGTGAGAGTAGTTTTTGACCGATCGGTCTCATCTTGATACTCAACCTCCGCTTAGAGTAGGGAAGCTCGCATACAATATTTCGGCTTGATTGCTCTTAAATTACTACTGTAATCGCAGGGACTGACGTACGGACACCCAAAAAGGGGGAATTTGTATGGGGGGTGGGAGTAGTTTTTGACCGATCGGTCTCATCTTACCACTCAACCTCCGCTTAGTGTAGGGAAGCTTGCATACAAAATTTCTTGATTGGTCTTAAACTACGGATGTAATCGCAGGGACACACCCTAAAAATGGGGAATTTGTATAGGAGGTGGGAGTAATTTTTGACCGATCGGGCTCATCTTAGAACTTAACCTCCGCTTTGAGGATAGAATCTTGCATTCCAAATTTGAGCTCGATATCTCTTAAACTGCGGCTGTAATCGCGGGGACAGACAGACGGTCACCTTCAAATCGACTCAGATTTTGATGTTGATCAATCTATATATATAAAAGGCTTGGGTGACTGACTGATCACTCCCTGGCCCAAACGGCTAAAGCTACAACCTTGAAATATGGAATGTAGGTAACTTTTATGACGTCGGCGCGCACTAAGACAGGATTTTTGGAAATACGGGCTAGAAGGGGGTAAATAGGCGTGGTACCGCCCCATGCAACTAGAATTTTAAATGGCTGTTTCTTTTAAACCATTTTAGGTACAAAGTCGAGATTTGGTACATATATCGGACGTATAAGAAAAAATAATTTGTTTTTGGACAGAGGGCGTTGCCATGCCCCAGTTTTACGGGCCAAATAAATAAACCGATTGCAATTGTATTTTCTTTGTGTGATACTGTCCATAGGGTCTCTATCATAAGCTAAATGAAAACATAATTAGACAAAGGGGCGTGGCACCGCCCACACAAACCGAAATTTTAGTCTCACAAGACATTAGACGTATGAAGGCGATATTTGGTATATATGTTACTGGTACAAGAAGAATTGCGTCCCGCTGGAAAATGGGCGGTGCAACGCCCCTTTTGGCAAAATCGTTATATCGGCGAAATAAATGGACTGATTGCAATAAAATTTTCAGTATGTAGTACTGTCCGTAGGGACAAAGGGGCGTGGCACCGCCCACACAAACCAAAATTTTAATCGGTCGCATCTCAAGAGCCATTAAAGGTAAGAAGATGAGATTTGCTACATATGTAAATGGTACACGGGGGATTACGTCTCGCTGGGAAATGGGAGGTGCCACGCCCCTTTTGAAAAATGTGTTGTGTCGGTCATATTAATAGAATTATCATTTTCATAATTTTTATATTTAAAATTGTCTACTGTTTGTAGATAGGATGATGAAATTTGGGGTGGTTGTTCCCCTTTTCGAATAAACGTCATTTAAGAATGGATTTTTAAATATTCGTACTTTTGTGGGTAAAAATTACCCGACCAATCGGCTAACGCTATAATCGAAGATATTGATATTGGCATGCTCAATATCAAATTGGATTGAAGGTTTTTTGAAATCCGATATTTCTGGGTAAAAAAAAATGGAAAAAGAGATAAAACTGCTACTATCAAACCAAACGGCCAACGATATAATCATAATAATTTGTATGGGCTTAAAATTAGAAAGAAGCAAGGGCCGTTTTTGAAATTCTTACCTTTGAGGGGTAAAAAAAAGACCGAAAAGAGATAAACGCCTAAAGGTATAAGTCGCCGAAATTTAAATGATTTTAGTTGTGCAATGTGAAGTTATTTTTCGAAATTTGTTCTTTAGTTGTAA
Organism: Muscina levida; assembly: GCA_964034835.1. Classification (NCBI taxonomy): domain Eukaryota; kingdom Metazoa; phylum Arthropoda; class Insecta; order Diptera; family Muscidae; genus Muscina; species Muscina levida. Next base: position 73,307,249 of record OZ035880.1, read on the forward strand.
AAATACCGAAAAGGGATAAAACTGGTACTTTCGCCTAGACCAAATGCCTAAAGATTGAGTTACGAAAATGAATATAGAATTGCTGCCTATAGAATTAGAGAGCCACCAAACGCCTAAAGCTATAATCGTATATGAGCATGCTTCCTATAGAATAAGAGGGAGTACCAGTCCAGTTTAGTTGTGTGATATAAATGTATCTTTTGAAATTCGTACTTTCGGATAAAAAGGAACTAAAGAGCTACAATCTTATAAATAGGGTGTTCGTTCGTCTTATGAAGAGTTTGCATTTTATCTGTATTGATAAACTCTTAAGAATATTCATTGTAAGTACGGGTGAAGCAACGCGAGCCGGGAAAGCTAGTTATGTATGTATATTGCCATACCTACCACGCCTCCTTATGGGCGTTACCAATGTAAGAACAAAATTGCATGGGTTTGTTCAGAGAAGTTATTCAGTGTTACCTAAACTACAATTCCACTGAATGAAGTATGCAAAAAATCTGAATTTTTGAAAATAAACGAGGGAAGTCTAATTTTTTTGGGATATACTATTATACCAATTTCTTAAGCGGACTATTAGCTATAACTTTGCTGAAGAAGAGAAACCGCTAGATTAAAAAATGTAGAAACTGTTGGCCAAAAACTGAAGTCACCTTTTTTAAAAGGATCCAAGGGATTTCAAAAAGTTTAGGGGGTCAAAAAAGGTTAGTTGCCAATCTAGCCAAACTGAGCTGGGGTTTTACTCAGCTCGGGTATATGGACAACTTTTCACCCCTTCAATCTGTGATTAAATATAATCTTTAACATCGTATTGTTCAGATGAAAAAAAAAATGTTGCGGGTTTTTGCGGTTTTGTGTTTTATAGCCATTTACCTACTGCGGAAGAATATACCATAATTTCTGCGGTTTTACTGAACCACTTTAGTTAACATACTAGATGTCCTATATCGTAACTTCTACCCCTCAATGTTAACTTATTATTATTTTTTACGCCTCACCGAGTAATTTTTTAACATTCTGCTTCATAAATTTGCTTCAAATAAATTTGGCCGCCCAGATCGTGAATTTGTCCCACTGTGCGACGCGTAGTTTTGATCGTCTAATATGAGGTATTAGTATAGTAATTTACTCTCTCTAAAAAACAACCAAGTCGTATTTAACTATTCCTATTCAAAAGAAAAAACTTACGGAATGAATGTTTCGCAATTAATGCCCGCAATTCAATTGGATAATTTCACTTTAAACACACAAATTTATTTTCTGAAAAAAATAATTAAACCGATTAATATCGAATTGAATTTCAAATTACCGTAATGCTTGTACCGTTTGTGCATGTGATGCGCGATGTACGACTACTGACACTAAATGCGTGTAATAATACGAAAAACTTGAATCAATTTCATTAAATGAAATTGCACATTTGCTCAATAGAAAATTACAATGCGAAAGGCATATGTCAAATCGCGCACAACATAAGTCTACGTATAGCGCCATCTATCAGGTTGTGGCATTGATCGCAGCACAGCGCCTTCTATTATCTATTTCGTTAGATTCTCCAGCAAAAATTCACCCAAAACGTATTTTAACATAATAAAATTCACAATAATCCGAAATTTTTCAAGCATCATATCAAGTTTTCCACCTTTACGTCAACTGAAATCATCAAATCAAGCGATACATCAAAATTTCGTCGAAAAATCCAACCGAATCCAAAATTATCAAATCATACGATAAAATGCAAATTTTGGTAAAAAAAACTTTTTCCGTAATTTTCAACAGAAATTATCTATTTTTCCATTATAGAAAATGAAGCATGTTAACTTCTCATTAAAGGGATGTACATTTGTGATTACTTTATGAAGTGCCTGATCCAATTTTTTTTTATTTATGCTTGATAACTTCTGTTGCTGGCTTCCTGTGTAGCATTTCATGTTTTCTGCTGTTGAATGCGTTCTTTTTGAATATGATATATATCAGTAGACTGATATATCAGACTTAGAGACTAAATTACAAAATACGTTGTAAAAAAATTTAATTACAAACTTTGGACAAATATAATTTTAAAGTTGTAAAAGGTTACTACGTCCGCCTTTTAAAGATTTATGAAATTAATGAAATCGGAATGTGCCGAAAGCTATTTGTTATATTTGTACTCTATTAATATTAAAATGAAAATACATAAAAATACTATCTATTACTTACGTTTGAATATGTATCTATTAATTCCAGAACAAAGAGTTGAGGGAGTCCTCCATTGAATCCGTCAGAACATGTTACCGTAAGAGATGTCATTGATATATTTGTTAACGTGCAATTGTGCACTTGGTCTGGTCGTCCTAGAAGCAGGTGAATAAATACAAAAAAAAAATATGTTATATGTATTACTACTAGATCTAAAATTCAGCATGACAATCTCTGTGTCATACTTATTCGTTCAGTGATGAATATGTTAACAAAAAATGTCTCAAAAAAATGTCTATATACGTTAACAAATGCTCTGATGATTTTGGAAAATAAGTAAATAAATCATTTTTAAGAAATAATTACAAATAACACCGCATTAACTAATGTGTCGTCAACTGTTGTGAAAAGTAGGAAAGAGCACAATATTTACTGTAAAACAATATTTTACCTAAATATTTTTTAATGGATTTCCCTTCTTCCCTTATAATTCTTATTGATATTTTTCTTTTCGTAGTCAACTTGCTAAATTTGCAAGTTGCAAAAACAACTGAACGATTAATTCATATCGCTCTTTGTGACGATTTGCAGAAAGTAGAATTTACTGATATCGTCATATTTCAGTATTTGTAGGATTTTTATCTGCCAACAAGTTTACTGAAGATCAAAACGACATTTTACCTTTTAAAGATCTCACTACTGCACAGTGGGTAAAACAAGTTTTTTTTTGGGCATTTGAAATTTTAGGCCGCAATTCTTGATCGATTTTCGAAATTCTTTTTTTGTATTATTAGAAAATAAATTTTTATTCTGAATTCCTTACCGTTATTTTTTTAAAATTTGTCGAAGTCGATGAAAAAATAATTTTTGACTTTAATGTCAAATATTTTTTGGAGTACGTGTCCTAAAAATTTCGAACTGACCTCAATTAATGTGACCATATGTTACGAATTAAACTAAGTGAAAAATAAGACACAAATTTTGTTTGGCTCAACTGCAATTAAATATTTGGAGACACTATTTTCACACTTTAACTCGGTGTCCTGCTCATAATTATTATCCGATTAGAACAAACCCTAATTTACAACCTGGAGAAGTCTTAAGAAAGTCGTCTGTAAAAAATAAGCCAAATCGGTGAAGGTCGCCATGCAAATGTACCAAAATAATGCAGTATTAAATTTCTGATTAAATACAATTTTGTGTTTACAAGTAGGCTAAGTGGTGTGCTTTTCATTTAAAAAGACCAATACCTTAATATGTTACATCATCTGTCAAAATAAGAAAATTTGGTAAACGCATATACAAAATTCAAATATATTTACAATACATAGGGCTTAAAATCGTAATATAAACAATTCATATGTATTAGTAGGCTTAATTATCCCTGCAGTTGATGTAACTGTCTCCGAGCCTGTTATAATACTAGCCCCTTTATGACACAACCAGTCCGAATGCTAGCTATATGACTGGCCACTTTAACATGGGGATGTCCTACGAGGGGGTAAATTGTCACCAAGAGACCACAAAAAGACAGTTCATAAGCCGACTTACCCTTACTGTCTCCTATACCAACCATAAATCTGTCCAAGAAGGTTAGTTAATTAGCTGTGTCTACCAAACCATTCCCTTACTCTATAGTTCACGTGGCTGTTTTCGAGCTGGTTGTAATACTAGCCTCTTTATGACACAACCATGCCGAATGCTAGCCATACCACTGGCCACTTTAATAAGGGGGTGTCCTACGAGGGGGTAAATTGCGACCAAGATGCCACAAAAAGACAGTTCATAAGCTGGTTCTTCTTGGCTTACCCTTAACTGTCTCCTTATGCCTGCCAAACCACTCCCTTAAAAAAACCCAAATCATTCCCTATTTTTTATGGAAAAAATTCATTTTATAAAATTTTATAATTTATTTAACATTATAATGGAGCATCACATATAATGGCTCTTATTTCCAAAAAGAACAGTTTCCCTCCAATCTCGAAACCATTGGAAATAAGGTGTGCCAGTTCAGTTATAAATTTACCTAAGTATTCATTACAACTATTCGGCTTACTTCTTCCCATACATATACCTGCCGGAAAGACAGGACAACTATAAACATTGTTAAGCAACATAATCTGCATTTTCTTTAACTGCGTTGCAATCCCAATATGCAGGTAAGACCCCCCAGCAATAGCTACAATATTGGGTTCTTTTGCATTATTAGTTTTATAAAAATTGTCTACAGTTAAATTTTCCTCCTGAAAAATTTTATATAAATTATGTGCGCACTCGCGACTGGTTCTATATTTTTTTAAACCAATTTCTTAATTTTCCACTCAAGCTTTTAGTATCGTTAACCGGCAACAAATTGTTTGTATTACAATATTCAAAATGCATTATATTTTCTTCCTTTTCTTCCTATCTACAACACTTTCCACACATAAACCAGCTGATTCTGTTTCGACACACAATTCACTCTTTTTTTTAAACCTAGCGTCCATTCAGTTCTTTTTCATGTTTTATTTGCCTTCTTATGTTTCTTTTACTCATAATTCCTGTTTCAGTTTTATTTTCTGTAACAAATATTTCACCAGTTTTGTTTACTCAGTTTTATTTACTTTAACAAGTATTTCACCAGATTTGTTTTCTTTTAGTTTAGAAAACAAAGTTGAAATACAATTTATAAAACAAAGTGAATATGTACAGGGACGCTATTACAAATATTTCATTTGTAAATTTTCAATGCTCAATGATATACATTTTTTTACTATCCACCATCTGTGACACAAAAAGACAGTTAAGTGCCAGCACAAAGTGACAGTACAATTTTCCACAGTTTTAGAACCAGTCTTCCGAGTATAGGATCAATGTGGATATTTTTATAACCAGTTTTCAGAGTATAGGATTAAAGTGGATAGTTTTGTAATCAGTCAACAGTGTATAGTACTGCCACTTTTGGGGTAAATTGTCACGAAAAAACACTACAGGGATGTATGCCTTATGATATTTTGATACATAAATGAAAATAAGAGAGTGTAACTAAAATTTTTCCAATTTTTTCAGGAAACATATCGATTTTTGGGTTAACTTTAGTATTGAAATTTATAAAGTGTTTAAGCGTTTCACAAGTTGCCTTATTTTGACAGATGATGTAACATATTATGGTATTGGTCTTTTTAAATGAAAAGCACACCACTTTGCCTACTTGTAAACACAAAATTGTATTTTATCAGAAGTTTAAAACAGCATTATTTTGGTACATATGCAAAAAAATTGCATGGCGACCTTAAACTTTCCGGGTTGTAAATTAGAGTTTGTTTTAATCGGATAATAATAATGAGCAGGACACCGAGCTAATGTGTGGAAATAGTGCCTTCACATATTTACTTGCAGTTGAGCCAAAAAAAATTGTTGGCTTATTTTTTCACATAGTTTAATTCGTAACATATGTTCACATTATTTGCGGTCAGTTTGAAATTTTTAGGACACGTATAAAATGGTCTCTTATCGGTATCTCACATATTTAATAAAGTAATTTTGTGGGCAAATCAAATAAACAATTCTTGGGACAAGACACGTTTTTCAGACTGTTCAAGAAAAAAATATAGGGCATGATTTCATCCTAAGTAGATTTTTCCACTTCAAAATTACATTACCTTGAAATTTGGAATGATTAAACCAGAATTCGTTTAATTCTGTTTAATTCTGTCCGGTCTGCAGTGGCGAGAGAATATCAAGATTGTAAATATTCGGCTACAGATTAACAAATCATCAGCCGAATGTAAAAATACACAAAAATAAAACTAAACAGAGCAGAAATATATTTAGTTATTCAGATACTTTATCAGATACGATTTTATCGTAGTTGAGAAGGAGGAGAAGTCAACAAATTGGTACACGTTATTAAAATCAGATCACATTTTCTGTAGTGGTTGACAAAGCATAATTAGATCGTTGAAATGGGATGAAGAGAGGTTCATGAATTTCAGCATCATATTCACATCTTGCTTTGGAATATCTGCTATAATCGCGAGTACGTACTACCCGTCTTTTTATATTTCCTAAACAATTTTCCTAAGTTTCAATTTTTGATGACCATGGGGGAGAAGTTCGTTTAGCTCTAATAGATCTTAAGGGATCAGACTTCTTTATGAAAACCCAAATAATATCATAGAACTCTATCAAGGATCTATTAAGCGCGCTGCGAACATCACATTACAACATTTGATCCCAATTTACGGTTTTAAAGTGATTATTAATTAATATGCAATTTGCCAAGAGAAGCAAAAATGTTTTTATTTTTTCTTCCTCTAGAGCACATGACAAAACTTGATTTTTCCTATCAGTCGTGTCAAAACTAGATTATTCCATTTTAAATTTTGGATTTATTTAAAATATATAAGTGCTAAATTTTTGAATCTTATACACAGCAAAGACTAATCTTGAAGTCTTTAATAATGCACTAAAATTTCGGGTAAAATACATAGGAGCATTAGGGTGGAATCCTAATGTATGGGAAAACTGAAAACTCATGTGTTCCAAAACCCGGTAAGTTTTTTATGAGATAAGGGTTAGAAAATAACTGACAAAAATATGAGCTCGATTGGTTGAAGTTTGGGGACCCTAAGGCACAAAATACTTTTTTTTTCGATTTTCCAAAAAAGATTTTCTGTAATATTTGTGAAGGTTTTAAAATAATTCACAAAAATATGATAGCTCGATTGGTTGAAAATTAACGTGCCGCTCGCTGTTTAAATTTTGTGAAATCAAGGGTAAACTTTTTATTCTTCGATTTTAATATTTTAAAAACAATCAAATTTTTTGAAGTTTTTAAATAAAAATATTGAGGGTTACGTTTTCCGTGTTGCGGATTTGACCCTACTTTTAATTTTCGATTAATTTTTTGATATTCTTGTTCGTATTTTTTTTTGCCTACGTATATAATAGGTTGCTCGAAAGTTATATGGGGGAAAAAATTTCAAAATTTTGTCGGTGCCACTCCTCAAAAATGATATGTCCTTGCAGATTCTAGGATAGCCAAAGTTTGAGCACGATTGGAGTATGTTAACCCGTGCCGCTTTGGGCTTAAAGTTTTTAAGCTCCAAATATGGGAGGGGGTGTCATACCCAATTTTGATTAAACAAAAATCCGAAAATTAATAATTAAAATTCCTTGAATCTGCTCATATATATTTCTGCATAATTAACAGTTTCGCAGTTGTAAATAAAGTTTAACAACAAAAAAATATAAAATAACAACAAAAAATATAAAATTTGGCAAGAAATTTCTTTTTAAAAAATAATAAACAAAAAATCCTAAATGGAAAGAAAATGTCAAGTCTTACTACTTTTACGTAATATTACATAACCTATGAACAAAATGAGATATAGATCATGAAAATCGATTGTTGCGTTTCGGTTTCATTCACAATTAAAAATAAAGTTTTTTCCATTCATAATATATGGAGGTGGGCGTTTCCTTCGAGATAATTTGATATAATTCAACATAGTTGTCAGAGACAAATTGAGGCAAATATGGTTCAATGCCAACAATAGTTATGGAAAATATAAGTTTTTTCCATTTCAGGATATATGAGAGGTGGGCGTGTCCTTTGCGATAATTTGATATAATTCAACACAGATGTCAGTAATATATCACAGACAAATATAGCCAAATTTTGTTCACTACCAACAATTTAATTAAAATACTTAATTTCCCTTTACACCCCATAAATGATGTATGGGATAGCTTCTCGCGTTGTTGTGAATTAAAACGCTTTCTGTTTATACTCACAACAAACGGTACCTACTTGTTTATCGACAAATGCGAATGTCACTGCTTGAAATTCATTTACTAGGCATGCCGATTGACTCGCCACTATACTGCGACTATACGACACGATACTGTTGTCTACAAAATCGAGGGACAACAACAATTTTCAAAAAATTGAGTTTTTGCCATTTCAGGATATATGGAGGATTGGCGCAAGGACACGATTTTCACAAAACTTCCTGTCTTTTTCTTTCCTATTTATAAAAGCCGGGATCGGCCGTGGCATAGTGGTTAGAACACATAACTACCATGCGGGAGATCCGTGGTTCGATTTCCGGCTCTAGTCATCTACATTTTTCTTTCATTGCCGGCCCCCTCGATTTTGTCGACAGCAACTTCGCAGTATAGTATCGAGTCAATCGGCATGTCTAGTAAAAGCTTCTTAAACAGTGACGATCGCATTCGTCGATAAACAAGTAGTTGCGTTTGTTGAGAATCTAAATAGAAGACGTGTTAATTCACAAAAACGCGAGAAGCTATCCCATATCTCATTCATGGGGTGTAAAGGGAAATTAAGTTATTTTGTTATTTATAAAAGCAATGTTTACTAATTGTTCTTCTTTTATGATAATTCCTTTTATTTTTCGCCTCCGTTTGTATGAAAACACGGCACTATGCGATTAAGCCATCGCAATCATAAAAATTAAATAGCCTTTTGGTTATTACTTACTTTTATTAATTCCAAGAATCATACAAAGTCATCAACGTTTAATCCAAAGAGTTTTGTACATATTGTCAAATTTTTTAAATTCCTTCAGTACCACAAAACCAAAGATACCTTCAAAATAAGATACCTTTACTTACAATTTTTATCAAAATTGGTCAAGTAGTTCTTGAGTTAACCCCCCATACGTGGCTGGAGGAGCTTAAAAACATTTACCCCAAAGCGAAACGGGTTATCATACTCCAATCTGCTTAAACTTTGGCTATCCTAAAATCGGAAATCTGGGGGTGGCAACAACAAAAATCCAACATTGATTTTTATGACCACCCTATACTGAATTCTAGATTCCATTATCGAAAAATAAGTATGAAAACAAATTTAACAATTCACAAATCAGAGTGTAAGATTTCGCCAATTTAGGGGGATTTAATTGAAAAAAAAAAATGATTTTAGAGGTCAATGAGCTTTAGGCAGTCAATTTAGAAATGTTTAAATGTTTCGGAAACAAAACCAAAGAGTGTTTTCGCAGCACGTTGATATTCTCATTTATCTCAGCCGCCTACAGCAGCTTCCCGGTGGGGGTTGTTTTGTCTTGGCAAGTTTGTTACTTTTTGAGTTTTGGCTATCGAATACGTCTCAGAGACGTATGGTTAGCGTTTGTGTGAATTTTTGATTGAAGCTAATTATAAGAATCACCGCCTCAAGAGCTAGAAAAAGACAACAATGGGAGCCAAGAAGAACCATAACCAAAGAAAAAGAAGCATTCTTCCGTTTGCCCCTCTAAAATAAGGCGTATGTCAAAAATAGAATGCGTTAGATGAAATAAGCCTATATGCGGTGAACATTAAAAGGACATGTGCAAATACATTGAAAACATTATATATTTTTTATAATTATATATTTAAATAAGTAAGAAAAGCTAAGTAAATGTGTTATTTTAATTCTTAAGAAAACTGCAGCACGTTTTCAAGAATACTTCGATATTTTTGTTCAATCAATAAGAAGACTGAATAATTAGGTTTTTTGTTTTTAATAAAAAAAAATTTTTAAGAACATATCTATATATATAAAGATGGTGGCAAAAATATATAGTAATTCATCAATTGAAAACGGCTGGGCCGATTTTGCTCAAACTTTTTTTCAGTTGTTTGTTATTGCCAGGAGAATGTTTATGTGGAAGAAAATTTTGGGAAAATTTTCCGAAAAAGTCGGAAAATGGGAAAAATCGAAAATTGCCTTTTTGTATGGAATTTTGTGTGGAATTGTTACAGAATAGCTTTTCAAAGAGAAAAATGGAAAATTTTTGCTGAAAAATTCAGAAAATTCCGGCATAATTTTGCATTTTATAGTATGATTTAATAAATTTGGACGATGGAACTGTGAAAAATTTCGGACAATTATTTCAAAATGACTTTTCGAATGGAAAAATAGAAAAAAATTTGGTGGAAAACTAGACAAAAAATAGAAATTTTTGTCGAAAAATTACGGAAAAATGCCAACAAATTTAATTTTTTTTAGACGAAATTTTGAATTTTATCGAATGATTGATAATTTGTGGTGAAAAACTCGAAATATTCCGTAAATACTTGAAAAATTTTGATTTTCCGACGAAATTTTGCACTGATTTAATGTTTTCTGTCGACGTAAAGGTGGAAAATTCATTATGATGGTTGGAAACTTTGGGATTATTATTCAGTGCTCCCACTATAAATGAAGTCGCAGTGATGATTGTTGGGAAGAATGTGGAATCATGCGATATTGTTCTCAAGCGTCGGGATGGTAAACAACTGGGGCATGACTCATCGGTCATATGATGCACTTCAATACCAGTTGATGTTCTGTCGTGGAGAGGATGGCTATCACTTAAATTTAAAAATGGTCAATAGAACAAAAGGTTTGTTTACAAGTCATCACTTCTTTTTCATTCTCCATTTAAGTTCGAAATTCGATCTTGAAATTTACTTCTGATCGAAGAAATGTGCGTGCTCATGTGCGGTAGTATACTGTCGAAATTGGAATACCAGCGTTCGATGCACCATGCATTCAATCGCGAATTGTAACGAGATTAAACATTGATCGAGATGAGCTGACTGAAAGAGTTGACGATGGAACGCGAACGGGAGGCATTTACTTTCTCGATGCTCCCCCAGGCAAGACATTCGTCATTTCTTTGATTCTGGCAACATTTGGTCAAGATTGCAAATTCCGTTAGCTGTTGCATCCGCTGGTATTTCTGCCACATTGTTGAAACGCGGTCGACCTGCACTTTCCGCTTTGAAGCTGCTGATGAATCTTCTCACGGTTGACAAGCCAACGTGCAGCGAAATTGTTGCTTGAATGCAAAATCATCATTTGGGATGAATGCACGATGGCACATAAACGAGTTTAGGAGGCAGTTGACCGAACGATTTAAGATTTACGAGGTGATTCGAGACGATTTGGTGGGGCTATATTGTATTTTCGTCAAATGCTTCCCGTCATCCCAAAATCTACTGCTGCTTATGAAATTAACGCATGTCTGAAATCGTCATCTTTCCCAGCAAAATATTTTGTTGCAAAGAAACAATTACAGAACAGCTTTTACTGATAAGTAACAAGTTCCACTTTCGGTTGCACAATATATTATTTTTGTTTGAAATTGTCCCAAAACCAACATGTTCTCATGGAACCTGTTATGAAATGAATTGCTACATAACTGAATTATATATGCTGTTTTTTTAAATTTCATTGATTTTCAATTGGGTGCTAGTTCGAAATATATTTTAACTCAGATTTTTGAGTTTTTCTTAATAAATACCCTCTAAAAAATACTTATTTCGAATACGAATATTAATTTTCTGTTCTACGGAATCTGTGGTGCAACATGTTGTACATAATCGGTTATATAGAACCAGAAACAGAATAGAAAGTCGATTAAAAAAGAAACGATTCTAGTATCAATACCATTCGCAACAAGTTCTGAAAAATTTTCCTGGGTTGTGTCAAGGCAGCTACTGGCACTTGGTAATGGCCAAATTCCTGTTAATGTTTCAACTGGATTGATGATTTTCCCGGCAAATTTTTTCGAGTTTACATCGTAAAAGGAGGGACTCATCACCAAAGTTTTCCCCAGCATTACAAAAAATTATAAAAATCTAGATTGGATAAGTGAAGTGTGGCCCACTAGCAGCGAAAAAGAAGGTCGTCGATAGCTTGAATGTTATTATTCAATGTCGAATCGATGAAGAACTGCATTCATACAAATCCGTTGACAGTGTGACCAACGAGAATAAGGCGACCAACTATCCGACAGAATTTTTTACATGTGTCAGGAACTCCGCCGCATAATTTACAGCTGAAGGTGGGATCGATCATAAGCATGTTGCTGAATCTGAATCATCTTAAATTGTGCAACGGTACGAGTTTGTCGGCCAAGAAACTGATCATCAATGTGATTAAAGCGACGTTCATCAGAGGCAAATTCCAAGGAGAGGAAATCCTTATCACATGAATTCCTATTATTTTAACCGATCTTCCCTTCCAAATTCAAGCGAATTCAACTCCCCATTCTATTGGCATTTGCGATGACAATTAATAAATCGCAAAACCCATCGTTGAAAGTTTGTGGCATCAATCTCGAATTCCCCTGCTTTTCACAAGATCAGCCGTACGTTGTCTGTTCGCGTATTGTCAAACCGTTTGTTTTTACGCCGGAAAACAAATCGAAAAACATTGTTTATCATTTCGCTCATCACCGCTCTTCACTAATTTCGATTAAATTGAAATAAATCACATTAAAACTTGAACTAACTGTATTTTACTATACCCCTGGAGCTTATATGGATTCGTTACCTTAGGAGCGAGACGAAGTTTGGCGGGTCCGAAGTTGTATGGCAGAACAACGTTTGCCGGGTCAGCTAGTTTTTAAATAATGAAATATAATTTAGAATAATTAAGCATCCAATAAAACAAAAAAGTTATAAAATCGTCACCATAAAGGAAAACTATGATACGTTTCATAGACGTATGGTTAATATTTGTGTAACATCCAATAGGGTTATCGATGCAGGGTTAAATTTTTCTTTAACGGGACATTTTAAGTGGCCTAAAAAATTTGTTATAATTTTTTTTTAAATATTTGCCCGAAAATAAGTATATTTTCAACTATATTCTTTCTTTGATACACAAAAACTTTATGTGTTCTGTCCAACAGTCTTACAATTTATTTACAGAATTGCCGGATCAATAATTTTAAGTTTATTATAATTTGCCACAATAGCACAGAAATACTAAATTATTCGGAAATAAATGTATGTCAACAAAAAAAGTAATAAGATCGATATTACAAATGTGAAAATGTAGACAAAACAAAACATAACAACAAAATATTTATTGTTTGTGAGCTAGCAAATTTCGGTGTGTTGTTCATTGTGTCCACTTTGAGTAAACTTTATGCGTTTATAGAGGTGTAAATTAGGACACCATATCTGTCCTATCTGACTTTTTCATCACCAATTTTTATGTTCCCTTGAATAAGGCTACTAAGACTAGTTGAACAATGCTAAAAAAGGCATGGTCATCATCCATGGCACCCTAAAGACCATCAAGTTGTGCCGTGTTGCTGCAACGAACTTCATGCCTGCTTCAACTGGTGTTCCCTAGGTTGTCAACAAAGATTTTCTTGCCATGGTGAACCCCATATCATTGCCCATAATGTGTCCGTCGTCGATTGGATTGTTTGTCTTGGCAAGCTTGCCAACTACGACGGCATTAAAATCAATGTACTGGATGCTGCCAATGAACACTTGTAGGGCATCTGGTGGCACATATACGAGAAGGGAGCAAAATTATGGCCAACTAACTATTTATAAATAATGTTGTACGATTATAAATAGCATATTAATAAGAACAAGTGCTATTAAGCAAAATTAAATTGTAAAAACTTATTGCGAAAGGAAAGATATAAATTGTTTGCAATATATCAAAAAGTATATATACAAGGGCGTAGCCAGGTAGGAGCAGGGGGGGGCAGCTGCCCCCCCCCCTACAGCTTGGAAAATATGTCAAAATTCCAGAAATTAAATTAAAATCGTACAGAAATTTCACTAAGGTGAACTGACTAATATAAAATTTCAGCCTATGTTCATTCTCCAAAATTCTAGTGGATATATCAAACTTGAGTCAATGAAATTATCTGATTTTTAAGTAAAAGTACTTATGTATTGTTATTGCCATGCTTGTGGAGTGGTGTTGGCCAGAAGTTTCCAAGCATGTATCAAAGCTGTAAAAATGGTTACAGTTTAGAAATGAAATATTAATAGTTCCTCCTTGAAATTGTTGAAAAAATGTAGACTTCCTTTTTTATTCGTAAGTTAACGTTCAATAAGCGATAAGATTGTTCAAAATTTGAACTGTATTTAGTGCACTTGCAAGAAAGATACTTAGTATGTATGTAAATGTACCAAATTGAAATATCTCCCAGTTTTTCATTAGGAAGTTATGCTTTTATTTAGGAAGTTAAACAAATTTTTGAAAAATTATAAAACTGTTAAATCTTTTAAAGGATCTGTAAAGTTTACTCGAGTTCTCCTGCACACCAGCCAGGCGCCCAGATAGACGGACACTTTTTCAGAATTGAATTCGCATTTCAGATTCTTAAGATCCAACGTATCTCCCTTAACACGTTACACTCTTGCTCGTGTCAAATGATATATAAGGTGGACCAAATACAAGTTAATTTTAAAATCATAAAAACTTAATTTCCCTTTACAACCCATGAATGAAGTATGGGATACCGTCTCGCGTGGTTGTGAATTTTATTTTTAGATTTACAACTAACGGCGCCTACTTGTTTATCAACGAATGCGAACGTCACTGTTTGAGAAGGTTTTATTAGATATGCCGATTGACTCGACACTAACACTGCGACGTTGCTGTCGACAACATCGAGGTGCCGGTAATGAAAGAAAAATGTAGATGACTGGAGGCGGGAATCGAACCCGGGCTCGCCTGCATGTTAGTCGAGTGTTCTAACCACAATGCCACGACCGGTCCCGGATTTTAAAATCATAGTTTATTTTAATTCAAAAGCGATTCAAACACTTAAGGCCACTATCAAAGCAATCCGTGAGCTACAGCCCGAAGGCTTTAACAAGGTCTTGGAAAATTGGGGTGACAGAATGAGGTACTTCCGGATGCAGCCATTTAAACGAACACAGTAAAAATATTCCGTACTCGATTTCCGAATCGATTTTAACAAGACGTGAGACTAAATTAATTAGTTCTTTAGATTTGTAGATTACATTCAGTGAAAAAGAACTCTGTGGTAGTCGAAAAAATTAAGAAGACCGAACTCGACCGTGTTAACCTAATACGGAATCGTATTGCATCATTATATTTTAGATTTACAATGACGGTTTCGTACAAAATTTTTTTTAAAGTTTTTTTTTTACTTTGAGTAGTGATTTAAGGGGTTGAATAGATTATCGACAACCTATAGTTGGAATGTCGGATAAGCACGACTTATTTAAAACAACTTTGTCGAAGACGGCATGTCCGAAAACGATTTGAGCCCATAAACCCCAAAAAATATTTGAAATTAAAGTCAAAAATTATTTTTTTAATCGACTTTGACATATTTAAAAAAAAAATAACGATAAGGAATTCAGATGAAAAAAACCTTCATTCTGTGCACAAGTAAAAATATTTAAAAATCGCTCAAGAATAGCGGCTTAAAATTTCATATATCCAAAAAAAAAAAAAACAACAAAGATGAATAAAAATTATTTTAATTGAATTCGATGTCTTACAATGTTTTAAAAAATTTTAGTCTACCTTTGTTTAATAATTTCAAAACAATGAGCATTGATTTTTTGTTAGGTACTTTTTTTTGTTAACGTATTATTAACATGAAATGTAAAACTGACTGCCCCCCCCCCCCCTACATTAGATCCTGGCTACGCCCTTGTATATATATGAACAAGGGAGGAAATTCCAAAAAGTAACAAGAGGAAATAATTCGTTTCCCTTTACGTTAATTTTCCCCACCATTATTTTTCAAACGATTAGGTTTTTAAGACCAACAAAAGAAAGTTGCCACTGGGAGGTTCTTGAAAGTTGATTTTGCTATTTTGCCTGTGTCTTATTGTTTATAAGAACAAAATACAATTGTTATGAATTATTTTTTCGATATTCTTTCTGTTTCATCGTCTCACTCGCTGACCGATCGCGTAAGCAGAGATATCAGTGTACGTATATAAAAACTCTGCTACTGCGCTCAGTGTCGTGATTTCATACAAACGGTGGCCAAAAATAGAAGGAGTTATCATAGACGTATGAAAATTTGTTTTTTATAAGTAGGAAATAAAAAACGAAGTATTGTGAAAATCGGCCCAAGGACATTCCCACCTCCTATATATCCTGAAATGGAAAAAACTAATATTTTCCAAAATTGTTGATGCGATTATCTCAACTTGTCTCTGATAAAATACAGATAACTGTATTGAATTATATATAATTACCTCAAAGAACACGCCAACCTTCCATAAAAATTTAATTTTGAAATTCTTCCATTTCAGGATATATGGGAAGTGGGCGTAGTAAATATAATATATACATATAATTCTACAGAATTACCAGTAATATATCAGAGACTAATCGAGCCAAATTTGGTTCAATGCCTACAACAAATTTGGAAAATATAATATTTCTATTTTAGGCTTTCAACCAAAAACAAAAACAGAAAATTTAAAGAATATACGAAAGGGGAAATAGAAACTTGCCTTTTTAAACCCTACACACTTGCTCAAGTATTATATTAAAATATTAAAAAGGTTTTTTTGGGTATTTTTTTCTGCCCTCTATTGAACTTGAATGTTTTAAACAACTTTTATATTTTCTTTTTGTTAATTTTTGGTATACATAATGGTAAACCACATATGATTATTAATAAGTTTATTTAATCCAAAATATACTGTTTAACCGACAGTTATGGTTTTTAACTTACCGAATTAAATTTGTATAATTTTTAGTATATTTATATAACGGCACTAGCTGACTCGTGCAATTTCATTCTGCCGTACAATTTTTTTCTATTAATATTTGGTTGTTAAAAAAAAACATAACGGACGCATAATGTGTGGATATTGGATCTATAACTGAAATGGTAACGTAGCGCTGTAGACGATTACAGCCTATACAAACAAAAAAAAACACCAGCCATAATCTTTTCAATTCAATGAATTTCATTAATGTAGCGGATAACATTAATGTTTGATCTCTAAAATCTGTAAAGTAAAACAGTGATTTATTTGTTATATGATAATTGAAAAATGATATATTCACACATAACATGGGCTAAGGAGTTTCCACTAAAACACATTTGATTTCTATTCGTTCTATTGTTTAGAATATTAAGTTTTTTTTTAATCTCCCAATGTATCATAAGGTGCCGTGACATAACCCCACACGGACATAATCCCCAAAACGATTTTGGGGCTTATGTCCGGGCAACATCCCCAATGAAATTGGGGTTATGTCCGACACTAATCTGCGGACATAAGCCCCAATGGGGATTATGACCGAATTTGTTGTTGTTTTTAGTATTTCAACATATGAAGAGAACGATTTTAAATATTGCTATTGTAGCGAGGGACGAATGCGGTGGGGGCACGCCCACCGCCGCATCCGCCGTAGTTAGTCTCGTTGCATACTTAATCTGTCTCACTGCAGCGCGAGACGAATGCGGCGGGGGGCGTGGCGGACATAAGCCCCAAAATCGTGTTGGGGATTATGTCCTGGCACCGTATCATAACATAAAGCAAAGTAGTAGGAGTCGTTTATACACCATATGTTAAGATGTTGAGTACTATCTATGTATCAAATTTTATTTCGTCACGATAATCGATTTGCACTATATCACCTCCCTACCGATCGAAAATAACATAATCGTCTGTATATTCATATCGGTAGTGCCAAGACTAGCGCTCTAGTCCTAAAACTATATTTACTACGCCCACTTATAAAAACTAAAAATGTTGTCTGTCTGTTGTCCTAAATGACATCAGTACATTGAATTTTGATGCTTTGTTGATAAAAAAATACATTTGGCACGCCAATTCCTCCCAGTAATCGAACATAATATTTTGGTTCATTCATTTATCTTTAACTTGAACCGGATTTTATTATTATAAATCCACCCCAGCGTCACGTGACAGGAGATTTTTATATATTAGAAAGATTTTCTTTACTAAAACTAGTAACTAAATACTCATAACTTCTTGATTATATCGTAAAACATTTTTCAAAATTCTTTTTGTTTTTGCACACTTGAAATGTAGTTTATAAGACAGCATCAACAATTTTGAAAAACTAGAATGGTGGTGATGTTTCATTTCTTTATATAAATATACTGTTCTTAAATTATTTCTGCGACTGCAAACCCTTGCATAAGTCCATATGAATTTCGAGCTTCACTTTGTTGATAACTGAACGAAAATTGATTATTATTATTATTATGTAAAATCGCTTAATTTGTAATTATTGTGTATAAATGCAAACAGAAAATAAAGATACAATGAAGTAGACAAAATACTTTTTTTTACTGCAGTTTAATTACACGGTCCTAAGTACCCCGTAATATAAATCAAATTCTTGGTTCATGCACATGGAATTTAACCAAAACATTCAACCAAACTAATTTAGAAAATTTGTATTTATTGTACGATTGTACTCAAAATAAATATGTTTGTATGTGGCTTTTGGGTTTGAATATCGCGACCTAAAGTCGCAAAGCGTGTTAGCTTAAAATTCAATATTTTACAGGAGGGATAAAAAATTTTACTTTTTCCGTTAACGACGTACTTTTACAAAACTTTTAATGCAATTATGTGTAACTTACTCATATTTTTGGTAATATTGAAAAATTTTTCGAAAAAAATTTTTGCCATTCTTTTTGAAGAATTTTTTGGACTTTGAACTTTTTCGCATTTTAACTTATCGATATAATTTGGACTTAGCGCCTTCCGCAATAGGGAATTTTTAAGAAAAGGTAAAACTAAATTTTCTTTTTTTTTAAATTATTTTAATTTGTAATTATAATTTATTGATAACATTTTTAAGTGGAAAGTATATATTTTTTCAAGTAAAATTTTAATAGTTGTTTTATGTTATATAAATAATAAAAAAAACAGTCTTGCTTTGCTGGTGCGTTCTTTAAAAAAATATGTTATAAAAATATTATTCATGAGGTATATTATCATAAAAGTGATGGTGGTGGTCTTTGGGCAACATAGATTTTAAATATTGTAGGTCTTTGATATTTTTCTGTTATCTGATTTCTTTCTTGATGTAGTTGTTTCAAATTTGACCACTCCAATGCGATTACTTGTTTGTCAATTCTCTGAGTAAGAAGTCTCCAAGTATTATTAATCCGGAGTTTATAACAGACATTACCATTTAGAATGTATTAAAGGACACGAATATTGGTTACTTTTGCATTGCCCTTTCCACGTCCAGTGAGAATATTTTTTTACAAAACTTTACATTGCTGAATATTTTACAAAAATCTTGGGATAAGTAAGAAATATTAAATGCTTCCGATTTTTGTTTTGCTGATATGTATATTCCAATATAATCAGCACGTTCATCATATTTTTCAAAGATCGCTCTATTGCGTAATGTACACTATCAACCTCCATTTGAGTATGTCCGGACTCGAAAATTTATTGTTCTATGATGACTTTATGTTTAATTAATGAATTTAATAACGCATTACTCATTACGTAATTTCGGTTTTGGTGTGTACATCCATCGCTATAAATAACACACTGTGACAAAATGGAAATAATTGATGGAACTTGGGGAGTGACCTAGTGCAGGTTGTAGGTCTGGTCAAGTACATACAACATGACCCCGTTTACCAAAGTTTCCTAACACTCCCAAAATCTTGACTCTCGGTTCAAAAACCGGTTTTCGGATCTTTCTTCACTTATGAGCATATAACTCAGTTAATTTTTCGCTTTGTTTGTATATGTTGTAGGGACTTAGAATATTTTCTATTCAGTTATGAAAGTTGACAACGCATATATTTTGGTGTTTTTTTTCTAGCCAGAGGCGTTTTCAATTTATCTTGCGGTCTATATCAAAAAATACATTTAGGCAAAAAGTGGACTTACCTTTACGACTTTAGGTCGCGATGTCCATAATTTTCATATGTAATTTTTCATTAAAATTAATTAATCAGCTAGAAACAATTTCGGAATTTTGTATTAAATAGAAATACACTTCTAAACGCAAACACGTTCTATTACCGTGAGCAATTTGATCATTCGTCTTGAAATTCGGTATGGATTCATTGGAGATCAATGTAAGTTTTTTGGTACGACTTTATTTATTGAGTGTATAAAGTATTTGCCATTCAGATGTTAAATTTCGATGTAGAATATGAATTAATTTGTTACTCCCATTGGATCTTGTAAAATGTAAGTATTGGAAATGGTAGAGTGGCTTACGAGTATAAATTACTTTATGAAGAAGTATTAGAGATTTTATATTTAAGAATGTTAAAAAGTAATTCAGCATGACACGAAACAGAATCAAATCTCCTTAATTCGTATGTATATCTGATAATGTTATTGAATACGATATTTAACCTCCTTTTGCTGCTCGAATCACAATTTGCGAAATATACTGTTTTGTCAGTAGTACTCGGGTTTCGAAAGGAGTGTGGGTTTGAGTTGACCAAAAAGCCCTGAGCTTTAATATGTTTGCCATACAACAGAGGTTTTTATGTTAAATAGTAACTCAGTCTACAATTTCAATTTTTACACCATTAATTATAATATTTATATCAGAAAAGTAGGGAGGCGCAGTTCTATTGTAAAATAAGACATTTTGATTTGCTTGGATTAAGACAAAGTCCATTTGATGTTACCCACGAAAAAATCAGAGACCCCAAAATAGAACCTTGGGGTTCTAACTCAGTCTACTATTTCAATCTTTACACCATTAATTATAATATTTATATCATAAAAGTAGGGAGGCGCAGTTCCATTGTAAAATAAGACATTTTGATTTGCTTGGATTAAGACAAAGTCCATTTGATGTTACCCACGAAAAATCAGAGACCCCAAAATAGAACCTTGGGGTACTCCCTTAGCACATGAAAGGCTCAAAAATATGTTTTTATTAAGACATACTGACCAAGTTTTTATATACCATACTGTGTAAGACCAAAAAGGTAAGAACCATTTAGTTTTATAGCTATTGGAGTGAAATTAAATTCACGGTTGCGTTTCATACATAATGTGGCATGATCTACAGTACCAAATGCCTTAGAGTGATCTTAAAGAACAAGAAAAGGAAGGTGACGGTTTTCAAGATACATATAATGCTTTCTGTCACTTCATTTAATGCAGTTACATAGCTGTGATTTGCACGAAATACCGACTGTTTTTTATGCATAAGGAAATGAGGACGTATGTGATTAGATTCCTTTAGAGAGGAAGCATAGTAGGGGTATTGGCCTGTACTTATCATTAACTTTGGGTATTGGACTGACGTATGGAATATATAAGGTAATGTTAACCTGAGGAATCTGGTTGCATCCTTACCAACACCGATTTCACGAAAAGTCTTCTATTTTTGCTAGGAGTTAAGAGCAGAATTACATTTTTTGGACTAATATTAAATTTTTGCTATTTTAGTTATCTATTTACTTCTTCTGGTAGCATGTTATCCCTTTCTAAGATCAGGCGATTTAAATCGTTTCCATCTAAAGTATACTTTATCTCTTCTAATAAGTTATTGCAACAACATTCGTTGTTATTTGGATTGTAAGGAGCTCTGAGAACAACACCAAGTTTTTGACTAGTTATTGTCTCTTAGATTTTAATTTGACTCATACATGAATTTTTTCGAAATTCATCCCCTTCTTAATAGGAGGGTCTTTGTCCCAGCAGCAATGGCACCATAAAATTCCGACTTGTCTATGATACTTGTAGTGAAGTGGTGAACTTCGCCACAAAATAACGAGAACGTTTGCTGAACCCTAAACACCGTACCGTCAACCCAAATAAGGCGCATCAGTAAACAGGACAGGTATGGGGGCCAGGCTTACACTCGAAATTCAGAAAACGGTAGCAGGCCCAAGGGAAATTAAGTAAGTTAAGGTAGCAGGCCCATCACCATACTAGGTGACCTGGACTGGAAACAAAAAAAAAATAATTAACCCGAAACCACATTTTTAATTGTATAAAATTGGGTTTAATGAGAGCTTGAACGTCGGGTCGTCTTTTGGAAAGATCTTGAAATGAAAAGATAATTGATATTGATTAATTTAATACATTTTCAGATAAAATCACGGATCAGATTAGACTACTTAGATACAATTAGACCTGCACTGATCTAACCCGATCCAATCAGATATAACCATTTTTCGGATCTGAATAGATCAAATTGGATCTACACTTTTTTACACGGGCAATTAGTAGTTGATTACCAACGGTTTGACTTAGATATACTGTGTCAGTGCAGATGGATTGGAAACTGAGAAAACAAGGTTGCAGCAGGTGAAAAAATAATTTTCTCATGTCACGATGAACATCATATTGAAGGTGTAGGGCACAGAGTAAATATTCACTACCGTATTTAGGCAGTACTATAGCGGAAGCTTTCCTATTTAGTACATACGATGCCTTTGATACTATTGTCCGATAGGATGGATCATAAAGATGAATGTGGCATCTGCAAGAAAAAAAAGTACTATATATCTTAAGGAGAAGATACGAGAGGCAACTTGTCTTTTTAGACGGAAAAAGAAGGAGCTGAAGAAGAGGCAGGATGAGTGCACAGAGTTGCTCTGAAGTAGAAGGGAAGCTCGAATGCGTGGAACAGGGTTACCCTCTTGCAAGGACAGGGATGGTCAGTTAGCGACGGACCCGGATAACGTTCTGAGGATAAGGAGAGATCATTTTAAAAATTTATTGGATGCAAACACAACTCCAGAAGACCCCGCTCCAATCCATGACGATGGTGTTTATTGCCCACCTTCGAGCCAGAGCGAGATACGTGTGGCAATCTCACGCCCTAAAAACATCAAAGCTGCTGGAGCCGATAGTCTCCCTGCTGAATTGTTTAAGGCTGGCGGGGTGGAGCTGATTAGGAGCATGCATCAGCTCATGGAGAACATCTGGCAAGAGGAGAGCATGCCCGGGGATTGGAGTCTCAGTCTGTTATGTCCCCTATACAAGAAAGGAGATCGTAGTGAATGTAAGAACTACCGTGGAATAAGCCTATTACCAATTGCGTACAAGGTCCTTTCAAGCATATTGTGTGAACGTCTAAAGCCAATTGTAGAAAAACTAATTGGACCATATCAGTGCGGCTTTAGACCTGGCAAATCTACGACGGATCAAATATTCACCTTACGACAAATCCTGGAAAAAACCCATGAAAAGCAGATCGACACGTACCACCTCTTTGTCGAGTACAAAGCTGCCTTCGACTCTCCGATAAGGAATAGGCTTTATGAGGCCATGTCTGAGTTTGGTATTCCCTCAAAGCTGATTCGACTTTGCAAATGTACCTTAGACAACACCAAATCCTCGGTTAAGATTGGTAAGGATCAGTCTGAACCATTAAACACGGAAAGAGGTCTCAGGCAGGGCGATAGCCTGTCCTGTACACTATTTAATATAGTTATGGAGAAGGTAATGAGAAAGGCGGGTGTCAACATGTCTGGCACCATATTAATGATGATTTCGACGAACAAAGGGTCGATGGGGGCGCACCGTGAACGTTGACAATTATTGTTTTGAGGTAGTCGATGAGTTTACCTACCTCGGATCTTTCGTCAACAAGAAAAATAATGTCAGCCAAGAAATTAAACGGAGAATAGTGCTAGCTAATAGATATTTCTACGGACTTCGGCAGCACTTTAGTAACACCACCTTATCTCGGAATACTAAGAAACAGCTATACCAGGTGCTAATCTTACCTGTTCTTTTGTATGCTGCCGAATCATAATGATGATTTCGACGAACAAAGGGTCGATGGGGGCGCACCGTGAACGTTGACAATTATTGTTTTGAGGTAGTCGATGAGTTTACCTACCTCGGATCTTTCGTCAACAAGAAAAATAATGTCAGCCAAGAAATTAAACGGAGAATAGTGCTAGCTAATAGATATTTCTACGGACTTCGGCAGCACTTTAGTAACACCACCTTATCTCGGAATACTAAGAAACAGCTATACCAGGTGCTAATCTTACCTGTTCTTTTGTATGCTGCCGAATCATGGGTGCTTACTACAACGGACATACAAAACCTGGGAGTATTCGAGAGAAAAGTACTCCGAAAAATATATGGGCCTATCTGTGTCGAAGGCGAGTTTCGCCATCGGATGAACCATGAGCTGTATGAGCTTTACCACGACATCGACGTACATAGCTAAAAGGGTCAGAATCCAACGACTTCGATGGCTGGGACATGTTCCAGGATGGATGTAAATGCTCCAGCGAGAAAGGTGTTTGAAGGCGAACCTGAAGGACGGCGCAGAGCAGGGCGACCCAAACTCCGTTGGAAAGACCAAGTGGTAGGCCACGTGCCATCATCTGGTAGGACTAACTGGAGAACACACGCAGAAGACCGAAGCGTGTGGTATTTTTTATTACTTCAGGCCTCAAATTTATGAACTACGTTTCGTAAATTGTAATTGGCCACTTATGTAAGTAAGTAAGTATATATCTTAAATAAAAAATTAACACTTTGATTGGGAGAGTCTTTCAATTTGCATGAGTCCTATGCTGATTCTGTTGCCAACATTGTTCGGGACCGTAATGAGACATGTATATCTATCAATAAGAAAGTTTTCATCGAGGCATGTTCTTTTCGATACATAAAAAAGTTTTGGTGCATTTGCTTTAAATATAGAGTTAAGTATTTGTCTCAAAAACTGGAAGGCACCTCACCTTTTAAATTTAGATATTTTAGAGACCAAAGTAATTGCACCACTCCTCAACGTCTTTACCAATAACACTGTTCTACAAAAAAATGTTTTTCTTTTTTCTGGATATCTGAATTGTGATTGCTATGGTTATTATGTCATGATTTAACATCAGTTTTAAGATTTTCTTCATCAGGCTTTAAGATACAATAGTCCAGCAGCAGTCAGCGAGCATTGTAGTCTTTATTTTCCCTTGTAACGCTTCTCTAAAGGTATAATGTCTTTGTAGAACATTTTAACATGTTCACCGCACACGTTTCAGCAGCATTCATGAAAGAAAACAAAATGAGAGTGCAAAAAATTAAATTACAAGGACATGTTGCCTGATAGCAAAATTCGGATTTCGTATTTGAATTTCCCATGTCAAGAAACAGAAAATGCAACACAGAAAATGCAACACAGCTAGTACTTATTAAAATAATGTCTTCTGTTTATCTATGGCGTTGTCACACAACAATCCGTCAAAGTTTTAGTTATCAGTTAATAACCCATAGCAATAAGTACATTGGGTTATTAAACGAAGAAAATTTAAGGAATAATTTATTTTCGGCACAAAATATTTGAGGCAATTACCCAAATTGGATAATTAAGCGAAAGTTTATTATGTGAGTTTTCAATAAAAAAGAGTGCAAAATAAATGGAGATAAAGAAATCGAGGTAAATAAGCGTGAAAGGCAATTAAGAGTGGGGTAATGTGTAGTTTATGTATGTATGATTCGAGTCTTAAATGTGAATATTTTAAAAGAAGTTTTCCACATAAACAACCCTCTTTTCTGGGGCAAAATAAGTAATTTCCTTTTTTTAGTGGATGCCATACATACCTGCAGCAATTATATGATAAACACATGGAATTCGTTGCTTCCCAATCTTATTTGTGGCAGTACACAAAAGCGTTCCGTAGTCCAGTTCAGTGATGGGAGTATACGTGACGGTTGAGGATGTGCCTAGAACAGAAACAATACAAAAGAATAAATTTGTAGTAATATGTGAATTGATAACACCGTGAATTCTAGCTGTCTGATTTGAAATATATATATTTAAAAAATTATAATTATACACGTTTCATCAACGTTTTGACAAAACACGGCTTGCTCATACCACTAATGTGTAGTGAATTTAAAACCGATAACGAAATGTGAAATCCGGTCTGCCGATTTTCTGATTTTTAGGTTTAAAAATTTCCCTTAACTTGCGAATCACTTGTTATCTTAGTAACCATTTTCTCTTTAATATATATGGTCTGTGTCGTAGCAGTAGTAGTTATGAGTTTTTCTTCAACTTTTCAGGAGAGTAAAAAAACTGTTTTATTTCGCCAATTCGCTATAATATTGAGATTTTTTCCTTTTTTTTAATTTCCAAGCTGTTTTGCGGAAAAAATATTTGTTTTTTAAAAAATTACACATAACTACTTTTAATAATTCATAATTTTGTAAGCTTTTTATTATTTTGTATTTTTATAACTATTTTTGCATACAATAAATTTGAAAAAGCTAGGCTTCTTTGGGATTTAAATTAGAAGTTTAAGGAAGCGTCTGATCTTAGCCAAATTTGGCACAGATAATCGTTTTTCTATAAGAACGATTGGTTTGAAGTTTTTAATAAATCGGTCCATATATACATATAGTCCACATATATATATATGTATATATATATGTCTTCGTACTTATATATACACACTTATGTATTTATATATAGGGTGGACCAAAAAGCTGTATACATTTAAATAAGCAGCTGCATAGAGAAATCTCGGCGGTGTGGGACGGAGGCGTTGGGAAAGGAAAGAATTACCGATGGGAATTCATTATTACAGAGTCATTCCAAGTTGTTGCATGTCTAATGGCAAGCGTGCACAGTATTCTCACGGTGTCTTATTTACTGGTCGGTATCTTTAGTAACGGTCTCCGCTACAGCAACGGTATCTCCTCTCTGTGAGATGGAAGTGGTATTTTTAGTTGCGCATATCCAATAATGTACACTGAGGCTAAAATTTGAGATTGATATTTCCAATAGTGCTCTCCTATAGTCGGTTATGCACACTACCTGTTGAGCATAGAGCTCGAAAAACATATAATTTTTTAATTTTTGGAGGCGCTGTTTCCATTTCAGTTACTCCATGACAAAATGTAGAACTATATGAATACCAGTCAAATAACAATTCGCAATCAGTCACTCGTGTTTTGTAAATAAGACCATTTAAAAACTAACATCGAAATGAATCACATTTAATAAAAGAAACTTGTACTAGTAGAAGGTATTTCTCTGAATTTTGCATCAAAAACTCATTTTAGTGCTTGTTATTAATGAGTTCTAAATTAATTTCTCCAAATATGTTGACATTTGAACTTTTTGAAAAAATTTGCTGCGTCGGCTATAAAATCTAGAGTTGTGAAATAATGTATTTTAACCATATTTTCAATTTCATGTGTAGGGTATAATAAAAATTAATGCTCAGCAACAAATTGCATTACAGCAAAAACTAAGAAAATTAGGCCAAATCAAACCAAACGAATTTTCCACCGTTTTTGCAGGAGTGTCTTATATCACAATTTATTTAATAAAACAAATTGTCGCAAAAACGCGCCAAATGTTTTTCTTGATTGTGTAAGTACAGATGTCATATTTTACAATTATGTTAAATTTTCAACAGGGTTTTACCTGGAACCATTTTAAAAATCTACATTCATTTTAAAAATACCTTGAATTTAGACCTTCTTTTCGAAAATAGTTAAAAATAAAATAAAAATTGTTATAAAGGGTCCGCCAAATAACTTTTTTTTTGAAAATGCTTTAAAAAACTACTGAATATTTTCTCAAATTTCTTTTTTTATTTGAAAGTACGGGTTGTACTTCCGGTTAATAATGGAAAATAATTTCATTCAAATGACTGCCTCGGCTGGCCATGCAGTAGCCTACACGATCGGTCCAATTTTTAAGCACATTATTGATTGTGTGCAGCTGTATTTCACCAATGTCTTCACGAATATTGTGCTTTAAAGCGTCAATTGTCTCTGGCTTGTCGGCGTAACACTTATCTTTGAGGGCACCCCACAAATAATAGTCCAACGGTGTCAAATCGCAGCTCCGAGGTGCCAAACGACATCAGCTCTGCGGCTGATAATGCAAAAACAGGGCGCAAAACACCGAGTGTAGCTTCGGCTGTGTAGCACGTAGCGCCGTCCTGTTGAATCCAAATGTTGGCAATACAGTCATAACTCTCTATAACGCACTCATATATAACGAACACTGCGTTTTGGGTCTACTTTGAGTGTATTATAATCTCCATATAACGAATCTCCCTATAGCGAATATTTCCTTATAACGAAGAATTTTTGCGACCGTAACTTCAAGATTGAAGCATTTTCAATCTCCATATAACGAATTTATTTAAATAATTTTGCTAATATTAGTGCAACATTTAAAAACTACATCAATTATATATACGAAGAAAAATCTGCCGATATTGTGAAACCGTTACCCAAGTATGGACAACTTTCTTCATCAGTTGAAGGTTTCCGTACCTATTTGGAAATGAAAACCAACGTACCAAATACTGTGTTTACTTCTCTAAATGCATTAGAAAATTGTATTGAAGAAGAAAAGTGGAAAAATGTACTTCAAACCAAAATAACTGACTACTAAAAATAAAAAATGTTAAAAGGAACAAAATTGTTTTTAATTTCTATTTAGCGAATTTTCTTTATAGCGAAGTAAATATCCAGTCCCTTAGAATTCGTTAGAGTTTCGACTGCATCCTCCTTTTCAATTTTTGTGAACAAAAATGCGTTCAACATGGCCCGATAACGATCGCCATTGACTGTAACTCCTTGCTCATTTTCGAATAAAAATGGCCCAATTATGCCTCTGGACCAAAATCCGCACCAAACAGTCACTCGTTTTGGGTGCATCGGCTTTTCAATGTACGCGTGCCGGTTTTCCAAATGCGACAATTTTGCTTGTTTACATACCCGCCAAGATCAAAATGAGCTTCATCTGAAAAGATGATTTTTTTTGCAAAATCGGCATCTTCTGTAAGTCGATCGCAGGCTCACTTAGCGAAGCGAAAACGCATATTTCCCAGTGTTGTTCAAGCTTATACACAACCATATTCGTTTAGCGGAAGAATAAAACTAATAATCTGTCAAATCAGACATGAGCTAAGTGATAGCTGACGTTGAATGATCTATAACAATAATTAGGTTTTCAAATGACTAAAAGAAAAAAAATTTCTCTCAGAAATACCAATATTTCACTTTATGCTAATACGTAGAAAAGTCTAAAGTCCTAAGTTTGAGAGAGCATAGAACTCTTAATAAACAACATATGCAATTGATTCTAGTATGTATTGAATCAGTATCCTGTGTACAATTATTGAGTAAACTGACCAGCAGAGACAAATTTTCCGTAAAAGCAGTAGAGGAAACCACTGTTTCTCACCAAAAATAAAAATATCATGATCGTCAATGCAGACAAAGGCAACGTTACAGTTGCGATAAACAGAGTTGAATATGAATCAAAAATTAATCAAATAGTCAATGATATTTTTTTTTTTTTTATTTATTTTATTTATTCAATTAAAAAAAGATCACATTTGCTTATTTCCCCCGCGAAGCCTAAGGCTTGTATGCAGGGATTTAATAAATATGCAGAAATAAGTAATTATATTACAATGTTACAGATTTAATTTACAATTCAGGCTATCTGCATTAATTATGGACATTAGTCGCTTCATTGCGAGTTAACGAAATATTTTTTAAATAAAATTTTGCGTTTAAATTTATTATTAATATTTAATAGATTTTGTGGCATTGTATTTAAAATAGTTGGCAGTTGGACATCTAGACTTGTTTTCCCATATTTGTTGCTGAACTTTGGTATTTTGTATCTTCCTTCCGTCCTTCTTCTAGTGTTGTGATGGTGATTGATGGGTTCCAGGTAGTTGTCGTCTTGGAATTCTTGTATTATAGTTGTTTTATATATGTTTTTGACGTTTAATATGTTGTTTTGCTTAGAAAAGGATATGATTGTGTTCGTTGTTTGAGTTTGTTTGGCTTTGAGTGTTATTGTAATTTTGGGTATGAGTTGTGTAGTTTATTCTGTTTTTCATTAAAAGCTTTAAAAGTCTATTTTGAGTTTTTTGTAATATTTTACAATAGGAAGCGTTACCATATGCTGTTATCCCGTGACGTAGACATGATTCCGCCAGCGAAAAGTAAGCTTGTTTGGTTACTGATAATGGAGCACAATTATTTAAATGGTATAGTACATAGGATGCTTTGCGTAGTTTTTTGTTTAGAGCAGTTATATGGTCTTTCCAACTGAAATGTTGATCCACTATGACCCCCAGATATTTGTAAGTATTCACTAACGCAATTAGAGTCTCACATTTATCATTATTAAGAATTGGGCTAAGTTTGTTTGTGTGAAGACAGTCTGTGTCGTGAAATTTTATTTTAATATTAGTTTTATTAATATGGGGAAGTTTTATGTGCATAAGTTTAGTTTTGGTTGCGTTAATTATCAAGCCGTTGTCGTGACACCACCTTGTGACCACATTGAGTTCCTCTTGCATTGTTTGAACAGCTGTTTCTAAATTCTCATGGGATACAATTATAGCTGTGTCGTCAGCATAGGCAAATGTGGTGCTATTTTTTAATTGGTTCAACATTTCGTTAGCATACATCAGGTATAGAATAGGACTCAGCTTTGACCCTTGAGGCACACCGTTATTTAAAAAGATTTCCTGGCTCAGATTATTATCTATTTTGACTCTATAGGATCTGCGTTCCAGGTAGCTTTTAAACCAATTAAGGCACTGACCACGAATACCATTTCTTTCCAGAATACATAAAAGTTTTTGGTGAGACAGCGTATCGAATGCCTTGCTAAAGTCTATGAAAATGACCAGACAATGCATTTTTCTATCTAGACATTTATTTATGTGAGTGGAAAAATGACCCAAAAGTTGATTGATGTTTTTTCCTCTTTGAAAACCGTATTGTTGTTTAATCGTCGTCGTTTAATCGTCTTACTACAATTTCCTCTAAAATTTTTCCCAATACAGGTAGAATTGATATTGGTCGGTAGTTATTATAATCGTTTTTCCTACCACTTTTAAAAATCGGTCTTACTATTGATGTTTTTAAGATTTTGGGTATCGCGCACTCATTTAGGCTTGAATTAATGAGATCAGTTATTATTGGAGTAAAAATTTCTGCATTTAGTTTTACGTCTTTCGGGCGAATTCCATCAACACCTGCACCTTTTGTAGAATTTAGGCTTTTTAATATATTAAAAATTTCAAGTTCATTAGTTGGTTCAACATAGATTGTATTTTGAATTCTTCTTTCATTGGTATCTAATGTTTTAATATTACACTCGTGAATAATATTTTGTACATTTTCTTTAAACATAATGGAGAAGTTCTTTGTTACAGATTTTAAATCTTCATCTCGAAAGTTTTTTTTTATAACTTCGACAACATTGTCGACTTTTTTGCCAATAATATCATTTATTAACGACCATGTACCACGCATGTTTTTTCTGTTTCTAATAAATTCCATTCGGCGATATTCATTTTTAGCATACATAATTATTTCATTGAGTTTATTATTAAATGATCTATATTCTTCTCTTTTATTAACATTGTTCATACTTTTCTTATATCTTTGATAAAGTTTATCTTTTACAACACAGTAACTTAAAATTTGATCATTCAACCATGGAAGATCGTTTCTCTTTTTTAGTTTCTTTTGATTTTCCATATATTTCAGAAAATATTTGGTATATTTTTTTAAATTTTTCATCACAATTAAGATTTTGTAACGGAATATCGTTCCAATTAGTTTGATTTATTAATTTATTAACTTTATTAGTGTTAATTCCAACTTGCGACTGCAGGTTTTCCGTACCCTGACTGTCATTGCCATTCATCAATGTTGCTTTTTGTATGCCAGCATTGCCATTCGCACGTGTTTTGTCCTCTGCTCTTTCATCACCTACGCACCCAAACAAAGAATAGTGATCCGATATGGTCGTCAACACAACAGCTGCATGTGCACATGTTATCGATTTGTTTTTTCGCACAAACAGATGATCGATACAAGTGCCTTTGTTTTGGCTCACTTCTTCCCTTGTTTGGTTTACTAAGCTTTGCAATCCATTAGAAGACATCATGTCGATATACGTTCTTGTTGTTTGTGTTCTTTCGTTTGCTATATTGACATTCATGTCGCCAACAACTATCATCGCTCTGTTTTTGTGTAATTGGTTTATGCTTTGTTCTAGTTCATTTGTGAATAATTTGGTGTTTGACCGCGGTGGCCGATAAATGGGAAGCAATGTTATTGTTTTTGTATCAAAGGATAGTTCAATGTGTATGGATTCATAGTGTTGTGTGTTTAAGTTAGTTGATGCATAGATAATATTTTCACGTATATAAACAGCAATGCCACCACCATTACCGTCTCTATTTACAAAAACACTGTTGAATTTGTTTATCTGATAAAAGCTGTTTTCTTCATCCGAAATGTTTGTTTCCACTAGAATTATTAAGTCAATTGTGTTAATAACTTTATTTAATTGTACTAGTAGTGTAGAGAAGTTTTTTCGTAAAGATCGTATATTCATGTAAACAAAAGCTAATGGATAATTTAATAGATTATCACTAATTTGGTTAAAATTGTAGATTAGATTCTGGGCGTTCATTGTAATTATTGTTTAAAAAAATTTGAACTCAGCGTGAATATAAAAACAAGTGCGAATGATGGTAAATTAACTTCGAAAGTATTTTGTTTTATTAAATTTAAGAGTCTTTTTTCTCAATATATTGAATTAGTTTTTTTTTAATTTTTTGGTATGAATATAAAGGTTTTTTTGTTACTGTTAACATTGATGACATTTGTTTTTTCAATTTTTCGCGCATAAATCTCCCCATTTCGCACCCAAAAAAATTTCCAATTAGCCTCATTGGCCTTTGTTTTTGCTAACCATAACAAACGGCGTTTTTGAACGGTCAGCTGATCGTTAATGTATATGTATTTGTGTTTATCGCTACTGTCAACATTATTAATTCCTGTAGCTTCCACTCTGTGTCTCTCTACCTTGTTCATTATCTCTCTCTTCTTACGGAGAGAGCTTAGCTCAATAACAACTTTGTTTCCTCCTTTTGTGTGGTACGCGTTTTCAACGTCTGTTTCTGCCAAGTTGACACTTAAGTTTGTTGCTATTTTTTCTATTATTTCGGCTGCACTCAGATCTTTATTGTTTATGTTGTTTATTTCAATGTTCTTTTCGATAAGTTTCTGTTCGAGTTTACATATCTTTGTTTCCATCTCGTTCATCCTTTTGTCTTTTTCCATGTTTTGTTTTTGTAGTTCAATGACTTGACTACTTAGATTAGAAACATTTTCATTTATTTGTGTTAGTGTAGTTTGTTGATTTTGTAGTTGGGTACTGATTGACGCCAATTGGGTTGTAATTTGTGCCATATTATGCATCACGAATTTCATAGCCTCGTTCATGTCTGCCGTCGTATCTTGTTGTTTTGCTTTGGGTGTTGAAATATGTTCCTTAAACTTTTTATTATTATCGACGAACACTTCATCTTCCTCTTCTTCTTCATTTCTTTTTTGTTTTTGATTCGGAGAATCAGATATTATTACATGGTAGGCAGAGTTTCTACGCTCTCTGCATTTATGGCATTTCC
The DNA here is from genome assembly GCA_964034835.1 of Muscina levida. Lineage (NCBI taxonomy): Eukaryota > Metazoa > Arthropoda > Insecta > Diptera > Muscidae > Muscina > Muscina levida. The sequence continues at coordinate 73,340,596 of OZ035880.1, forward strand.
ATGCTGCTTTTTTTTTCTCCACTCATGCCGTTGTATGAGGATTGTTGGATGGAGCAGCAAGGTGAAAAATGAAAGCAAGCACTGCATATGCTGCATTTCATAAATTTATTAGTGATCGCGAGCTCACATTGTGCACAATTTTTATTATGCATTGTTGCCATTATTAACTCTCACTCACGAAGCTCAGAAATCAGAAATTGTTGATTTGTCGTATGTTTTTATATGCGCAACTTAAGGACACGTCCGATCGCAACGAAGGCTACAGTTGAACTGATGTATGATTGTATGATGATGTACAAAAGATTAAGCAGAGATCCAACCAATACACTACAAAAAAGAAACAATGACCTTGTAAATGAGTTTTATTCCCTCGAAATAATTAATGATATAGAGCGAAGAAGAATGAAATCAGAGACTGCAATAGCTCCAAGAATCTACGGCCTCCCGAAGATGCACAAAGAAACCGTACCCTTAAGACCAGTGTGTTCTTCCATAAACGCCCCGTCCAAAGAGCTCTGCAAATATATTACGAATATTTTGAAAAGAATAACAGAAGGTTCAAAGTAAAACGTTAAAAACTCCAGACAGTTTAAGGAAATATTAAAGATTGCAGAATAGAAAAAGATGAAATCATGATTTCCTTCGATGTGATATCATTATTCCCAAGCATACCTGTGGATGTGAAATTTTGCATATCGGACAACAGATATTTCAAACACAAGGACAAGTTTTTTCAACAAAAAAGAGGCCTACCTATGTGATCACCAGCGTCTCGAATCGTAGCCGATATTGTAATGGAAGAGCTTTTGGATAGATGCCTGAACAATTGTGATATTAGACCTAAGATACTGACGAAATATGTGGACGACCTTTTTGGAATCTTAAAAACCAGTGTAATAGAAAATATTTTGACAACATTCAATAGTTTTGACAAAAATATTCAATTTACGGTAGAAAAAAGAAAATAATGGCATACTATAAAGGTACGGTCAGATTAGGCAAATATTTGACAAAAACCGTCAAATATTTCTTTGCCGCAGTCTGACCACAAAACATTTTTGTGTGGCAAACAACAAAACAGCTGACTTTGATCAAACAAAATTATTTGCCTTCAAATAAAAATATACTCAATGTGACCAAAGTGTGACCACCAATGAGCAAATATTTTCCTCTTTTTTGGGCAAACATTTATTTGATCTTACAAAAGTTTTGTAAGAGCAAACAAGGGTAAATAACAGCTGTTATCAGCGGTGTTGTCAGCTAACCGACAGAAATTAACAAAATGAAGAAAAATATCGCCAATTTAAATAATAATAAATAAAATAAAAGGAAGAAATGGTGAATATAAAATATATTTTGGTAATATTGTGGAACTGTTATAAAATTTTATGCATAATTAAAAGGGAAAAATTCTATTTTTGTTAATTATCTCAAATCGACTGTAAACCGGGTAAGCTGCGACTAATTATGGTATAATAAAGATAAATTGGCTATAGTTTAACCGGTTAAAAGCAAATCCAACAAATATCGGTTGTCAGGCAGTTGACACTCTCGAAAGCCCGTAATAAAGGTTATAAATTGTAGAATATGGGAGTCATAAAATCACAACCCCCGCTCCGAGGCTCTTGTGTGTCAAAAAGGGGTTCTATGAAGATCCTCTATGTGGGTGTATTCAAATGAAACAAATTTTTGAGACTAATCCAGCAGTAATTCAAGAACATACAGGTTCTAATCAGGGAACGGTTTGAGTTCCTTATTTTATGCTTTGAGTGCACTCACAAAAAATATGCCTATTGTTGTCAATCCACATAATTTCAGTAAAACATGTCATAGATATTGTGAGTTTGACGAAAACTATGCTTGACAATATTATAAAAAAAAAACTTGACCGTAGGAATTTTTTTTTTGGCCGAAGCCGAATGTTAAAAACTTTTACAAATTATACAATACTTAATATTATTAAAAAAAAACTTATTATTTATTTCTAAAACACTGTACGACACGATTTTTCACCCATGATCAAACTGACCAGATTCTGAAAATATAGCTAAAAATAAAATATACGTATCTCCCAGTTTTTCTAGATCAGCTCATTTAAGTTTTTTAAGAGCAATTTAATTTTTGGAGGGAAGCTCCCATACAGCGACTACTTCCTGATCGCAGAACTCTGCGTGTTGTTAACAGATTTTGATGAACTTTTTATAATGTTCTTCAAATGGTCAGAAGCGGGTTATGACGCAGGCCGAATTTTGTCACAAATTTAATTTTTCAACAAATTTTGATGCTTTTTTTTAATATTTTTCAAATGGCCAGGAGCGGGTTCTAACTTAAATTGTTCTAACAATTTAAATTTTGTCAAGAATAAAAAATGTCACAAATTGTCAAAAATTAAAATTGTTACAATTTTGTTTTAATGTTTTCCAACTAGCTAGGAGCGGGCTCTGACCAGCAGCATTCAGCCAGCATATACCTATATAAGTTTTATGACTTATCAACCTACACATGAAAAAATTGCTATTATCATTTTTGTGATAATTGTTTTGTAACAAATTTTAATTTTGGCTTTGTCAGAACCTGCTCCAGGCCATTTGAAAAATATAAAAAAGTTAATCAAAATCTGTTGACAAATTTGTGACAAATTTAATTTGTGACAATTTCAAATTTTTGCTTCGTCAGAACCCGCTCCTGGCCATTTGAAAAACATTAAAAAAAAGTTCATCAAAATCTGTTAACAACTCGCAGAGTTCTGCGAACAGAAAGTAGTCGCCGTATGGGAGCCTCCCTCCAAAAATTAAATTGCTCGTAAAAATCTTAAATAAGTTGATCTAGAAAAACTGGAAGATACGTATATTTTTGTTTGAGCTATATTTTCAGAATCTGGTCAGTTTGATCATGGGTGAGGCCAAAAGTTTAAATTTGTCTTACAGTGAAATAAATGAAAAGCAAAACGAAACAAAAAAATTATTCAGTTACAAAAAAAGGCCTTCAACACGGATAAATTGTGGCAGAATAAAATTGTTTCAGTATTTATTCCATGTAAACTAGGCCTTCTTTCTAAATAGAGCCGACCAGCGGCACTAAACTGCAACACTTCTAGTTGGAGCACTTAAAAACCTGACAGATGCATATAAATGGCAACGGCATAAGTTACTGTTGTTGAATGCATGAATGCATGGCAAAAGCAATAAAATTATGAATACCCAATGAAAACAAATGCATTCATTCTGTTCTCTGGTCCCAATGACCCTATTACACCTAAATAATATAAAAAACGTTGTTCGAAGCTCTAAGTGCCACAGGCAAAAAAATCGCCGCTATTATTTCTAAATACAATTGGTTATTAATTAATAAACATTTAAATTAGCATCCAATAGTTCGAATTTCGAAACATATATATTAATTTTTTTTCTTAAAAAATGTGTTTTACCCTACCAAAACAGTCGTTGGAACCTAAACTAGATTCGGCCAAAAAATTCTAAACATATATTTTGAATATGTAAATTTTGAATCAGGAAAACCCCGGGTTCATAGATTGATCGAAGTTTTAAATTGTCAATGTAATTTCCACTAGAAACTACATAAGTAAAATAATATGTCGTCTAAAAAAAGGTTTTGTTGACCACACTTATAGCAAGAACATCTGTTCGAAAGACAAAACAAAGAATAAATACATTGAAATCACAAACAAACCGTCGCCAATTATGTTCAAGTTGAAGAGAATATGAGGATAAAAGAAAATACGCATCACAGTTAACCAAAATATTTGCCTTTTGTATCAAACTGTTAAAAAATTTTCAGAAAAAAATAAATATTTTCTATTGGCTTGCTGAAGGTTTCTGAGAAAACAAAATTTATTTGCCGGCAAACAACAATTTGTTGCAAATATTCGTTCAAGAGTGACCGCAGGGCAAATATGTTTTCCCAAATGTCCATCTGACACAGTTTGACACGTGTTTGATCAAACAAAAGTAGGCAAACAAATGCGCCTAGTGTGCACACAAAATCAACTCTGTATTGCTTTGACAATATTTTGGGCAAATAGGGGAAAACATGTTTTGGTCAAATATTTGACTAGTCTGACCGTACCTTTAGACACAATTTTACATAGAAGAGAAAACGAAATCACGATGAACTGGTACCAAAAACCAACATCTTCTGGGAGATTACTCAATTTATTCTTAAAACACCAAAAAATATGATTATAAATACGGCCAAAAACTTCGTTAATAGAGTGTTTAGCATTAGTGATGAAGAATTCTTTGATGAAAATAAGAAAAAAGTAAATTCTTTTCTACAAAACAATAGTTTTCCCATAAAAACTGTGAATAGACTCATAGGAAACATCAATATGAGAGAAAATAAAAAGGAAAAACAGCGAATGATATTTAAATCATGAACAAACATATATACAAAATAGCCCCAAAGACCAGCAATACTGGACAAAAGCTGTTTACAAATACAAAAACTAAAATTGACAACAGCGAAAAATAGAATTTAATATATAAAATATATTGCGATGGAGATGGACAAAATCCATGTGAACAAGTATATATTGGCAACACAAAAAAACAAACTCAAAACTAGAATCGGACATAAGATTGCGACACACAAAATCTACGCAAAAAACAGCACTTGCCTCCCACTGTGCGGGAGAAAACCATCACCCAAATCTTGACAATGTGTGTGTATTGCAGTGTGCACACTATCATGATAGCAAATATCTTAAGAGACTCTCACTAGAAATGCTCCACATTATCAACACTCCAACAACAAAGCGTATGAACTACAAAGAAGACTGCGATAACTGCGCTCAGAGCTACAGACTTCTGATTGGGAAAAAGAAACAAAGTGCAATAGCAGTTATAAGTCAGTGTGATATTAACGGACAAAGCAGTAGGTCGCTACATTCTAATGTCTTAGATTTATTTATACATTTTTCGTAAGTGATAATTACGATGTTGTGATGTTTGTGAAATACTTATGTGTTTTGTTGTTATGTATTATTTATGTTTACAGTGTTCCTGATGATGGTCTTCGAGGCAGAACGAAATAATGAAAAAAATTTAGAAAATAATAAATTAAATTATATTTGTTTGCTATAGTTGGGCTTGAGGTCATTAGTGATAATTGAGAAAAACACTAATGTTAATGTATTTTTCCTGGTTTTATTTTACTTCCAATATTTTGATTGACATCGTCAATCATCTTCAGGGAAATCTGTATTAAATAAAACGAAGAACAAAAACTTTAACTTCTGCGTCGTTTCCAGGATAGTTATTTAGTTATTATAGTCAGTTAATAACTATCAACAAATATAATACTGCATGACTGTAAAAAAATTACATGAGGTTTTGCCATCAACTCTACATATTTCGAACATTCTTATTTTTATGTCATACTTAATTTTTTTATGTATTACCCATTTTTTCAAAACGACTTTTATATATGGTTTGGGATTTTAGCCGTGGCATTTTGGTTAGAACATGCGATTACCATGCAGGAGATTTTGGTTTCGATTCCCGCCTCTAGTCATCTACATTTTTCTTTCATTGCCGGCCACCTCGATGTTGTCGACAGCAACTTCGCAGTATAAGTGTCGAGTCAATCGGCATGTCTAGTAGAAGCTTCTCAAACAGTGACGTTCGCATTCGTCGATAAACAAGTAGGTGCCGGTTGTTGTGAATTTAAAATAGAAAGCGTGTTAATCCGCAACAACACATACCTCATTCATGGAGTGTGAAGTTAAATTAAGTTTTAAGTAAGTTTTTTGGTATTTTAGCGATTTACATCCCCAAAAATACATGTACTTTTTAGATACTGTTTTTTGAACAAAAATATATAACTATACAAATAATATGTAATAATTATTTTATATGCGAATAACGCGAATTTACTCAACATCCGTATGGAAGCGTAGGTTTCGGAAAGGCCTTAAAAGCTTAACTTTTGGTATTATGTATGTGCATTTTAAAAATCGCACAGTACAAAGTTTCAACGCGGAAAGCTTTTTTTTTTGCTGTATCATTCTTACCAGAAACCTACATTAGAAGTAAAGTTTTATAACACTATGTAGTTCTTAGCAAAAACATACATTAGCTGTTCAGTTTTATAAGACTATTTTGTTCCACACGCACATATGTTGGGTAAGTAAGCTTTTTGAGATTTCAGCGATTTACATCCCCAAAAATACATGTACTTTTTAGATACTGTTTTTTATACAATAATATATAACTATAAAAACTTGAAGTAAGCTGAGTTTACCAACAAAAAAGAAACCTTGTAAAGAAGCTTAAGCTTTGAGGTAAAAAGGGAATCGTGGGAATAAAACATCCTCCATTGTCATGTTTGAATATTAACGGTCAAATTCAAAACTATAATTTGTGCTGGACATTTTCGGCTGATATCTACTTCGCATGTACATGTTTGACATAATTGTAGATATTTATACAGCTGATGATGTACCATTGTGCATCAGTTCGTCACAAAGGGGTCTGAAGATGAACTCGTCATGGAGTTCGAAACGCGTCATTCTAGTGCGTGACACACTGACTTTGACCAAAAATATCAAACAATAAAAAAAAAACACTTTTCTGATCGTTAGCCGAATTTGTTGTATCATTTGAAACACAAACTAAATTGTTATATATAATCAATTCGATCGACTAAAACTAACAAACAATACAGTTTAAAATATAAAAGTAATATATAAAATTATTTTATAAGCAAATAACGTGAATTTACTCAACATCCGTATGGAAGCATAGGTTTCAGAGGGGCCTTAAAAGTTTAACTTTTGGTACGGCAAAAGTGCAGAATATGGGGCGGGAGCCCAAAAAAAAAATTCCACTCCCCCCCAAATACGCCCTAAAACACGAAAATCAAGGTCAAAGTTGGCGCTTAGGCCCACGGGGCCAGTGCACAGTGGTCCATTTCCATGATCTAGCGTAACGAAATTAAAATTTTCGATATTCGAAATCTACTAAAATTTTATTTCCCGACGATAACTTCTAAATTTACAAATTTGATATAATTAATTAACTATAGGCTTTCAAACACAACAAATGTCAAAAACAGCTGCAACAAAAACGTTTTAGCGCGTTTTTACAGTTGGCAAATTGTGCTGAAAAATTGGGAATACTCATATTGGTAAATATTTTTTGTTTTTTTTTTTTAAAGACTACATACTTTTAAGTTTACAAAAAAAGGGTATCGCAACCAGTGCAATATATGAGGTGCTAAAAAATTATGGTAGAAATCAACACTTTTGTTTAACCCTTTTGTGACCGAATTTTAACTTCTGTAGAGTAGAACTTAGTTAGCCGGTATCGGTCGATGAAGAGACTGTTCTTTTATGTTAATATATTTCGGCTACTTTATGAAATGTCCAACATTTGCTGCTTTCAGCTGCTTTTGCTCACTAGTTTGCAATTTTTAGGCATCATGTCGGTCTGCAATTGCAACCTTTTTTTTAATAAGGCAGTCAGAGTCAGAGTGGAGTGTTGACTCGAAATAATTAAATAACATAATTTAATACGTCTACAAATTAAAAAAAATTTTAAATTTGGTGAACAAAATTTTTTTTCATTTGATTCCATTTTGTTTTATTATTCTATAAAAAATTTTCCTTTTGACGAAATTTTTTTTATTTTTCATGTTATTAATTTTGTTACGCTAATTCAGGCAAATGGACCACTGTGTGCCGCCTCGAACTTATTTTTTTACTGAAGAAATGTGTGGATTTCCGTATAGTAAACGGTAAAATTTCGGAATGTAATGACGGTGGTACTCTTTATTGTGACTCAATTTCTGTCTTAACTGGCGGTTCAAAAATGGAACATGGAAGATGTTTACCCGCATCTGATGTTTTTGCTTCTGTGGATGATTCATGTTGAAATCAGCCAGCAGACGTTGGATCACCTAAACCGAATGTATAACTGCTAGATATACAGCACATCCCGATCGGCGTACTGAGACGATGGAACATCTTTGTTGCTGCCTCGTCTCTCTCCTCAGTCCGGATAGTTGAGGCAATATGTTTCATGCTGAGCTTTGCATGGCTGGGCCAAGATAACAATTGGGGTTCCCACGATTTGCTCTTGCTGCTCAATCCCCCCTCTTTTCTTCTTTCTCAACCCCTTCCCTGCTCCTTTTGCTAACGGTCAGTTACAATGGATCCGCATATCTTGTCGACAACTTGACATAACGTATCCTGACTTTTCCAAACGCGCAATGTTTGCGAAGATTATTTTCTACAAGATAAAAGCATGCAACGACTTTTTCCCATATGTAAAATGCCGATAATCTCAAAATAAAAATCTCAAATACATAAATATACAATATTATGAATACCGTTTTCTTCGAAATTTCTCTTTTTGCTGTTTATGAATAGTTAGTTTTACCGATAAAATTACAATCCCATTTAAAAGAAACTTGCTGATTATGTAACTCCATTTGAAAGTCTTGAGTTACAAATGTAGGCAAGTTTATGACAACTGATTCAGTAATTATGTTTTTGTAATAATTTGGTACATCTTACACATTGCTAGCAAATCACGTCAACTTACCCATTCGAGAAACATGATTAGTTGCGACGTCAATGCTTTCAGCAGAATTGTTAAAGGTCCAGTTGAATTGAACATCTGGAGGGTTAGCGTCCACCGAACATTTTATTTTTGCGTCTTCTTGTTTGGCAACACCATAAATTCTTGTTTGATTTGATTTGCACGTTGGGGCATCTAAAAAATAAAAAGAATTGATAACATTGTAATTGTTTCTAGCAAACATTTTTTAAGGCAAGACCGGAGTTTTACACTTATTCGTGTACGAGGAATCAAACTACTTACTTATTTTTTGAGTTGCAATTATGGTTCAATAAAATTTTTTGTTTATGCATATAAAATAATGTAAATAGATTTTTTTAATGATTCACTTTTGGCAGCCTTTAACTACTAGTTGCTTGGTAGTTCCAATAAACTTTTTTCGAGAAAGTTGTTTTAAAAGTTTAGAGCTTAAACTTTGGGAACAATGCCAAGTACCATTTTCGACCCATGCTCGAACATATATACAAGTGATAGTTGTAACCATATATAGTAAAACTACATACTCACTTTTTTATCCGCAGGTTTCGTTTCGTTATTGTTTTAAAAGGAATATTTAAAACAATCCTTTAATATCCTTTAATATTTAAAGGATTGGCAAGTTTGAAATAACTATTTCTGTATTTCTCATATTCTTGGAGTGGTGAAAGAAGACAGTCAGCTTTTTGTATTTTTTGTTGTTTTGACTTATCAGAAAAAATACGTGAAAAATGTCCTTTCAAATTTGTATCCTTAAATATTCTTGACAATTTGGAAAAATGCATGTTGGATTATGTGGAATGCTTTTAAACATAGAGAACCTTAGTAATTCGATCTTAATTAGTTTAGTGTAACAAAAGTTAAAGCTCAAACCGTTTAGAAAAATTTTGATAAAAATAATTTACCGGTACAAACAACCAAGAAGAAATAAGTGACTACCAAAAGTGAGTAAAACACAATTACATTATATGTACAATAAAAATAATTTTATGAATCCGTAATTTTAACTCAACAACTACGCATACAGTTCGATTTCTCATAACCGATTTAGCTTAAAACCGGCCTTGCCTAGTTTTTCGATTTTCACAGTGTTGATACTAACACCGCTAATATAATGCAAATAAAACCATATTTAAACAAAAATCACTTTTAATGAATCTGCCATTAAAAACACAACATGAGGGTTTATAGTTAGGGTATCCAAAATGTTGACGATTGCATAGATGTTTTTTCCATAAGGCATTTACAAATTGTAGGTGTTGAGTGGATATTTGTAAGAGTCAATATTTCAAAAACGGTTCCAAATTTCATAATTATATTTTTGGCTGCAAGGTAACTTAAGAATCGTATTCGATGTTTGTGTTAAAAATATTGAAAAAAATTCGAAATTTTTTTTTTTAAAAATTTTGTACAAGCAGGAATTTTTATTACTTTAATGGAGATATTTAACCTGCATAGAATGCAAAGAATAATGCGACTGTACGATTTAAGCCTAAGATATTAATTGTTCATGACCTACTTACCGCAAATCTTATTTAAGTTCAACATTTGTGTAGTAAACGAAACAAATACAACAACATGGTACTATATACTTGTACCATGTAAGAATAAATATTGGTCAGTAATGCTATTAAAATGGAATAAAAGCCGACTTCATCAGGAAGGCTGGTACATTTCAATTCAAAACACCCAAAAAAGATTATATACAATACAGTTTTAATTTTATACGAAAAGTGATGAATATAAGCGATAATGAATTTCACAGAGACAGCACAAAGAAATTTTAACGTATTTTAAGAAAGAACGGGTTTCCAAAGAAATCGAAGAATATCGACAAAATAGACAAAGCACCGAAGTTTTTCTAAACGGACACATATGTCCCGGAACTATCAAAAAAAATTTCCGAAACCAAGTTGTATTGATAACAGCAATGATCAAATGGCTCCAAAAAGTAACTACACTCTACAAACATGATTCAAAAATTAAGAATCAAAAACAGAAAACAAGGATAGGGCAAGTTTAATGTTTCAAATAAATTGCAATGGCAACAACATTACAAAATGTAATAAAATATACATTGATACAACAAAAAAGTGGGCGGAAAGGTACATTTGTACGGGAGGTACCAGAAGGGGCGTGGCTAAACTTCGAATTATATCTCCAAACTTTATCCTATTATAGCTTTAGTAAACACAGAAATTGGGCACGATCGCGTTATTTCTATTAATAATATTAATTTATTTCTAAAGTGGGCGGTACCAGATGGGTATGGGACGTACCGGATAGGGCCTAGTTAGACTTCCAGTTTTTTTTTTTAAACTTTTTCCTGTTATAGATTAACAAAATACAAAATTTGGACACGATTGTGTCAAGCATATTCATATTATTACTCTATCTCCAAAGTGGGCGCAGTGGTACATATGTATGGGAGGTACCAGAAGGGGCGTGTCTAGAATTTCACATTTTTTCTTCAAAACATTATCCTGCTATAGCTTAACAAAATAAAGTATTTGGGCACGATCGTGTCGAGTGTATTGATATTATTACTCCATTTCTAAAGTGGGCAGAGTGGTACATTTGTATGGGAGGTACTAGATGGGGCGTGTCTAGATTTCCAGATTTTTTCTCAAAAACTTTATCCGGTTATAGCTTCAGTAAATACAGAATTTTAAACGATTCCGTTGGGTGTATTAATATTATTACTCGATTTATAAAGTGGGTAGAATGATGTATTTAGTGTATGGTGTAGTTTTGGTGAAAGAATAACTAGTGCAAAATTTCAAAACAAATTTTACATTTAAAAATATCCAGTTAGTGTTTTAGATGTAGGCACTACAACATAATACATAAGCTAGTGTGAAATGTAAAAATGTAGGCACAAAACATTAAAAAATATCACAGTTACCTTTTCCTTATGCAAATTATCACAGTTAAACTATTGTGTATCAAAGTAGTTATTAATCACTTAACGTAATTTAATGAAATTTTGGAACCTGTTAAAAAACAGATATTTAGTTTTTGAAATAATTCAAAGAGTAATAACGTTAAGGTCTGAAGAATCGCCGGAACGTAGCTTCAGTGTAATGTCTATAATAAAAGGAAAAATGATAAATCTCCATCTCTAAAGTGGGCGAAATGGTACATTTGTATTGGAGGCACCATAAGGGGCGTCGCTAGACTTTCAGATTTTTCTCCAAAACTTTACACTGTTACAGCTTTACTAAATAAAGAATTTGGGTACGATGTTATAATAACTCCATCTATAAAGTGGGCGGAAATGTACATTTGTATGGGAGGTGCCAGAAAGGGCGTAACTAGACTTCCAATTTTTTTCCAAAACTTCATCCTGTTATAAATTTACTAAATACAGAATTTGGGTACGATCACGTGGGATTTATTGATATTATTGCTCCATCTCTATAGTGGGCGGAAATGCACATTTGTATGGGAGGTGCCAGAAGGGGCGGGGCTAGATTTCCAATTTTTTTCCAAACTTTATCCTGTTATAGCTTTACTTAATACAGAATTTGGGCTCGATCGCGTTAGGTCTATTAATAATATTAATCGATTTCTAAAGAGGGCGGTACCCGATGGGTATGGGAGGTGGCTAGACTTCCAATTTTTTCTCCAAAACTTTATTCGCTTATAGCTTAACTAAATAAAGAATTTTGGTACGATCACGTTGCATTTATTGATATTATTACTCCATCTTTATAGTGGGCGGAAAGATACATTTGTATCGGAGGTACCAGAAGGGGCGTGGCTAGTCTTAAAATTTTTTTCCAAAACGTTATCCTGTTATAGCTTTACTAATACAGAATTTGGGTACGATCACGTTGGATTTATTGATATTATTGCTCCATCTCTATAGTGTGCAGAAAAGTACATTTGTTTGGGAGGTACCAGAAGGGGCGTGGCTAGACTTCTAATTTTTTTTCCAAAATTTTATCCTGTTATAGCTTTACTAAATACAGAATTTGGGTACGATCCCGTTGGATGTATTGATATTATTACTCGATTTCTAAAGTGGGCGGAATGATGTATTTGTATTGGAGGTACCAGAAGGGACGGGGCCATGTAGCCAATTCGCTATACCGTAAGGAGTTTTGGGAAAATACTAACTGGTGCAAAATTTTAAAACATTTGGTTGCGTCTTTCGAAAGTTATCGTGCGCACCAGCCGGGCTGCCAGACGGACAGACAGCAGACGGACATGGCTCAAACGACTTTAAAAGTCATGAATCGAATTTGGTTCAAAGAAACCTAGGGTCTAAAGTGACGGCAAAAGTGCAGAATATGGGGCGGGAGCCCAAAACAAAGAAAAATAATGCCGCTCCCCCCAAATACGCCCTAAAACACGAAAATCAAGGTCAAAGTTGGCGCTAAGGCCAACTGTGAAAAAATGTGAAAAATGTGAATAAATCACGGAAAAAGTTAGAAAAATGTAAGGAAAAATATTAAAAAATTCTAAAATAAAACTAAAAACCGCGCGATTTTTTTAAAAAAAATATATTTTTTCTGAAATTCCCCGTAAAAAATTAAAAAAATGGGAAAAATCATGGAAAATTAGAAAAATTTAAGGAAATGAATTGAAAAATTCCATAGAGAAATGAAATGTCATCAAAAACGTGTGAAAGTTTTAAATTTTTTTGAATTATTTAGGTTTTTTTAATAAAAAAAAAATTGAAAAAAAATTAAGGAAACAAATGGGCAATTTCAAGCAATATTTAAAAAAATTCAAGAAAAAGTGCAAAAAGAAATATTTGAAACAAGAAAATTAATAAAAAAAAGGATAAAAGTGGAAAATTTGAAGAAAAATTTTAAAAATATTAAAAAAAGCTATGTTTTGAAATTTATTTTTTGGTTTGTTGATATATCCCTTTAAATTATTATTTGTTTTTTAAATAAGAGGTGTAACGATTGAGATGGTTGTAGAAGCGCCACAGCCAAAAATTTTTTGTAAAAAAATCTTTCTGACATATTCAGTGAAAAATATTTTTTTTTTGTAAATTATATATGTTTAGAGTAAAAGCGTAAAAAATTAAAAAAAAATGGGGAAAATCATGGAAAATAATTTTTTTTTTTAATGTATCCCGGGAAAAATATTTTTTTTTCGTAAATTAGAGTAAAAATGGATATGTTGGGAATTATAGCGCCGCAACCAAAAATTATTTAAAAAAAAACCGCGCGATTTTTTTTAAATTAATTTTTATTTGGTATATCCCGGAAATTTAAATGGCTCTATCTCGGTCCAGGAGACTCGAAGGAACTTAATTATCATCGTTGAATTCGTCTTGAAAATCGTTTATCTGAGTACACGCACATGGGGGCTCATCATAGAACCCTAAGGGGCCCCTTTTTTACCCCCCCGGCACCCATGGGCCTGAGCGCCAACGTTCACCTACCATTCCGATGTTTGGGAATTTTTAATCGGGCTCCCGCTCCCTATTCTGCGCTTCAGTCAAAGTAACTCTTTCTATGTGTTACACTTTTGGGTCGTATCAAATGATATATACCCTCCTACCCGTAGGGTGAGAGTATAATAGGTAATTTTAATAAAATAGTGGCTAAAAACTTCTTCAAACTTAAAGAATAGTGCAAAAAAAAAAAGAAAAACGGTTTGCGCGGGCTTAGAATTTATTTTAGATCTGTGGTTGCAGAAATTTTCTTAGAATTAGACGCAGATTTAATTTTTGCTATACGCTTTGTTGATTATTGTCTACCTATACAAAATATATACAAACCTATACAAAATATTTTTTCGTATATATTGTGAAATATTTAAAAATTGAAAACGTTTTTTTAAATGTCTCGTTATTGTATCGGTTCTCACCTTTTATTTAAAAATAAGATCTTGGAAATCGACTAGGAATTGAAGTCTAAAAGTTGATTTGTCCCAAGGCGTCTTTTTTCTAAACTGCCCAGTAGGCGTAAATTTTAAATCAATGAATCTGATGAACACAAATCCGCATGCATCAAGTTCTCCATTGTATTAAATCGGAATGACTTTCGCATATGGTGCTCACGGAAAATGCGGTAAGTTATTTAAATATTTTTTTATGTTGAAACTAGAGATGGGCACGTGATTAAATTTGACTCACATTCACGCACGCTCACGCTCAAAGATTTTTTTGCTACTCACGTTCACGCACGCTCACGTAGTAAATTTTGTACTCACGCACATTCACGTGAGCGTGAATCACGACAATCACGCCAAATAAAAAGTAAAAAAATTGTATTATGTTTCTTTAATAACACTATGCAACAAATGAACTTGACAGTAAAGGTAAGATTCTACTATCGAAGGGTAATAAAACCATATACTCAGTTTGACGAGATTGGTGACCAATTTATATGGACCTCAAACCGATTTTGACAAACAGGTGTGCTTTTCACTCAAGAAAGCATGCACTTTCTGAAAAAATAGTAAACATTAGGGTGTTATTATAAAATAGTTGGTATAAACTTATTCAAACTGAAAAAATAGTGAAAAAATCAAAAAAAATCAAATTTCGAGGCAAAAACAGAACGATATGACAAGACACCAATATAACTATATATATCGTTAAAAAAAGCCGCATCTCTTCTTTCCAAATGCGCTGAGAAATTTAAAATCGGTTTATATTCAACCACATTACAGGCTTATATGTGCGAAAAGGTACGAAAAACCGGTTCATAGTGGTATTTATGAGCAATTTAGGGTACCTAGACACGTTTGGATTGTATTGATATGTTCACGAAAATTGTTCAACTTTACCGTGGCTACAGTTTGGCGAAAACTGTATGTGAAAAATTTGGACTCCCCCAAAGTTATGCTGCAAAAAGTGCAAAAAAAATTATTTCTTCCTGATTTTTTTTTAAAAAAGTGCAAAAACAAGTTAATTCTTTGGCATACATAGTTAATAATATTTGTACGCAAAACTTATTATTACCGAATATAGTTTAGCGCTATCATGAAGTATAAGTTAACTGTTGGACAAAAACTGATGACTCCTTTTTTCAAGGGGCTCACTGATTTCGAGAATCTTTTGGGGTCCATAAAAAAAAATTTGTCACCAATCTCGCCAAACTGAGTATAGGGTTTTATTATTCGATTGTATAATCGAACCTATACTGTCAAGGTCTTGAATTTTTCACTGTTGCACTGTGTTATTTGCCTTCTGTTATATAAATATATTTTAAGTTTTAAAAATATAGGAGATTAATTTGGAAATAAATAAATTAAAGAATTCATGAATACATAACATCAAAATAAAATATAATAAAAATTATTCTAAGAATTTTTGTGTAAAAATAAAATTTTATCAAACTTTTCTCCACTTAGACGACTTTTTCTTTTTTCTAATATTCTTCCCGACGTAGAAAACACCTTTTTACTTGCAGCAGAACTGCATGGGATACACATGGGATACAATGTGGCAATCGCGTTTAATTTTTTTAATTACTAATGACATATATTTTTTTCCTTTTAATAACACTGTTCTACAAAAAAATATTTTTAATTTTTCTGGGTATCTGAGCTATAAGAATAGTTAATAATATCATAATTTTAAATATGTTTTTTTTATGTAATATGAATTTTTTCTCCTTTCCTTATGTTGCATATTGCATAAATGTAAAGAAAACTTTATTTGATCCAAAAGAATTTTTTCTAAATACAATAACCGATACTAGAAGAGCTTTAAACATATAAAATAAGAAGAACAAATATGTATTTTATATTAGTTAATAATTTTATTTCTTTATTTTATGCTGAATGTCCTTGCAGTCTGCTAAAATCTACCAGCAGCAGTCAGCGAGCGTAGTAAGCATCTATTTTACTTCGTAACGCATTTCTAAAGTTAGAATGCCTTTGTGGGACCTTTTACCATATTTAACGGCCATGTCGCTGCAAAAAATTCACTTTCAAGGACATGATGCATCCCAAGTTAACGTAGAATATGAAAAAGAGAATAAGGTGATCATAAAATAGAATAGGGCTATAATTGCAGCCGAACAGGCATGTTGCTGATGTTGTCACATGTTTCTACTAAATTTTTCTGCAATCGTCTTCATTCAAATTATAAATAGAAATCAAAACTTATTTTCAAATAACTTTAAAGCTATGTCTGATAGCAAAATTCTGATTTCGTATTTGAATTTCCAATGTCAAAAACTCTTAGAACACACATAATGCAACAAAAGAAAAAAAAACCCTTGTCGGACAGTGTAATTTTTTAATTTCATAGTATTCGCTTCAACAGATAATAAACTGAATTCCATAGGATTTTAACGTGTTGTTTTAACGATTCACTGACTTTGCTATTAAGTTCTTAGCGTATAAAGTATCCGACTAGTTTTTTGCAAGCTTCAATAAGTGAGGAAAGATCCGAAAACCCGGGGTTTTACCCGTAAGTCATGATTTTGAGGTTATTAGGAAACTTTGGTTAAAGGGTCATGTTGTACTAGACCAGACCTACAACATGCAGTAGGTCACTCCCCAAGTTCCAAATGACTGTCACATAGTGTTATTATATATGGGGCGATATCACGAAATGACTACATTCTGTGGCCCGACGCATTAAGTATTAAAAATATTGAACAATTTAAATTCTGAGAACAGGAATAAATAAAACAAAATGTCCTTTAACGAGGCACGGAAATCAAAATAAAATATTCTACATATTTTTATGAAAAAACTTGGTCGCACGGTGTAAATAGTCATTACCATGGCGTGTGTCCGATCGATTTGTGTTCAGAAATCGTAGATTTTCATTAATATTTCAAAATATATATTTTAATGAAGTACGTCAAGTTTTTCAAGAAGAATGAACCAAGTCAATTTTAATTTCATAAATATAATATTATTTTAAAATTTATGATTTAGAGACATTTCAGTCCGTGGCCAAGTTTTTTCGTCATTCCCGCGGGCCATTTTGTTTATTAAGAAAACCGGTTCTTCGGTTAGGTGTAAATTATTAATGTAACGACAATTCCCTTTAGTTTTAAAGATAATTGACAGAAGTGAAAAATTTAGTCAGTTGTTTGAGAGCTGTTAAAGACTTTATTGTTTTTTGCGCATGTTCCTAAAATTTCATCATTCCCGTGGTAAGCTTATTTTTCTTTATTTATATTATAATTTACAAATTTGTGGTGTGTTCATTTTTTAAGTCTTCATTAGATTATATTATATTTTATAACAAATTTTGAAGATTTCCACATTTAAATCCAATAATACTCACGTTTCCTTCATTACCTTGCAGTCATTACTAGGGCGACCAATTTTAAGCATATGCTGAATATTGCTGATGCTGCTTAATTTAACGATTTCAAGCGATCTTGCTTATTTAAAAGGTTTGTGCTTTTTTATGCTGTTTTGCCCTTATTTAAATTGTTGATACCCTTGCGGTTCATAAAAATATGACAGGTTGTATTAAATTTGCAAACTATCCTCTTATTTTACACACAGCATGTGTTCAAGATTTTGTATTAGCCCTGTTTTTATCGATAGCTTATATCGTTCGATTCGTTATATTCCTATAGTTTTCAGGCGCCTTATCGAAAACAAAAATTTAAACTAATGAAACCTAATGTGCCTCTATAACCTAAACTGATAACGACACGATGGAGAACGTGGTTGGAAGCAGCGGAGTATTATACTAATTATTTGGAAGACGTAAGAGAAGTCATTCAAGAGTTTTACGAAAATGATTCTGAAGCATTGCGATAAAGCAAAGAGGTTCTTTCTAATGAAAATTTGTAATCCGACTTTTCCTTCATAAAAATTAACTTTAAGTGCATCTGGCATGCCATCACAAAAACTGAGTCAAGCGGATTGCCATTGAATGAAAGCTTGGAAACAATAAAATCAATTCAACATGCTATAAAAAAACATCTGATAAACATTATTTAAAAAAAATGACTGCCGTACTTTCGCGAAATCCTCACTTTTTGGAAATCACTAAAATCAACAATATTATTTTTAAAAATTCCAAAACAACAAGTGCGTTTATCGGAAAATATTCGCCTGCTGAATCAACATTTTTTAAATACGCTCCCGTTTCATCGTGTGACGTGGAACGTGTTTTTTCTATATATGGAAATGTTTTTACAAACCAGTGTAAAAGTTTCACCTTCGAAAATTTAAAAATGCACTTAGTGCTTAATTGTAATCGTGACATTGGCCAAGGTATAATCTCACTTTAAGAAATTTTATTTTATTGGTTTGAAAATTACTTTCTTTGTATGAATACCCGACTGAATAATTTTTTAATTAACTTATTGTTTTTTATTACTTCTTTAGTAGATGTGAAATTGTTTTTTGTTTGTTTTTCAATAAATTAAAAAATTTATAAATGATGACTATAAAATCTATCGTGCTTGTTTCAAGGGTTTTTCATGCTGTTGTAAGTACTGAAACCCGTTTTTTTCGTGTAATTTAAAAAAAAAAACGTTCGTAAAATCTTAACATCCTGAAATATACATGACCCATTGCTTTTCTATATATATAAAATTCTACCGTACGTGTTTTGTGACTGAACTCCTCCTACCCGGCTGGACTGATTTGCATAATCGGGTTAGATTTACAATTCTTTCCAATTGGACAAAGGGGCGTGGCACCGCCCGTACAACTTGAAAATCAAAAGGCCTGTATCTCATGAACTATCATAGGTATGAAGATAAGATTTGGTATATATGTTGTTGGAGCAGTATTAATTACAGCCAAGGTGGAAGTGGACGGTGCCACGTCCCCTTTTCAAAAATCGCTCTAACGGCTTTTCTAATAGACCGATTGATACGAAAATTTTACCAAGTGGTACTGTTGACCTGTTGATAGTCCCTGGCTGTAATATGTTGTGATTGGATAAAGGGGCGTGGCACCGCCCATACTACTTGAAAATCAAAAGGGCTATATCTCATGAACTATCAGAGGTATGAAGATGAGATTTGGTATATATGTTGTTGGAGCAGTATTAATTACAGCCAGGGTGGAAGTGGGGGTGCCACGCACCCTTTTCAAAAATCGCTGCAGGCGATATTTAGACAGATTTATTATATAATTTTAGAAAGTGGTACTGATGACCTGTTGTTAGTCTCTGGCTGTACTTAGTTGTGATTGGATAAAGGGGTGAAATAATACAACAATGAAAATAAAAAGGGCTATATCTCATGAACTATCAGGGGTATGAAGATGAGATTTGGTATATATGTTGTTGGAGCAGTATGAATTACAGTAAGGGTGGAAGTAGGCTGTGCTACACCCCTTTTAAAATAAGTAGTTATAACTGTCAAAATTCCATAGTATATTGCAGTTCGCCCAGAGATATGAATAGTAAGGTGGGCCAATTTTTTTATTCGCAAAAATCGTAAGCAAAACCGGAATCTACGATGAATTGTTAGAAAATTTCACCAATAAAATTTGTGTCTAAAATCAATTCCTAGCTCGCGCTGGGAAGCAGGAAGATTTCATATAGAGATTTTTTGTTTTTAAATGAGCACAAACCGAAAACTTCTGCGGAAAACTGACTTCCCAACAAACTAAATGAAGTATTGCAGAAGTAAATCTATGCATTGGTTATGGGCTCTGAGTGTTGGCATACAGAAAACAATGTCAAAAATATACTATTCTCTTCGTTTTGGTCTTCAAGCATCGGAATAGTAGGTAATATGTCTACTTGAAATCTTCATGCTTCTCAGCGCGAACTAGGAATTGATTTTATACATATTGTTTCTTAGTGAAATTTTCTAAGAATTCATCGTAGATTCCGATATTGGTATACGATTACCACGTTTTTTCGACGCGAAAAAAATTATCCGCCCTAATGAACAGGCTATTTGGAACTTAATAAGTAACGAGTGCCGGGGCTCTGCCCACGCACTTCAACAATTAACTTTTTAACTGCATCAAATAATGGTCCGTACACCAGGCAATTTAGGACACATGGTAGCTGGGCAGACTAAAACAGTGATTTTTTTTTATTTTACTAATAAATCCTATAGATAAAATGCGCGTTCTGTTCGCCAAACTTATGGAGCCCTTTGTGAAGTTTAGGGTGCATATAATCATCCATCTGAGCAGCTAATAGAAGCCATCGACGCTGTAGATGTAAGTGTGACAGGGGACTCGAATTTATCGAACCGACGCCGTTCTCAGCAACTCGGTCTCTGCAAATGCTGAGGAAAGATCTTGGTCTACATTCATATAAAATCCAACTGGTAGAAGAACTAGAGCAAGTGGACGATCAATTGATTATTTTTTATTTAACATGTCATTGCACATTATTTAAAGGAGAAATGGTTCCAACACGACGGCGTAATATGCCATGCAGCGCGTGATATCATCACTTTGTTAAGCCAAACGTTGGTGACCGAATTATCTCAAAAAATGGTAATACGAGTTCAATATATAGAGAGTATTCGGGTATATTCTTGGTCCGTATGAGAAGAAGACATGACAAATGAGGTTTTTATGGCTAAAGGCATGGAGCTTCAAACGAAATAATCAATAATCATAACAAAAGTGATTTTTACGCCCAAAGACATAGTTAGTATACAGACGGTTCCCGCTACTACAGATAAATACAAAAATTTAACTTTGATCTTTAGAGGAATTGTGAAAAAAGTGTTTTTTCTCCCTACATACAGACAAAACTTAATCTACATGTCGAAACTATAGATATGACTTTGATGAAGACTTAATTAGTTAACTTCCATGTTAAGGAATTACTTGAAATAAGTTACATACGTTAATAAACTCAACATATTATTGTCGAGCTTAAGTACCGTTTTAACGTACTTTGTAGACCTAAATGTGAAATATATTACAAGTTAATATGCAATAGCGAAGCATTGCCGGGCCCACTAGTGTTATTATATATTATTAAAATAATATATAATAATTAAAATAAAATATAATAATTACCAAGAATAAAGTACCGATTTCCCAAAACATTCACACATAAATTTATATCTTTATCAATGTAATGACAAATGCAAATAACCAATTTTGTGTTAAGCGAATTTTATTTGCTTTGCGTGCTTAGCGTGAGTAGCGTGATTCACGCAAAGTATGCAGTCACGCACGCTCATGCACGAAGATTTTTTTGATGATTTTGATCCAACTTACTCACATTCACGCGTGAATCACGCGTCATTCACGTGATTCACGCTAATCACGTGACAAGTGCCCATCTCTAGTTGAAACACCATATCATGTTACTAATATATACACGAATTAAAAGATTATAATAGTAGTTTTCCACAGATATATAATGTAATAGATTCGCGAACATCCCTCGTATTATAGTTAATTAAAATAAATTTAAATATTTCATCTTCAGACCCCTTTGTGACGAACTGATGCACAATGGTACATCATCAGCTGTATATATATCTACAAATATGTCAAACATGTACATGCGAAGTAGATATCAGCCGAAAATGTGCAGCACCAATTATAGTTTAAATTTGACCGTTAATATTCAAACACAAAGCTTAAGCTTCTTTACAAGGTTTTTTGTTGGTATACTAAGATTACTTTAAATTTTTCTATATCAAAGTAAGGCATTTAGTTTTTAGGCCGTGCCGTGCCAGTGTATTTTAAACTGTTTGTTTGTTAGTTTTAGTCGATCGTGTTTTATATATTAAATTTACGTTAAAGTGAATCAAATGATACATCAAATTCGGCTTACGATCAGAAAAGAGTGTTTTTTTTTTATATATTGTTTGATATTTTTGGTAAAATTCAGTGTGTCACGCACTAGGATGACGCTTTTCGAACTCCATGACGAGTTCATCTTCAGACCCCTTTGTGACGAACTGATGCACAATGGTACATCATCAGCTGTATATATATCTACAATTATGTCAAACATGTACATGCGAAGTAGTATCCAATGCCTTCTTCAGTGAGATTCTGGCGTCCTATCCGGGCTCGGTTCATTGAAGAAACAAAGGATATCACAAAGGTAGAAATCACCTATATTGAACAACAAGCAATCTCAAAGAAACAACTGCTATGAAAGATTCCGTTAAAATAATACCATTTTGCTCACAATGGTCGATGGAAAGGTGTGCAATGCCGCGACTGATACGGCTTTAACAATGAGATGCTGTATATGTGGACAGACATCTAAGGACTGCAACAAACTTGAAAGAAGTAATGTTTGTGAATAGTCTTTGAAATTCGGACTCTCCATTCTGCAAGCGAGAATTCGTTTCTTCGAGCTATTGTTGCACCTGGCGTACAAAGCGCCCTTACAGAAGTGGCAAGCCCGAACGGCAGAAGACAAAAATGTTTTGCAAGAAACAAAACAGAAAATACAAGTAAGCTCTAAAGAAGAGATAGGCCTTCTTGTTGACATACCCAAAGTCGGTTACGGCAATAGTAATGACGGAAATACGTCGAGAAGATTTTTTGACAATCCTGAATGCTCATTTCGGATTAATGGAATAAATATAGAATTTATAAAAAGGTTAAAATTCATTCTCGAAGTTATATCAAGCGGATATGATATTGATCCTGCAAAATTCGATGACTTTGCTCACACAACTGCCACCCTGTACGTGGAACTGTATGGTTGGCATCCCATGTTAACTACAGTTCACAAAATTCTGATGCGTAGCGCTCAAGTAATACCAAGTCACATTGTACCTATCGGACAGCTATTAGAGGAGGCTGTTGAAGTCCGGAACAAACATTTCCGTAAATACCGCGTAGACTTTGCAAGAAAATTTTGCAGAGTGGTCTGCAATAGAGATATTTTAAATAGGCTGTTGCTGACATCTGATCCTTCATCAACCTGGCTCCGCTAGTCGATCAGCTACTAGTGTGCCAAAAACAAAACCGACACATCCAAAAGGCAGTCATAATTCAAGCTTGGTATATAGTGGTTCTTCAAAATCAGATACCTCAAAGGATCCCAAGGTCCTGATGGGATTTCATCCTGTAAAAACTCCTGCTTCAGGTGATGATGACGCAATAAAACTTGAACATGGTCCGTAATTGGAGAGTACCGACGGATTGCTCGTTTTCTGACCATCTATATATCGACATTGACCTTTCGTTCTAGAGAGCAATTTTCCCAGGTGTCCTCTATCGATGATTAGTTTACACTGGACTCCACCGTTGAAGTATTAACTAACGTTTTAGCTGAACCAAAGAAAAAATCCTGCAGTAGAACTGACAGGAAAGGCAAGGCTAAGCCACACTGGTGGAATGCAGAGATTGCGGCAAAACATAAGGAATGCAGGAAACTATTCAACAAGACATAAAGAGATGGCGACTAGAGCGCATATAAGACTTCAATTAACAGTTTCAATAACCTGATCAGAAAGGCCAAAATTCTGCAGTAATGTAGAAAGCTCTTCGGAAACTAGTCGGTTACGTAAGATTTTATCCTCGAATCCAACAATACATACAAAGACAAGATAGTACATAGACCACCAACAGCCTCGAAACTCTGGGGGTACTGTGACATCCCAAGTTTTCGGGAATGTGATTACCAGTTTATGGAAATCTCGGTCGGCTATAACTTTGATATTTCCGACGCAATGTGGCTGAAATTTTGATTTCATTGGCCAAAAGTATATTTTTTCTGTCACCGATTTTTAAAATTTTTACGCCTTTTTGTACCTAATATATCCAGATTAAGGTAGCCAAAAAATTAGGTTAAACTATTAATAATTGTGGGCGTGGCAGAAAAAAGTTTTTTTTTTTTTTATCAAAAATAAATGGTTACTACTCGCAAGCTATCATCGACAATGGCCTGCGGTCTTTTTTATAATGTTGGTAAGATTATCGTCTTTAGTTGTTGTAAGTGGTCACAGCTCTATAACTTCTAGGGAACAAAAAACGTAACCACCCGGAAAGAGGTGAAAGTGTCCTCTTTAACCCTATATATACTTTTGCACCCGCCACGAGCCGCCGGTAGAACACTTTTTTCATTTTAATGAAATGGCTCTAAAAAATCAAATTACCTTTCTAAATGTACCTGTTTTCAAATGTTAGGGTCAACCAAATTCATAAACAATTTTATAACAATAATCGCGACATTAAACCACTAAAGGTAAAAAAAACAATCCCATATTGGCGAGATACTTATTAGTTTTACTATTTAGTTTTAAGGTCTGGATAACATGGGCAGTTTTGTTCAATATAAGTACTACCTGCTATGAAATTAAAGATCATTGTGTGAATAACATGTATCTAAAAATTTATAAAACTACGGATTCGATAAGGGATTTCTGAGTAATAAGTAAATCCTTTAAGTGTACGGACGTATATTCGAAAGTTATAAAACATAATAGGCGCAAATAAAAATATTCAGAAAAATATGGAGAGCTTCAGTTATAAAAAACTGGCCGAAGAGTATTTTAGAAACAAAAACCAGGAAGATGTTCTTAGTCACGTTAAAATTAAATTTAAATTCGTGTAGCACCGAAATACAAGAGCAATTCTCTAATTTCTTCAAAGCACTTAAAAAACGCTACAAAGAAGTTAGCTGCAGTTAACAAAAGTTTTACATAAAAAGTTCAAACTGGTTAGCCCATTCATGACCAAGACCTTTTTTTTAAGATTTTTTGATAAAATTTCATACAGTTGGTAAAAATGTGGTCATGATTTCGAAGCCGGTGAGATTTTTTACCGGGAACGCCCCGTTTGGGCGTGGCTTCCTGATGCCATATGGCATCAGTGGCATGATCCACTGCAAATATTTTTTCTCATACCTATTAAAAAAAAATTATTATTTATGCAACAGAAAACAAAAATTAATGCTTTATTATTCATCAGTTCATTTAAGATATGTTTTTAGATTAATTTTATGTGTAAATATATAATATAGTGTAATTGTACATATATATTCTGTAAATTATAGACCGTTGTATGTATAATACAGGGGGCCGCCCGTGGTATAGTGGTTAGAACACGCGACTACCTTGCGGGAGATCGCAGGTTCAAACCTGGCTCCAGTCATCTTAAAAAAAATTGTTCTTTCATTGTCGGCTCCCCTCGAATGTTGTTGACAGCAACTTCGAAGTATTAAGTGTCGAGTCAATCGGCGTGTCTAGTAAGAGCTTCTCAAACAGTGACGTTCGCATTCGTCGATAAACAAGTAGGTGCCGTTTGTTGTGAATCTAAAAAAAGAAAGTGTGTTAATTCACAACAACGCGAGAAGCTATCCCATACCTCATTCATGGGGTTCAAAGGGAAATTAAGTTTTTTTTTATGTATAATACATCTTAGTATTATTAAATATAAATGCATGTGCACAGAAGTAAGATTTTCAAAAATTGTTTGGGGAGGGATGATATATTATGAAGCATATGAAGCCTAATCCTACAACGCATTTTACATAATTATTTCGTGTTTGATTTTTACACGACAATAGGCGCATCGACGACGGGTACACTCAGCAACATAGTGAGCTATCCCATCAAATCGGGCTTCATTTGAAAGATTATGCCGGGGTTGGGTTTGTTTCACTCGAATCTTGTGCGCAACCGTAGAACAATAATAGCATGCAATATTTCGGCGATATTGTAAATTACTGGGCTTCCCCACACCGGATTTCTTTTGGAGTAGCCATGTAAAGATTGCCCACCACCATTTGTTTTCTCTAACCCCTGTATGCTACATCTGGTGGGATCATTGGATAAAGTTGACTCCGAGTATTCTGTAATCTCGTTTAAATTCATTCTGAAAAAAATCCGATGAAAAGCGCATACAAAATTAAGTGCAAACGAAGCTTACAACACTGTAAAGCATATAAATTGTAAGTAGTGGTTCCTACCACTGATGCCATATGGCATCACAAAAAAATTATCAAGTATAACTCTTACAAATTAAAACCATGCAAATCTTTGTTTTCGTATTTTGAAACATTTGCATTTAAGCTTCAAATTGGCTAAATAAATATTTTGTAAAACAAGCACACACTTGAAATATTTTTCATTTACAGCTTGTTCTTCGCAATAATCTCCATATTTTTATATTTTTTACACAATACCTTTGAAAAAGATGCTCGCGATACGAAATGTGATGTGATACTGCTAAGCGACACGTGTAGAATGATAGCTGGACCAGTTATTAACACATTAGAAGCGCAATCATGCCAAAATATGCTCGGCCGTACTCACAGCGCACTGTGGGATGAAATGCTTTTTTCTGTGCCATATGGCATCGGTGGCTATGAATGGGTTAGACGGCCAACTTACGGTGCTGCAGAAACAGGAAACTATTCAACAAGACATAAAAAAATGGCGACTAGAGCGCATATAAGACTTCAATTAACAGTTTCAATAAACTGATCAGAAAGGCCAAAATTCTGCAGTAATGTAGAAAGCTCTTCGGAAACTAGTCGGTTACGTAAGATTTTATCCTCGAATCCAACAATACATACAAAGACAAGATAGTACATAGACCACCAACAGCCTCGAAACTCTGGGGGTACTGTGACATCCCAAGTTTTCGGGAATGTGATTACCAGTTTATGGAAATCTCGGTCGGCTATAACTTTGATATTTCCGACGCAATGTGGCTGAAATTTTGATTTCATTGGCCAAAAGTATATTTTTTCTGTCACCGATTTTTAAAATTTTTACGCCTTTTTGTACCTAATATATCCAGATTAAGGTAGCCAAAAAATTAGGTTAAACTATTAATAATTGTGGGCGTGGCAGAAAAAAGTTTTTTTTTTTTATCAAAAATAAATGGTTACTACTCGCAAGCTATCATCGACAATGGCCTGCGGTCTTTTTTATAATGTTGGTAAGATTATCGTCTTTAGTTGTTGTAAGTGGTCACAGCTCTATAACTTCTAGGGAACAAAAAACGTAACCACCCGGAAAGAGGTGAAAGTGTCCTCTTTAACCCTATATATACTTTTGCACCCGCCACGAGCCGCCGGTAGAACACTTTTTTCATTTTAATGAAATGGCTCTAAAAAATCAAATTACCTTTCTAAATGTACCTGTTTTCAAATGTTAGGGTCAACCAAATTCATAAACAATTTTATAACAATAATCGCGACATTAAACCACTAAAGGTAAAAAAACAACCCCATATTGGCGAGATACTTATTAGTTTTACTATTTAGTTTTAAGGTCTGGATAACATGGGCAGTTTTGTTCAATATAAGTACTACCTGCTATGAAATTAAAGATCATTGTGTGAATAACATGTATCTAAAAATTTATAAAACTACGGATTCGATAAGGGATTTCTGAGTAATAAGTAAATCCTTTAAGTGTACGGACGTATATTCGAAAGTTATAAAACATAATAGGCGCAAATAAAAATATTCAGAAAAATATGGAGAGCT
Source organism: Muscina levida (assembly GCA_964034835.1). Taxonomy (NCBI): domain Eukaryota; kingdom Metazoa; phylum Arthropoda; class Insecta; order Diptera; family Muscidae; genus Muscina; species Muscina levida. Next base: position 73,368,472 of record OZ035880.1, read on the forward strand.
TCAGTTATAAAAAACTGGCCGAAGAGTATTTTAGAAACAAAAACCAGGAAGATGTTCTTAGTCACGTTAAAATTAAATTTAAATTCGTGTAGCACCGAAATACAAGAGCAATTCTCTAATTTCTTCAAAGCACTAAAAAAACGCTACAAAGAAGTTAGCTGCAGTAAACAAAAGTTTTACATAAAAAGTTCAAACTGGTTAGACGGCCAACTTACGGTGCTGCAGAAACAGCAAAGCAAGATAAGGCTGGAAGACCACGCAAATCATTGGACAACTGCAGCGATAGATCTAAGAGGCGGAAACTTAAAGATGTTAACGATGCAATTGGTTGTACAAATATGAAAGAATTAACAAAAGGGGATATCATTGAAAAAGTTGATAAAGCTAGTCCAGTGAGAACAAAACGGATTCTTAAAAGTATACCAACTCGGAGCGATGCAAAACAGTAAACAATTGAGGAAGCATTAGCATTATTTCTGGATTTGAAGTTAACAAAACACCAATATAGTGGGCTCAGATTGCGTGCGATTAAAAAAAAACTCAAATATATATCCAGCATATCATCACATAACCGCTGCACAGTGGTTCCTTTTTGGTTTTTTTTTTTTTGAATTAATTCTGTAACTTTTGAACGGATAATGGTATCTTGATAAAATTTAAAATAGTTAAAGCTGAGGCCACTGTGTGGCCCTCCAAAGTTGGTCACCTCGGGTGTTTAAAAATTTCAAATGCTTGAGGAATGTGCATTTATGAACCGATTTAAACGATTTTTTTCATTTAGATAGTGCTTCGAAAAACATGCTTACATGCACATTAGACCTGGCGTTAAAAAGTGTTTTTTGGAATCTTGAGTGTGGGTAGCGATTAAAATATGAGAAATGATGCCAAAATTGATATAGCGAATTTTCAGGCTGATCGGATGGTGCCAACCCGTGCCCCAATGAGGTCAAAGGTCAACATTTTTTAAAAACCACCAAAAAACTCTTTTGATTGCTTTTTGTTAGTTTTTTATAAATAAAATTACTATATATATAATGTTTTTTCCTTAATTTTCATTAAAAGGGTTTATAAGTATTATTTTAAATCAGTAAAGATTTTGTATAGACTAGGAGGTCCTTACGTTAACCCTCTACAATGTGCAGCAAGTACTGTTTATCGTCTTCGTTGTGTATTAAGCATTTGTAAGAGTCACTTATTAGTCTGACTATTTTTTCGACGGCATTTACAACAGTAATGCTTTTGACGATCAGCTTCCCTTTAAAAAATGCCTTAGAAATTTGATGGATTAAAGAAATCCATAGAAATCTCTAAACGAGTAAAAAAATATTTTGTGTTCGTAGTCAGAAAAGATCTCAAATACTGGGATGTGAATAATTTGAAATTATTAACATCATCACCGATATAATGGTCTTTATCAGACTTAGACCATCTTTTCTTTTATTTCTGAGTCTACATGTGGGTCAAAAAAGGCAAATGCAACTGTCTTCTTCGATAAATACCACTGTTTTCTTTCCAATAGCGCTGTATATATTTTAAGTATCAAAACAGCCAATAATCCTCTTTATTAGTTGCATATTACTATTTGGACTATAGAGACTTACTAAAAAAATTCACATATTACGAGTTCCATTCAACTAAAACGCAGAAATTTTAAAGTGTGCGTGAAAAATATAAATTTTTAAACAATAGATGTCCCTGTACATTAAACTTGCATGTGACGTCACTCCAGGCACACGAAATGTGAAACTGGGAATGCTACCGCCAATAAATATAAATGCAAGTTGTATAAGTTCTCTATAATCATGCCGAATATGTACTTTCGCTTAATATTTAAGACAAAAGGTCCGTTTTTTGCAGCAGTTGTGTCAAAACATATAATTTCTAATGAATTCAGAATATCAATTTATAGCAAATAGGCGTAGACTGATTGAGCTACTGTAGAACCAGTTTAATCTTCAATGCTGGGGATAGCTATAAATTTTTCATAGTTCTATCACGTCAACCCAGTAGCCAAACGAACAACTTTAGCTATTCCAGCAATTGCGTTTCGTGGCATGATGGTTAGAAAATGCGACTACCATGCGGGAGATCTCAGGTTCAATTCCCGCCTATATTTATCTTTCTAAAAATAGAAAGCGTTTTAATTTCCAGCAAAGCGAAAAGCTGTCCTATACATTCATGAGGTGTAAAGGAAAATTAAGTTTTTTAAGTACGGTCTAAATCAGATAAAGACCATTATATCGGCGATGATGTTAATAATTTCAAATTATTCACATCCCAGTATTTGAGCTCTTTTCTGACTACGAACACAAAATATTTTTTTACTCGTTTGGAGATTTCTACGGATTTCTTACGCTTTAATCCATCAAATTTCTAAGGCCAAGCATTTTTTAAAGGGAAGCTGATCGTCGAAAGTATTACTGCTGTGAATGCCGTCGAAAAAATAGTCAGACTAATAACTGACTCTTACAAATGCTTAACACACAACGAAGACGATAAACAGTACTTGCTGCACCTTGTAGAGGGTTAACGTAAGGACCTCCCAGTCTATAAAATTTTTTTACTGATTTAAAATAAAACTTATAAACCCTTTTAATGAAAATTAAGGAAAAAACATTATATATATAGTAATTTTATTTATGAAAAACTAACAAAAAGCAATTAAAAGAGTTTTTTGGTGGTTTTTAAAAAATGTTGACCTTTGACCTCATTGGGGCACGGGTTGGCACCATCCGATCAGCCTGAAAATTTGCTATATCAATTTTGGCATCATTTCTCATATTTTAATCGCTACCCACACTCAAGATTCCAAAAAAGGCTCTTTAACGCCAGGTCTAATGCACATGATATCTCATTTACGTCAAGAGATATTTGAGAAAATAAAAAAATTTTTGTCATTTTTGGACGAGGTTGATTTAGTATTTTTAAGGGTGTGAGCTAAGTTTTTCCTTGATTTTAAAGATATTTATATCGTTAGTTAGCTTTTAAAATTCTAAATGAAACTGTTTTTTTGCAAAAAGGCGACTATATTCTTTCGTTTGTAAAAAAAAAAAATTCTTCGGGGAGGTGCAAATTTTTTTATTATTTCTTATAGAAATGTTCATTCAGATGCATTTAATGCTAAATTTGAATCAGCTCAGCAAAATGGTTTCCCGGCAAGGGAAGTCAAAAATACCCCATTTTTGAAAAAAAAATTTTTGTTTTTGAAAATTCTCAAATCGCAAAGCGCCAACGAGAACGCTCTTTATATATTTTTTTGACCACATATGTGGACTAGTTAACCGTAACGTATTTTAACATCCCTGCCATAAACAAAGACAGTGGCCATTTTAGTAAAAAGTTCGGAACTTTGGAACATATTTTCCCCCTTTTGGGAATTTGGGCATTTTGTTGTAAGATATGGCAACATATTGTTATTCGTATTTTTAAGGACAATTTTATGTACATCATTTAAAAGATATTCCAGTCCGTTTGAATTTTACGCTATTTTTCATAAAAGATATTACATATTTCTCCGAAAAATACGTTTTGACCAAATTTTATATTTGACTCAGAATCATGTCCAAAATAAAATGTGCTTTTAATTAATTTTTGTAAATTATTAAACTTTATGTAATTCCCTTTCCATGGATATGCAATACTTGTATGTCAAGAGTTTATTTAATGTTTATAATTATAATCAAACTTCACTACCTCTGTAAAAAAAAGGTATATATCGTTAAACACACATATATATGGGGATATATCTAAATCTGAACCGAAATGCTTAGTTTTGTTACCTAAGATGTGCAAAGTTTTGTTAACATCAGAGCAAAAATGTGGTTTTTGGGTACAATAAACTAATAAAAGTTATGATAATATGTATGGGAGGTACCAGAAGGGGCGGGGCAAGTAGACCCATTATTTCAGTATATACTACACGCTGTAAAATAATAACACCATCCAAATTTTAGCTTCGTAGAGTCCTCCAGCATGAAGTTAGTGACAGAATAGTGGTCTTAGTGAAATAGGCCGGCCAGACGGACGTAGCTTTATTGCGTTAAAAAGCTGCAAATCTAGGGAGAAATAATATCTTTTATGAAAAATAGCGTAAAATTCAAACGGACTGGAATATCTTAACGAAATTTTTAAATGATGTACATAAAATTGTCCTTAAAAAAACGTAAGACAATATGTTGCCATATCTTACAACAAAATGCCCAAATTCCCAAAACGGGGAAAATATGTTCCAAAATTCCGAATTTCTTTTACTAAAATGGCCACACTGTCTTTGTTTATGGCAGGGATGTTGAAATACGTTACGGTTAACTAGTCACATATAAGCTAACTAACGATATAAATATCTTTAAAATCAAGGAAAAACTGAGCTCACACCCTTAAAAATACTAAATCAACGTCGTCGTTTATTTTCTCAAATATCTCTTGACGTAAATGAGATATCATGTGCATGTAAGCATGTTTTTTGAAGGTTTTTCGAAGCACTATCTAAATGAAAAAAAGCATAAATGCACATTCCTCAAGCATTTGAAATTTTGAAACACCCGAGGTGACCAACTTTGGAGGGCCACACAGTGGCCCTCACACCCCCTAGGGAGCCGAATATTTTCAAACCATCTCAAACCACCTCAGCTTTAACTATTTTAAATTTCATCAAGATTCCATTATCCGTCCAAAAAAAACCAAAAAGGAACCACTGTGCGCTGCTAAAAGGACACTATTACAATCACACGAATTTCGGCAGAGGTACAACTTCAATCTCTACTTGATCACACAGCCGAACGCTTGCTACAATCAATAACAGGAAATGAGTTAAAGAAATATGGAAACACAAAGTTAATTCTTTTTTGTAAATGCGGATGTGATGGATCTTCGGGACAAAAACAGTACAAACAAGTAGTATGTGAAAATATTTCGGACTCAGATATGTTCATGGTATAATTTGTACCATTGCGATTGAAAAAGATTTTGGAAGATTCGGAGCCTTCTATTATATCTATATATCTATGGATATTTGGAATAATAAGGTACCATCTTCTCATGAAACTCATGATGCCATTTACAAAGAAGTTAGTGATATCAAGGCCCAATTTGTAACAAAAAAGCCATTACAATTACAGTTATATGGGCAGCAAATTGAAGTAAGCTACCAATTAGTGCTGACAATGATAGATGGAAAAGTAGGTCAGGCTTTGACTAACACGAAGGCTGCATCCAGCTGCATTATATGCCAAGCAACATCAACTCAATTAAACCAAGTCCCATACTACAAATCAGTTATGATTTGGATTTCGGGTCTTCAGGATCAATAAGAAACAACGATACCAACAAAGAGTTAAGAAGTTCAAAAAAATAAAATGTTTAAGATTAATATCGCAAATTTGTTATCTGAAATAACAGGAGTGGATTTAAACCTTATTTTCAGATTTAAAATAATCCTAGAAGTACTTGCGTGCAATGAAGAAATTGACTCTAGAAAATTTGGAGATTATGCTAAGGAAACTGCAAAAATATATACAACCAACTACCCATGAAGAAATATGTCTGCAACAGTTCCTCCATCATGGAGAAGATGTCATTAAATAACATTTGGTGCCACTTGGAGATCTATCAGAAGAGGCTCAGGAAAAAATAAACAAGGATTACAGATTTTATAGAGAGCACAATACTAGAAAAATTTCACGAAATTCCACAAATGGAGATCTATTTAATATATTATTGGCAACGTCAGATCCTTTAACCTCCAGTATTCGAAATCAATGGAAAGTGGAACTTCGGGATTTAGATGAAGAAGCCAAAAAAAACTACTAAAGAACAGAAATAGCTCAGAACAAAATATGGAATATTTGCAATCAATATTTGAGTCAAATGAATAATAATTATAATTGCATTTCATTGTTATTTAAGTACGAAAAACATAGTATTAGTAAAAAATAATAATAAACAGAACATACCATTGTTACTAATATTATAAAAATCTATTGCAGTTTTTATTTTTGAAATGTTTTTTTAAAATAATCAAATTTGACAGCAAAAAATAATAAATTTTTCTGAAGTAATAGCAAGATTTTTAGATATTATTAAAGTTTTTTTAAGTGTAAATATTTTTTGAGCGTAAACAAATTTAACTGCAAAAAATTTTTTATTTATCTGTAATAATAGCAAAATCTTTAGTTGATTTTACTATTTTTATTTTTGAGTGTAACATTATTACAAAAAGTATTTATAATTATTAAGTTCTAAATATTAAAGTTTTTTATATATAAAAAAATTATAAACCCATATTTCACTCTAAAAGTTAAAAAAATCAAAAGTTCAACTTTGACCTAGAATTCCATAAAAAGTCCTCAATCAATTTTAATGTAATTAAAACTTAGTCAAGCTGAACTAGGTATCTATCCATTAAAAATATTGCTTTACTATTCTGATCGGTTCAAAAGTTACAGAATTTTGGCCAATGAAAAACGATTTTCAGCCACTAAGCGACGTACCGATTACTGAATATCGAGTTCAATGGGCTATCAAAGGTTTCCACTATTTTAAATCACCGGGACCCGATGGAATAATTCTCGAATTATTGACGCCCTGGGTCTGACAATCTTCAAAGCCTGTCTGAAGCTGTCGCACATTCCAATGAGATAGACAACCTACAAAATTGTATTTATTCCTAAAGGGGTTAAGGCATCCCACACTAAAGCCAAGATTTAAGACTAATTAATTCTCTACATTCGATAACCAGTCTAATTGAAAGTTCCCTGAACTACAAGGAATACTCTCTTGCCTTCTTCCTGGATATTGAGGGAGCTTTTAATTATGCCCAACCTGAATCTGTAATTGACTCAAAGAAACAACTAGATATTAGCCCAGTGGTTATCTTCTTTGTCGATAAGCTACTAAAATATAGGCGCATTGGACCCAGTCTGAGCGTGTCAAATATTTCTAAGGTATCGGTTCGCGGTACTCCATTATGGAATCTCAACATCAATTCTCTCCTAAGGACGGTGGAAAAACGTGCTGCAAAACCGTCGCATATGCGAATGACGTAGCACTAATAGTTACCGGCAAGGATCCTAAACTACTCTCTGAGCTTCTTAAATCTACGCTGAAACTTTTGTTAAAATGGTGTCATGATTGTTTACTGGGTGTAAACCCGAGTAAAACGGAACTGGTCCTATTCACACGGAGATACAAAATTCCACAATTTGCCAAACCCAGATTAAATGGAGATGCACTTACACTCTCTGATAGTGCCAACTAACTTGCGCTAATATTAGACAGTAACTTGGAATCTGAACATTAGATAGGGTCGAAAAACTAAGTTTATGTTTTCTCCCCCCAGTTTTGTAGTTTGTCTGAAGACGATTTGAGGACATCATTTTGTTTTCGAGTCCGTGCACCCTACGACCCACCTGATGTTTCATCTCTGTTTTAAAGTTTACACATAAAATCAAGTTAAATCAAGTCAAATATTTAGCAATTCTTCAATTTAAATAAAAATATAAAAACTCTTTATAATGGAATATGTTTGACTCATAACGGCACACTATCCAAAGGGTGGGAGAAAATTTTATAATATTTTGATTTTTGTGTGGGAGCCGCCTTTAGGGGTGAAGATAGGGGGTAGGTATGTTCGGGAAAAATGCTAGGAGGAAGGCACAAATAAAAAAATTATATAGGAACTAATTTAAGGGTTAAAGATAGAGAATAGATATGTTCTGAGAAACTGTTGGGGTTGCAAATATATTGCGGGTCGGTGTCTTCTAGGGGCACGTTGGAGGCAGTTAGAGCGGTGGGAGCAAAATTTAGAAAAATATTATTTTTTATGGAAGCCCCATTAGGAGGTGAAGATGGAGAGTGGGAATGTTTGGGGTAAATGTTAAGTGGGGGGTCGGTCATATATTTTACCCTTAAGGGTGCCTTCGGGGCAGTTACGGGACTTGATGTGGATTTTTTTCGCCTCCATATAAAATTCAAATTTTTATAATTTTTGCTGTAACTGCTCTTGCTGCCCCCATTGTGCCCCTAGAGGAGTTAAATGTATGACCGATATTTTGGCAACCTCAACATTTTATCAGATCGGATGTATCCTCCATCTCAAACCCTTAAGGTGGTCCCTTTTCAATTTTTTGGTATTTAATTTTTTTTTTTTGAAATCAGCTCCTGCAGCTCCGATGATGTCTCCTAGAGGGAAATTAGAACACGCGACTACCATGCGGGAGATCACAGGTTCAACTTCTGCCTCCAGTCACCTTAAAAGAAAAATAAATGTTCTTTCGTTGTCGGCTCCCCTCGAATGTTGTCGACAGCTACTTCGCAGTATCAGTGTCGAGTCAATCGGCATGTCTAGTAAGAGCTTCTCAAACAGTGACGTTCGCATTCGTCGAACAACAAGTAGGTGCCGTTAGTTGTGGATCTAAAAGTAGAAAGCGTGGTAATTCACAACAACGCGAGAAGCTATCCCATACCTCATTCATGGGGTGTAATGGGAAATTAAATTTAAGCTCAACTAGTATTTCCCTCTAAATATTTTTCCCGAACATACCTATTCCCTATCATAAGCCCCTAAGGAGGCTTTCCTACAAAATGGACTTACATAGTTTTTTTAGGATAATAAATTTTCGTATTAATTTAACGTAAAAAGACGACTTAATAATTCGAAAATGTTAATCAAATAAATTTATTTTTTGATATTTCTTCCGATTTTTGGCGAGGATCTGAAGCAAATATATCTGTTCCTCCTCGTTACGATACAAGGACTACTACTACTCCTTCGGCAGCGTCATTGACAACATGTAGGTAAGGTCCAACACAGCTCACATGGGTCCTAGTATAATTCCCGTTGTGATACCACTTTCAAATTTTCCTAATATAACTATTTAGTTCGGTCCGGTTCCGATGCCCAAGATTTTTATATCTCAGGTCACCAAAAGCAGGGCGGTGACTTAGAAGATTCTCCGTGGTCTCCTCTTTTTTCCTATCACTGCAGCTTCTAAAAAAATCGTTGTAGGGTAGTTTCAAACTCTTAGCGTGTTTACCAACCGGCCAGTGACCGCTTATTACAGCTATAATGTTTCTCAGGTGGACTCTGGACAGGTTCAGTACAAATCGTGTCCTCTGTATATCCATTGTAGGCCAAATTTGTTTGGTCGTCGTGCAAGTGGGTTCTCTGTCCCATCTCTCTTTAGCAATGAGATTCTCCGCAATTAGCTGTGATGAGTGGGATCTCAATGATTCCGTAAACTTCGCCCGAGTTCACGGTTGTGGCCTGTCTCCATGTCATGGAACCCATTAAAGGGTAATCGTCGAATGTCTCCCTATCCCCTCAAGAGACGACCGGCATTCTCGAACATTTCTTGAAGTGGTGTACACGATATCGTAGTAGTAGACTTGTAGTAGTTCTAAGTGCCCCTGTTATCATGATGGCCACCAGTCTCATATTGCGATCAACTTTCAGCCTTGAGAACAAACATAAGGGTTAAAATAGAGGATAGATATGTTCTGAGAAACTGTTGGAGTTGCAATACAATTGGTTGTCTGTCATACGTTTGACTCCTCTAGTGGCTCGTTGGGGCAGTTAGAGCGGTGGGAGCAAAATTAATAAAAAAAAAATTGAATTTTGTATGGAAGCCCCCTTAGGGGTAAGTAACGGGGGTAGGTATGTTTGGCAAAAATGATTGGGGGCCGGTCGCACAATTTACCCCCCCATGAGCGACTTAAGGGCCTCCACCCCCAACTTTGTCAACAATGCTATGTCATTTAACCCCATTCCACCATACAAAATAAGGGTGTGGTTCGTATCCAAATCCTGTTCCTAAGGATCTCCTTACAACACTATCCCGAATGTACATATTGATGGTATCGTACTAATTTTTTATTTCTGTTTTGGCTCGTAATTTTTTCCAAACATCGAAATTTAAAAATTTTATAAAAATTTCATATTTTCGGAGAATGGTGACATTTACATTAAATCACAGATCTGCAAATGCACGACGCGGCGCTTTTGTTCTTCCTCATTGCTCACTCACACCCAAAAATAAAAATGAATGAAAAGTGGGAGAATGATTTTTTGTTATTAAATATAATATTTAAAATTTTTCATATTCTTTTCAAAAATGGTCGTATTGCAAATCTATATATTGTTTTCTCTTATTCAATGTGTGAAGGAAAAAACGCCGCATAGTGGATATTTAAACCGAACTCAACACTTTTCGCAGTGTATAGAGAGATCGAGAGTTTCAACTCACATATACAATGAAAAAATACAGTGGTATTTGTATGCCAGTCCCTGCATTAAATGTATTTTCTAAAGCCCACTCTTTGATAACATCGAAATTTTAAAATTTGGTAAAAGATTTCATAATTTTGGAGAATGCTGAGGATGCATGTACAATAGATTTTAATTTTACATTAACCGGTCTATTCTGACGTGGTTACAAAAGTCACCACGGTTACAATAGACTACTTTGGTTACAAAATAAAAAAAATCAGTATTCCGAATCTTTGTAACCGTGACAATTGTTTCTAAAATTGTTACCTGCCAAAAACGAGGTAACAAGGTAGTTTCAGCTATTTGAAATAATATTTTAAATTGTAAAAAAAGAATTTAAATTGTTGAAGTCGTGGGTAAAACACTTCTACCCCCCTTCGCTATGGAGATGTAGTCTTAAAATGTGTGGAAAGGGAACAACCGCCAAGAAACCTGCGGAACAGCTGTGACCAATGACACAGTATTTGTCTACTATTTTCGACTGTTTACTTAACTGGGGTACATGTCGTCACCTTAAGCTGTTTAATTTGTATAAATATCTGAAAAGAACAAATATATTTTCTTTTCTCTGTATTGTGTTTTCATTTTGTGTTTTTTGTGTAGCTATCAATTGTCAATAATTTACATTTCACCACAAGGTGAACTTTTCCTTGCCAGAATACCCGTAACAAGAATTGGATTCAAAATTGTAACAAATTTATAGTGACAAATTTTTGTTACCAAATTATTAGAATAGGGCCGTAAATGTCAACAACATCGAGGAGGACGGCAATGAGAGAAAAATTTAGATGACTGTAGCCAGAAACCGAATCACGGATCTCCCGCATGGCAGTAGCGTGTTTTAATCACAAATGGCCGAGTTATAACCAAAACGCTGAAGAAAGTCGTTGAAAAAAATTTAAATATTAAACTTTGGTATTTAAAATCTTTCCGTTATTTGTAGGCATTTTTGTTAATATAGACCGAGCAGACTTCGTCATGCCTTAAGAAGTATTGACCTTAATATAACTTTCTTGGGTGGAATGATATTCTCATAGAAATTAAACAACAAATTTTGAGGTATGTTAAAGGATAATATTTTTTAATGACAGAAATTTATTGCAATGCTTTTATTTTGTGAAGAAATAAAACAACAAAGCAAAACGTCAACAGCTGATGGAATGACTTAACCTTTGTAGGGAAATATCGAATGGCTATATGATCTGAAAAAAAAAACATAATTGCGTTTGGTGCGGAAATTTTTTTGCAATTTAAAAAAAAAAAATAATGGGAGTTCATAATTTTTTATGCTCCATTCAACTATGCTATGCCAACGCGAGAAGCTATCCCATACCTCATTCATGGGGTGTAAAGGGAAATTATAATAATACGTGTATTATTATAATAATACGTGTATTGGAGAACCAAAAGAGTATACATTAGGCATATAACTAATTTTTACGCAAACATTGTACAAGTAATGAATACCACCTTTTTAGGTGAATTGGGTTCAAAAATGTCCCGCACCAAACGCGATTTCTAAAACAGTCAGATTTTGGTTTTTAAATTTTTTTTATTAAAAAAACAAATGTTTTTAATTGTTATATGAAATAAATTTTAGATTTCAAGTATGTGCTGATTTACCAAATGGCGATATGCATTGCATAATTTTAATTGCATGCTCTGCGCAGATGTTGCTTCGCTGAACTTCCTGAATAGCTGATTGTTTGTGATGTCTGTGTAAACATTTATTTGTTTTTGTAAAGTATGATCAGAAAACTCGACGTCGCTCCAAGCATCATATAAATTAACAAAAAGGATATAATTGCAATCGATATTCCGGAATAAGTATAAAAACAAAAGTGCCAGAATAGCTCTAGAATTCCAACGGGCATTACTGAGTGCTGGTATTGCTTTAAATTGTATATAGGGAAAATAAATTCCAAATCATTGGAAAATATTTATTTTTCTGGAATTATTTTAAAGCTTGGACCAATTTATATAAGTATTGCATGTAATTTCGCCACTCTTTATTTTGTTTAAAATAGATCATCGTAATTTGCTATTAAACTTGTAATAAAATTGTTTGAAATATTGGCAGATGATGATTTTCCTTCCAATAGCTCATCTATGACAAGTCTTAATATCAAATCTAACACATAATGTTGACAACCTGTATATAGCATAGATTTCAAGTGTATTGCTGCGAGTTAGCAACCCTGTAATTGAAATCACTTCGACAGATTTGTGAAGAAATAAAACAACAAAGCAAAACGTCAACAGCTGATGGAATGACTTAATCTTTGTAGGGAAATATCGAATGGCTATATGATCTGAAAAAAAAACATAATTGCGTTTGGTGCGGAAATTTTTTTGCAATTTAAAAAAAAAAATAATGGGAGTTCATAATTTTTTATGCTCTATTCAACTATGCTATGCCAACGCGAGAAGCTATCCCATACCTCATTCATGGGGTGTAAAGGGAAATTAAGTTAAGTTATATGCCTAGTGTACATATGTTAATCAGTGGGTCTTTCTACACGTGAACATGCAACATCTGGCTGTTTAAGCGAAAAACACAGATGTTTTTCAATTCAAGCCGAAAACTTGAATAAACTGCCCTTCAGCTTTATTGATTGTCTTCGCAAATTCTAACTGAACTGAAAACTGTAATCTTTCGAAATCAAACGTCAAACGGTGTGGGTATCATTGGTATACATAGTAGCAATACATCGGTTCCCTTATATTTTCTGATCAAATTAATTTTAGAAGGATAACTCAATCATGTATTGCTTCTTAAATGTGCGCGATCGAGGGTTTCCAATGTTTTTTATTGTGTGCCTAACTATGATTTGACATGTTTGAAACTTTTTATCTTGATATTACATGTGGGGTTCCCTGAAAATAAATGCCAACACACCCATTCGTTGCTCTACCTGTAATAGCTGCATATTTGAGAAATGTTTCAAATCGCGAGTATTCGATTTTTTTTTTGTCGTTGATCTCGGTCACTTACAACACATGTCTCATATAACGTCAAATATCAAGACGAATCCTATGTGCGGGGCCGCGCCTTATAACCTAATGCCGCCAGTTTTTGACCGGATCATATTGCATCCACACTTGATTTATTGTCACTTATTATAATTATGGGGTGGAATGCGTATTATGGTGTGGAATGCGTAGTCCACACTTCAAGAAAATCGGTTCAAACAAACCCAATTTAAATTTTATGTGTATACATAAATGTATCATTTCTCGGTGCCATTTGAAATTTGAAATATTGACAAATTTAAATTTTTTGATAATTTTTGTATGGAAAAACCGAAAATCGACAAAACGGAATCCGTGCAGTCGGATCCGAAACTGAACCGTTCCGAATCCGACAAAACGGAATCCGTGAAATCATAATTATAGTAAAAATTCTCAAACTTGGTTGGAAATGCATTCATATTATTTTTTTTATTGTATAAAGTATTATATAATTGTAATTGAATTGTATAATATAAACATATCTAATATTAGTTTAGTTTATTGATTTAGGGGCAAAAAATACATTTGTTTTCCTATTTGAATTTTAAAAATCTTGGTTATGTTAGTAAGCACATTCTGCTGCAGCTCGCCTTCAATCCGCATAGAACTATTTGTCATAATATTAATGTTACCGTCATTAGTAAACAACCTACGCGCTTCTATTGGGTAACCAAAAACGACATATATCCGAAATCAGTTTCGGATCCGAATCTGATTACGTTTCGGATCCGGATGAGATTTAAATGCGGATAAAAAACGGATCCGTTTTTAAAAAGGAATTTCAAACGAAATCGGACCCGATCCGGAATCCGATTCGAATAAAATGTACCCAGAATCGGATCCGAAACTGATCCGGATGGCACACTGGGATGCTACCCAGTAGGAAGTGTCTGCAAGACATCCTCAAGGATAGGTGCATGATCATAGTAAATCGTTGATGACATTTAGGGGACCGTCCATACAAATCGTCGACGAAATTTTCATACAAGTGTCCGCTTTGTCATGCAGGACGTGATGAGCGACAATGTCGGTCAAATTTTCGTTGATGCCTATACAAGACCTGTCGCCTAAACAATCATGCACGACCTGATTGGTGAAAATGTCGGTCAAATTGTCATTGATTCCTATGTATGTCTTGAATTGTCATTCAAGGCCTTTTAGTATGACTTTGTATATACATTGGTGCCATTTTAAAAGATGGATTTTTAGCTGTTTTTTAGCATTTTATTGGTATGACTAATTGTTAATACTTTTGGGAAACTACTGACCAAGAGCGAAGTGAAGGATATTAACTTTTGTACGGCGTTTCACCTTCATTCGATTTTTCAAACTATAAAATTGCTGATGTTTACTCGTCATTTTAATACGTCAGACTCCATTTTTGTTCCTTTGATTTTGTTGAATGTGTTTGATGCACGACAACATTAGTATTTTGTCGGTGAGCTTGTCGTCAACCGACTGATTTGACGACAAGTACATACATTTTTCACATTTTCTCTTGAGGATAGAGTTAACGACAAAGTCGTGTATGATGGAACTTCCTACTGGGTATATTTAAGTAGCCTATAACCATCCTCGGAAGATTGCCTTTCTAATGAAACCGGTTTGTTGCACATCGGTTGTATGGTTTTAAAGTCTATAGCGGTCATAGGTAGAAACAAAAGTTTACTTTTATATGTATTCTAGCTGACCGGGAAAACTTCGTTCTGCCTAAAGAAGTATTGACTTAAATGTAAATTTTTTTGGGTGGATTAAATCTTCAGGTGCGTTAGTTTCTTTTGATATTCGCATCGAAACTTAACAAAAAGTTAAGTATATAAACTAACTAAGCATGTTTTTTGAAGGTTTTTCGAAGCACTATCTAAATGAAAAAAAGCATAAATGCACATTCCTCAAGCATTTGAAATTTTGAAACACCCGAGGTGACCAACTTTGGAGGGCCACACAGTGGCCCTCACACCCCCTAGGGAGCCGAATATTTTCAAACCATCTCAAACCACCTCAGCTTTAACTATTTTAAATTTCATCAAGATACCATTATCCGTCCAAAAAAAACCAAAAAGGAACCACTGTGCGCTGCTAAAAGGACACTACTACAATCACACGAATTTCGGCAGAGGTACAACTTCAATCTCTACTTGATCACACAGCCGAACGCTTGCTACAATCAATAACAGAAAATGAGTTAAAGAAATATGGAAACACAAAGTTAATTCTTTTTTGTAAATGGGGATGTGATGGATCTTCGGGACAAAAACAGTACAAACAAGTAGTATGTGAAAATATTTCGGACTCAGATATGTTCATGGTATAATTTGTACCATTGCGATTGAAAAAGATTTTGGAAGATTCGGAGCCTTCTATTATATCTATATATCTATGGATATTTGGAATAATAAGGTACCATCTTCTCATGAAACTCATGATGCCATTTACAAAGAAGTTAGTGATATCAAGGCCCAATTTGTAACAAAAAAGCCATTACAATTACAGTTATATGGGCAGCAAATTGAAGTAAGCTACCAATTAGTGCTGACAATGATAGATGGAAAAGTAGGTCAGGCTTTGACTAACACGAAGGCTGCATCCAGCTGCATTATATGCCAAGCAACATCAACTCAATTAAACCAAGTCCCATACTACAAATCAGTTATGATTTGGATTTCGGGTCTTCAGGATCAATAAGAAACAACGATACCAACAAAGAGTTAAGAAGTTCAAAAAAATAAAATGTTTAAGATTAATATCGCAAATTTGTTATCTGAAATAACAGGAGTGGATTTAAACCTTATTTTCAGATTTAAAATAATCCTAGAAGTACTTGCGTGCAATGAAGAAATTGACTCTAGAAAATTTGGAGATTATGCTAAGGAAACTGCAAAAATATATACAACCAACTACCCATGAAGAAATATGTCTGCAACAGTTCCTCCATCATGGAGAAGATGTCATTAAATAACATTTGGTGCCACTTGGAGATCTATCAGAAGAGGCTCAGGAAAAAATAAACAAGGATTACAGATTTTATAGAGAGCACAATACTAGAAAAATTTCACGAAATTCCACAAATGGAGATCTATTTAATATATTATTGGCAACGTCAGATCCTTTAACCTCCAGTATTCGAAATCAATGGAAAGTGGAACTTCGGGATTTAGATGAAGAAGCCAAAAAAAACTACTAAAGAACAGAAATAGCTCAGAACAAAATATGGAATATTTGCAATCAATATTTGAGTCAAATGAATAATAATTATAATTGCATTTCATTGTTATTTAAGTACGAAAAACATAGTATTAGTAAAAAATAATAATAAACAGAACATACCATTGTTACTAATATTATAAAAATCTATTGCAGTTTTTATTTTTGAAATGTTTTTTTAAAATAATCAAATTTGACAGCAAAAAATAATAAATTTTTCTGAAGTAATAGCAAGATTTTTAGATATTATTAAAGTTTTTTTAAGTGTAAATATTTTTTGAGCGTAAACAAATTTAACTGCAAAAAATTTTTTATTTATCTGTAATAATAGCAAAATCTTTAGTTGATTTTACTATTTTTATTTTTGAGTGTAACATTATTACAAAAAGTATTTATAATTATTAAGTTCTAAATATTAAAGTTTTTTATATATAAAAAAATTATAAACCCATATTTCACTCTAAAAGTTAAAAAAATCAAAAGTTCAACTTTGACCTAGAATTCCATAAAAAGTCCTCAATCAATTTTAATGTAATTAAAACTTAGTCAAGCTGAACTAGGTATCTATCCATTAAAAATATTGCTTTACTATTCTGATCGGTTCAAAAGTTACAGAATTTTGGCCAATGAAAAACGATTTTCAGCCACTAAGCGACGTACCGATTACTGAATATCGAGTTCAATGGGCTATCAAAGGTTTCCACTATTTTAAATCACCGGGACCCGATGGAATAATTCTCGAATTATTGACGCCCTGGGTCTGACAATCTTCAAAGCCTGTCTGAAGCTGTCGCACATTCCAATGAGATAGACAACCTACAAAATTGTATTTATTCCTAAAGGGGTTAAGGCATCCCACACTAAAGCCAAGATTTAAGACTAATTAATTCTCTACATTCGATAACCAGTCTAATTGAAAGTTCCCTGAACTACAAGGAATACTCTCTTGCCTCCTTCCTGGATATTGAGGGAGCTTTTAATTATGCCCAACCTGAATCTGTAATTGACTCAAAGAAACAACTAGATATTAGCCCAGTGGTTATCTTCTTTGTCGATAAGCTACTAAAATATAGGCGCATTGGACCCAGTCTGAGCGTGTCAAATATTTCTAAGGTATCGGTTCGCGGTACTCCATTATGGAATCTCAACATCAATTCTCTCCTAAGGACGGTGGAAAAACGTGCTGCAAAACCGTCGCATATGCGAATGACGTAGCACTAATAGTTACCGGCAAGGATCCTAAACTACTCTCTGAGCTTCTTAAATCTACGCTGAAACTTTTGTTAAAATGGTGTCATGATTGTTTACTGGGTGTAAACCCGAGTAAAACGGAACTGGTCCTATTCACACGGAGATACAAAATTCCACAATTTGCCAAACCCAGATTAAATGGAGATGCACTTACACTCTCTGATAGTGCCAACTAACTTGCGCTAATATTAGACAGTAACTTGGAATCTGAACATTAGATAGGGTCGAAAAACTAAGTTTATGTTTTCTCCCCCCAGTTTTGTAGTTTGTCTGAAGACGATTTGAGGACATCATTTTGTTTTCGAGTCCGTGCACCCTACGACCCACCTGATGTTTCATCTCTGTTTTAAAGTTTACACATAAAATCAAGTTAAATCAAGTCAAATATTTAGCAATTCTTCAATTTAAATAAAAATATTAAAACTCTTTATAATGGAATATGTTTGACTCATAACGGCACACTATCCAAAGGGTGGGAGAAAATTTTATAATATTTTGATTTTTGTGTGGGAGCCGCCTTTAGGGGTGAAGATAGGGGGTAGGTATGTTCGGGAAAAATGCTAGGAGGAAGGCACAAATAAAAAAATTATATAGGAACTAATTTAAGGGTTAAAGATAGAGAATAGATATGTTCTGAGAAACTGTTGGGGTTGCAAATATATTGCGGGTCGGTGTCTTCTAGGGGCACGTTGGAGGCAGTTAGAGCGGTGGGAGCAAAATTTAGAAAAATATTATTTTTTATGGAAGCCCCATTAGGAGGTGAAGATGGAGAGTGGGAATGTTTGGGGTAAATGTTAAGTGGGGGGTCGGTCATATATTTTACCCTTAAGGGTGCCTCCGGGGCAGTTACGGGACTTGATGTGGATTTTTTCGCCTCCATATAAAATTCAAATTTTTATAATTTTTGCTGTAACCGCTCTTGCTGCCCCCATTGTGCCCCTAGAGGAGTTAAATGTATGACCGATATTTTGGCAACCTCAACATTTTATCAGATCGGATGTATCCTCTATCTCAAACCCTTAAGGTGGTCCCTTTTCAATTTTTTGGTATTTAAATTTTTTTTTTTGAAATCAGCTCCTGCAGCTCCGATGATGTCTCCTAGAGGGAAATTAGAACACGCGACTACCATGCGGGAGATCACAGGTTCAACTTCTGCCTCCAGTCACCTTAAAAGAAAAATAAATGTTCTTTCGTTGTCGGCTCCCCTCGAATGTTGTCGACAGCTACTTCGCAGTATCAGTGTCGAGTCAATCGGCATGTCTAGTAAGAGCTTCTCAAACAGTGACGTTCGCATTCGTCGAACAACAAGTAGGTGCCGTTAGTTGTGGATCTAAAAGTAGAAAGCGTGGTAATTCACAACAACGCGAGAAGCTATCCCATACCTCATTCATGGGGTGTAATGGGAAATTAAATTTAAGCTCAACTAGTATTTCCCTCTAAATATTTTTCCCGAACATACCTATTCCCTATCATAAGCCCCTAAGGAGGCTTTCCTACAAAATGGACTTACATAGTTTTTTTAGGATAATAAATTTTCGTATTAATTTAACGTAAAAAGACGACTTAAAAATTCGAAAATGTTAATCAAATAAATTTATTTTTTGATATTTCTTCCGATTTTTGGCGAGGATCTGAAGCAAATATATCTGTTCCTCCTCGTTACGATACAAGGACTACTACTACTCCTTCGGCAGCGTCATTGACAACATGTAGGTAAGGTCCAACACAGCTCACATGGGTCCTAGTATAATTCCCGTTGTGATACCACTTTCAAATTTTCCTAATATAACTATTTAGTTCGGTCCGGTTCCGATGCCCAAGATTTTTATATCTCAGGTCACCAAAAGCAGGGCGGTGACTTAGAAGATTCTCCGTGGTCTCCTCTTTTTTCCTATCACTGCAGCTTCTAAAAAAATCGTTGTAGGGTAGTTTCAAACTCTTAGCGTGTTTACCAACCGGCCAGTGACCGCTTATTACAGCTATAATGTTTCTCAGGTGGACTCTGGACAGGTTCAGTACAAATCGTGTCCTCTGTATATCCATTGTAGGCCAAATTTGTTTGGTCGTCGTGCAAGTGGGTTCTCTGTCCCATCTCTCTTTAGCAATGAGATTTCCCCGCAATTAGCTGTGATGAGTGGGATCTCAATGATTCCGTAAACTTCGCCCGAGTTCACGGTTGTGGCCTGTCTCCATGTCATGGAACCCATTAAAGGGTAATCGTCGAATGTCTCCCTATCCCCTCAAGAGACGACCGGCATTCTCGAACATTTCTTGAAGTGGTGTACACGATATCGTAGTAGTAGACTTGTAGTAGTTCTAAGTGCCCCTGTTATCATGATGGCCACCAGTCTCATATTGCGATCAACTTTCAGCCTTGAGAACAAACATAAGGGTTAAAATAGAGGATAGATATGTTCTGAGAAACTGTTGGAGTTGCAATACAATTGGTTGTCTGTCATACGTTTGACTCCTCTAGTGGCTCGTTGGGGCAGTTAGAGCGGTGGGAGCAAAATTAATAAAAAAAAAATTGAATTTTGTATGGAAGCCCCCTTAGGGGTAAGTAACGGGGGTAGGTATGTTTGGCAAAAATGATTGGGGGCCGGTCGCACAATTTACCCCCCCATGAGCGACTTAAGGGCCTCCACCCCCAACTTTGTCAACAATGCTATGTCATTTAACCCCATTCCACCATACAAAATAAGGGTGTGGTTCGTATCCAAATCCTGTTCCTAAGGATCTCCTTACAACACTATCCCGAATGTACATATTGATGGTATCGTACTAATTTTTTATTTCTGTTTTGGCTCGTAATTTTTTCCAAACATCGAAATTTAAAAATTTTATAAAAATTTCATATTTTCGGAGAATGGTGACATTTACATTAAATCATAGATCTGCAAATGCACGACGCGGCGCTTTTGTTCTTCCTCATTGCTCACTCACACCCAAAAATAAAAATGAATGAAAAGTGGGAGAATGATTTTTTGTTATTAAATATAATATTTAAAATGTTTCATATTCTTTTCAAAAATGGTCGTATTGCAAATCTATATATTGTTTTCTCTTATTCAATGTGTGAAGGAAAAAACGCCGCATAGTGGATATTTAAACCGAACTCAACACTTTTCGCAGTGTATAGAGAGATCGAGAGTTTCAACTCACATATACAATGAAAAAATACAGTGGTATTTGTATGCCAGTCCCTGCATTAAATGTATTTTCTAAAGCCCACTCTTTGATAACATCGAAATTTTAAAATTTGGTAAAAGATTTCATAATTTTGGAGAATGCTGAGGATGCATGTACAATAGATTTTAATTTTACATTAACCGGTCTATTCTGACGTGGTTACAAAAGTCACCACGGTTACAATAGACTACTTTGGTTACAAAATAAAAAAAATCAGTATTCCGAATCTTTGTAACCGTGACAATTGTTTCTAAAATTGTTACCTGCCAAAAACGAGGTAACAAGGTAGTTTCAGCTATTTGAAATAATATTTTAAATTGTAAAAAAAAGAATTTAAATTGTTGAAGTCGTGGGTAAAACACTTCTACCCCCCTTCGCTATGGAGATGTAGTCTTAAAATGTGTGGAAAGGGAACAACCGCCAAGAAACCTGCGGAACAGCTGTGACCAATGACACAGTATTTGTCTACTATTTTCGACTGTTTACTTAACTGGGGTACATGTCGTCACCTTAAGCTGTTTAATTTGTATAAATATCTGAAAAGAACAAATATATTTTCTTTTCTCTGTATTGTGTTTTCATTTTGTGTTTTTCAAATTTAAAAATTAGCTATCAATTGTCAATAATTTACATTTCACCACAAGGTGAACTTTTCCTTGTTACGAAATTGCCAGAATACCCGTAACAAGAATTGGATTCAAAATTGTAACAAATTTATAGTGACAAATTTTTGTTACCAAATTATTAGAATAGGGCCGTAAATGTCAACAACATCGAGGAGGACGGCAATGAGAGAAAAATTTAGATGACTGTAGCCAGAAACCGAACCACGGATCTCCCGCATGGCAGTAGCGTGTTTTAATCACAAATGACCGAGTTATGGTCCCAAATGGCCGAGTTATAACCAAAACGCTGAAGAAAGTCGTTGAAAAAAATTTAAATATTAAACTTTGGTATTTAAAATCTTTCCGTTATTTGTAGGCATTTTTGTTAATATAGACCGAGCAGACTTCGTCATGCCTTAAGAAGTATTGACCTTAATATAACTTTCTTGGGTGGAATGATATTCTCATAGAAATTAAACAACAAATTTTGAGGTATGTTAAAGGATAATATTTTTTAATGACAGAAATTTATTGCAATGCTTTTAACACAGTACAACATTTTTCAGTTAATTGATTGCCAACTCAATTCTGTGAACTGTATGTGAAATTAGACCCAAAAAGAAGAATTTCTGCATCATTCGTTTTGTCTTCTTATCTGCGATTTGAAGTTAGTATCGATTTGAAGTTAGTACTATCGTATAGGGGAATTTATCACGTTTTAGGCCCTGTTGTTTGACATAGCTCGACAACCACTAGCCCAATTTAGTTGAAATAAATTTTAAAAAATTAAGAATTACAATTCCCTTAATCTGTTCATATATTGTTTTCCTATACAAGTAACACTTTCGAAGTTAAAAATGAATGTATGAAGGGAAAAAATTATTTTTTGCCTAAAAATTTAAATTTTTTTTTTAAAAATACATAAAAAATCCAAAATGGAAAAAAGTTTCAAGTCTAGTTATTTTTTCGCAAAGTCACATAACCTATGAGCAAAATGAGACAAAGATCATAAAAATCGATGCACGCGTTTCGCTTTTATTCGCAATTGAGTAAAGGTATGAATTTCAAAAATCAGTTATAGCCACCACCCTTAAAATAAAAATAAAAATATAAATTAAAAAATTATCATGCAAAAAAAAATTTTATTTATAAAGACTTAATGAAAATAAAATAATATGCAATTAATACGCAATTATAATATGCATTAAAACAAAATGTAGAACATTTTTTCAATTATTGGCAATATCCATCCTTGTAGAAGTTGACGCTTGTGGTTCTGATGATCTTGTTTTCTTCGTAGGTTGTTCATATTCATGGTCTGAGTCTGTATCGTCATCCGAGATACACATACTATTCAAGGGCGTGTTTCTTTCACTGTGTCCACCAATTTCAATGTCTTCATCTTCGGTGCAAGCAATGCATCCAATTTTTTGCTTTTGAACCGCTTTTCAAATGGCATGGTCACCTGGTGGAACCTCTCTCCTTGTTCGTCTGATTCCTGAGGTGATTGTGCCAAAAAAGTATCGAGGTGGTGGTGCAAGAAATGCAATTTCAGCGTCATGGATGCACCGATTTTTTCGAAATAAAACAGCAACCTGTCCACTCGTTGCTGTATCTCTTCTCGCTGGACACGGTTCTTTCCTAGAACGCCTTCTATTACTTCTTTCAATGCGTTCCATGCATGTTGGTGGTCGTGATGCTCTGAAAGCAAATGTGTGAAAGAATCACTTTTAATCAATTTCCGAATATCAGGTCCATTGAGAATACCTGTTTTAAATACATAAGAAAAACGAAAAAATTATTGGTAATGCGAATGTATAGAAGTTAACAAATTTAGATATGACAATATTGAAATACAGAGTACGATACGTACCGTTTTTAATTTTCTCATCACTGAGTTTCGGAAAGATGGATTTCAAACAGTCAAAGGCGCCGTTAACTTTTTTGACCACCACTTCAACGAATTTCCCAGCTATTCCCAGTTTCATGTGGAGCGGTGGCAACAAAATATCATCCAGGTCCTTTATCATAGGTTCATTGCGTAATTTTAATTGTTTGTTGAGCTCGGGAGTTCTTCCTTTCCAATCTTTACATTGATATTGATTTCCTTTGTATCGTGAATCCCAATTACAAAGGAAGCAGAAGTATTTTGGATATCCGCCCTTTTCTATAATCCCTTGTAGTATGTTGACCACCTTCAGATCGCAACAAATGTTCCATTTGTGTTCATCGTATTTGATTTTCTTCAAAATTTCGCCCAATGCTTCATACGTTTCCTTCATAGTTGTGCTGAATCCCAATGGAATGCATGGTTTTTTATTTTTTTTGTGCAGCAGCACAGCCTTCAAACTAGTAACTGAACCATCGATGAATAAACGCCAGTCGCCAGCGATATAATCCATTCCCAATTTTTTCACTAAACCTGGGATATCATGGCAGTACGTGAACGTTTTTGCTTCGTCAACGGAATAAAATTTCTGAAAATCAGCTTGGCGTTGTCGGTATGATGTTGCGCTGACATTTTGCTGTGTGAGTTTTCTTCTCTTCAAAAATGATGTCAGCCATTCGGAGTCGTGTTGTGATAGTCCCAGCTTGGCCACAATGTAATCCATTTCGATTTGTAGCAGCGGTTGTGGTGCACTATTTTCAATATCGGGTATCCAATCAGCATCATCCAAATCGGTCGGATTGGTGAAAACGGTTTCGGCTAGCAGGGACACAGTATCCGCACTCGGAGGTTTAGGTGCATCGGTATCAGCAGGGCGTTGCACTGGAAGTGTGGCAGTAAATGCAGCAGTGTATAGTTTTGTTTTCAATTGTTGTCTGTTTAATCCAGGACGAAAATTTATGCATGCATAGCACCTGGATTCATCATGTCCAGTTGTGTCTTCCACCCAAATTACTGGCTTCATAAAAGATAACTTCCTACTTTTTCCGTGAATCCATTTTAGAAGGGTAGTATAACAACTGTTGCACACTGTGTTCGGCGTAAAATTTGCACCACTTAAATCTGCTTCATCGAAATAATTACAATACGCGGTTTTGAATTGCTCAGTAAACAAATTTTTTCGATCTTTTTTCTGTATTTTTCGGACGATATGACCACAAACGTAACAATATTCATCCAAATATGGGCACTTGTTGTTTTTCATATTGATATATTTTATGTTTTGTTGTTATTCACTTTTAAAAAACTGGAGAAAAATCACTTTTACTGTTCGCGTTCGTCGGCACTGGCTGAATGCCAAAAATCGATCAATGCACACCTATAAATACTACGTATTTTTGAATATTTTACTGCCAGGTACTTATAAATGGGCGCATATTTTAAGGGCGGCTGGCTATATACCTGATTCAGCACTTGTACGTTTCAAACTGTGCAAAACTTTCCAAATAATAACCACCCTTAAATGTGGGTGCAATTTCTGTAAAAAAAATCATATAGGTAGCCACCGGAAAAACCCAAATAATAAAAAGGTCCACTTTCCGTTTAATTGTCCACGTACATTTATTACCGCAATCATAAAAATCAAATAACCTTTTGTTTATTCCTTTTTTTTTAATTCTCAGAATCATGAAAAAGGTGTCAATGTTTTCTCCAAATAATGTTGTGCATATCTCGAGCAAATTTTTGAAATTCATACATTTACTCAATTGCGAATAAAAGCGTGCATCGATTTTTATGATCTTTGTCTCATTTTGCTCATAGGTTATGTGACTTTGCGAAAAAATAACTAGACTTGAAACTTTTTTCCATTTTGGATTTTTTATGTATTTTAAAAAAAAAAAAATTAAATTTTTAGGCAAAAAATAATTTTTTCCCTTCATACATTCATTTTTAACTTCGAAAGTGTTACTTGTATAGGAAAACAATATATGAACAGATTAAGGGAATTGTAATTCTTAATTTTTTAAAATTTATTTCAACTAAATTGGGCTAGTGGTTGTCGAGCTATGTCAAACAACAGGGCCTAAAACGTGATAAATTCCCCTATACGATAGTACTAACTTCAAATCGATACTAACTTCAAATCGCAGGTAAGAAGACAAAACAAATGATGCAGAAATTCTTCTTTTTGGGTCTAATTTCACATACAGTTCACAGAATTGAGTTGGCAAACCATGTGTTGTACTGTGTAATAATACGTGTATTGGAGAACCAAAAGAGTATACATTAGGCATATAACTAATTTTTACGCAAACATTGTACAAGTAATGAATACCACCTTTTTAGGTGAATTGGGTTCAAAAATGTCCCGCACCAAACGCGATTTCTAAAACAGTCAGATTTTGGTTTTTAAATTTTTTTTATTAAAAAAACAAATGTTTTTAATTGTTATATGAAATAAATTTTAGATTTAAAGTATGTGCTGATTTACCAAATGGCGATATGCATTGCATAATTTTAATTGCATGCTCTGCGCAGATGTTGCTTCGCTGAACTTCCTGAATAGCTGATTGTTTGTGATGTCTGTGTAAACATTTATTTGTTTTTGTAAAGTATGATCAGAAAACTCGACGTCGCTCCAAGCATCATATAAATTTACAAAAAGGATATAATTGCAATCGATATTCCGGAATAAGTATAAAAGACAAAAGTGCCAGAATAGCTCTAGAATTCCAACGGGCATTACTGAGTGCTGGTATTGCTTTAAATTGTATATAGGGAAAATAAATTCCAAATCATTGGAAAATATTTATTTTTCTGGAATTATTTTAAAGCTTGGACCAATTTATATAAGTATTGCATGTAATTTCGCCACTCTTTATTTTGTTTAAAATAGATCATCGTAATTTGCTATTAAACTTGTAATAAAATTGTTTGAAATATTGGCAGATGATGATTTTCCTTCCAATAGCTCATCTATGACAAGTCTTAATATCAAATCTAACACATAATGTTGACAACCTGTATATAGCATAGATTTCAAGTGTATTGCTGCGAGTTAGCAACCCTGTAATTGAAATCACTTCGACAGATTTGTGAAGAAATAAAACAACAAAGCAAAACGTCAACAGCTGATGGAATGACTTAACCTTTGTAGGAAAATATCGAATGGCTATATGATCTGAAAAAAAAAACATAATTGCGTTTGGTGCGGAAATTTTTTTGCAATTTAAAAAAAAAAATAATGGGAGTTCATAATTTTTTATGCTCTATTCAACTATGCTATGCCAACGCGAGAAGCTATCCCATACCTCATTCATGGGGTGTAAAGGGAAATTAAGTTAAGTTATATGCCTAGTGTACATATGTTAATCAGTGGGTCTTTCTACACGTGAACATGCAACATCTGGCTGTTTAAGCGAAAAACACAGATGTTTTTCAATTCAAGCCGAAAACTTGAATAAACTGCCCTTCAGCTTTATTGATTGTCTTCGCAAATTCTAACTGAACTGAAAACTGTAATCTTTCGAAATCAAACGTCAAACGGTGTGGGTATCATTGGTATACATAGTAGCAATACATCGGTTCCCTTATATTTTCTGATCAAATTAATTTTAGAAGGATAACACTATCATGTATTGCTTCTTAAATGTGCGCGATCGAGGGGTTCCAACATTTTTTATTGTGTGCCTAACTATGATTTGACATGTTTGAAACTTTTTATCTTGATATTACATGTGGGGTTCCCTGAAAATAAATGCCAACACACCCATTCGTTGCTCTACCTGTAATAGCTGCATATTTGAGAAATGTTTCAAATCGCGAGTATTCGAGTTTTTTTTGTCGTTGATCTCGGTCACTTACAACACATGTCTCATATAACGTCAAATATCAAGACGAATCCTATGTGCGGGGCCGCGCCTTATAACCTAATGCCGCCAGTTTTTGACCGGATCATATTGCATCCACACTTGATTTATAGTCACTTATTATAATTATGGGGTGGAATGCGTATTATGGTGTGGAATGCGTAGTCCACACTTCAAGAAAATCGGTTCAAACAAACCCAATTTAAATTTTATGTGTATACATAAATGTATCATTTCTCGGTGCCATTTGAAATTTGAAATATTGACAAATTTAAATTTTTGGATAATTTTTGTATGGAAAAACCGAAAATCGACAAAACGGAATCCGTGCAGTCGGATCCGAAACTGAACCGTTCCGAATCCGACAAAACGGAATCCGTGAAATCATAATTATAGTAAAAATTCTCAAACTTGGTTGGAAATGCATTCATATTATTTTTTTTATTGTATAAAGTATTATATAATTGTAATTGAATTGTATAATATAAACATATCCAATATTAGTTTAGTTTATTGATTTAGGGGCAAAAAATACATTTGTTTTCCTATTTGAATTTTAAAAATCTTGGTTATGTTAGTAAGCACATTCTGCTGCAGCTCGCCTTCAATCCGCATAGAACTATTTGTCATAATATTAATGTTACTGTCATTAGTAAACAACCTACGCGCTTCTATTGGGTAACCAAAAACGACATATATCCGAAATCAGTTTCGGATCCGAATCTGATTACGTTTCGGATCCGGATGAGATTTAAATGCGGATAAAAAACGGATCCGTTTTTAAAAAGGAAGTTCAAACGAAATCGGACCCGATCCGGAATCCGATTCGAATAAAATGTACCCAGAATCGGATCCGAAACTGATCCGGATGGCACACTGGGATGCTACCCAGTAGGAAGTGTCTGCAAGACATCCTCAAGGATAGGTGCATGATCATAGTAAATCGTTGATGACATTTAGGGGACCGTCCATACAAATCGTCGACGAAATTTTCATACAAGTGTCCGCTTTGTCATGCAGGACGTGATGAGCGACAATGTCGGTCAAATTTTCGTTGATGCCTATACAAGACCTGTCGCCTAAACAATCATGCACGACCTGATTGGTGAAAATGTCGGTCAAATTGTCATTGATTCCTATGTATGTCTTGAATTGTCATTCAAGGCCTTTTAGTATGACTGTATATACATTGGTGCCATTTTAAAAGATGGATTTTTAGCTGTTTTTTAGCTTTTTATTGGTATGACTAATTGTTAATACTTTTGGGAAACTACTGACCAAGAGCGAAGTGAAGGATATCAACTTTTATACGGCGTTTCACCTTCATTCGATTTTCAAACTATAAAATTGCTGATGTTTACTCGTCATTTTAATACGTCAGACTCCATTTTTGTTCCTTTGATTTTGTTGAATGTGTTTGATGCACGACAACATTAGTATTTTGTCGGTGAGCTTGTCGTCAACCGAGTGATTTGACGACAAGTACATACATTTTTCACATTTTCTCTTGAGGATAGAGTTAACGACAAAGTCGTGTATGATGGAACTTCCTACTGGGTATATTTAAGTAGCCTATAACCATCCTCGGAAGATTGCCTTTCTAATGAAACCGGTTTGTTGCACATCGGTTGTATGGTTTTAAAGTCTATAGCGGTCATAGGTAGAAACAAAAGTTTACTTTTATATGTATTCTAGCTGACCGGGAAAACTTCGTTCTGCCTAAAGAAGTATTGACTTAAATGTAAATTTTTTTGGGTGGATTAAATCTTCAGGTGCGTTAGTTTCTTTTGATATTCGCATCGAAACTTAACAAAAAGTTAAGTATATAAACTAACATATTTTTTAAATGATAAACACTTATTGCAATGCTTTTGATAATACAACGTTGTTAGGAGAACGAAAGGAGTGCACATATGTTAATTATGCAACAAAAAGCTGTGCATGTGAAAAACATGGATTTTCCGAATTCAAACCGCAAACTTGAATAGACTGTCCTTCAGCTTTATTGATTGTTATTGCAAATTCTAACCGAACTGGAAACAGTAATCATTTGAAATCAAACGGATTCCCGGTCATTTTTAATTCCCGGTTTCCCGGGAAATTCGTACGGGATTCCCGGAAAATTAAAACACCTTTGGCAGAGCAAATTTTAGAAGCTTTAAAGAAGCGAATTGAAGAAAGAATGGGCAAGCGACTTTATACTTTAGTGAAATAAAGATCCAACAGTGATAAGAATTCTAATAACTTTTTTCAAACTGCTTCAAAACAAAATGTGATCGCGTATGCTGAACAAATTTATACTCAACTTTTTAAAGAAGACGTTATCGACAAAGCTCTGGAATCGGACGAAATTCCTATTTGTGACATTAATACCGAAAGACCATTTGAGGATATTTTAACCGATGCCATAAAAAATTCAAATGTTGCATCAAGTAATAGACTACTTAATAACTCGATAATAAAGGATTTATAATTTTACGAAGCAAGTGGAAAAACAAGGAAAATGTCACCATTTTATTGAATGCTCTTTTGACAATAAGGTCAACATCAGTTGAAAGCGAGAGAATATTTTCAACAACAGGGCAATTTGTAAATAAAATTAGAAACAGACTGTCTGATGAAACCATTAACGCTCTTTCGGTTTTAAGAACGTATTTTCAAAATGACTTTTATTGTTTAACTAATATTTTTATATATTTATACATTAAAACCAGTACAGAAATTTCAGTCAGATAAACTGACTGATAAATACCATCACCCACTATAAGATATTGTTTAAGTCTTGAGTTATTGAAATTAACTGATTTGTAATTGAAACGAGGTAGAAAGTTTCAGTCGGGCAACCCGACTTACATATACCCGTACCCTCAGTAAAACAAATAATTTTCTATTTTATTTATATTATTACTCGATTTCTAAAGTGGGCGGAGTGGTACATTTGTATGGGAGGTACGAGAAGGGGTGTGTATAGGCTTCTAGATTTATTCTCCATAACTTTATCCTGTTATAGCTCTACTAAATACAGAATTTGGGTACGATCACGTTTGATTTATTGATATTATTCCTCCATCTCTATAGTGGGAGGAAAGGTAGATTTGTATGGTAGGTACCAGAAGGGGCGTGGCTAGGCTTTCAAAAACGTTTCCAAAACTTTATCCTGTTATAGCTTTACCAACTACAGAATTTGGGGATGATCCCGTTGGGTGTATTGGTGTTATTACTCGATTTCTAAAGTAGGCGGAATGATGTATTTGTATGGGAGGTACCAGAAGGGGCGGGGCCATGTAGCCCATTTGCAATACCGTAAGTAGTTTTGAAGAAATAATAACTCGTGCAAAATTTCAAAACATTTGGTTACGTCTTTCGAAAGTTATCGTGCGAACCAGCCGGACAGCCAGACAGACGGACATGGCTCAAACGACTTAAAAAGTCATGAATCGAATTTGGTTCAAAGAAACCTAGGGTCTAAAGTGACTCCTTCTATGTGTTACACTTTTGGGTCGCATCAAATGATATATACCCTCATCCCTAAGGATGATAGTGAATGTTTTTGGTTTACTTGCAGCTCATCTCATAAATTAACAAATAAATATATATGTACCAGTGATCTACGGCGATAGGAGTTTTCGCCACTACTGGTGTACTCGCTGTTTATGCGGCTGCGGTAACAAACTGCTTGGATATTTTTGTGCCTTTTGTTATATTGTTTTCTTTTACCGGAATAGTTTGCCACCGCATCAAAAAACCATGAACCAAAAAATTATTCTTTGTTGTGTGAGCTTTTTCTATGGTGGTGGTTAAGCACGACGACGAAGAAACACAAACAAAAATATTACGAAGAAGAATACGACGCCGGTGCGATCGCCATCAACATACTAACCGCCTCGCTGTCGATTTGTTACGTTTTTTTTGCTTATGTTTTGGCGACAAATGTTAAAACTAGTTTATTAGGCCGACAAATTTCCAACAGAAACAAAAGAGTTTTAAAATGTCAGATCATACATTTGTTTTAGACAAAACTATTGAACTTTTTCATTGCATTTTCCTGACCTATAAAGAATGTCTCCAAAAAATAAGCAAAAAAGAAAACGGTACAAATCCACAGCGAGACGGTTAGTATGTTGGTGGCGATCGCACCGACGTCGTATTCTTCTTCGTAATATTTTTGTTTGTGTTTCTTCGTTGTTGTGCTAAACCACCACCATAAAACAAACACACACAACAAAGCGTCACATTTTTGTTTTTGGTTTTTTTGATACGATGCTAAACTATTGCAACAAAAAAAGTAAACACAAAAAAGAGCTTTACTCCACCGCATCAGTTTTCGTTCGATATTTCGAACACTTGCGTATGAAAAATACAAGTACGGACGCGGTGCACCGGCGGTTGCGGTATATCGGTGTTGACCTCTGATATGTACATACTGCAGAATTGAAAATTCCCGGGAATACCCGGGAAAGGCAAAAATTTTTCCCGGTTTCCCGGGAAACGAAAAGTCCGGAATAAGAGAAACTCTAAGGATAACTCAATCATGTATTGTTCCTTAAATCCTATTATGCGCGATCAAGGTGTTCAAAAAAGTTTTTGTGTGCCATACACACTCACTCCTTATTATGATTTGGCATGTTTGCAACATTTTTTATCTCGATATTAGAAAATTGCAATTTATTGTGGTATTCTGCAACATCCAAAAGAGTTGCACAATACAGGAGGATGCAGTAGCCAACGGGATATGTTTTGCGATCAAATTTTCCAAAATCAACAATAATAAAACCCATCGGTGCGCCAAGGAAATATAACCCTCCAAAATCATTCGTAATTGCTTAAAGTGCGCTATTGTATGCCAATCGCCGCTCTAGTTGAAATAGATGCAGATTTGAGAAATGTTTCAATTCGTGAGTATTCGATTGTTTTCTGCCGTAGATCTCGGTCAAATTAGCTCCTATGGGCGGGGCCACGTCTAACAATCGTATCCCGCCAGTTTTTGACCTGATCGTATTGCTTGGGGTTAAATGGTTCGGCCACACCTCAAGAACATCGGTTGAATGCTATAGCATCCACTAATCTTTAAACAAGCTCAATTAAAATTTTATATACACAAATGTATCATTTGTCGGTGCCATTTGAAAATTTAAATATTGACAAATTTAAACGTTGCGATATTAAAAATTCCACAAAAAAAAAATTTTTTATTGGGAAAATCGAAAATAAACTGAATAAATGGACCAAATGTGCCAAATGCAATGTTTAAGTAGCCTATAACCATCCTGGTAAGATTGCCTTTGCAATGAAACCAATTTGTTGCACATTGCTTGGATAGTCTTAAAGTCTATACTTAATCTTAAGTGAGTTCTATGCGTAACGAAAGATGACTGACCTTCGCTGTTAGTTATCGAAAAATCGTTGGCACAAATTTTTGTCCTTACAAATCGACCCGCCCCAAATTTATATGGGTTCAAGTCATAGTTTTAAAATTTGAAGTAGAAATAATATCAACATTTTATGTGAGTGACATCAATTCTGTTTTGTCCCCGCATTGTGTAATCTTTATACATGCCAAAACTGTTCGCGCGCACAGCTTTTGTCAAAGCAGTTTCTTTATTTGTATTTAAGAAAACAGTAGCTATAGATTGGCGTTGAATTTAGAAGCGTGGTACAGAAACGTATTTATTGCAGAGGCCTTTTGCGACAAACTAAAATGTTTGCTTCATCTTAAGGATTTATTGAAATACACTTAGAAACATGTGGAGAATATAAAATTTTTTGTATAATGTGTAAAACGTGCTTAAAATATTGAATCTACATATGTAAAAGTGAACATTTGTTTCTACCTATGACCGCTAGAGACTTTAAAACGATTCAACCGATGTGCAACAAAGAGGTTTCATTAGAAAGTCATTCTACCGAGGATGGTTAAAGGCTTTTTTAAGATTGCACAGACACATTTGAGCCATTTATTGAATCGATTTTAAATTTTTCCCATACAAAAATTATCCAAAATTGTGAACGTTTATATATTAACATATTAAATGGCACCGACAAATGATACATTTATGTATATATGTAAATTCTAAGCTTAAAGGATGCTATAGAATTCAACCGATGTTCTTGAGGTGTGGTCTATGAAATGGCTCTATGAAATAAGGCCCCAAGAAATAAGGCCCCAAAACAAAAATGAAATAAAGCCCCAAAAATGGGGTTATATTTCGTTATGAAACAAAGCCCCAATATCAAGAATGAAATAAGACCCCAACTAAATGCAAAAACACCCCAATTCATAAATGAAATAATGCCCCATTTTTGGGGCAAGCCTTTCAAGTAATAAAAAGGCTAGGTACGTGTGGTAGGGGTAGTAGAAGTTTGTTTATTGACTTTGAAAAATGACAGAGAGAAAGTTGCGAGACTGATTATGGCAGAGAATGACAGTTGCAAGGCTGACTTCGACGTATGCGGCGGGGGGCGTGCCCCCCACCGCATTCGTCTTTTAATAATGCTAGAGAGTAAAAGATGCCAAGTTGACTACGACGTATGCGGCGGGGGGCGTGCCCCCCACCGCATTCGTCTTTTAATAATGTCAGAGAATAAGAGTTGCGAGATTAGGGCATTATTTCATTTTCGAAATTTGGGGCTTTATTTCATACCGAAATAAGGCCCCAAAACAAAAATGAAATAAAGTCCCAAAAAAATGAAATAACACCGCAAATTTCACTGTTGTTGTTTTCTGAACAAATTTTTGGGGCTTTATTTCATTTTTGTTTTGGGGCCTTATTTCTTGGGGCCTTATTTCATAGAGCCCTATGAAATATTTCTCAAATCTGCACTTTCCAAAAATGCAAATTGTCTTACTCTTAGAATAAAAAAAAACTTAATTTCCCTTTACACCCCATGAATGAGGTATGGAATAAATTATCGCGTTGTTGTGAATTAACACGCTTTCTATTTCAGATTTACAACAAACGGCACCCATTTGTTTATAACGAATGCGAACGTCACTGTTTGAGAAGCTTTTACTAGACATACCGATTGACTCGACACTTATACTGCGATGTTGCTGTCGGTCCTTTACAATAAGTGACTTTGAATTAGGTGTGGATGCAATATGATCAGGTCAAAAACTGGCGAGATTAGATAATTAGGCATGGCCTCGCCCGTTGGAGCTAATTTATTAAAGTGCTGTATCTGAAGTACTAGATTAGTAGTCATAAAATAACTTGAACTAATGTGCGAATGGTCATAAAATTTGGTGTGGATTCAATTAAGTGCAGTATACGTGTTCTAAAGAAAAAGGGCCGGATTTGAATTTTGGTGTGGAATAAACACCAATATGCGTGATCAAGCCAAAAACAGGTGGTCCTGCCAAACGCAATAGCTGGATACTATAGCACCAATCGTCTTGATATTTCGACGGAAAAAATTCGAATACTCACGAATTGAAATATTTCTCAAATCTGCATCTATTACAGGTAGAGCAACGAACTGCAATACAACACTGTAATATAAGCAATTACAAATAAGTGTGGAGGATTTTATCCTGGATGTACCCATCGGTTTTGATATCGTTGATTTTGGCAAATCTTTCGACGTTGCAAAATAGCGCGCAACAAATTGAATTTTTCTGACAACCCCACATGTAATATCAAGAAAAAAAGTTGCAAACATGTCAAATCATAGAGAGGGTTGAGTGTAATATGGCACACAAAAAATTGTTGGAGCAAAACATGATTGAGTCATTCTTTTAAATTAATTTAACCAGAAAATATAAGGGAACCGATGTATGTAATCGAATGATACCCGTGATTGCCGTTTGATTTCAAATGATTACTGTTTCCAGTTCGGTTAGAATTTGCAATAACAATCAAAAAGCTGAAGGACAGTCATTTCAAGTTTCCGGTTTGAATTTGGAAAATCCATGTTTTTCACATGAACAGTTTTTTGTTGCATGATTAACATATGTGCACTCCTTTGGTTCTCCCAACAACGTTGTATTATCAAAAGCATTGCAGTAAATGTCTATCATTAAAAAAATATGATGCTTTAATATTTTACTTTTTTGTTAAGTTTCGATGTGAATATTAAAATAAACTAACGCACCCGATGATTTATTCCACCCAAAAAAGTTACATTTAAGTCAATACTTCTTTAAGCAGAACGAAGTTTGCCCAGTCAGGTAATGTAAAACATTTTAAAAATGGTGGTCTAAAGCCCTTCCAATGAAACGCAAAAAGAATTACGTTAATACCTAATACCTTTTCTCTATTTTGGACATGTATGTTTAATATATATACTAGTTTTTTTGATGATTAGAGGCGGCAAATATATTAGAGGGTGCATTCCATTTTATGCAACAAAGATATAAAAGGTCCGTAAAGTATAAAGTTTTGACTTTTCATTAATGTGCCAAAAATATTGGTGGACTTGCCGTAAGTAATTCTTTTGATTGTAATGTATTTGGAGGGATTTCAGGGGTCTAAAATATCTTCAAATGGCTGTGAAATGACCATATATTAAATGTGTACAACGTACCTTCAATAATGTTATGTAGTATTCAAAATATCACAGATTACACTTAGAGCAGAGCCTTTGATGGCAAATAAAAAATTCTCTGGAGATGAAAGTACCAATATATTCGCCTAAAGTCGACTATGATGGCACTTCTTTTTTCTGGTTGATAATTTTTATCACGGAGTCTCTATAGATTGCCATAGCATTGACATAAATATCGGTTAATCGCGAAAAAAAACATGAAATGAATTTTTACTCAAATTTTTACAGCGGAAAAATGATGTGCATATATTTTTTTAAGCACTTCACTACTTGACATATTTTTATGTCTAACATCTCAAATTTTACACCGAAAAAGGGTGGTTTTCAGTCATATTCACCCATCGAAATAACGATTTTGTGAGTGATGTCCCAAGCTCTTATAAAAGTTACGCCAGCTTGATATATATCAAAATGTTGGTAATGCTTAGTACAGTAGTTTTGACTTAACTGCCACTCTTAAAGCTGCCAATTTGAGATACCTGCCAAAAACCACAAAATTTCACTCTTGTCTTCAATTTCGTATGAAATTTACTTGTTTAAGTGCCAATTTTTTGTGCCAATTTAAGTTAACAGCCACAAATATTTGGAATTATTATCCCATATTCATTGATAATTATTCATTTAACAGCCACAATTTCTTATGTATGTAGTTTGTTTTTGTTAGAATGCTCGCAGCCTTTCTATTGAGGATGAAGACATTGAAGATGAAGGAGACAATGAATAAGATAACATCCCATTCAAAATTCAATCGACTAAGGCCGCATTAGAAGCTTTGAATGTCCTTCAAAAATATTGTATGCACCACGAGATTGATATCATTTCAGAAACTATAGAGGATCATATCCTAAAAGGGTCTACAAAAGCTTTTTAACAAACTTCAATCACAGAATATTTTTCTTAAATGTTACTTTTTAATTACCTTTTACCTTAAAAATTTATTTGCAAAGACTGAAATAATTTGTTAATTTGTTTTGATTTATATTATTTTTCCTTAAGTGCCTTTATGTTGTTTTATTAATAAATAATAAATGAAAAGAATATTTTTATTAATTTTTTTTTTTGAAGTTTTGGTTGTGGAAATAGGGAATGTGTGAATCGCACTTGTGGGCCACTTCTGTGGCAGGTAAACGAATCAGGTAACTGTCAATTTTTGGCAGTTAAAAAATTTAACTTAAGTGTCATTTTGACTTACCTGCCACAAAATGCGTGCAAAACACGGTGTGGCAGTTAAGTCTAAAATACTGTACTACGAACTGTCATATTCAGTTTCTCCATCGGTCGAGGTACACGATTTTCCAATCCAAAACAAAAAAGTGCCAAAAAAACCCGTCTTCAATTTTTGACGGTCAATAAAACCTACCTGGGACTATACGTAATTTTTCTATATTAGAGGTTTGTATTACTAAGTGTAATCTGTAGTATTTTTCTACGATGAAACACACGTATACAAACGAAGGAAATTTTTTAAAAAACTAGAAATCTTAAAGCCTTTTTTCACATTTTTTAATTATGAGTTGCTGAAAATTTGACAACTTCGTTCTAACTTCGATGCAAATTCAATAATAGCATTATTTTAGACTCTACCACTTACGCAACACTAAAGGATGTAGGTCGTCTTCACGAGTTTTTAAAGAATTTGACTTTGTGCCATATATCACATAACTACAAGTATAATATAACTTACACAAAATGTTTAGGGGAAACGGTGAACTGATTCCTTCACCTTCGGTGTTAAATCCGGCACATGTATAATTTCCTGCCGAAAAGCGAGTCACTCCTTGTAGCACTAACGAGTGATTACTTACTATCACGCCTTGTGATATATTTCGAGGCAGAGTCATCCCCTGAAACAGAATAATTATAATAATTGTAGTACAGTTTTTTTGTATATATTACGTATATATAAATGATAATACGACATCTTTTAAATAATACAATGCATATCGGATAAAATTAAAAAAACATTTGCATATAAGCAACCCAGTGGTTTTTATAAATTTTTTTATAAATTTAAATCCGTGATTTTTGCACAAAAAATTTGTTTATTAATTTTTAAATGCCTCTACCATCAAAAGTATTCTACCAATATTAAAAGCTTGTATAGAAAGGTTTTAGGGGAGCACATTACCATTAATTGGAGACTCTTGTTCCAATTGTTGGACGCGTTTACGAATTATTTTCCAATAAGCTGATGCATCTCATAAAATTTGCAAATTAATTCAAAAATTCATATCTTGAAAACTAATCAGAGGAAACTTTTTTAAATTATTAAATTATTAACTTATTTACAAATAAGTTGTATCTATTTTATATAAATCATCAAAAAAGTTGAAGTTTACAAAAAGCTATTCGTAGTGTCCAAATGTTCTTGTCCAGAAAATGGTTCTCCTTTATTTACCCGAGATTCAACTGAATGAAGTTTTCTGCATGTAAACAAAGCAACAAATGTTTCTCCTTCTCATTTGCTTTTCAATTTTTATTTTCAACAAAGATAAATAATATTTAAGTTCAATATTTTTTTCAACTTTAGAGTTGAAAATCTTTTCGAACAATGTTCTTTTCAAATTAAAACAAATATACATTTATTTTAGGTTGCTTATATATTCAGTTTTTAACCGATGTTTTGTTTCGGTTTTTATTATCTTTATGACAGAAAATGATCGCTCTGCGGCTGCACTGCTATGTAGCAAAATACCCAATTTGCAAAAATATCGACTTAAATTATTAAATTACAATTTGTTAAACATATTATTTTCTCCGCGCAAAGTTTTCCAACCTCGGATTATATTCCCTTCAAATATTTTTTTAACCTATACAAAATAAACGATCGCCACTCACTATTCAATGTTTCTTCACAATACCTAGGGGATGGAAATGCTTTTAACAATGGTAAAATTGTTGGCATATCATTAGACTAAATTCTAACAGTTTTAATTATTGGTTACTACAGACATCTTTTTTTTAGTTCATCACACACATTATATAATAACACAGTGCAACACATAAATTGGTGCCGCCTTCGTACCCAGCTATTTTTAAAGTATATACCGATACTAAAAAAATCCCCAAAGGATTTGGCCCCATTACATCGAAACATTTTTTTATGGATACTCCAATATTTTCACCGCCATACGATTTTTTGACCATTTTTAGGGAGTCCATATTTCATAAACTGTTCGGAATTTTTTCTTTTCGTCTTCGGCAAAGTTGTAGATCTAAACCAGAGCAAAAAAAGTCTCAAATAGACCGACCGAAAAAAATTGCATCTAGTGCATAAAAATTTTAAAAATATGAGAAAAAAGACTATTTTTTCATGATATTTTCACCATAAAATTATGATTATAACAAGTAATATTCCACATAATTCATACGCAACGGAGTACAACGAAATAAATTTTGTGTGGAAAACATAATGAAAAAATATCCTTTTTTCCCATATTTTTGCAATTTTCATGCACTGGATGCAATTTTTTTGGGTCGGTCCGTTTGAGACTTTTTTTGCTCTGGTTTAGATCTACAACTTTGCCGAAGTAGAAAGGAAAGAATTCCGAACAGTTTATGAAATATGGACTCTGTAAAAATGATAAAAAAAATTGTGTTGGGGTGAAAATATTGGAGTATCCATAAAAAAATGTTTCGATGTAATGGGGCCAAATCCTTTGGGGATTTTTTTAGTCTCGGTATATACTTCAAAAATATCTGGGTACGAAGGCGGCACCAGACGATGACCTTAGAAATGTTGCACTGTGTAATTAAGTAAAACTTTTTACTGATAATGCGTTTCTAAAAAGTCATTACATTTTAATCCAAAATACATTGAAAAAAATTACAATTAATGAGGGTGATGCAAAGAATACTCACTGCAAAAAAAAGTTTCCACAGAAAAAAAATCAGTAGATTTCAGGCCTTGTGCATTAGAATCAGTAGATTGTAAAATTTACAAAAATAATCTGTAGAATCTACCGAATATTGGTAGAAGTGTGCACATTGATAACGGATCTGCAGTACGTTTTAAATTGTTTTAGCGTGACCCCACTTGTTTTTAAATGTTACTCTTTTTTCATTGATGATAAGTCCAATTATGTCAAAAACGTATTTGTAAACATTAATTTTTAAGTAGAAATGTAATTTTTATTGATCCAAACTGCAAAAAGTTCCTGTTGCGTTATCGGCATATTTACTAAAAATTTTTATAGAAAATCCCTTTGCAGCCAATTTCTTCGCCAGTTGTACTATACAAGTTAGGCTTAAAATATAAAAAAACCCGGTTACAAAACCCTTTTCCGAAAGTGCTGCAAATGAAGAAAAAGTCGATTCGAATGTTTTAAGTTGTAGCGGTATATTAATAACAGTAATTATTGGTCCAACTCATTAATTTTACTTACCATTTCTCAGTAAAAGTAGTAAGACTTGATACTTTTTTCCGTTTTGGATTTTTTAAATGGAATTTTTTCGGCAATTTTTTTTTATTTTTTTTTCATAAATTTATTTAAAAATGCAATACTGTTGATTATGCGGAGAAATTATACGTGAACTAAAGGAATTTCAATGCCTTAATTTCGGATTTATGTTTCATCAAAATGGACTAGCCGTTTCATCAAATAGACTAGACGTGGCTGTAGGAGCTTAAAAACTTTAAGCCCAAAGTGGCATGCGCTAACATACTCCAATCGTGCTCAAACTTTGGATATTCTAAAATCTGCAAAGACTTGTAATTTTTGGAGGGTAGCACCGACAGAACTCAAAACATCGATTTTTACAACAACCCTAGTGTGTATGCCTGATCTGCACTGTTATAAATTAGTTTCCATCGTTTAAAAATATTTTTCTATTGTTTGATTAAGAGTATTTACATAAGTACATATTGATGGCATCTTATATACTTTACACGTTTTAGACCAACGAACTGCCACGTAAATCCAGGAAAGTTTTTTTCAAATAGAATTTTGATCCCAAAAGAATTCTCTATGAAAAGAATCCTTTTTTACGTTTTTAGTTAATTTTGGCGTATATTTAAAAAGTTTTATTTCAATGAACAAAATCA
Organism: Muscina levida; assembly: GCA_964034835.1. Classification (NCBI taxonomy): domain Eukaryota; kingdom Metazoa; phylum Arthropoda; class Insecta; order Diptera; family Muscidae; genus Muscina; species Muscina levida. The sequence continues at coordinate 73,409,342 of OZ035880.1, forward strand.
TTAAAAAAACATGTCCCACTCGTTCAACAATACTGTATTAACTCGAAAATTTTTTTATTTTATATTTTTGGTAAAAAAAAAACAGTACATAACACTTATGTCTTCCTATGGTTAAAATTCCCCATTGTTCTGACCACTCTTTCTTAATAAAATTACATGTTGAGACCTTTTTGCTGCTGAAATGGTTTATTTTTGTTAATCAAGAAAACAAAATTATTTTGAGTTATTTGATGTGATTGGCCTTAACAAAAAACACTGTTCGACAGGGGGTTTTTTTTATGTTTCATTATGTGTTTTTAAGAGTTTTTTACATAGCAAATTCAGAAACGTAATCAGGCACAGTTTTTTGGTTATTTGAAAATAAGTTATGTTTTCCTTTCAAAATTTGTATAGAGGCGATTGGTAAAAAATTTAGTAGAAACAGGTGGCAATATCAGCAACATGCTTGTTCGGCTGCAATTATCGACCTAATGTATTTTATAATCACCAGGGCAACCGGAAATATGCCCTAAAAATCGTGTTTTATGCGCATAAAATATGACCTAAAAATTGGCAAATCATGCCCTTAAAATCATAAAATATGATCTTAAAATGAAAAAATCATGCTCTAAAAAATTATTCACACAATTTTTTTTCATATAAATTATAAAAATTTTTATTTTAAGTAAAAAAAAACAGCTTAAAAATTAAAAAAAAACTTTTTAAACAAAACTATATTATTTTAAATTTAGTCTTTGTAAGTATTTTTGGTAAATTTATATTTGCATTTCATAACTTAAATCTACCTATATATCATTTTATGACATATTTCTATTTTAGTCTATTAGTTAAGGAACAATATAATCAAACAAAATATCATGAATTCATTTAACATTAAAGTAACAAAAATCTTAAACTTTGTTTTCTAAGTATCACGGTAAAATGCTCCACATTTTTTTTTTTGAGATTGAGAAAAATTATCGAACAAAAAAAATTTATCTATTTAAGTTAAATGTTTTTGTACATTGAGAACGATCTTTCAACATCCACAGATGTAATTGAAGCGAATTTAAGGGGCAGTATTTCCTTTACATAGTATTTTGATGTTAATGTTGGTGCAGATCCACACAATTCTTTACAAATACTTTTCATTACTTCCAAGCCAGCGTGTTTTCTGGTAATTTGATACAAGTTTTTTACTATTAAATTAATATGTAAATCAGGTAGATTATCAATTAATTTAATAGTGTCTTCAATCACCTGAACTTGTTCAATTAGCTAAGGACCTGATGTGATTTGAAGCAATATAAATCAAGTCAGAACTAGTATGGGGGTCTGTCAAGACATTCTTTGCAGTTTTAATGGATTGTGCATCTTCATCGTTTAATGCACTTAGGACATTTAAAATGTCTTCATAACTGTTGGCATAGCAATTAACTGCTTCAAGCCATGTTTTCCATCGTGTTGGTATAGGTTCTGGAGGTAATGGAAGGTCTGTAAACATTTGTTTTAAAAGTTCCACTCTATATGGAACTTTTAAAAATACCTTCTTCACATTAGCAATATCTTCATTTATGTTTTCATATAAATTCCTCATACATTCACACAATCGATGGAAACCATGGGCAAATCATGTCACATGCGTCACTTTCGGATAAAATGCCACTATAGCTTTTGCAGCCTTTACTATGTATGGAGCTGCATCTGTCACAAAAAGCAAACCCTTATTCATATTGAAGTTGACGTCCAGATTAGTCCTTTCCAAGGCTGCTGTTTGTAGTAAAAACTTCTCACTTGCAATTTCCCTGTCTGAACTTAATACGCCTGCTATAACGTTTGCCACATTTCTGCCTGTTGAATCTATAGTTTCATCGATTGGGATCTATATAAATTAATTTTTTAGTTTTGTTCGTATATTGTCCATGCAGTTGTTGTCTACATTTTTTAAATGTTTAGTTCGGAGAATTCTTTCGGATGGTAGTCCGTGTATTCCCCAAATAGTGTTCTTATATATTGATTCTCATTTTGTAAAGTGGAATGTCAGCAGACACAAAAGCTCGGTACAGTTTTTCCTGAAAATCGTGTTCTTTGAGAGTCTACCGGAACATTACGCCAAAAATAATTGTTTGGTCTGCTTATTTTCACTTCTTTGACTTAGTTGAATGAATATGTTTGCCGTTCCTTCACTTGTTCTACATGTTGCTTCACTTGAAATCTGCGATCTACTGCCACCATCAGCTCGTAAGTCAGGAAACTCTTCTACAAGCGCGTTTAGTTTTGCTGCTTTTGTCGGTTTAGCTTTAGGCATTATGGCCAGGATCAAAATCGGTGGTTGTTAAAAAACACTTCTTTTTAATGTTTTGTTTATTTATTGAATAAAATCGCTCGCAAAAACAAGATTTATTAACGTTTAACAGTTTTGTAAAACAGTTTTGTAACAGAGTTACAAAAATACAGTAGTATTAGTAGTCGGGAAACATGTAGCAGATTTGGCTGATACATTTTAAAAAAGGAAAGATGCAAAGACCTTGCTTTTACGAACAAAAAAATTAATGCGAAAAACATTAAATATGCTTAAAAAGGGATATTTTTTAAAAAAATCTGCCCTAAAAAATATAAAATAAGCTTAAGGAGGATTTTTTTAAAAGTATACTCCCAAAATCTAAATATGTTGAAATATGAAATATACCAAAATATGCCCTAACAAATAGGTCTCAAAACACTTGTAGGACCATGAAACATGTAAATACCTATTTCCGGTTGCCCTGATAATCACCTTATTCTCTTATAAATATTCTTCTAAAAGTACATTTTTTGCCTTCTCATTTGGATTTCTTTTATCAATGCTGCAGCGACGTGTCCGATGAATATGGTGAAAGGTTCCACAAAGACATTCTAACTTTAGAAAAGCAATTCGAAGGAAAATAGATGTCTACTATGCTCGCTGACTGCTGCTGGAATAAATATATATACAGTATTTTTCGGTTAATTGACCCTACGGTTAATTGGTTTCCACGCTTAATTGAACCACATGATCGGGCAAAAAAAAAAACACATGTAAATTTCCTCGGATAATTGAAGCCGGTTAATTGATTTTCCCGCTTAATTGGTTCAAAATTAATGTCATCAAAAATAAATTTCCTCTTACTTTTACCCGGTTAATTGCATTATTATTGAAAAAAAGTCTGGCATTTTTCCACATACATATTTGACATCATTTGTGAAAAACACTGGGTGGCATCTCTACTATGTATGTAATTAAAAACATATGTTTATTGCTAAGGAAAAACCGTGAGAAAGCGTAAGTGTTTAATTTGTATTTGACAATTTCTGTAATTGAACAAACTGTCCAATTAAACGGGATTCTTGTAATTGAACGAATTGTTCAATTAAGCCGGTATCGGCTAATTGGTTCCCCGGTTAATTGAACAAAAAGTTGTGCAAATTTTGATGTGCAATTAACCGAAAAATACTGTATTTCAAATAAATATTTGCTGTTGAAGAGAGCGGACGTTTTTCTTAAAGCTCTGGAAATTATTAAATTTTTCACTAAATTAACGAATAGTTTAAAACATTATATTGAATTTTTTGATGTGTTTTTGAACATTTTTTGTGCCGCAGTGTAATTGTTTTCAAATAACAATCAACAAACGTATAGACGCAGTAAAATTTACTGAGTAAATTTATCTGCAGCACAAGACATTTCACACAAAAAGAAAAGAACAAAAAACAAACTCAAAAATATACAAAACAATTCTCGCGCAACCGTAATCACATAAACCGTGCAAAACAACAACAACAATGTCAGCGCCCAAAAAATTAAGAGTTGAAATGCATTACTCTGTTTGTGATAGAAGCATTAACACTCCAAGATTATCGGACTCCCCTCTACGTCTCCTTCAAATGGTAGACAAACGTATTGAGAGACAAACTGAAACAATCAAGGAAATGCTAAAAGAGATGTTGAAAGAGAGTGAGAACCGTCTCTTAAACGAGATCGATAAGAGACTGGGTGAAATGAGGATGGAGATAGCTAATGTCACTGAGAGTGTGAATAAACTCGAAACAGTGGCGGGCGAAATTGATGCATTGAAACGGGAAATAAATGAGTTGAAGTTTCAATCATTAAAACAGGCAAATTCTATAGTTGCATGTGGTTTACGCTTGAATGGTGTACCCTACATACAAGGCGAAAACCTTAATGACTTTTTTGAAATGATTTGTAAGAAAATTAATATTTCAATACCACCTACGAAATTCATATTTCGTTTGCAAAACAAAAATAACAAAGCTAAAGAACACTCGCCGGATGCAGTTATAATTGTGAAATTAATGTCGCCATACGATAAAAATTATGTTTTGAAATCATTAAACCAATATAAGAAACATAATAAATGCAATCTCATGTTGGATATTCTTGGATTTAATGCTAACACACCATTTTATTTGAATGAGAATTTGACACACTTAAATTATCAAATTCTACAAAAGGCAGTTCGCTTGAAAAAAATAAATGTTATTCATTATGCATATACATTTCGAGGCATTGTTTATGTCAAGTGCACAGCTACTGATCAACCACTGTGCATTGACCACATCGAAGCTTTAAAACAGTTTTACCGTCCAAATGATGTCCCTATTGATGCAGTCTTATAGTCAGTATAATAATCAATATAATAATAAATTTCAAACACATTTCAGTTTTTTAATATCAAATGTCAAAATCGAACCAAGTTTTTATATAGATTTTCTTAAACATTATAATTGCTTTCCTACATTGAAATTTTATCATGACAATAAGTCTTACATTGCCGTAAAGCTACATTTTTTACTAATTGATTATGTCAAACGGAAATAACATTGCGGATAATTACAAAGACAATTTGTATCGAATGGTTCGTGTTCTGGGTAAAATCAAACGTGGGTTAAATATAGTTCACATCAATGCGCAAAGTTTGAAAACTAAAATTGACGAATTCAGATACATTTTTACAAATTCTGAAGTGGACGTAATTGCAGTGTCTGAAACTTGCTTTTTGCCAATACTACAGGACAATTTATTTTCGTTAGATGGTTATCGGCTTTACAGATCAGATAGAAGTAGCAATGGTGGTGGCGTCGCTCTATATATTCGAAGTGAGTTTGCCTGTAAAATAATTACAAAGTCACAATATGGAGACTGTTACGGCGGGGAAGAATAATAATTATCCAAACGTTGACAAAGCCCTTCGTTGCTTTGATTGTTGCGGGGGAAACAAACACGGTAGTGCGTTGTAGAGAATGACAACACACAACCAAAAGAACTAACCGCGAAGTTATTAACAAACGCAACAACAACATTACGCCAAATCTTGGTGGATTGAAATAAGTAGAAAAAGAGATCGCGCGAATAAATAATCTTTGAGAATACGTATTTATTACATTCACTCTCACGACAAAACAAATATCTCAACCTTACCTTGGTTTTCCGATAATTTGTTGTTTTAGGGTATAAAAATATCTTCGGGATTTTGGGTTGACTGCGAGTATTTAGTCTGCAAGAAATGTTTGGATAATATTATTCTTTTTGACGGGCGGCTCGTTATCCGGCTCGAAGGACCAAAAATGTTACGGCGGGGAAGAATAATAATTATCCAAACGTAGGGAGAAATAAAAACACAAGTAAATTATGAGTTTTTGAATTATATCGGGTTTTATTTTGTGGGTAGTACCTTCGGGTGGTTTGCTGGTAATAATCGTATAGTAAAACTCAAGTTTGACGTTTCTTTTTTCATACTTCGTTACAACAGATAGAGTTGATTTTTTAAGAAGTACATAAACTTACAAACTACTAGGCTGCCCAGCTAGACAGAGACGATATAGAATTTTTGTTTGTAGGAGTAAATTGTTCTAACAGAAAAATTCTATGCAGGTAGTCTATCGCCCCAATAAAAGAATTCGTTTTGACAAATTGTTTGAAAAGATTGAAAACTTGGCTATTCAATATACAGATATAATTATTTTGGGCGATTTTAATAACAATATTTTTGAGGAGTCACATTTACCAGCCATAATGCAAACATTTGGTATGTATTTAGTCAATACGGGTAATCCCACCCACTACACAAGCAATACCGAAACCTTGATTTATTTAATCTTTGTTAGTTCTAAGGAAAATGCTCTGTTATATGATCAGTTATCTGCTCATGCGTTTTAAAAACATGATCTATGTTTCCTAAATTATGATTGATGTACAGTTTGACCACACTGAGAAAATAGTGACATTTCGAGATTTCAATAAAATTGGTTCGAGACTTTTGTCTTATGAATATAGTTTAATTCCTTGGCAACACATTTATTACATGTCTTCCATTGACGACCAAGTGCTTTTTCTTCAAAATAATATAAATAGTTTATTTGATAAATGTGTGCCTTTAAAAAGTAAAAAAAAAAATCCTTAAATCAAAACGCATGGTTTGACAATGAACTGAAAACTCTTATTAAGATGACGCTTTTTCACTATGGAAGCGATTTAAGTTACCTGAGTTTCACCAAATTTACAAACAGGCAAGAAACATAGTAACCTTAAAAATAAAGATAAAAAAATAAACTATTATAAAGTAAAGTTTCAAAATGCTTTTAATGCTAAAGACACATGGAAACAACTAAGATCCATAGGAATAGGAAAGGATACATAGGCAATAGATGAGGAAATGGATATCGATCAAATCAACAAGACATTTGTTGACATACCTATGCAAGAATCCAACCCCAAATACTATTAACATGTTTCCAATCCAACTTCTGATATTTCCACCTTCGAATTTGCAAGTATTAACCAAAATGATGTAATCTTTTCAATAAAATCTATTAAATCTAATGCTGTTGGAACTGATGGTATTGACCCCCGAAAAAAAAATGGCACAATGTTATTTTATCAAACATTTTGCCATACATAGCAAATTGCACTTGTTAAGGTATCCGAGGACTTAAGATCTGATTTGGACCATAACATTATCTATTTTCTTGTGTTGCTTGACCACTCTAAAGCATTCGATACAGTGGATCATAAAATTCTGTATTTTAAGTTAGAAAAACTGTTTAATTTCTCTGAAAGAGCACTAATATTAATAAAATCTTACTTGACAATGAGATCGCAATCAAGTGTCCTGTAAAAATCGGTTGTCTACACCACTCTACAATTTACGTGGAGTACCACAAGGCTCTATATTGGGACCTCTGCTGTACTCAATTTACTGCAATGGTATTCCTGAGCAAGTACAATTTTGCAGAATTCACATGTATGCTGATGATGTTCAGCTTTATTTAAGTACCCATGTCGAAACAATGGCTGAGAGCGTTACACGCTTAAACAATGACTTGACAAATATTGGTGATTGGGCCAAAGCAAATGGGCTAACCCTAAACCCTTCAAAGTCAAAATGCATAGTAATACGCAATAACGCAGCCTTTGCTCCCACTAATTTAAGTATTGTGAAATCAGCTAAGAACCTGGGAGTAATTTTTAATAATTGACTACTATGGAATGATCATGTAACAGCGATCGGTAAAACGTATGGGGTATTGAGAAATGTTTATATTTACAAATATTTTACGCCTCCAAATCTAAGAATGCTACTAGCTAAAACATATCTGATTCCTAAACTTCTGTATTCATGTGAACTGTTCTGTAATTGTGATAGAGAGTCTATGTCCAGACTGCGTGTTGCGTTTAGTAGTATTGTAAGATATGTATTTGGTTTGGGAAGAAGAGATCATGTTTCTGTTTTTGCTAATCAAATATTTGGGGTTTCTTTCGAAACCTATCTTCAAATAAGGACTTTAATATTTTTACACAAAATTATTTACACCCGGAAACCTAAATACTTGTTTGATATTTTACGTTTCTCACGATCCAATAGAGGCAACCAATTGATACAAATAAGACACATTAGACGTATATCTGACCATCATTTCTTTGTCAATACAATTCGTCTTTGGAATAATCTCCCTAATAACACAAGGGAATAAGGTATTTGTTGTTTAAGAACTGAATATTGTTTTAAAGGTAATTTGGGACGCTGAATCCAAATCTGCACTTGGTTTTTTTGTATCAGCTCGACTTTTCGCGATATACCGTTATGTCCATAACTAAGGCACTTCCACTACATATATTTAAATAACTTGAAAACGGTTCACCATATTCAATTACAAAAAAAAACTTAAACTCGTCAACAAAATTATCTTTAATCCGTGCCTACATTGTTTTTAATTTGGCTTAGTAGTTTCAGAGATATCGTTGTAGTTTTAAAAAATAAAACAAAAAATTTACAAAAAAAAAAAAAAATTTTGTTTTTTAATAATTCATAAAAAAAAATAATGCAACACAAATCACAGTGTTTGTCTTAAAACATTTAGTTTAATATAGTGTGAATCAAATGAGCTTTATTTCATTAAAATATCTGCACAACTTTTGATTTTGTCAACAATTTACTGAGATAACTAAATTTACAAAAATCACGATTTCCATACAAAAATAACATTTATTAATATGTTTGTGAAAGTGTAACTCGAGCAAACCTTAACGGATCGTTATGAAAATTTATCAGTATTAATATTTTTCGAAACGAACTTATGGGATTGTAAATGGGCGGAATAGCCCCACCCCTTCTGGTACCTCCCATACAAAATTACCTATTTTTGGATAATTAATATATCTTCGATAGCTGCCAAACAGACTACCGGAGGATATTAAAATTTGGTCAGTTTATTTATCTTGCAAAAGTAGACAAACCCTAGAAAAACCGAAACCGTTGCCATACCCCTTCTGGTACCTCCCATACAAATGACCGAACTCACCCCAATAGTCTTACATACATATCTTTTTTGTAAGTACACTGAATTCAGTCAAACTATGCGGAAGTTTTACGGTTATGAAAATATAAATCAGGAATGAATTTGCACTATATCGGACCACCCCCTCTGGTACCTCCCATACAAAATTACCTATTTTTGGAAAATTAATATTTCTTCCTTAACTTCCAAATTGAAACCTGCCGATTAATTAAATTTGGTCTGTTAATTAATATTGTAATAGGAGGCAAAACTATAAATTAAACTATAAATAAATTTGAAAATTTGTCATGATTTTTAAAAATACAAAATTTTAATTTTTTTTGGGTAGAAACAAAAAATTGCGAAAAATCTGTTATTACCGAACTTAGCATAACTCATTCAATTTTCAATCGATTATTATGTACATACATGTTTTAGAAAGCTATCTTAATATGATATTCAATAAAGCTAATAAAAATAACAATTTGCCCCCAACCGATTAACTTTCAGCGTGAAGAAAATTAAAATGTGTAATTTTTTGTGTAATTTTTTTTTTTTTTTGAATAAAACAGCCATTACTCAGTCATTTTTTGTTTTTGTAATATTAAAAAATTTGATTTTTTTCAAAGGTAACAACGATATCTTTAAAAAAAAGAAAACAATTTTAAAATCCGGATTGTGAAAAAAAAATTATGATTTTTTGAACTATAATTTTTTGGAAAAAAGTCGAAAATACGATTAGTACCTGTAACTTAAAAATTCGAGCTGATGGAGAAAAATGGAGATTAGATTTGAAATCAGCGACCCCAAATTAGTAAAAAACAGCTATCGAATTCCAAACAACACTCAAAAAGTTCAATTTTGTTCCCTTGTGTAATATACAAATAATAAGTAGCGAAAGGCAATTTAAGACACATTTATACAGGCATTTTCAGCAATCTTAATTAAATTAAAAAATTTTATTAATATTTATAGATATATATTTTATTTTTATTTTTTATTCTAATTCATTTTTAATGTAAAATGTTTGCTTCTTATCTAAAACATATGTTTAATATCTTATATTTTGTTTTTTTTCTCGGTGTTTTTTGTTCTTCTCTTTTTATGTTATTAATGTTAGTTTTAAGTTTAATTATATGTTACTATTTTGTTTATTTTGTTTTTGCATTATTCAATGTATAATTATATATTTATCATAACCAACCATCTGTCCAACATAAATGTCCTGTACTTAATATAAGACTATGACATTTGTGCAGGAAATAACAATAAATAAATGAAATGAAATGAAATGAAAAAAATGAATATTTTAGGAGACTGCTAGGATATTCAGCATAAAATAAAGAAATAACATTATTAACTACTAAAAAATATATATTTGTTCTTCTTATTTTTCATGCTTTATGCTGTACTAGTATCGGTTATTGTATTTGAAACAGTTTCTGTTGGATCAAATAAAGTTTTAATTACATTTATGCAAAATGTATTTTAATGCAAAATAAAGAAAGGTGAAATAATTTAAATCCAAATTACTAAAAAACTATGCCTGATAAAAAAAATCTGAAAACATATTTAAAAATATGATATTAATAACCATAGGAATTACAATTCAGATACCCAGAAAAGTTATAAATAGTTTTTTTTTGTAGAACAGTGTAATTTTTTTTTCTATAAAGAGTAGTATTTTGAGTTAAGTTGTTATTCTAATAATAAAAGTTTATTTTAGACAGGTAGTATTTTAAGTTGCAAACGTTTGATTGATTTTTATAATCTGCAGGCAATAAACAAATAAAAAGGTTATGCGGTGCAGTACAATAATTCATGGGATTTCTAAATATTGTCGAACTTTTGTTAATGAAAACTTCTTTAAGCATTGAGAAAACAGTTTTATGTCTCTCCTGAAAACTTTGAAGATTTTGAGTTAATACAGTATTGTTGAAACATACAGGAATGTTTTTGCTAAATATCGAAAGTGAAAAATTTGTGAAAAAAAATTCAATTCTTCAGAGAAGATATAGTCCTCACGCCTGACTGCACAACCCTTTTGGGCAATAAGCGGAACTATATGCCACTTTTTGGCATATACATAATGTCCATGGACCTTTTGTCAATCTGGATTGAATAAAAAGTGTCTGATTTTTAGAATTTTAATAAAATGTAATTGAAATAGTGCATTTATGTTATAACCAGGTCAACCGGAAATATGCCCTAAAAATCGTGTTTTATGCGCATAAAATATGACCTGAAAAATGGCAAAATATGACCTAAAAATCAACAAAAACATGCCCTAAAAAATTAAAGTCATACAATTTTTTTCATATGAATTAGAAATATTATTATTAAAAATAAAAAAAACAATATTATTTTAAATTCAGACTTTGTTAGTAGTATTGGTAAATTTACATACACAAATGTTGAGTAAAATAAAATAGAAATAAATATTTTCGAGGAAATATTCCCCGGAAAATTTTAATGTAGGTCTCCGAAGTCATGAACTATCCCAAATCTATTTTTACACATGATTTATCATTTTCTTGTATTTGACACTTGACCAAAAAAATCTTACTTTAAACCATTAAACCAAATTTTTGACTTATTGGAGCAAAATGTAGTTTAGGGTTTTGTTACTGAAGTCAAATGCTATTGTTTTTGGTTTGGTTCACTCCCGAAAAAGTACGTTGCACTATTTGCCTGATTTTATTTTGGAACCTTTGACTCATAGAGGTTATTTGTCTTCGGTGACTCCTAGTGAAGTTTTCCGGAGAATATTTCTATAGAATATTCTAATCCTTGACCTCCGTACAAAGTTGACTTTTAAACAGTTTTTCAAAATTAGGCCAAAAATGTCGTATACGGGTGGGAGCTGGAGGGTTAAAATGTTCCGAGAAAATATTCCCCTGATTGTTTTAATATAGGTCTCCGAAGACTTGAAATACCCCAAACGTATTTTTATAGATGATTTTTCATATTCTTTGATTCGTCTTTTGACCAAAAAAATCAAACTTTAAACCACTGTAAAAAAATTTGCGACGTATTAGAGCAAAATGGAGTTTAGGGTTTTGTCTGACGTCGAATGCTATCGTTTGATATTGGTTAGGTTCACCCCCGAAAAAATGTGTTGCACTGTGTTATCTATCATTTTAAAAGTGTCTTCATTCACCTGAACTTGTTCAATAAGCGTAAGACCTGATGTTTGCAAATTTTTAATATGTTTTGCAATAAAACAGTAATTTGAAGCAATATAAATCAAGTCAGATCTAGTTTTGGGGTCTGTCAAGACATCCTTTGAAGTTTTAATGAATTGTGCATCCTCATCGTTTAATGCACTTAGGACCTATAAAATGTCTTCATTATTGTTGGCATAGTAGTTAACTGCTTCAAGCCATGTTACCTATCGTGTTGTTATAGCTTCTGGAGGTAATGGAAGGTCTGGAAACATTTGTTTAAAAATTTCCTATCTACATGGAGCTTTTAAAAATAACTTCTTCACATTAGCAATAGTTTTATTTACGTTTTCATAAAAATTCCTAATACATTCACACAATCGATGGACACCATGAGCAATACATGTCACATGCGTCACTTTCGGATAAAATGCCACTATAGCTTTTGCAGCCTTTACCATGTATGGAACTGCATCCGTCACAAAAAGCTAAACATTATTCATTTTGAAGTTGACGTCCAGATTTTTGATGGCGTCGTCCCACAGTCTAGCAATTGTTGAGTAATTAGCCCTTTCCAATGCTGCTGTATTTAGTAAAAATTTCTCACTTGCAATTACCTTAATACACCTGCTAAAATGTTTGCCACATTTCTGCCTGTTGCATCTACAGTTTCATCGATTGAAATCCATATAAATTGATTTTTTAGTTTTGCTATTATATTGTCCATGCAGTCGTTGTATAATATTTTTAAATGTTTAGTTCAAAAAACTGTTTCGGATGGCACTTGGTAGTCCGTGTATTCCTCAAATAGTGCTCTTATATTTTGATTTCTCATTTTGTAAAGTGGAAAGTCAGCAGACACAAAAGCTCGGCATAGTTATTCTTGAAAATCGTGTTCTTTTGAGAGTCTACCGGAACATTCTGACAAAAATAATTGTGTGGTCTGCTTATTTTCACTTTCTGCGATCTGCTGCAATAACTTTGCTGCAGATTTTAGAATAGAGGAATCCACCATCAGCTCGTAAGTCTGGAAACTTTTCTACAACCGCCTTTATATTTGCTGCTTTTATCGGATTACCTTTAGGCATTATGTCCAGGGTCGTAATCGGTGGTGGTTGAAAAGCACCTCTTTTTTATGTTTTGTTTACTTATTGAATAAGAAAGCGCGTAAAACGATTAATAAACGTTTAACATTTCACAGTTGTGTACAACATGATTTGGCTGTTACATTTTAAAAAACCAAAGTTGCTTAGACACTTGTTTATACGAACAAAAAAAAATAATGTCAAAAACACAAAATATGCTTAAAAAGGGATATTTTTGAAAAAAGATGGCCTAGAAAATATAAATTATGCTTTAAAAAATTAGGTTTTTTTTTTTTTAAATTATGCTCCTAAAACAAAAATTTCCCGAAACATGACGTTATGGGTAAAATATGCCAAAATATGCTCTAACGAATAGGTCTCAAAACACTTGTAGGACCATGAAACGTGTAAATACATTACCCATTTGTTAATATCTCGTTGTAAAAAAAACATGCTGTAGCATATTTCCGGTTGCCCTGGTTATAACGATGTGCAAGAGAATTATTATTTCTGGATTTAGTTTCTGCATTTCATAGCACTTGAAACAGATTTAAAAATGTCTGTCTCTTTTAGAAAAAAAACTTCGCCATGATCTTTATCTATGAACTCGTCTATGTCAAATAGTGTTTGCCTTTATTGGCCACGGCATAGCGTTTCAATTTTAGAAAAAATCTATTGTATGCGTTTCAAGTCCTGACAATTTCATTATACATATACAGAATAAATACAGTGGTTTAGTAAAAAAAGACCACGGATAAATAAGTAACAAATAATATAATTATATAAATGTAAATTATAACCACTTCTTCTACACACTTGTTTACATCAGTGAATTAGGTTTAGCATGAGAAAATTTAGATGATGTAAAAAGAATGTTTAGGAATAAAAAATTCGTCTGCCGATTTTTTATAACCACCATTTGTTACAAGGTTATTCTTCATTCAGCTTCATAATATTATTGGCGCTTATTACGCAATGCCTGGCAGAAGTGTCCCAAAACCCATGTAAGGACACAAAGCAAAAGACTCGAATAAGAAGATTTTATAAGTAGCAAAAATGTTTGCATGATTCTGTAGACTTTTTGGACAATAGCATTTTTGCGAAATTTTGTGACTTTCAAACCGTAGACATTATTTTTGTTACCTTATGGACTTAATATCGTTTTTTAAAGAGACATGATGTCTATTGACGATATGTACAGAATTAATAACAATTATACAAATTTACTCACGTTATATCTCCACTCTATTCGATAAACTGGTGGATGTGATGTGGCTAAACAGTCGAAATATACATCAGATCCTTCCTTTATTGTGTTCGGGTCTAGCGATGTACCCAGTCGAACGTACGTTTCAGGGATATCTGCAAAATACAATATAACGACAATAAGATATTGTCAAAAATAAATGGTGCTAAAAAATTGATTGGACATTAGACAGGTTTTTTTTTGGACAAGACATAGTCGGTTTTTTTAGAAAGAACCATTATTATTATTTTTTGCTTTTATTACTTTTGAATACTTGCTCTTTGCATTATTCATGAATGATGTTTTAAAGGATATTCAGATAGACGACTAATTACACTATGTCACAAAATTTCAAGTGTCTGTATCCGGGACACTTAACAATTGATTTTAATGTAAAATTTCACGTTGAATTCAAATCTGCTCTGAGATATGTGGATATTAGAACGGTTTTTGAGATAAATTCCATTCTAAAATTCCATTTTCTCAGGTCATAGTTCACCGATTTTTGTAACCCGGGACAAAAATACAAGATAATAAAATAATTTCTTAAAAAACGACAGTTGATTAATATCCAAACATAAATAACGAAGTTATGGGTGGCACTTCAAAGTTGGATATTTGTAAAAAAAATTGATGATTTTTCAAGTCTTAGATTTTTTTTCCGTATTTCCGTAAAAATTTCTCTGCTTTCAGACAATTAAATGGTAAAATAATATCTTACAAAAATTTTTTTAAAATAGCTCAAATTTTTGGTTTGCTTATTTAACAAAAAGCGTAAACAACATTTAATACTACTCTCAAGAAGAGGTATGTTTACTTAATTGTGAATGTAGAGTTTATTTTTCATCCGATTTTGACGACCAAGGGCAAACAATTTGTGTAAGATATTCTATCATTTAATTGTCTGAAACCGGTGAAATTTTTACTGAAAGTCGGAAAAAAACTTAATGAAATGCAGCAAAAAAAAAAATTACCAAAATTTTTACAAACATTACACTTTGACGTGCCATAACTTCGTCATTTATGTTTGAATATTAAACATCTGTCATTGTTTAAGAAATAATTTTATTATCTTGTATTTTCGCACCTTACAAAAATCGGTCAACTATAACCTAGAAAATGATATTTTAATAAACCTACATATTTTCATAATATGAAAAATGAATATTTGGCGATATCTCAAAAACCGTTCTACTTTTCATATATTTCTGAGCAGATGTGAATTCAGCGTACAATTTTACATTACTTTTAAGGCATTATATAAATTATAATTTTGTTATTAATATGAATTTTACATTTTAATGACTTAAACTTAATTTCCCTTTACACCCCATGAATGAGATATGGCATGCTTCTCGCGTTGTTGTGAATGCACAACAAACGGCAACTACTTGTTTATCAACGAATGCGAACATTACTGTTTGAGAAGCTTTTACTAGACATGCCGATTATATCGACACTTATACTGCGAAGTTGCTGTCGACAAGATCGAGGGGGCCGGCAATGAAAGAAAAATGTAGATAACGAGCCGGAGATCGAACCACGGATCTCCTGCATGGTAGCCGCGTGTTCTAACCACTGTCACGGCCGGTCCCAGATTTAAATGATGATTTTTATTTTATTCCCTCATAATTAATAGTTATTAATATGTGGTTGGCAGGGTGCTCTGGTACAATAATTGCCATTATTCATCTCCAATGAAGACTGTTTTTAATAAAATATATCAAACTGAGATATAAAGGCGTTTCTTAATATGAAGCGAAAAATTTGTACGCGACATAAAGACGGCGATAATAAACGTTATTCCGAAATCAAGAGCAATATCCACGCAGAATCAATATATTTTATCTTCGGCAGATTTTTCAATATATTAGGTAATCTTTGTGAAATTATTGTCAAGTGACATTTTTTTTAATGTCTTATAAAATTTATGTTATTCCTATAATGAATAATACATTTAATTCCTAATGTAATATATTCGATATTTTCCTGCTGGGAAGTAGAAGAAATTTGGTAGACAGATCTGCCAACTGATCTATGTAGATATTAAATTTTCATATAAGTTGTCATAAATAAAGAACCGCGATTATATTTATACTACATATATATTATTACTAGCGAACCCGGCGAACTTCATCTCGCCACAATTTAATGCCTTCAGATAAACTCAGTAGAGAGTGATATGATAGAAAATGTTTTTATATTAGTTTTCCGTCGCAAAAACAAACAACGAAAGCGGTTCTCTAAAACCCTAAAAAGAAACGTACAGCTGACCGCACGAAAATCAGGGAAATTCAAGATAAATTCCACATACTTCCAATTGGTCTTGCGATTTATTGATTGTCATTTTCAAAGCCAACTAACGGGTAATGACGATCAGTTGGAATAACATGAATTCGTATGATAAGGACTTTCTCTTCTTTTGCCCTTGATGATCGTCGGTTAAATCACATTGCTTATCAGATCCTTAACGGATATTCGCGTACCTTTGCACAATTTCGTTTGATTCAGATTCCGCAATATCATCTGTAAATTATGCGGCACATTAAGCGAGTTGAAAAATTCGTTCGAAATTCGGTCACGCTGTAAACAGATTTGTACGAATACAGTTCTCCAGCGATTTGACTGTCTAAAATTAAATTTAAGCTATCGATGTCTTTATTCTTCGCTGCTAGTACTGCGCTTAAATTAATCCAATCAAGATTTTTATAATTTGTGCAATGTGATGAGTTGCGATGGTAGGTTCTAAATATAAGTTATCTCGTTAAATTCTCCAACCAAAATTTATCCGAAATTATCCACCTTAACATCGTTCAAATCATGCGTAAACTGCAAAATTTCGTCGATAAAAACAAAATTTTTTGCGTTTTTCCGGAATTTTCTGAGTTTTTCGCTAATAATTTTTTATTTTTCCATTCGAAAAGCCATTTCGTAACAATTGCACATAAATTTCCCGACTTTTACGAAGGATTTTCCCAAAATTTTCTTGCATAAAAAACTCCTGCCAATTACCAACAATTGAAAAAAAAATGATCAAACTGGGCCAGCGCTCTCACTTAACGAATTACAATGTATTTTTCACATAATTTTTAAATATATAGATTTCATAATAATCTGAAATTTACGAAGCAACACAACGTTTCCACCTTAACGTCGTCTAAATTCATCAAATCCAGCGATACAATGGTCGAAAACGCCTAAGTCTGTTGATTTTTTCTGGAATTTTCCGAGTTTTTCACTAAAAATGTTTCTATTTCTCCATTCGAAAAGTAGATATAGCTTAGACAATAGAATAGACAAAACAAACGATAAAATTCAAAATTTTGTCGAAATTTTTTTTCCAACCAAAATTTTCTATTTTTACATGCGAAAAGCGACAAAAATTTAATTTGCGATTTTTATCAAATCAAGTGGTGCAATGCTAATTTTTTCCGAAAAATTCAAATTTGTCGATTTTTTCCGAATTTTCTACCAAGAATTTGTCTATTTTTTCATTCGGAAAGTCATTTCAGAATAACTATCCGAATTTTTTCCCATTTACATAGTCCAAAACTATCAAATCATAGGACAAAAAGTAAAATTTCGTCAACAAAAAAATTTAAATTTTTCTATTTTTTCTCGAATTTTCCAACAAAATTTTTCTATTTTTGCATTCGAAAAGCCATTTGCACACAAAATTCCATACAAAAAAACAATTTTCGGTTTTTCCAATTTCCCAGCTTTTCCATAATTTTCCAACCAATATTTTATATTTTTCCAATCGAAAAGCCACTACGGAACAATTGCACACAATTTTCAATTTTCGATGCAAAATGTTCCCAAAAAAAATTTTTTTTCACCGAAAATTTTTCTATTTTTCATTCGGAAAGTCATTTCGGAATAATTATCCGAAATTTTCACTGTTACATCGTCCAAAATTATCAAATCAAACGATAACATGAAAAATTTCGTCGAAAAAAATATGTAACATTTTTCGATTTTTTCAGGAATTTTCCAAAAAAAAATTCCTTTTTTTCCATTCGAAAAGCCATTCTGTAACAGTTGCACACAAAATTCCATACAAAAAGGCAATTTTCGATTTTTCCGACTTTTCCGGAAAATTTTCCCAAATTTTTCTTTCACATAAACCTTCTCCTGGCAATAACGAACAACTGAAATTTAGTTTGATAAAAATCGACCCAGCCGTTCTCAATTGATGAATTACTATACATTTTTGTCACCATTTTTATATATATATATAGATATTATTTTATCAGTACTCTTAGCCACATAGCCTATTCACTAGGCCTGGTCGATTTGTAAGGACAAAATTGGTCGATATTGTGCCACCGATTTTTCAATAGCCTATGGCATGAAATCTACTACCACATATCAAAAAAAACCCATTTTCGAGGCGGCCAAATTTAAAATTTATTATTTTCTTCAACTTTTATTTATAAGGTTTCTTTGCATGTAATAAAAAATAATCGGCTGTTTTGAAAATGTACTACTACTACAAGAAGTTGTAATCAGTAGAAAAAAGTAATCTTTCCTTGTACGATTCTCACAGTCGTGTTTCTATTCTCACGCGCTCATATGTTATTATGTTTGTATCTGGCAATGTATTGTATGTCACCTTAGAAAGGTAATATTGAAAAAAAATTTAATAAATGTAAAAATAAAAGCTAAAAGTCAAAATATTTAAATTTGTTCGCCTCGAAAATGATTCTTTGATATATCGTAGTGGCATTTTGTTTCCTCATGTCAAAAGACATCGAAAAATCGATGGCACAATATTGTTTGCTAAATCGATCCACCTTACAATGCACTCTACCACTGTATAGTGCTTTTTGTTAGATCAATGCAATGCATCCAATTATTTCAAAAAGTTACCCAATCTCTGATATTTTGTCATTAACATAGCTCAGACATCAATATCAGCATATCTAGCAAAAATCATTTGCTATATGGGTATTTCCTAGCGTTGCGGACGCGCTTGTTTTCTTATTTTGTAGTTTTCTCGAAAAATTTCAATATTTTGAAGATTATGTTCATATTAAAAAATGTTGATTTTTCAGAGTTCTATAATGTTCTATTAATAAAACTTTACTTAAAATGTTGTATTCAAAGTTATGACTACCACAAAGTGCGTTACGGACACACAAAATTTTCAATAGTCCCTTGAAGTGTCTATGAAAATTTTAAAAATTTAGCGAAATTTATATAGTCATCAGTATATTATTTTTTTGTTAAATAAAGAAGACATGTTGGGACTTTACCACAGCGAACCGCGAGAGGTAGCCCTTGGGCAACATGAGCGAGAGAGCCACACATGTATTCTCACACACATTGAACGAAAATAAACAAATCCATTCAGTCATACTTGAGCATTCGTCCGATGCGGTTGTGTCGACGCTTGTTGTTAGCACGGCAATAAAAGAAATGAATTTTTACAGTAAAAATTAATTGTATTATGTTAATGTACGTTGCCACGCGCACGGCAGTAATATTTATCAATTATTTCCTGGATTTTTATATTTTAATTTTGTTCATAATTATGAAAAAACTATATAACAATTTCCATCACTACAGTGAGAGAGGGAAGAGAGCAACTCACTAATACAAACTCATATTGTGGTAGTATTGGGCTGCCGTTCACTGCTTTACAAACAACTTACTTACACGCATTGTTCTATGGATTCCACAGAGTGAAAAGAAAACAACACCTGGGAAATATACTATTTTTTTCTAGATGCATCTGAGCACAACAAGAATCTGTTTTTCAAAATTTCACAAATCCCCCAAAATCTGAAGTTATGGGTAAAAAAACGGGTTTTCAAACCTTACGCACGTATGATCCAGTAATGCGGGTAAATATGAACCGATATCAAGTTTCTCAGAGGATTTGGAAATAAGAGACTTTCTAACGATATATAAAGTTTGTTTTGTTAGAGATCAACAATCTCATTATATGATTACAAAAAGTAAAAAATATAGTAATTTTATACATATATATATATATATATATATTAATTTTATTTAAATTTAAACAACCTCTATTAGCAATAATTGAAAAGAATGATGAAAATAATATAGTATATTACCGGTTAATAACATTGGGAAAATTTTGGGTAATTAAGCGGAGAAAGCATTACTATCTCATAAGAGACAATTAGACGAATTCGTTGAAATGCCTTAAATAACACTGTGCAACAACCAAAATCGGAATGGGATGAAACCAAATGCAAATGAAAGTTGACATTATGTACAAAAAAACCCTCAAGGGATTTCTTAAGTTTTGTGCGAAATTTTTTTTTACACGCATTTGAAGTTGGTTATTTTTGAACGCTGGTTAACAAGAAAAATTCATTAAAAAAATCATAAAATAATGCTATTTATCCCGGAAAGTTGTGGTGCCTTACTGTTTTTGGGGTCGAGGAATCCATTTTTGACATTTATTTTTATTTTTAAGCGCCGCTAGAGGGCGCCTTTGTACATTTTTTGGGTTTAGATCGAATTTTTTGCATTTCCACACGATTACAGCCGTAGATCAAGAGCTATCGAGCTGAAATTTGGTATGCGAGCTTCTATCCACCAAGCGGAGATTGGGTTCTTAAATGGGCATGATCGGACAAAACCTACTCCCACCTCCCATACAAATTGTACCATTTTTGAGGTCTTCCCCTGCGAGCACAGTCGTGGATTAAGAGCTATTGAGCTGAAACTTGGCATGCAAGCTTCTATCCCCTAGGTTTAAGTTAAGTTCAAAAATGGGCATGATCGAACAAAAACTACTACCACCTACCGTACAAACTTGCCCTATTTGGGGGTGTTCGTCTGTTTGTCTTATCAATTACAGCCTTAGATTAAGAGCTATCGAGCTCAAAGTTGGTACACAAACTTCTTACCTCTTAGGGAATGTTAAGTTCTAAGAAGAGCAAGATCAGACAAAAACTCCTCAAACCCCAAAATATGGGAAGTTTGCATTGAAGGTATGAGAAGTTTTTGTCCAATCATGCTCATCTTAGAACTTAACTTTCTCTGAGAGGTTAGAAGCTTGCATACCAAATTTCAGCTCGATAGCTCTTAATCTAAGGCTGTAATTGGTAAGATAAACAGACGAACACCCCCAAATAGGGCAAGTGTATACGGTAGGTGGTAGTTGTTTTTGTTCGATCATGCCCATTTTAGAACTTAATCTCCGCTTAGGGGATAGAAGCTTGCATGCCAAGTTTCAGCTCGATAGCTCTTAATCTACGACTGTGCTCGCAGGGGCAGACCTCAAAAATGGTACAATTTGTATGGGAGGTGGGAGTAGGTTTTGTACGATCATGCCCATCTAAGAACCCAATCTCCGCTTGGTGGATAGAAGCTCGCATACCAAATTTCAGCTCGATAGCTCTTAATCTACGGCTGTAATCGTGTGGAAAGACAAAAAATTCGATCTAACCAAAAAAAATGTACGAAAGCGCCCTCTAGCGGCGCTTAAAAATAAAAATAAATGTCAAAAAAGGATTCCTCGACCCCAAAAACAGTAAGATACCACAACTTTCCGGGATAAATAGCATTATTTTATGACTTTTTTAATGAATTTTTCTTGTTAGCCAGCGTTCAAAAATCACCAACTTCAAATGCGTGTAAAAAAAATCTCGCACTAAACTTAAGAAATCCCTTGAGGGTTTTGTTATACATAATGTCAACTTCCATTTCCTTTTGGTTTGATCCCATTCCGATTCCAAAAGTTCAATTTTGTGTCACAGTGTAATCAGTTATATATAAGGCAACTTCTAATAATATCCCCTCTAGGCACAAAACATCATCCAGAAGGGATTTCATTACCAGGCGTTCCGCCTATAGAATAATTTGTCGGTTCGGTAACAAACCGGTCGACGAGCTCCTGAAGCGGGAAAAGAGTTCTCTACAGTGGGTACAATTATTCATGGAAGAGTTAAAAGGTAGCGTACCTCCTGCGGAGGATGGCAATACTAAACGGAAGTCAACTGATGTAGCACCAAAATGGCAGGACACTGAGGACACTACCCTTTCGCGATCCAATAAAATCAAATTTAATCCTGCACGGTCATTACAAATATCGTATAAGGATGTCGCTAAAGACCACCTTATCTGGGCGAGCATAGGCCTTAATAACAGCAACGGCACTATTTTCTTGAGAAATTGGAAATCAGTTGTCGTTTCCCTTACTGTGGCGTTACAAAAATTCGTTCAGGATCGACCCGGACCACCGCCGCAATGTCATGATGAAGGCTGGTATCAGGGATACATTAAACTCGTTGCTTGTGCAGATGAACGCTCAGCGCAACAATTATTCAATACAGTCCTCAAATACCCACACAGGAATGGAAAGCGGTGGAAGACTCTAGGAAGGCCACCATATTACTTAATATTGACACAGTTCTGCTACTTAGAAAGACACAAGGGAAGGTGTTCTATAGATTTGACTCCATCTTCCTGCGCGTTTACAAAAGAGACGATAAAAAAGTCTTCAGCTCAAGGGAGCTCCAACATCGAAGACGATAAAACGGAGTGCCCATCTGTTAATGAAGACACTAACTCAGTATCTAGCCTGGCGAGCGAATTCCTTGGCAAGATGAACGTAGCAGTAGATGAGGACGACCACTTATAATCTGACGACGACCCAGAGGACGCCAACATACCTGTCGTCCACAGCTATTAATTGTAGCGAAAGTCATACTAATTAACCTTCACAATTCAAAAGCGGCGTAAGCCGCTTTACTCCCCCGAATAACATGAGCTACGGAGGAGATTATATGCATCCAAAGGCTATGGATAAGTAAAAACCGAGTCTGCGGACTCAACAAAGAAGGCTACTGTACTCTGTACACAGCCGGATCAGGTAAGACCAGAGCATGTATTATGGTCAAAAACACCCTTAATGCTTTTATTCGCAGTGATTTCAGCGATAAGGACAACTGTACAGCGGCAATCGAAAGCAATGGTCAGGTAATTTGGATAACTCAGTAGCACTTTTTCCAAATACAAAATCTTGAACCAACTGAATTCCCCAAAATCTAAACGCTTATGATAGTAGAAGAAAAACCCTAGTACCCAACCCTAGTTGGGTTTTAAATTATTACCTAAGTTTTTTTTTAATTCATTTTTCTAGTTTTCGACTGGCGGGAATATTTTAGTACATTTTTCAAAAACCATGTATTGATTTTTTAGTTTATATCTCGTGAACTATTCGAAATATTGCTTTTTTCTTTAGCAAGGTTTAACTCTTAATAAGATCTAAAAATTTTACCTTGAGAAACAACAACATCTTACTCAAAACAGCAAAACTGTCAAAAAATCGTAAAATTTCGTCATATTTTTCTATTGTTTTTCACACTTATTTCAGAAATTGCTACTAGCTCGACCAGACAATATATGACAAAAGGATAGCCAAAAGCAATTTCATTTTATGACTCCTTCACATAGTTATAGCCCCACAAAGTCATAAAGGACCAATAAATCATATTCAATTGTATGTTTATCGAAATTGAAAATGCTATGGAGCAATTCCATATGAAAACGATCAAAATTGGCAAATTTTTGGACGACCCCTCTCCGATTTTAAAATAAATAGTCTCAATCGATTGCCCAGCAAAAAATAATGTACCTACATATTTTTTTTTTTTATAGTGACTGGTTTAGTGGTGGTGTACACTAGACCGGGTCGGTCCCCATACAAATTTTTTTTCTCCAAAGTCGAGGGCAAATATTAAAGACCACCTCGAGACAACTTCAAAAAAAAATTTTTTTTTTCCTGCCCCACCCCCGGAAAAACAGTCAAATCACGTTTTTTAATCACTGCTTTTTTGTTTGTGGCTCAATCGTTAACTCAAAGGCATCGGTGTATAGGTTTCGACGAGTACTACATTTGTCCTATAGATGTCGCTGACATACGACATCATCTTGTAATGATGGTCTCATTTAGAACAATTTCTACCCCTAAAATTTCAAAATATTTTTTCCTAGGATTAAAGCCCTTTAAAAACCAAGAACATTTTGCTTTGGAAGTATACAGTTTTATTCAAAAACAAAAAAGTTACGAATGATAAGATGTACTTACAGCATCAACAAAAACATTTTTTTATGTTGTTTGCATTATTATCACAAATGATTGCATACTTTATAGCGCTGATACAAAATTTTTATAAAAATGATTCTATACTTTGTAGCTCAAATTGTTGCATAAGTCTTAATGACATCGAAAAAAAATTTAAAATTTTCTCGAGATAATTCATTTTTAATCTAGTTACCGACGAAATATAATTTTTATTACAAATAAAATCCCAAAAAGAGCAAATTTATGTATGTAATTACAGCAAATCTTGGCGCGACTCAAGGTCCGTTCACTACTTTCTAGTTTGGCAATAATTTTTCATTTTGATTAGTCATTCCAAGCGCTGATTCACTCAAATTTCGCACAAATGTTCAGTGTTGCAAACTGCATGGGAAGAATACAAGTGCATATTAATGTCTATATTTTATTATTAATACTTTCATTTTGCACCAGATATCTTTATAATTTCGTTGCTTGAATATTGGTGACGCTGAATAACTTCATCCGATGTTTGAAAACACTGTTTGCGCTAAAAAGTATGCAATACCTTGTATTTAATTTTTTTTCAAACGCTAAGAATGTATGCAATAGCTTTCTGTAATAATGCAAACAACAGGAAAAAATATTAGTGTTGATGCTGTAAACACATCTTTTCATACGTAACTTTTCTGTTTTTGAATAAAACTGTATACTTCCAAAGCAAAATGTTCTTGGATTTTAAAGGACTTTAATTCTGAGAAAAAATATTCTTAAATTTTAGGGGTAGAAATTGTTCTAAATGGGGCCATCATTACAAGATGATGTCGTATGTCAGCGACATCTATAGGACATATGTAGTACTCGTCGAGACCTATACACCGATGTCTTTGATTTAACGATTGAGCCACAAACAAAAAAACAGTGATAAAAAAACGATTTTGGCTGTTTTTCCGGGGGGTGGGGGAGGAAAAAAAAATTTTTTTTAAGTTGTCTCGAGGTGATCTTTAATATTTGCCCTCGACTTTGGAAATTTTTTTTCGCGACCCGGTCTAGTGTACACTAGATAGGGTCGAAAAAAAAAGTTGCACTGTCAGTCCCTAAATTTGAAGGTTACGCAACAACGATTCTGGGACGCAAGAAAAAAATTTTTTACGCGCACCCTAAAAACGGCCCATTTAGTTTTTTCTGTGCTGTGACGTCATTTGAAGTCCGATCGAGAAGAAAAGTACACTGTTGTTTTTGGTTTTACAAAGGCTACATTTCCTCCATATGTAATTTTTGACTCCGACGTCAAATTTGACAAGTGACTGATTCTATCTCGATTTCTACCCCTTTTTTCCGGAGATTTTTCATAACGCACGTAAAGATCTTAAAAAATTGTGAATATATTGCTTTTGAATTACCCACTTTTATTCATAAACAAAAAAGTTACAAACGTTTTTAAAATGTGCAAATGTGCTCAGAAGTCATATTAAATAAATTAATTAATCATATTAATTTGTTTATATAACTAAAGTTTATTATAAACGGAGTGAAAGTAAATAATTTTATCATAAAAATTCCACAATTAATTATATTAAGATGTTTAAGGATATTAGAAAGACACGTTAATTTCGACCGCCAATACATAATAGGGTGGCTCGAATTCCATCAAAATATTCAGATCAAATTTTTATAGTGCGGAAAACTTACTATGGATAATACAAGTATTTTGGTAAAAAAAAATTTAAATCGGACAATATCTTTAGACCGCGCATCGTGGTCAAATTGGTGGGGGAGGAGAAAAAAAAACATCAAGCCAAGAAACTGCCGCGGAGTCACCCCTAGAGGGGTAAAATGGATAACCGACCCCCAGTAATTTTTTCACCTAACATTTTCCTCATACATTCCTACCCCTCATCTTCACACACTACACCCACCGCTTAAATTCGCCTAGAGGTGTTAAATGTATGACCGACCTCCAATATTTTTGCAACTCCAACTGTTTTTTAGAAAATATCTACCTTCTATCTTCAATTATTAAGGTGGCCACATAAAATTTTTGTTTATTCTTTACATATTATTTTTTTATGACATCATCTCCTTCCTGCCTCCTAGAGGGGTGAAATATATGGAGCTGGACAAATTAGTGGGGGTCGGTTATAATGGTACCCTTCTAGGAGGCTAATCTCATGTGTGGGGACCACCTTAAGGGTTGCAGATATAAGGTAGATATTTTCTAAAAAACAGTTGGAGTTGCAAAAATATTGGAGGTCGGTCATACATTTAACACCTCTAGGCGAATTTAAGCGGTGGGTGTAGTGTGTGAAGATGAGGGGTAGGAATGTATGAGGAAAATGTTAGGTGAAAAAATTACTGGGGGTCGGTTATCCATTTTACCCCTCTAGGGGTGACTCCGCGGCAGTTTCTTGGCTTGATGTGTTTTTTTTTTCTCCTCCCCCACCAATTTGACCACGATGCGCGATCTAAAGATATTGTCCGATTTAAATTTTTTTTACCAAAATACTTGTATTATCCATAGTAAGTTTTCCGCACTATTAAAATTTGATCTGAATATTTTGATGGAATTCGAGCCACCCTATTATGTATTGGCGGTCGAAATTAACGTGTCTTTCTAATATCCTTAAACATCTTAATATAATTAATTGTGGAATTTTTATGATAAAATTATTTATTTTCACTCCGTTTATAATAAACTTTAGTTATATAAACAAATTAATATGATTAATTAATTTATTTAATATGACTTCTGAGCACATTTGCACATTTTAAAAACGTTTGTAACTTTTTTGTTTATGGATAAAAGTGGGTAATTCAAAAGCAATATATTCACAATTTTTTAAGATCTTTACGTGCGTTATGAAAAATCTCCCGAAAAAAGGGATAGAAATCGAGATAGAATCAGTCACTTGTCAAATTTGACGTCGGAGTCAAAAATGACATATGGAGGAAATGTAGCCTTTGTAAAACCAAAAACAACAGTGTACTTTTCTTCTCGATCGGAGTTCAAATGACGTCACAGCACAGAAAAAACTAAATGGGCCGTTTTTAGGGTGCGCGTAAAAAATTTTTTTCTTGTGTCCCAGAATCGTTGTTGCCTAATCTTTAAATTTTGGGACTGACAAGTGCAACTTTTTTTTTTTAATACTGGGACCGACCCACTCTAGTGTACACCACTGTCATGTGACAAAATTGAAGAATTCTTCATAAGGGACCTCATTGAAAGTTGTTTTAAAAAAAAACTACTAAAGCGATCGCAACGAGTGATAGCTCGTTGGAGAGGTATTGAATCAGGCTTTAATTGAAAAATAAAATTTTCCTAATTTTTCTCAGAAATTTACCTTTTTTCCCATGAAAATTAAATTTTCCGATTTTCCACAGAAGCTCCTAAATTTTCCGGCTAATTTTATTTTTTTTGGATTCCTCATAACTTTTGCTTTAAGAATCAGCAATAAAAAAATGGGCCCCGACTCCTTGTTTGGACAGGAGAAGAGCATTTAAGAGACCACCTTGTTCTCATTGTTTTTATATTTTTTATAATTGAATTATTTTTAATTATTTAACATTATTTTATTTTATATTAAATTTACGTTAAGTGTATCAAATGATACATCAAATTCGGCTTACGATCAGAAAAAGAGTTTTTTTTTTTTTCCTTTTTCTATTTTATTGTTTAAATATTATTGTTTAAATCTCCCGAAAAAAGGGATAGAAATCGAGATAGAATCAGTCACTTGTCAAATTTGACGTCGGAGTCAAAAATGACATATGGAGGAAATGTAGCCTTTGTAAAACCAAAAACAACAGTGTACTTTTCTTCTCGATCGGACTTCAAATGACGTCACAGCACAGAAAAAACTAAATGGGCCGTTTTTAGGGTGCGCGTAAAAAATTTTTTTCTTGTGTCCCAGAATCGTTGTTGCCTAATCTTTAAATTTTGGGACTGACAAGTGCAACTTTTTTTTTTAATACTGGGACCGACCCACTCTTGTGTACACCACTGTCATGTGACAAAATTGAAGAATTCTTCATAAGGGACCTCATTGAAAGTTGTTTTAAAAAAAAACTACTAAAGCGATCGCAACGAGTGATAGCTCGTTGGAAAGGTATTGAATCAGGCTTTAATTGAAAAATAAAATTTTCCTAATTTTTCTCAGAAATTTACCTTTTTTCCCATGAAAATTAAATTTTCCGATTTTCCACAGAAGCTCCTAAATTTTCCGGCTAATTTTATTTTTTTTGGATTCCTCATAATTTTTGCTTTAAGAATCAGCAATAAAAAAATGGGCCCCGACTCCTTGTTTGGACAGGAGAAGAGCATTTAAGAGACCACCTTGTTCTCATTGTTTTTATATTTTTTATAATTGAATTATTTTTAATTATTTAACATTATTTTATTTTATTATTAAAAATACATTTTAAAAATTATTTTACAGTTAAAAATACATTTATGAAGAAAAAATAAATTTTTTTAAGAGCCCCAAGTTGAGTGTGTAGTGAATATGGTCTGCCTGCCTTCACAAAGATCGGCCATAAATCCATGGATAATAGCAGCAGTGGCATGTAATGGCACACCAAACCCGACTGAGGCTACAGGTCATAAAATGTTTTGTAAATTTTTTAAATTACCAGGTAATAAATATTTCGCCTAAAATGAATTCATTGTGATAAGCGACTTTGCCGAGAATTACACTTTTCTCGTTCAGGATGAAATTCAGGCTTATCACTGGGCAAACGACCAGTGCACGGTGCATCCTTTTTGCATTTATTTCAAAAACGAAGATAACGAACTACAGACCGTAAGCCTTGTTGTTGTCGCGGAGAGTTTAGCTCATAATTATGTGTCCGTTTATTTATTTCAAATGAAACTGTGTGTCACAAAGGGGTCTGAAGATGAACTCGTCATGGAGTTCGAAACGCGTCATCCTAGTGCGTGACACACTGAATTTGACCAAAATATTTAAACAATAAAATAGAAAAAGGAAAAAAAAAAAAAAAAAAAAAAACTCTTTTTCTGATCGTAAGCCGAATTTGATGTATCATTTGATACACTTAACGTAAATTTAATATAAAATAAAATTATGTTAAATAATTAAAAATAATTCAATTATAACATTCAATTATTATTATCGACGAATGCGAACGTCACTGTTTGAGAAGCTCTTACTAGACACGACGATTGAATCGACGCTTAATACTGCGAAGTTGCTGTCAACAACATTCGAGGGGAGCCGACAATGAAAGAAAATTTTATTTATTTTTTTTCTTTTAAGATGACTGGAGCCAGGTTTGAACCTTCGATCTCCCGCATGGTAGTCGCGTGTTCTAACCACTATGCCACGGCCGGTCCACTAACCAGTCACTATAAAAAAAAAAAAAAATATGTAGGTACATTATTTTTTGCTGGGCAATCGATTGAGACTATTTATTTTAAAATCGGAGAGGGGTCGTCCAAAAGGTGATCGCTTTCATTTGGAATTGCTCTATGTTTTTTTAAATGAGTTGAGTTTTTTATCGAAGACATTTCGCAGCGACGTATTCGCAGAGTAAATACCGTCCACATGTCACAGAGAAATCTGTACCATGTAAACACCGTCCGTTTGAGTGATTTTTTGATGCAAATTCTGTATATTTTAAATGTCAAAAAAATTCATTGTGTTGATTGCACGTTCACACGTTTTCACATTCATATCATGGCATACATTGCAGAAAGGAGAAGTTGATATGGAAAAATGTTGGAAGCTGAACTTGTTTTGCTACGTTTGTGGCATTTGTGTGCCCAAAAGTTTAATGAAAACGAAAAAAAACCAAATTTTACTGCTGATTTTAGATATTTGTACCTTTTATATTATTCTGACCAGTTGGACTTATTAGATTGTTCGTGGCTACAAGATGCAAAATAGATGCGATGTTTAGGAAAGTATGCTGGGTTAGCCATAAAGTATTTTCACACGAAAATAAAGCTAGGGAAAAGCTCGGAAAGATGTTTTCAGATGATAGACTAGCTCCCAAAGCGACGACTCATGTACAATATATATTTAAAAAGATTTTAAGTGTCCTTATTTTTGATTCCTTATGTTCAAAAACATATATTTTTCAAAGTATCTATTTTAAAATATTTAAAGTGTCCTACTATTTTCCATCATCAAGAATAAAAATAGTTGTTCTTGTATTTTCCATCATCAAGAATAAAAATCCATGACGAAATTTTACAATTTTTTTTTACAGTTTTGTTGTTTTGAGTAAGATCTTGTAAAATCTTTAGACAAATTATATTCCAAATAGTTCACGAGATATACGCCCATGTCCTGACAATCGCATTTTGTTGAAATTTGCGATTGTGATTTGAAATCGCAAAATTGGTGTCCCAGAGATCGCAATCGCATAATATTTGGCGATTGTCAATCACATGCATCCAACCTGGTGAACTCACAATTTTTACCTCGAAATTATTTAAAAAACATATAAAAAACAATGCAATTATACAATTTAACATGTTTCTTTCTATTTGATCACAAAAAGATATATGTTTCAAAACAATTTTTATAAAAAATGCGTTTTTTAAAAATGTTTAATATGTTCGTAAAATTTTTGTTGCAAATTCTTTTCTTCTTTTCTAAAAGTTGGCGATTCAATAGTTTACAGCTGAGTTGCAAATCTTCAAATAATGTGTGCTGACACAGGTTCATATGTTTTTGAACCACTAAACATATGTTTAAAAACGAGTGAACTGTAAGACATGGGGGTGGGAATTATTGGCGATTCACAAATCGCATCGGTTTGACACTCGCATGATTGTCAGGACATGGGCGATAGACTTAAGAATCAGAATAAGTTTCTTGAAAATTGTACTACAATCCGCCCAACAGTCGAAAACTTAAAAAATTAATTTAAAAAAACCTTGGCAAAACCCAGCTAGGGGGTTTCTTCTACCATTATAAGCTTTTAGATTTTGGGGGTTCCAATTGGTTCAAGATTTTAGTCCTGCACTGTGTTATGAGTTGTAACATGGCACACGACCATGAAGATGATCCACCTGACCAAACCGTAAGAAAGGTAACGACCTACTTAATCAATAGGAACATTCTTCATATCATATGTGCGGATGCAAATGCGCACCATACTATCTGGGGTAGCCCCGACATCAACCTAAGGGGTGAGTCGCTTTCCAACTTTATTATTGAGAAAAACTAAAAGAAGTTAGATGTTTCACTAATTATTTAATATTTGTTAAATTACCACATATTAAAGACATAAAACTGTTTACAATATATGAAATGTGATATTTTTGTAGCACCTCTTGCATAATATTAAGTTTATGTACCCAACAAATGTAAACCAATATGGGTATTTCCTAGTGTTGCGGACGCACGTTTTTTTTCTTATTTTGTAGTTTTTTCGAAAAGTTTAAATATTTTGAAGATTATGTTCATATTAAAAAATTTTTAAATTTACTCAAAATGTTGTATTCCAAATTATGACTAACACAAAGGGCGTTACGGACACACACGATTTTCCACAGCAACTTGAAGTGTCTACGAAAGTTTGTGAAATTTAGCGAAATTTCTGAAGTGATCAGTATATTCTTCTTTGGAAAATAAAGAAGACATGTTGGGGTTTTATAAACAACTTGCTTCACATTTAAAATACTTGTACCTTTTATGCTACTTCAATTTAAATGTGCGTTGCGGACACACGTTGCGGTTACACGCATTGTTCTATGGATAACATAGAGCGCCAAAAAACAATTTCTGGGAAATTATAAAATTTTGCTGGTAGGTGCTGCTGAGCAATACAAGAATCTGTTTTTAAAATTGTCCAAAATCCTCAAAATCTCGAAGCACTATCTAAATCAGCGAACGGCAAGAGCTAGCACTTGGGCAACATGAGCGAGAAAGCCACACATGTATTCTCACACACATTCAGTGTTGCCAAGTCTTGGACATTGAAAAGTCAAAACTTTACATATTCAAAATATTGATTTAGAATATATATATTTATGTGCCGAAATGCGAACTATTGGATGTTAATTAATTAATAACCAATTTTATTAAGAAATAATAGCGGTGATATTTTCGCCAGCGGCACTAAGAGCTTTGTACAACGTTCTTTTCATATTATTTAGGCGTAATAGGGTCATTGGGACCAGAGAACAGAATGAATGCATTTTATGTTTTTTTTGTGTATTCATAATTTCATTACTTTTGCCATGCATTCATTCAACCACAGTAACTAAAGCCGTTGCTAATTATATGAATTATTGCAGCTGTCAAGTTTTTAAGTGCTCCACCTAGTAGTGTAGCCAGTGACCAGTAGTTTAGTGCCGCTGGTCGGCTCTATTCAGAAAGAAGGGCTAGTTTAATAATATAAAACGTTAGTACTCTTTGTAAAACGGTTGAGCTTTTTTATAATAAAGACAAGCAACGAAATGAAGAGATGACACATTGGAACAATAAAACCAATCACACTATTCGTTCAGTATTCGTTGCCCTTTCATTTCCTATACAAATTTATTTTAGCAAAATAAGAAAAGGCTGACTTAATATAATTAAATATGAATATATATTTCATAATATTCTCAATGTTCAAGTAAATAACAAAAATCACCAAAAATATAAAAGATTTCACAGATATTTTTTTTCACTTTGCATTCAAACAGCATTGAAGCATATATTCCGAACGGTTTATGAAATATGGACTTCGTTAAAATGGTCCTATTTTTCAAGAAAAAATCGTGTTGGGGTTAAAATATTGGGGTATCCATAAAAAAATGTTTCGATGTGATGGGGCCAAGTCCTTTGGGCATTTTTTTAGTTTCGGTATACACTTCAAAAATAGCTGGGTACGATAGTGGCACCAATTTATGTGTTGCACTGTGTAATGTGACCGTATCTTAAGACACAGTTGAAGTAACATCTTGAAATAGGTTCGAAACAACTTGAAAGGGGTGGAAAGCCATCGATATTCATATGGAACGCTTTAAGTGACCTTGTCTCCTAAACTAATAGGTTATCTTATGATCATAAAAAAAACTTAGCTGTATGTTTTATAGGAAAAGCGTCCAGATTTTGGGAATAATAAAGATTTTCTTGTAATAATCACAAATTGGAACGCAGTGAGGTTTTATCAAAATGTGTCTATCAGTAAGAAGTTTTAATTTTAAAGTTAGTGAAAAAATGTTTATACATGAAATAATTCTATTTTCTAAGATATGTAATATAAAACGTATATGATTGAAATTAAAGTTTACAGTAACAAGAACAAGTAACTACTGTGTTTCAACACCCCCTCTCAATCAAAACGTTTTTAATTGAAGCTCATCCCGAAAATTGTTGTATTTATAAGCATCTAAAGACTTCGTAAAAATATCAGCAAGTTGATTTTCCGAAGATATTTTTTCAATTTGAATTACTCCTTTTGAAATATGTTTTGACCGTTTGCTTTCTGAATTTTTAGCAATTCCAATGCAGCCTCTGTTATCCTTGTATATAGTAACAGGTTTATGATCAGTTATTATTTCCATGTCATTTAAAATCCCTCTTATCCATATTGCTTCAGACATAGCACAGCTTAAAGCAATATACTGCTTCACTAGAAGAAGTAGCGACAACGGTCTGTTTCTTGCTGCACCAAGACACTGTACAGCCGAATACCTTGAAAAAAATCCACTAACAGATTTTCTATCTATTGCGTCAGATGCCCAATCCGCGTCAGCATATCCAACAAGTTCATTGTCGTCGAAATCATCTTGATATACCAATTCCATATTCCTTGTACATTTAATATAACGAACTATTCGCTTCAGTGCTGCCCAATGGACATCTCCAGGATTATTTTGAAATTTTCCCATATAACTTATTTGATAACAAATATCTGGACGAACACTTAACATTAAATACATTAGACTGCCTAACATTTCTCGGTACGGTTGGTTTGTGAATTCGCTCTTTCTCATGTTCCAGACATAAACCTCCATAGGCGTCTTTACTGGATTGCAATCGGCCATGGAAAACTTTTCCAAAATTCTGTCAATTTGAGTTCGTTGACTTAGCTTTATTATGCCATTTGAACAGTCATAGTCGATTTTTGTTCCTAAATAGGATCTAAGTGGGCCACAATCAGACATTTTGAATGTTTCACTAAGCTGAGTCTTTACCATCTCTATTATTTCCATACTATTGCCAGCAATTAATACATCGTCAACGTAGAGAATTAAATACAGTACTACGTCATTTTGTATTTTTATGTAAAGGCATGGGTCGTGCTTTGATCGTTGAAATCTATAATTTATTAGAAAGTGGTTGATTTTGGCATTCTAGCATTTTGGACTTTGTTTAAGACCATACAGCGATTTTTGTAATTTTAACACATGATTAGGCGGCACTTCGATGCCTTCTGGAACGTCCATAAATATTTGTTCCTTTAAATCACCATAAGAAGGCGGCCTTTACATCAAGTTGATGTAGATGTAAATGTTTCTTAACACTTACGGCAAGCACGTTTCTTATAGTACTGAGTTTTGCTACAGGAGAATAAGTTTCATCGTAGTCTACACCAGCCTTCTGAAGAAAACCCTTTGCCACTAAACGCGCCTTAAACCGGATCGGATTACCCTCGGTATCTTCTTTAATTCGTAAAATCCACTTGGACTTCAGCAGCTTAACATTTTTCGGACGAGGTACAATTTTCCACACATTGTTTTCAGTTATCGAATCAAATTCTTGTTTCACTGCTATTAGCCATTTTTCCCTATTTGGATTATAAGCAATTTCCTTATATGACTGGGGTTCCAACAAATTATTGCAAATAGCTGTATTTGCGTTTCCTGTTATATATCCAAGAATTTTATCCTTCAACCTTTCACTTCTTCTAATTTCTTGAACTGGACGTTGAACTTCTTCTTCTGCACTTGCACTATCTGTAACATCAACAGTTAAATTACCATCGTAGTTGACTTCTGAATTAGGTAATGACACATCAGATTCATTACAATCCACCTCTTGCTCACTTCGAAAACTTAATTCCGAATCAGGTAATGAAACAGCAGGTTCGCTGCCATCCTCCTCTTGCTCGTTTCTATCAAACAGAATGATAATGTTAGGCTCTTCACTTTCAGGTTTCATATTTTTGAATGGGAATGAATGAAGATCATCAAATCTGACATCTCTGGTAAACACTACTTTATGTTTTCTACAATCCCATAGTCTGTACCCATTATTGGTGTAACCAATCATAACCATAATTTTCGACTTGGCTTCCAATTTCTTTCTCTTCTGATTAGGTATCCATACGAAAGCTTTGCTGCCGAAAATACGTAATTTCGAATAATCTGACTTTCTTTTATACCAAATTTCACAGGGTGTCTTCTTTTCAATAAGAGATCTACAAGGGCTTCTATTAATTAAATAAATTGCTGTTAAAGTAGCTTCACCCCATAAATTCTTTGGGGTTTTAGAACCTATTAGCAGACACCTGATCTTTTCAACCAATGTGCGATTGAATCGCTCAGCAACTCCATTTTGTTGAGGACTATAAGTATTGGAACTCTGAATTTGAAAACCCTTTTTCATAAAATTATCCTTGGCTTCATTTGACGTATACTCACAGCCTTGATAGGCTGTAATCATAGCTATAGGAACATTATGTAATGGGGTTGCCATGGCTTCAAACTCAATGAAACATTGCAAAACTTCAGACTTTCTCCTCAGCAAATAAATATGTGTGAAATGGCTATAGCCATCTATAAAGCTTACGAAATATTTAAAGCCATCCCAAGTTTGAGGATGAAACGGTCCACATACATCTGTATGGATTCTTTCCAAAATCCGACTCGTCGAATTGCGAGTTCCTTTAAATGTAGTACGAGACTGCTTACCTTGAACACATACATTGCATGTTCCAACGGGTGATATATTTTCCAATCCATCTACCATATTACATTTTTGCAGATCTTGTAAACGTGTGTCTTGAATGCCATAGTTCACTAACATTAGTAACACTTAAATTGGTTTCTCGCTTCACAATGTCCATGTTAAGTTCGTATAAGCTTCCATTTTTGTATCCCTTCATAATAATTTCATTTCCTTTCTTAAAGAATTCCATTTCGGTAAGCTTTGGTACAGACAATAAATTATCACGTAGCCCTTTTACATATAAAACATCCTTCATTTGAACTGAAACACCCTTACAAAATCCATTAATAGTGCCCTTTTTAAATGCTACGGGCTTTTCCTCGTCTTTAGGGATGCATATTGATATTGGATGACTTACATTAACTAGATCACTAAAACACCATTCAAATTTGAACATCTGGTCCGTTGCTCCAGAATCAATTTTGAATTTTAATGAGCTTGAAGATAATGACGTCTTCTCCACATCAGGCACATCTGCCATAAAGCAAACGGATCTTGAAGATGACGCTGTATTTGCTTTACCATTACCATTCTTTTCCAATCGTACTCGGCATTCTTTCTGTTTGTGACCTTTTTTCTTGCACCGAAAACACACACCAAGAAATTTGTTTGATTTTTTCTCACCACAAAATGCAGATATTATGGATAGCTACATAGCGGTCTTGCCTTTTATCATTTTCAGATAACAGTCTCTGTTTCACTATTTCTAGGCTTAATTCCGACTCTTTAATATTTTCCAGCACAGCCACTACAGGGTCAAAGGCTTCTGGCAATGTAACGAAAAGTTGAGAAACGACGTCGTTGTCCGACAGAGTAGCACCAGATGTCTTCAATTTTCTGATTAGGTCATCAAATTTAAGTAAATGCTTTCGCAAATCTTCATCTGGTTTCATTTTGAGTAAAGCTAGTTGTTTTCTGACTAAGGTCTGACTCGTTACCGACTTCTTTGCAAATGTATCTTGCAGAGCAGACCACATGTCCTTTGCTGTATTTTTGTCACGAACACATTCCAAATACCCATCAGCGATTAGACTGACAATTACTGATTTAGCCTTTTTATCCTTCACGGTATATTGTGCTGCTAATCCCGGTTCGGCAGGAGCATCAGTATTTATAGCCCCCATCCAGAGAATCTAAGTACATAGATACTCGATAGCTCCAATTTCCATAGTTAGAACCTCGGAATTGTAAGATTCCATGCGTAGATTCTTCCTTGCTGTCGCCCATAACCTCTTGTAATAATCACAAATTGGAACGCAGTGAGGTTTTATCAAATATTTATTAAGTTAGCAAAATGTGTCTATCAGTAAGGAGTTTTAATTTTGAAGTTAGTGAAAAAATGTATATACATAAAAAATTATATTTTCTAAGATATGTAATACAAAACGTATATGATTGAAATTAAAGTTTACAGTAACAAGAACAAGTAACTACTGTGTTTCAACAGATTTCACTTAAATGCTAGGTATAAATTAGCTTATAATTTCAGTTAGGACTGACTGATCAATCTGAGATAACCCCTTAACAGCTACAGGGTATTTAAATACCCATGAAAGTAGTGACACTCAAAAAATTCAAGCGCTGCACAGAGGGGTAAATTCACGATCTGGGCGGCCAAAATTCGATTTCTCAATAAAAAAATGTTTTTAATAATTACCGATTGAATGGTAAAGATAACAGAATTTTTTAATAGGTTCCGTTATTTTTCCATTCCATTTTTCTTACATTTGTTTTCTACACGCTGTCAAAGTTACTTGTTGCTAATTGGGCATTTTCTATTTTGTTGCGTTATCCACTTGGCTAAATAAAATTATAATTCAAATTCCTACTAGTAAAGCAACATTGAAAAATATGGTTATTTGGTTATTTCAATGGGTACCAAAATCGAACTATGGACAAAAAGTTATGCATCACCACTTTTCACCCCTTCAATCCGTGAAAAATATAATATCTAACATCGTATTTTTCAGATGGAAAAAAAAATATTTTTTGCGGTTTTGTGTTTTATAGCCATTTACCTACTGCGGAAGACTAGACCATAATTCCTGCGCTTTTACTGAACCACTTTAGTTAACATACTGGATGACCTATATTTCTATGCATTAACTTTAAATGGATGGTATCTAGACGAATAAAAAGTTATAGAGAGGTGGGGCTCTAAAATTCAACCTTGTGGAGATATATGGGAAGTAGTTGGAATCTTAAAACAAAAAAAAAAAAAAATCACGGAGAATAAATATAACAAGAACCCCCCCAAATGTTGATGACCCCCGCAAACGATATAAGGACCATGATTTAAGGATATGCACCTGGAATGTCCGAACTCTTTACAGAGATGGTGCCTCTATCCAACTGGCGGATGTCCTCGACAAATACAAGGCTGACATCACCGCCATACAGGAAATGAGATTGACGGGACAGGGATGCACACGACGAAAGAAGCTGCCATGCAGAAAGACACGAATTTGGATGTGGTTTCATAGTCGGCAAGAGACTTCGACACCTGGTCTCGCGGTTTAACCCTGTAAATGACCGAATAGCCACCATTCGCATCCGGGCGAAATATTTTTACATCACGCTGATTTGTGTACACGCCCCGACGGAAGATAAAGATGATGAGATTAAAGATGCATTTTACGAGCGCCTAGAGGAAACATACGACCGCTGCCCTGGCCACGACATTAAAATTGTTCTGGGAGACTTTAATGCAAAAATAGGAAGGGAAGATGTTCTTGGTCCATCGATCGGTAAATTCAGCCTGCATACCGACACTTCAGACAACGGGTTTAGGCTGGTTAGCTTCGCAGCGGGAAGGAACATGGTAGTGAGTGGAACCAGATTCCAGCACCAAGATATCCACAACGCAACTTTGCTATCCCCCGATCAAAACACCAAAAATCAAATTGATCATGTGGTAATTGATGACAGGCATGCATCTAGTGTCATGGATGTGTGTGTGATCCGTGGTGCTAATATTGGCTCGGATCATTACCTGGTTGCAGCCAAGGTGCGCACAAGATTGAGCAGAGCGAAAAACGCACGTAACCAAACACAAAGAAAGCTGGACATCGCGAAGCTGCAAACCCCAGAGATAGCTACTGCCTACTCCAACCAGCTCTCCCAACTTTTACGACACAACGCCTCTACTTCTGACGTTCCCGATACACAGTGGCAGCATATTGCGCATTCCATGGCAACCGCCGCAACAACCGTGCTAGGATATGAAAAGCGGCGCTCAGACGAATCCTGGTACGATGAAGAATGTCGCATAGCGTCTGAGGAACAGGATGCTGCTTATAGGGCACCGCTACAGCCAATTGTAACCCGTGCTGTTAGGGAACGGTATAAGGAGAAAGGAAAACGGGCGAGACAGCTATTTAGGCGAAAAAAACGTCAGATGAAGGAAAGGGAGAACGAGGATATAGAGCGATACAGGGATAGAGGTGAGGCCCGAAAATTGTACCAGAAAGTAAGAGCAAATGGATACGGTAATGGCCTCCCCACCTGTAAGGACAATGATGGAAATCTGGTCACGGATACGCAGAGTGTGCTGCACATATGGAGAGAACACTTCCAGCAACTGCTGGTTCTAGAAGGCAGCGCACGTGAAGTTATCACGCCAATTGTCGACGATGGCTTAGATTGTCCACCACCAAGTCAAGCCGAGGTAAGAAGGCGCGGCTGAAAAACAACAAAGCAGCCGGTGCCGACGGTCTGCCCGCAGAGCTCTTCAAGTCCGGTGGCGAGGAGTTGATAACGAGCATGCACCAGCTCCTGCGCACGGTTTGGCTTAAAGAGTGCATGCCCGACGATTGGAATGTAAGCGTATTATGTGTGTGCTCCAACTTCCGCGGGATCAGCCTTTTACCCATCGCATATAAGGTCCTGTCGAGTGTGCTATGTGAAAGACTAAAGCCAGTGTTATCCAACCTGATCGGGCCTTATCAGTGTGGCTTTAGACCTGGAAAATCAACAACTGACCAGATTTTCACACTTCGGCAAATCCTGGAAAAGACCCAAGAGAAACAGATCGACACGTACCATCTTTTTGTCGACTATAAAGCTGCCTTCGACAGCCCGATACGGCAGAAATTACTTGAAGCCATGGCTGAGTTTGGTATTCCAGCGAAGCTGATACGTCTTTGCGGAATGACGCTGACTGACACGAAGTCTTCAGTGAAGATTGGCAAGGACCTTATGGAGCCATTCTATACCAGACAAGGCATAAAACAAGGCGACGGCCTATCGTGCGATCTCTTCAACATTGTGATGGAGATTATAGTGAGAAAAGCTGCAGTAAACACGAGTGGCACTATATTCAACAAAAGCCACATGCTACTCGCGTACGCTGATGACGTAGACATCATCGGTCGAAAACTGCGGGATGTGACTGCAGCCTTCTCAGGTATACAGAAGGAATCAGCGAAAATGGGCCTAACGGTGAACGAGGACAAAACGAAGTTATTGGTTTCAACGAACAAAGAATCTACTCGTTTGGGAAACTGCGTGAACGTTGGCAACTATAATTTCTACCTAGGCTCCGCCATCAACAAAGCAAATAATGTCAGCCTAGAAATCCGGAGAAGAATCCTGCTTGCAAATAAATGCTACTACGGACTAAGCAAGCGATTCAATGACAGAGCCCTCTCTCGACGAACAAAACTCCAGCTATACCAGATACTGGTTCTACCTGTCTCAATGTATGGCTCAGAATCCTGGGTTATGACACAAGCGGATGAATACTCCGTAAAATAAATATATGGGCCCATCATCGTTAACGGAGAGTATCGGCGTAGTATGAATCATGAGCTGTACGAGCTGTAAACTGACATTGACGTGGTCAAACACATTAAGGTGCAACGGTTGCGTTG
Source organism: Muscina levida (assembly GCA_964034835.1). NCBI lineage: Eukaryota > Metazoa > Arthropoda > Insecta > Diptera > Muscidae > Muscina > Muscina levida. The sequence goes on from OZ035880.1 coordinate 73,450,458, forward strand.
GCTAGGTCATGTTGTACGCATGGACGAAAATGCTCCAGCTCGAAAAGTCTTCGACAATGAACTCGATGGACGGCGCAGAAGAGGGCGACCAAAACTCCGTTGGAAAGACCAGGTTACTGAGAACCTTACAGAACTCGGTGTGACTAACGGTATATAATCCACTGGGATTGCATAGAAGTACCAGCTAAGTAAGTAACCTCTACCCTCCGAATGTTAACGTAGTATTATTTTTTACGCCTCACCGAGTAATTTTTTAACATTCTGCTTCAAAAATTTGCTTCAATAATTTTGGCCCCCCAGATCGTGAATTTACCCTCTGTGCGCAGGCCTGGTGAGAGATATCGCGGTAATTTTTGTTTTATATTAAATGGGAAAGAATAGCTTATGAAAAAAATTAAAACGCAATTTTGTCACGTTTTAACTTTAACAGTTTAAAAATGTTCCAGAAAAGTGCTGCCGAACATTGATTAAGTGAAAAGGAGAAGGGCTCACAGCCTTTCTGGAAGGCTTAATGTGTCCTTTATGCAATGGAGACAAAAAATTGCGATAGGTCATCGCGCATATCTGCCACACCACATATTTTAAAAATTGGGTATTTAAATACCCGACAGTCAATGGTGAGTACAAATGTAAAATTTTTGAAAAATTTAGTATGGAGTGAAATGATAAAATAGTCACATCAATGCCTGTCGGGTATTAAAATATCCCCGTAATATCTCGCTAACGTTTATAGATAAAAATATAAAACATTTCTTACAACTTCTATGATCTCCAGAGCAAATGTATTAAATTTCATCAAAATCGTACGAGCCGATCTATGTCCTATCTTTAATGGGTTAAAATGGGATATAAATTGAAGCAATCCGGTTAACTCGGTTGTTCAATAAGTCAGTTATTCGAAAATCGAATTGTTGGAAAAAATATTTTTCAAATAAACCCAAAAATGGTTTGCTGAACAAATTTAAGTATTTGAATACCATAATAGTAAGACAGTAACTTGTATTTTATTTTATCTTTATGAAAAATCATTATAGGATAACATGTTTTGTGGTTATTTTTTTTGTTCTTCCATTGATGTAAACAAACTTTTAAAAGGGTTTCTTTTGTATTTTAAATGATCACAGCATGATCAAATCATGTTAGCTATTCGATTCTGATAAAATTTGACACATTGATATAGTCAAATGTCAGCTTGATTCCAGTAGATATATTTTAAAAGTAAAAAAACCCACCTTACATCAAGCATAAAAATTTTGACTATATAAAAGTTTTTGAATCTTTATTATTCTGTTTTATATAGTATTTCGAAACAAAGTTCGCATTAATAAATTTCATCACATTGACTACAGGATAAAAAAAAAATATAAAATATTAAACTCCCTCCGGAAATACCCATATGTGCAAGCTTACATTGAATATCAAGTTTCCAACCATCTTCTAAAGGTTCCGAAGGAACAGCGTGATTGTACGCTTTACAAGTGAGCAATTTATTTACATCATTTTTGGTAAAAGTGAAAGATAATGTACTTGTTGTTTGATTTCCATCACTAGATGTCTGAAAGTATGAAAAAATATATATTACAGTGAATTTTCTTTATAAGCCACATGACAAGTTTATGGACAACAAAATGTATTTCATGCTTTACTTTGGCGTCTTCAAGACAACGTGTTTGTTTATTTGATAAGACGAACATTTAAAACAGAGTGTTCTATAACACACCGCGAATGATAGATTACGTGCGTTTTTTTAGAATTGGTGTTCAATGCATACATTAAAAACACTGTTCATTAGGGCAGAGTGAAGCTTTCTCGTGTATTGTAAATCGATGACCCTATAGATAAACATCATTTGTGCAAAAAATTACAGTTCTACGACATTATCTTATGTTCTAGTTATCAAATAGAAGTTTTTTTTCCAAAAGGAAAAAAATCTTTTAAGTAAAAGATCGGTTTGATTGAAAACTGAGCAGTAAATGGCTATTTTAAACCAAAGAAAGAAAGCTCTAAAGCTCGTATATATATCTTTTATTGCAAGTGTTTTTTTGTTGTAAAAAAATAGATTTTGAAAATTCAGATTACGCACAACAAATTGTTCTTTTTGACTTAATTTAATATATTTATTTTTCTTATTTTATATAACTAAAACATTTAAACGTTATTATATGAATAATGTCATTATATGAATAACATTAGTCTTATTGAATATAACTATAGTTATTCATAAAATAACATTTAAAATAAACTTTTACTTGTAACTGTAATATTGTTTTTTTTTTTCAAAAAATCAAGTTTACTGCGCTACATGAAGATGTTAGCTTACAAAGCTGAAATTTTGCACCAATACATTTAAGAGCATGGCTCAGCGATGGAAAAAAATAAAACTTCACCCTACTGTTCATATTGTCCGGATAATTAATTTATTATCTTATATATATATATATTATATATTATATACTAGCTGACCCGGCAAACGTTGTTTTGCCATACAACTTCTGACTCGGCGAACTTCGTCTCGCTCCAAGTTAACGCCTTCATATAAGCTCCAGAGTAATATTAAAACACATATAGTTAAAATTTTAATGTGACTTATTTGAATTTAATCGAAATCACTGAAGAGGGGTCTGATAAACAATGTTTTTCGATTTGTTTTCCGGCGCTAAAACAAAGAATGAAGACAGTTTGCAAACACGCAAAAAACTGAGAAATTCGAGGTTGATCCCACAAACTTCCAATGATTGGCCTTGCGATTTATTGATTGTCATCGCAAAAATTCGAATGGGGAATTAAATTCGCTAGAACTAGAAGGTAAAATCAGTTGGAATAATAGAAATTCGAGGGATAAGGACTTCCTCTCCTTTGAAAAAATTTGACGGGAACGTCATCAATCCTGTTGAAACATCAACAGGAAATGGCCATTACAAAGCGCCAGTAGATATTTTGAAAATGCAGTAGCCGTTGGGTCGTTTTGCAATGTGACTCTCATGTTCGTAGTTAATTTCAACTCGTTGTCATTCCGCCACAAAGACATTATTTTAATAAGCAGCAGTAGATTTTGGGATGGCGAGAGACGTTTGACGAAAATCTTCCGACAGAAATATTATAGCCCCACCAAATCGTTTCAAATCACCTCATAAATCAGCGAAGGGCAAGACCTAGCACTTGGGCAACATGAGCGAGAGAGCCACACATGTATTCTCACACACATTGAACGAAAACAAACAAATCCATTCAGTCTCGTTTGAGCATTCGTCCGATGCGGTTATGTCGACGCTTGTTGTTAGAAATGCATTTTTCAGTAAAAATTAATTGTAATATGTTAATGTACGTTGCCACGCGCACGGCAGTAATATTTATTAATTACTAGTGGGCCCGGCAATGCTTCGCTATTGCATAATAACTTGTAATATATTTCACATTTAGGTCTACAAAGTACTTTGAAAACGGTACTTAAGCTCGTTTAAGCTAAGTTTTATTGTTTTAAATTCTCAATATCATAGGCTCTATGACGATAGTAAAAAGTTCATCATCAAAGTCATATCTTTCACACATCGGAAACAGGCATTCCGTTAAAGATCAAAATTCAATTTTTAATTTTATCTGTAGTGGCGTCTGATTACTAACTTTCTCTTTGGGCGTAAAAAACACTTTTGTCATGCCCTCTTCGCCTACTGAACGCCACTAAAAATTTCGTTTGAAGCATCATGCCTTTAGCCATAAAAACCTCTTTTGCCATGTCTTCTTCTCTCACATATCAAGAATATTCCCGAATACTATATTTGTATTGGACTCGTATTACCATTTTTTGAGATAATTCGGTCACCAATGTTTGGCTTAACAAAGTGATGGTCTCACGCGCTGTATGACAGTTGTGTTGGAACCATTTTTCCTTCAAACAATTTAATGACATGATATCTGAAATCATCATGCTTCCCAGCGCGAGCTAGGAATTGATTTTAGACACAAAATTTATTGGTAAAATTTTTTAACAATTCAACGTAGATTCCGGTTTTGGTTACGATTTTTGTGAATAAAAAAATTGGCCCACCTTACTGTTCAAATCTCTAGGCGAACAGCAATATACTGTGGAATTTTGACAGTTTTAACCGTTTGTTTTAAAAAGGGTGTGGAACAGCCCATTTCCACCCTTACTGTAATTGCAACTGCAACAACAACATATGTAATAAATCTCATCTTCATACCTGTGATAGTTCATGAGTTATAGCCCTTTTAATTTTCAAGTTGAATGGGCGGTACCACGCCCCTTTATTCAATCACAACCAAATATAGCCACCGACTATCAACAGGTCAACAGTACCACTTGGTAAATTTTTCGTATCAATCGATCTATTAGAAAAGCCGTTAGAGCGATTTTTGAAAAGAGGGTGTGGCACCGCCCTCTTCCTCCCTGGATGTAATTAATACTGCTCCAACAACATATATACCAAATCTCATCTTCATACCTCTGATAGTTCATGAAATATAGCCTTTTTAATTTTAAAGTTGTATGGGCGGTGCCACGCCCCTTTATCCAATCGCGACCAAATATAGCCTGAGACTATCTACAGGTCAACAGTACCTCATGGTAGAATTTTTGTATCAATCGATCTATTAGAAAAGCCGTTAGAGCGATTTTTGAAAAGGGGGCGTGGCACCGCCCACTTTCATCCTGGTTGTAATTAATACTGCTCAAACAACATATATACCAAATCTCTACTTCATACCTCTGATAGTTCATGAAATATAGCCTTTTTAATTTTCAAGTTGTATGGGCGGTGCCACGCCCCTTTATCCAATTACAACCAAATGTAGTCAGGAACTATCAACAGGTCAACAGTACCTCATGGTAAAATTTTTGTATCAATCGGTCTATGAGAAAAGCCGTCAGAGCGATATTTGAAAAAAGAGGCGTGGCGACGCCCACTTTTTGAAAAAATATAACCTTTTAAACCTCACGGAGCCCGAGACCTTTCTAACGAATGCAAAACCGTGGAAATCGGTTCGTGCGTTCTGGAGTTATAACGTCAGGAAGGAAAACCCGACTTATTTTTATATAATAGATTTACTTGATTTCTATAATTAAATTTTGTTCATAATTATGAAAAAAAAACTATATAACGGTTTCCCTTACTACAGTGAGAGAGGGAAGAGAGCAACTCACCAACACAAACTCATATTGTGGTTGTATTGGGCTGCCGATGACTGTCATAAATCCTTCATCTTTCGGTCAACTGCCTCCAAAGCTTGTTGATGCGCTATCGTGCATTCATCTCAAATGATGATTTTGCATTCTCGCAACAATTTCGCTATCGCCGAACTTCTGGATATTGTGCCCAATGGCTTGTGAACTGTGAGAATATTCATCGGCAACTTCAAAGCGGAGTGTGCACTTCGACCGCCTTTCAACAAAGTAGCAGCAGATGGAGAAACAGCTAACGCAATTTGCGATCGATACGCAAAAAATTATTTAAGCTAACCTTTTTATTCGTATCTTTTCCTGATGACTTGTAAACAAACCAGTCCTTGTATTGACCATCTTTAAATTGTGGCGGTATTCACCCTCTTCACGGCAGAACATCAACGGGTATTGAAGTGCATCATATGACCGATGAGTCTCCCGACGCTTGAGGACAATACCGCGTGATTCCACATTCTCACCAGTTGGGATCTCATCTTAAAATAGATTGAGAACTCACCTCGAAATGAGTAGCAGCATAAGCCGGGAGTTTCCGATTGTAACTTCAATGCATTGCAATGCTGGCATACGACAGACAATGAACCGATATCAACGCAGCTAAGATCTTTGTAGGCGATTGTGGAATCATATTCAAAAGCAGCGCGATTCAAGTCTATATTTACGACTGGTCTTCTTCTAGTAACATTTTGTCGAATTTGAGGTGGTGATTGTGCAGCGCGAAACTTTGCAATATGGGCACGTCTCCATTCATTTTTTCGCTCGTTCCTTTTGCATTTGATTATTACGGACGTTCTGACTAATTATACCACGACGCGTACGTCATCCAAAGTTTTGGTTGTAATAGGAGGCATTAGTCTAGAAAATAACTCTCCCTGAAAACAACCATGTCCTATTCGAAAAATCCAAATTTTTCGAGTTTTCCACCAAGAATTTGTCTATTTTTCCATTCGGAAAGTCATGTCGGAATAACTATCTAAAATTAAAATATTTCGAATTTTTCCTGAATTTTTCAACAACGTTTTTCTATTTTTCCATTTGAAAAGTCATTCGCAATTATTGCACACAAAATTTCATACCAAAAAGCAATTTTTCCGCTAATTATTTCCTTTTTTTGCATTCGAAAAGCCATTTCGTAACAATTGCACTCAAAATTCCGGGCTTTTCATATGGATTTTCCCAAAATTTTGTGGCATAAAAAATTCATGCCAATATTGAAAAAAAAATAGAGCATACTGGGCCAACGTTCTCTCTTGATAAATTACTATAAATTTTTCACACTATTTTTAATTTATATATTTCACAATAATCCGACATTTTTCAACAACACATCGAATTTTGCACCTTTACCTCGTCTGAAATCATTAAATCAAGCGATACAATGGAAGATTTCGTCGAAGGCATCCAAATCTTTCGATTTTTTCTGGAATTTTCCGAGTTTTCCAGTTTTTTCTATTTTTCCATTCGAAAAGTTATAATTGTTCGAAATTGTTCACATTTACAATTACCAAAACATACAATAAGATGCAAAATTTTTTCGAAACAAAAAAGAATTTTTTTTTGGTATTTTCCATAATATTCCAACTAAAATTGTCTATTTTTCCATTCGAAAACCGACAAAAATTTAATTTTCGATTACCTTAAATCAGGCGATGAAATGTAAAATTTTGCCGAAAAAATTAAAATTTCCGATTTTTCGGAATTTTCCACCGAGAATTTATGTATTTTTCCATTCGGAAAGTCGTTTCGGAATAATTATCCGAAATTTTTCGCAAATTACATTGTTCAAAACTATCAAATCGAACGACAAAGCAATATTTCGTCGAAAAATAATATTAAAATTTTTCGAATTTTTCCGGAATTTTCCAAAAAAAAATTTTTATTTTTCCATTCGAAATATCATTCGTAACAATTGCACACAAAATTCCATTCAAAAAAGCAATTTTCGGTTTTTCCAATTTTCCGGCTTTTCCGTCAGAGCGATATTTGAAAAAAGAGGCGTGGCGACGCCCACTTTTTGAAAAAATATAACCTTTTAAACCTCACGGAGCCCGAGACCTTTCTAACGAATGCAAAACCGTGGAAATCGGTTCGTGCGTTCTGGAGTTATAACGTCAGGAAGGAAAACCCGACTTATTTTTATATAATAGATTTACTTGATTTCTATAATTAAATTTTGTTCATAATTATGAAAAAAAAACTATATAACGGTTTCCCTTACTACAGTGAGAGAGGGAAGAGAGCAACTCACCAACACAAACTCATATTGTGGTTGTATTGGGCTGCCGATGACTGTCATAAATCCTTCATCTTTCGGTCAACTGCCTCCAAAGCTTGTTGATGCGCTATCGTGCATTCATCTCAAATGATGATTTTGCATTCTCGCAACAATTTCGCTGTCGCCGAACTTCTGGATATTGTGCCCAATGGCTTGTGAACTGTGAGAATATTCATCGGCAACTTCAAAGCGGAGTGTGCACTTCGACCGCCTTTCAACAAAGTAGCAGCAGATGGAGAAACAGCTAACGCAATTTGCGATCGATACGCAAAAAATTATTTAAGCTAACCTTTTTATTCGTATCTTTTCCTGATGACTTGTAAACAAACCAGTCCTTGTATTGACCATCTTTAAATTGTGGCGGTATTCACCCTCTTCACGGCAGAACATCAACGGGTATTGAAGTGCATCATATGACCGATGAGTCTCCCGACGCTTGAGGACAATACCGCGTGATTCCACATTCTCACCAGTTGGGATCTCATCTTAAAATAGATTGAGAACTCACCTCGAAATGAGTAGCAGCATAAGCCGGGAGTTTCCGATTGTAACTTCAATGCATTGCAATGCTGGCATACGACAGACAATGAACCGATATCAACGCAGCTAAGATCTTTGTAGGCGATTGTGGAATCATATTCAAAAGCAGCGCGATTCAAGTCTATATTTACGACTGGTCTTCTTCTAGTAACATTTTGTCGAATTTGAGGTGGTGATTGTGCAGCGCGAAACTTTGCAATATGGGCACGTCTCCATTCATTTTTTCGCTCGTTCCTTTTGCATTTGATTATTACGGACGTTCTGACTAATTATACCACGACGCGTACGTCATCCAAAGTTTTGGTTGTAATAGGAGGCATTAGTCTAGAAAATAACTCTCCCTGAAAACAACCATGTCCTATTCGAAAAATCCAAATTTTTCGAGTTTTCCACCAAGAATTTGTCTATTTTTCCATTCGGAAAGTCATGTCGGAATAACTATCTAAAATTAAAATATTTCGAATTTTTCCTGAATTTTTCAACAACGTTTTTCTATTTTTCCATTTGAAAAGTCATTCGCAATTATTGCACACAAAATTTCATACCAAAAAGCAATTTTTCCGCTAATTATTTCCTTTTTTTGCATTCGAAAAGCCATTTCGTAACAATTGCACTCAAAATTCCGGGCTTTTCATATGGATTTTCCCAAAATTTTGTGGCATAAAAAATTCATGCCAATATTGAAAAAAAAATAGAGCATACTGGGCCAACGTTCTCTCTTGATAAATTACTATAAATTTTTCACACTATTTTTAATTTATATATTTCACAATAATCCGACATTTTTCAACAACACATCGAATTTTGCACCTTTACCTCGTCTGAAATCATTAAATCAAGCGATACAATGGAAGATTTCGTCGAAGGCATCCAAATCTTTCGATTTTTTCTGGAATTTTCCGAGTTTTCCAGTTTTTTCTATTTTTCCATTCGAAAAGTCATAATTGTTCGAAATTGTTCACATTTACAATTACCAAAACATACAATAAGATGCAAAATTTTTTCGAAACAAAAAAGAATTTTTTTTTGGTATTTTCCATAATATTCCAACTAAAATTGTCTATTTTTCCATTCGAAAACCGACAAAAATTTAATTTTCGATTACCTTAAATCAGGCGATGAAATGTAAAATTTTGCCGAAAAAATTAAAATTTCCGATTTTTCGGAATTTTCCACCGAGAATTTATGTATTTTTCCATTCGGAAAGTCGTTTCGGAATAATTATCCGAAATTTTTCGCAAATTACATTGTTCAAAACTATCAAATCGAACGACAAAGCAATATTTCGTCGAAAAATAATATTAAAATTTTTCGAATTTTTCCGGAATTTTCCAAAAAAAAATTTTTATTTTTCCATTCGAAATATCATTCGTAACAATTGCACACAAAATTCCATTCAAAAAAGCAATTTTCGGTTTTTCCAATTTTCCGGCTTTTCCGAAAAAATTTCGCAAAATTTTCTTTTACATAAACATTCTCCAGGCAATTACGAACAACTGAAAAAAAATTTCAGCAAAATCGGTCCAGCCATTCTCAATTGATGAATTACTATACATTTTCGCCACCATTTTTATATACAGTCGATACTCTCTATAACGAATTCCAAGGGACTGGATATTTACTTCGCTATATAGAAAAGAAAAATAATTTTGTTACTTTTAACATTTTTTATTTGTAGTAGTCAGTTATTTTGGTTTAAAGTAAATTTTTCCACTTATTTTCTTCAATATAATTTTCTAATACATTTAGAGAAATAAACCGTATGGTTTTCATTTCCAAATAGGTACGGAAACCTTCAACTGATGAAGAAAGTTGTCCATATGTGGGTAACGGTTTCACAATATCGGCAGATTCTTCTTCGTATTCATCTGAATCTGTTAAAAGAAAAGGCAAACTGATAGCAACTGCAAGAATTGTGAGAGATGGTAATGATTCCAGTTGTCACTTGCATAGTTCGGTGGTTCCGTAAAATACACTTTCAATTGAATAAATTCGTTATACGGAGATTGAAAACGCTTCAATCTTAAAGTTACGGTCGCAAAAATGCTTCGTTATAAGGAAATATTCGCTATAGAGAAATTCGTTATATGGAGATTATAATACACTCAAAGTAGACCCAAAACACAGTGTTCTTATAATTGTTTTGCAATAAAGAAAACTTCGTTATATAGGAGTTCGTTATAGAGAGTTTCGACTGTATATAGATAACACAAGGGAACAAAATGGAACTTTTTGAGTGTTGTTTGGAATTCTATAGGTGTTTTTTACTAATTTGAGGTCGCTGATTTTAAATCTAATCTCCATTTTTCTCCATCAGCTCGAATTTTTAAGTTACAGGTGCTAATCGTATTTTCGAATTTTTTCCAAAAAATTATAGTTCAAAAAATCATAATTTTTTTTTCATAAGCCGGATTTTAAAATTTTTTTTTAAAGATATCGTTGTTACCTTTAAAAAAAAACACAAATTTTTCAATATCACAAAAAAAATGACAAAAAAATTGCACATTTTAATTTTCTTCACAATGAAAGTTAATCGGTTGGGGGCAAATTGTTCTTTTTATTAGCTTTATTGAATATCATATTAAAGTAGCTTTCTAAAACATGTATGTACATAATTATCGATTGAAAATTGAATGAGTTATGCTAAGTTCGGTGATAACAGATATTTCGCATTTTTTTGTTTCTACACAAAAAAAAAATAAAAATTTTGTATTTTTGAAAATCATGAAAAATTTGCAAATTTGTTTATAGTTTAATTTATAGTTTTGCCTCCTATTACAATATTAATTTACTGACCAAATTTAATTAATCGGCAGGTGTCAATTTGGAAGTTAAGGGAGAAATATAATTTTCCAAAAATAGGTCATTTTGCATGGGTGGTACCCAGTGATGGTATATTTGACGATTTATCGTCATTTTGACGATTTTTGGTCCAAAAAAACATAAATGACGATTTGACGATTTTTACCCCTTGAATGACGATTTTTACAAATTACAACTTTCCTTTCCAAGTTTGCGCTTGGTGACCCTAACATTCTATTATTAATACCACAAATAAAATTTTTCAAAGTGAAACTTCAGAAATACATATTTTGTATAGTGAAATGGAAAGACTGCTTAAAGTAATTTCATAAGTAATAATTTTATCGACAGAAATATTGTTGTTCCAACAGACTGTAAGGAAACCTCTAATATGCTAAATTACAATAAAATGTATTTAGGTTTATATGCAAGTGAAATTTTGCTTGAAACAAAATGATCTACTTGTGACACGATTTGAATTTGAAAATAAATATAATCATTAAACTTAATTAATTCGAATGTATTAATATATGGTCCAGAACAGTCTTTCTCTATTATTATAAAAGAGTATCAACATTTTATTGAATACGATGAACTGCAAAGTTTAGACTCCGAATTCCGCGAAGTATCCCAGTTAGATTTTATAAATATATTTAATAGTAAGAACGTAGGGTTGTTGACATTGTGGAAAACAGTCTAATATCTAAGACGTGCGGACTTTAAACTACTTTTTCCAGTTTTAACAAAATTTATTATAAAAAAAATCTCATACTACCACTTAGGCGGCAAAAAGAAAGACCATTTAGTCAAATTAATTTTAATAAAAATGAATATAGAAAACGATTAGAAAGATATTTAATGGAAGGTATTCTCTTCACAAAAGACTTCCTTAAATAAAATAAAGCAAATTGTTATGATTTAAAGGTAAAGCCGGACGTCCTTAAAAAGTTAAATAGTGACAGGTATTATAAATGTAAATTAATTTTTAAAACTAAAAAAAAAATGTATTTTATTGTTTTCTTTTTGCATTAGTTTGATACATAACAGATAAAATGAGTAAATTTTTGTGTAAAGATTTTTTGACGATTTTAAAATCAGGTTTTGACGATTTTGACGATTTCAAAACCCAAAATTGACGATTTTTGTCCAATTTTGTATACCATCACTGGTGGTACCAGAAGGGTTGATCCGAAATAGTGCAAATTCATTCCTGATAATATTTTCATAACCGTAAAACTTACGCATAGTTTGACTGAATTCAGTGTACTTACAAAAAAGATATGTATGAGTAGAGTATTGGGGTGAGTTCGGTCATTTGTATGGGAGGTACCAGAAAGGGTGTGGCAACGGTTTCGGTTTTTTTAGGGTTTGTCTACTTTTGCAAGATAAATAAATAATAATTTAAATATCCTCCGGTAGTCTGTTTGGCAGCTATCGAAGATATATTAATTATCCAAAAATAGGTAATTTTGTATGGGAGGTACCAGAAGGGGTGGGGCTAATCCGCCCATTTACAATCCCATAAGTTCGTTTCGAAATATATTAATACTGATAAATTTTCATAACGATCCATTAAGGTTTGCTAGAGTTACACTTTCACAAACATATTAATAAATGTTATTTCGGTATGGAAATCGCGATTTTTGTTATCTCAGTAAATTGTTGACAAAAGTTGTGCATAGATTTGAATGAAATAAAGCTCATTTGATTCAAACTATATTAAACTTAATGTTTTAAGACCAACACTGTGATTTTTGTTGCATTATTTTTTTTATTAATTTTTAAAAAACAAAATTTTTTTCTTTTAAATTGTTGTTTTTTTTTTAAACTACAACGATATCTCTGAAACTACTAAAAAAACAATAAAAACCAGTACAGAAATTTCAGTCAGTTAAACTGACTGATAAATACCATCACCAAATATAATATATTGTTTAAGTCTTGAGTTATTGAAAATAATCGATTTGTAATTAAAACCAGTTAGAAAGTTTCAGTCGGGCAACCCGACTTACATTTACCCTTACCCTCAGTAAAACAAATAATTTTCTATTTTATTGATATTATTACTCGATTTCGAAATTGGGCGGAGTGGTACATTTATATGGGAGGTACGTGAAGGGGTGTGTTTAGGCTCCAGATTTATTCTCCATAACTTTATCCTGTTATAGCTTTACTAAATACAGAATTTGCGGACGATTGCGTTGGGTGTACTGATATTATTACTACATCCCAAAAGTGGGCGGAAAGGTACATTTGTATGGGAGGTACCATAAGGGGCGTGTCTAGACTTCCAATTTTTTCTCCAAAACTTTGTCCTGTTATAATATAACAAAATACAGAATTTGGGCACGATCGTGTCGAGTGTATTGATATTATTACCCTATTTCTAAAGTGGGCGGAGTGGTACATTTGTATGGGAGGTACCAGAAGGGGCGTGTCTAGACTTCCAGATTTTTTCTCCAAAACTTTATCCTGCTTAAACTTTACCAAATACATAATTTGGGCACGATCGCGTTAGGTCTTTTAATAATATTAATCGATTTCTAAAGTGGGCGGTACCAGATGTGTATGGGAGGTACCAGATGGGGCGTGAATAGACTTCCAATTTTTTTCTCTAAAACTTTATCTTGTTATAGCTTTACTCAAAATAGAATTTGGGTACGATCACGTTTAATTTATTGATATTATTTCTCCATCTCTATAGTGGGCGGAAAGGTAGATTTGTATGGGAGGTACCAAAAGGGGCGTGGCTAGGCTTTCAAATTTTTTTTCCAAAACTTTATCCTGTTATAGCTTTACTAAATACAGAATTTGGGGACGATCCCCTAGGGTGTATTGATATTATTACTCGATTTCTAAAGTGGGCGGAATGATGTATTTGTATGGGAGGTACCAGAAGGGGCGGGGCCATGTAGCCCATTTGCAATACCGTAAGTAGTTTTGAGAAAATAATAACTCGTGCAAAATTTCAAAACATTTGGTTGCGTCTTTCGAAAGTTATCGTGCGAACCAGCCGGACAGCCACCCGACAGACAGACAGACAGACAGACAGACAGACGGACATGGCTCAAACGACTTAAAAAGTCATGAATCGAATTTGGTTCAAAGAAACCTAGGGTCTAAAGTGACTCCTTCTATGTGTTACACTTTTGGGTCGTATCAAATGATATATACCTTCATCCCTACGGGTGATGGTATAAAAATAAAAACAATGTATGCACGGATTAAAGATAATTTTGTTAAAGATATGTGCTATGAAATGCGCAGCCCAGGTATAAAGATATATGTGGATCCTTAGTTGCGCAGGAAACTGTGTTCGGCTGGATATTGACTGGCCCAATACCAGTCAAAGCCAAAGTTGAATCTTCTTCCGTTATGTCATACTTCTGTCAAATTTCTCAAGACAGACGAATTTCACGTTTCTGGCAGATGGAGGATCTTCCAATGAAGAAATACATGTCCCCAAAACTGGTCAGTTTTGTGAAGAACTCTATATTCGTACGACAAGGATAAATTAAAATGGACGATATGTGGTATCTCTTCAATTCAAAGATAATTTCCCTTCCAAGATTACTATAGGCAATTCTAGATTAAATACACAAGCACAATATTATAGAAACGAAGCTCGGCTTTTTAGAAAACCTTCATTTAAAGTTACATATGACGACATTATTGAGGAATATGTATCACTCGGACACATGTCCTACGTACCCCCTCCAAAAAACTTAAACTGCTCAGAAAATTACTACTTGCCACATCACGCGGTAATAAAAAAGGGCTGCGCAAAATTGTTTTGTAGTTGTGTTAGTGAGCAAGAGATAGGACTGCACTGGGAAAAACAGTTGAGCGAATTAGGAAATAAACTTTACAAATTTATTCCATGCAACAATAGTGATTTAAGTACTTCAATAATATTTGTATGCTTTTTCATTAAGTCGTAAGTGAGACAGTGACGGCTGCATATGTTAAATGCATATTTTGCATAATGAACACAAGCTCTTGTCTACGCATTTGTCCATCATATTTAAAAATGTTAATAGCATTGAAAAATTTAACAAAAATATTAAAAGTACTTATTGTAAAAAAAAATATATTAAAAATAATGAAAATATTAATGATAACTAAAATTTTCAAATATGTTGCAGAAAATGTCGTTAAGATTTTAAGTAGTATTTGCAAGTTCAATTCTTTTTATTATCATTCATATCATATTATAAAAGAATTATAATATCTTTTAGTGACATATTTCCTACATTCCATAAATGTTTTATAACATAAAAGTCATAAGATGTTTAATGGTATTGTTCAATAATCTTAGTTAATTTTGTTCAGTGCACATGCAAAAAATAGTAAATTACCCGCTGAGCATGTGCACTCGTCGCTGTCTCAGTGACGACTAACTGAAAGAGCAGAATATGTGTGAAGCAGTCGTACCACCATTGTGCTATGAAATGCGCAGCCCTGTAATAAAGCTAGAAAGTACGACTTCAAAAGTCAGTGTAGTATTTAATGCCTCGACTCCTTCTTGGAGTGAGCCTAAACGACATTTTACATATCGGTCCTGTGTTACAAACTAATTTATCGGTCCTAATTTTAAAATGGCGATTTTTTCAATACGTGTTTAACCGCCACATACTCGCCATTTCAACTGCTATTAGAATAGTAGCTTAAGTTTATCGTTTTTATTATCGAACCCGGCCGGGACCGGCCGTGGCATAGTGGTTAGAACACGCGACTACCATGCGGGAGATCGCAGGTTCAAACCTGGCTCCAGTCATCTTAAAAGAAAAAAAAATAAATACAATTTTCTTTCATTGTCGGCTCCCGTCGAATGTTGTTGACAGCAACTTCGCAGTATTAAGCGTCGATTCAATCGTCATGTCTAGTAAGAGCTTCTCAAACAGCGACGTTCGCATTCGTCGAAAAACAAGTAGGTGCCGTTAGTTGTGAATCTAAAAATAGAAAGCGTGTTAATTCACAACAACGCGAGAAGCTATCCCATACCTCATTCATGGGGTGCAAAGGGAAATTAAGTTTTTTTTTTTATTATCGAACCCATCCTACATTTCGCGATAACTTTAACATGAACTCAAAAATTATATTTACGTTTGAAGTTTTATCAGTACGTAATCATCTTATATCTGTATGTCAAATGGCATATTACACTATGACACAATTTGAGGGTCATTGCCTCGGGGGTGAACCAAACCAATTTCAAACGATATCACTTGACCTCAGTAACAAAACCCTAAACTCCATTTTGCTCCTCTACGTCACAAATATTTTTTACACTGGTTTAAAGTTTGAATTTTTTGGTCAAAAGTCGATTCAAAGAATATGAAAAAACATCTTTAAAAGTACATTTGGGGTATTTCATGTCTTTGGAGACCTATACTAAAACATTCAGGGGAATATTTTTTTTTGGAACACTTTAACCCCCTAGCTGTCACCCGTGTGGGATATTTTGGGCCCAATTTTAAAAAACTGTTTACATGTCAACTTTGGAGGGAGGTCAAGGCTTAGAATCTTCGATAAAAATATTTTCCGGAAAATTTCACTAAGCGTCATCGAAGACAAATAGCCTCTACGAGTCAAAGGTTATAAAATAAAATCAAAATTAGGAGTAAACCAAACTAATATCATACGGTAGCATTTGACCTCAGTAACAAAATCCTAAACTTCATTTTGCTCCACTACGTCACACATTTTTTTTACAGTGGTTTGAAGTTAGATTTTTTTTTTGGTAAAAGTCGAATCAACGAATTTGAACAATCATGTGCAAATATACATTTGGGATAGTTCATGTCTTCGGAGACATACATTAAAATTTTCTGGGGAATATTTCATCAGAACATTTGAACCCTCTAGCTCCCACCCGTATGGGACATCTTAGGATGAATTTAAAAAAACAGCTTAAAAATCAAATTTCTTAAAATGTTCAGCATGGGTGGCAGATAGAGGGTTAACATGTTCCGAGGAAATATTCCCCTGAATGTTTTAGTATAGTCTCCGAAGACATGAAATACCCCAAACGTACTTTTATACATAGATGATTTTTCATATTCTTTGAATCAATTTTTTAACAAAAAAGTTCAAATTCAAAGCACTGTAAAAAATATTTGTGACGTAGTGGAGCAAAATGGAGTTTAGGGTTTTGTTACTGAGGGTAAATGCTATTGTTTGATATTGGTTTGGTTCACTCCCGAAAAAGTGTGTTGCACTGTTTGCTCAAATATAGATTTTTAAACGTTCCATTGACATTTCATTTTGATTTTATTTTGGGACCTTTGACTCATAGAGGCTATTTGTCTTCGGTGACTCTTAGTGAAAATTTCCGGAGAAAGCCTTGACCTCCGTTCAAAGTTGACATATAAACAGTTTTTCAAAATTGGGCCAAAAATGTCCCACACGGGTGGCAACTAGAGGGTTAAAATGTTCCGAGGAAATATTCCCCTGAATGTTTTAGTATAGGTCTCCGAAGACATGAAATACCCCAAATGTACTTTTATAGATGATTTTTTATATTCTTTAAATAAATTTTTTAACGAAAAAATTCAAACTTCAAAGCACTGTAAAAAATATTTGTGACGTAGTGGAGCCAAAATGCAGTTTAGGGTTTTGTTACTGAGGTCAAATGCTATCGTTTGATATTGGTTTGGTTCACCCCCGAAAAAGTGTGTTGCACTGTGTTATCCAAATGAATATATGGCACTATCCGCCAAGAAACCTATAGCATTCACAAGCGCACTATTGAGTCCAAATCCGTTTATTGATTCTGAAAAGATTATGCGCGTTAGAAGCAGACTGGAAGCGTCCCCTGCCTTAACCTACAACGAAAGGCATCCAATAGTTTCACTATATTCATGTCAATATTCGTACTTGTTAGTTAAGATCGTTCATCAGATTTGACTCCAAGGTGGAAACCAACTTGTGCTAATTAAAAAATCTAATCAAAGCGACGATCAATAACTGTAAGCCCTGCACTGTATACAAGCGTGGGTGTCAAAAACAGTTAATGGCTGCTTTATCTCCTGAGCGTTCCGAAATTTCACGTATTTATACACATATTGGTATGGACGATGTAGGTCCTTTCGATATAGGACCCATGCGGGTCGGGCATGCCGATTTTCCGTATTCGTGTGTTTTTCCACTAAGGCCATACACCTCGAAGCTTTATCCGATCTTTCCACACCGACGTTTCTGGTTGCCTTCAGCAGACTTGATTCTCACCGTGGATGTCCATTAGACTGGTCGCAATTTTTTTTTTTTTGGAAATTTAATTGTGTGCGCTGCTTAAAATATGAGGTTTGGTGTAAGAAATCATGTCCTAATTTTTCAGCTCAATCCGACGGTGCCAAGTCGTGCCGGGTGGAGCCCAAAGTTCTCCATATTATCCCAGATAGCGCCGCAATTTTTTTTTCTTGAAAACTTAATTTTTTTTTCGGATCTTAAATATTCATGGGTTTCTAAGTATTTTATATAATATTACTTTTTTTCCTACAACCTATAGTTATCCCGGAATCGGTCGTGCCGAGTAGAGCCCAAAGTTCTCCATATTATCCCAGATAGCGCCGCAATTTTTTTTTTCTTCAAAACTTAATTTTTTTTCGGATCTTAAATATCTTATGGGTTTCTAAGTATTTTTTATAATATAACTTTTTTTCCTACAACCTATAGTTATCCCGGAATCGGGTGTCCTTTAATAAGGACACGGCACCTTGTGCTGCAATTCAACATTACACACTAGATTGGTCGCATTTTGTATGGGAATTTTTTTTGAAATTTAATTGTGTGCGCTGCTTAAAATATGAGGTTTGGTGTAAGAAATCATGTCCTAATTTTTCAGCTCAATCCGATGGTGCCTAGTCGTGCCTAGTGGAGCCCAAAGTTCCCCATTCCCCTATTTAATCAGATCTTTTTAGTTATACTAGTTAAAAAGTCGGTCCCATAGACCGAAAATCAAAAATCTGACTTCGTTACGATCTTCCGCAGAGAAAGTACTTTAAGTATGACAAATTTCAGCTTCCTATGTCATCAGATGGCTTCAGAAAGTTGTGGAAAGGATAGGACATACATACAAACATCCGAACATACTAAGAAATTATCTTATATATGAATATGAATTGATGTTCGTTGGTAAGGCCATCACTTGAGAACGCATGGACCGATTCGACTAATTTTTTGTCACAATGTTCGTAATATGCGTTTTATATAAAAAAAATTGGCTACGCCCATTTCTGCGCCCACTTTCTTAATATATCTAAAATTGCAAAAAAACGCTCTAAAAATTTAATTTCTTTACAAATTTAGCTATATAATGTTCTATATTGAAAATATAATAGGTTAAATATATTGTACATTTTTTATTAAATGGACGGAGTGGGCGTGTCAAAACATTTTTTTAAGCTATAGTGATAAAATTTGTTACACAGATAGTACACGACACTTCTGGTTCAAATTTGCAGACGAAATTTTTATTTTCGATAAGTGGGCGGTGGGCTCGTCGCAAACCTATATTTAAGTCCTAGAGAGATAAAATTTGATATCACGATAGTACTCTCCAATACAATTATGAATATGTAGACGAAATGTTAGCTCAAGGATGAAGATCTAGAATCACTGTCTTCCTCTCTCTTTCATAATAAACATTTCCCAATTATCGTACCCCCAAAACACTCACTCAGACGAAATTTTAATTTTCGATCAGTAGGCGAAACTGAAATTGAAATTTGAAATATTTACAATCAGTGGACGGATATTTCTATTTCGAATCGAATCGGTCCATGCGTTCTCAAGTGATGGCCTTACCAACGAACAACAATTCATATTCATATATAAGATAATTTCTTAGTATGTTCGGATGTTTGTATGTATGTCCTATTCTTTTCACGACTTTCTGAAGCCATCTGATGACATAGGAAGCTGAAATTTGTGATACTTAAAGTACTTTCTCTGCGGAAGAGCGTAACGAAGTCAGATTTTTGATTTTCGGTCTATGGGACCGACTTTTTAACTAGTATAACTAAAAAGATCTGATTAAATAGGGGAATGGGGAACTTTGGGCCCCACTAGGCACGACTAGGCACCATCGGATTGAGCTGAAAAATTAGGACATGATTTCTTACACCAAACCTCATATTTTAAGAAGGGCACACAATTAAATTTCAAAAAAAAATCCCATACATAATGCGACCAGTCTAGTGTGTAATGGTGAATTGCAGCGCAAGGTGCCGTGTCCTTTTTAAAGGACACCCGATTCCGGGATAACTATAGGTTGTAGGAAAAAAAGTTATATAATAAAAAATACTTAGAAACCCATGAATATTTAAGATCCGAAAAAAAATTAAGTTTTCAAGAAAAAAAAATGCGGCGCTATCTGCGATAATATGGAAAACTTTGGGCTCCACTCGGCACGACCGATTCCGGGATAACTAGGTTGTAGGAAAAAAAGTTATATTATAAAAAATACTTAGAAACCCATGAATATTTAAGATCCGAAAAAAAATTAAGTTTTCAAGAAAAAAAAATTGCGGCGCTATCTGGGATAATATGGAGAACTTTGGGCTCCACCCGGCACGACTGGGCACCGTCGGATTGAGCTGAAAAATTAGGACATGATTTCTTACACCAAACCTCATATTTTAAGCAGCGCACACAATCAAATTTAAAAAAAAAAAATTTTCCCATACAAGATGCGACCAGTCTAATGTCCATTACACCTGCATATTGATAACGGGACTAATGTTGTGGGCGCATCCAAGGAATTAATCTCCGAGAATTTATCTAAGCATCAAAAACGGCATTAACATCCAACTATGACCATCAGAATATAACTTGGAATTTTATTCCGCCTGGAGCTCCTCATACAAAAATTGCTTCGAATACTAAACATACATCGTTGCCCTTACACCTGGCCGCTTTTTGATTGACTCTTCCATTCTTGCACCTGTTGTCCATTATCTATTGTCAATCGGTGGCAGAGACTAAAAGTAATCCACCACCATTTCTGTATCCGCTGGAATCCTTAGTATCTAAAGGAACTGCACAAACGCCATAAATGGCAAAAATCAACAGATAACCTGGAGGAAAATATTATGGTATTGGTTAAAGATGAAAATCTACCACCAAATTCTTGGCAGGATTACTCGCATTTACACTGGCCCCGATAAATTAGATCGAGTAGCAAACATTCGCACCATTGGCTGTGCGATGTAACACGACCAATCACAAAACTTGTAGTTTTTCCACTTCAATTTAATACTTCTTAAATTAACTTCTCTTTCCTTTCAGAACACATTTATAACGGGTCCGCCATCTAACGTTTTTTTTCAACTAGTGCTTATTTCGTGAATAGTAACACTTAGCTCATGTCTGATTTGACAGATAACACTGTGCAACAACCAAAATCGGAATGGGATGAAACCAAAAGGAGATGAAAGTTGACATTATGTATAACAAAACCCTCAACGGATTTCTTAAGTTTAGTGCGAGATTTTTTTTTACACGCATTTGAAGTTGTTTATTTTTGAACGCTGGCAAACAAGAAAAATTCATTAAAAATGTCATCAAATAATGCTATTTATCCCGGAAAATTGTGGTATCTTACTGTTTTTGGGGTCGAGGAATCAATTTTTGACATTTATTTTTATTTTCAAGCGCCGCCAGAGGGCGCTTTCGTACATTTTTTTGGTTTAGATCGAATTTTTTGTGTTTCCACACGATTACAGTCGTAGATTAAGAGCTATCGAGCTGCAATTTGGTATGCGAGCTTTTATCCACCAATTGGAGATTGGGTTCTAAGATGGGCATGATCGGACAAGACCTACTCCCACCTCCCATACGAATTGTACCTTTTTTGAGGTCTGTCCCTGCGATCACAGTCGTAGATTAAGAGCTATCGAGCTAAATTTTGGTATGCAAACTTTTATCCCCTAAGCGGAGATTAAGTTCTAAGATGGACATGATCGGACAACAACTACTACCACCTCCCATACAAACTTGCCCTATTTGGGGGTGTTCGTCTGTTTGTCTTCTCAATAACAGCCTTAGATTAAGAGCTATCAAGCTGAAACTTGGTACACAAACTTCTAACCTCTTAGGGAAAGTTAAGTTCTAAGATGAGCATGATCGGACAAAAACTTCTCCTACCTCCAATGCAAACTTTCCATATTTTGGGGTTTGAGTAGTTTTTGTCTGGTCTTGCTCTTCTTAGAACTTAACTTTCCCTAAGAGGTTAGAAGTTTGTGTACCAAGTTTCAGCTTGATAGCTCTTAATCTAAGGCTGTTATTGAGAACACAAACAGACGAACACCCCCAAATAGGGCAAGTTTGTATGGGAGGTGGTAGTAGTTGCTGTCCGATCATGTCCATCTTAGAACTTAATCTCCGCTTAGGGGATAGAAGCTTGCATACCAAATTTCAGCTCGATAGCTCTTAATCTACCACTGTGATCGCAGGGGCAGACCTCAAAAAAGGTACAATTCGTATGGGAGGTGGGAATAGGTTTTGTCCGATCATGCCCATCTTAGAACCCAATCTCCGATTGGTGGATAAAAGATCGCATACCAAATTTCAGCTCGATAGCTCTTAATCTACGGCTGTAATCGTGTGGAAACACAAAAAATTCGATCTAAACCAAAAAAATGTACGAACGAGCCCTCTGGCGGCGCTTGAAAATAAAAATAACTGTCAAAAATGGATTCCTCGACCCCAAAAACAGTAAGATACCACAACTTTCCGGGATAAATAACATTATTTTATGAAATTTTTAATGAATTTTTCTTGTTAGCCAGCGTTCAAAAATAACCAACTTCAAATGCGTGTAAAAAAAAATCTCGCACTAAACTTAAGAAATCCCTTGAGGGTTTTGTTATACATAATGCCAACTTTCATCTCCTTTTGGTTTTATCCCATTCCGATTCCAAAAGTTCAATTTTGTGTCACAGTGTAATTAGTTCTATCCTTCCGCTGAACGAATATGGTTGTGTATACGCTTAAACAACGATGGGAAATATTGCGACATTACTTTGAAAATCATGGTAGTGTTGCAGAATGTGTGCGAAAATTGCGTACGGATTTTTGAAGAAGAGAAGCGGGTATGTAAACAAGCAAAATTGACGCATTTGGGGTACAGAAAACCCGCAATCATACATTGAAAAGCCGATGCACCCAAAACGAGTCACTGTTTGGTGCGGATTTTGGTCCAGAGGCATAATTGGGCCATTTTTCTTCGAAAATGAGCAAGGAGTGGTCGTTACACTCAATGGCGATCGTTATCGGGCCATGTCGAACGAATTTTTGTTCACAAAAATTGAAGAGGAGGATATTGGCAACATATTGTTTCACCAGGACGGCGCTACTTGCCACACAGCCAGAGACAATTGACGCTTTAGAGGAAAAATTCGTAAAGACATTGGTGAAATACAGCTGCACACAATCAATAATGTGCTTAATAATTGGACCGATCGTGTATGCTACTGCATGGCCAGCCGAGGCAGCCATTTGAATGAAATTATTTTCCATTATTAACCGGAAGGATTGTACTTTGAAATAAAAAATGAAATTTGAAAAAATATTCAGTATTTTTTTTTTATAGCATTTTCAAAAAAAAAATTATTTGGCGGACCCGTTACTATTTAAAATATGAATTACAATTTGAATAGCATAACATGCGTGTTAATCACAATAGCCGTAATTTGAAAATAAACCCCATAGAAAAGAAATATGTTTGTCGAGTTTGCCGACATCATCATCCTTTATGTAAATCCTAATGGTTTCTACAGATGAATAAAACGAAGCGTCTTACACATCGTTCAGACATATGGCTATTTAAAAATTGTCTTGCACACTCGCACTCAAGGATCGTGCTTTACCTAGACCGGATGCAAATACTGCATCATAGCCTTCTACACCTACATCGATGGCTACAGCAAACGCCGACTAACCAACAGTCACCAAGTAGGAATCCACCGTCCGCAGCTCTGAACATCAAAGATAGTCCAAAAGACAACTCATCTTCATCCAGAAAAGCTCATGTGCCAAACACCACATCAATTTCTGCCATACTCAAAACGCTCTTACATTACTACCTACGATGTTACTCAAAATTGAAGGGAAGGAGCAAGTTGCAAGCGTTACTAGATTGTGCCTCCAAAAACAGCCGTATCTCGCTTAAGGCGGTTGATAATCTGGGTCTTACGTCTTGGACTCTTGATGATGAAACCATCGGACAGATGGTCACATTAATGTCCACTTATAATTCGACTGGGAATGGGACTTTGCCCAGAGGCTGAAAGTTACTGATTGTCACTCACTTGGGAGTGACCAGAATCGATTCCTTTGCGGTACTGTCCAAGCAGCTAACTAATTCCGGTCTTAGACCAAGTATTCCCTGGGCAATGACTTCAAAGCAACCGCTTAGAAGTTAGCTAGAGTTAGAAGGCGAAACGTTGAGTAACCTAATCGGCATGCTACCACCGATGCGTCTTAGGAAGTAGGTAACAGAAGTTACTGAAGCTCAACACAGGCTCTCCTAGTGGCTTTGGCAGCCCCAAGAAACTAGGATCGGGAGCGGTGGCCTAATAAGCCACTCTCCTTAAATAACATTTATTATGAAAACACGGAGAATTAATATAACAAGAACCCCCCCAAATGTTGACGACCCCCGCAAACGATATAAGGACCATGATTTAAGGATATGCACCTGGAATGTCCGAACTCTTTACAGAGATGGTGCCTCTATCCAACTGGCGGATGTCCTCGACGAATACAAGGCTGACATCACCGCCATACAGGAATTGGGCCATTTTTCTTCGAAAATGAGCAAGGAGTGGTCGTTACACTCAATGGCGATCGTTATCGGGCCATGTCGAACGAATTTTTGTTAACAAAAATTGAAGAGGAGGATATTGGCAACATATTGTTTCACCAGGACGGCGCTACTTGCCACACAGCCAGAGACAATTGACGCTTTAAAGGAAAAATTCGTAAAGACATTGGTGAAATACAGCTGCACACAATCAATAATGTGCTTAATAATTGGACCGATCGTGTATGCTACTGCATGGCCAGCCGAGGCAGCCATTTGAATGAAATTATTTTCCATTATTAACCGGAAGGATTGTACTTTGAAATAAAAAATGAAATTTGAAAAAATATTCAGTATTTTTTTTTTATAGCATTTTCAAAAAAAAAATTATTTGGCGGACCCGTTACTATTTAAAATATGAATTACAATTTGAATAGCATAACATGCGTGTTAATCACAATAGCCGTAATTTGAAAATAAACCCCATAGAAAAGAAATATGTTTGTCGAGTTTGCCGACATCATCATCCTTTATGTAAATCCTAATGGTTTCTACAGATGAATAAAACGAAGCGTCTTACACATCGTTCAGACATATGGCTATTTAAAAATTGTCTTGCACACTCGCACTCAAGGATCGTGCTTTACCTAGACCGGATGCAAATACTGCATCATAGCCTTCTACACCTACATCGATGGCTACAGCAAACGCCGACTAACCAACAGTCACCAAGTAGGAATCCACCGTCCGCAGCTCTGAACATCAAAGATAGTCCAAAAGACAACTCATCTTCATCCAGAAAAGCTCATGTGCCAAACACCACATCAATTTCTGCCATACTCAAAACGCTCTTACATTACTACCTACGATGTTACTCAAAATTGAAGGGAAGGAGCAAGTTGCAAGCGTTACTAGATTGTGCCTCCAAAAACAGCCGTATCTCGCTTAAGGCGGTTGATAATCTGGGTCTTACGTCTTGGACTCTTGATGATGAAACCATCGGACAGATGGTCACATTAATGTCCACTTATAATTCGACTGGGAATGGGACTTTGCCCAGAGGCTGAAAGTTACTGATTGTCACTCACTTGGGAGTGACCAGAATCGATTCCTTTGCGGTACTGTCCAAGCAGCTAACTAATTCCGGTCTTAGACCAAGTATTCCCTGGGCAATGACTTCAAAGCAACCGCTTAGAAGTTAGCTAGAGTTAGAAGGCGAAACGTTGAGTAACCTAATCGGCATGCTACCACCGATGCGTCTTAGGAAGTAGGTAACAGAAGTTACTGAAGCTCAACACAGGCTCTCCTAGTGGCTTTGGCAGCCCCAAGAAACTAGGATCGGGAGCGGTGGCCTAATAAGCCACTCTCCTTAAATAACATTTATTATGAAAACACGGAGAATTAATATAACAAGAACCCCCCCAAATGTTGACGACCCCCGCAAACGATATAAGGACCATGATTTAAGGATATGCACCTGGAATGTCCGAACTCTTTACAGAGATGGTGCCTCTATCCAACTGGCGGATGTCCTCGACGAATACAAGGCTGACATCACCGCCATACAGGAAATGAGATGGACGGGACAGGGATGCACACGACGAAAGAACTGTGACATCTTTTACAGCTGCCATGTAGAAAGACACGAATTTGGATGTGGTTTCATAGTCGGCAAGAGACTTCGACACCTGGTCTCGCGGTTTAACCCTGTAAGTGACCGAATAGCCACCATTCGCATCCGGGCGAAATATTTTTACATCACGCTGATTTGTGTACACGCCCCGACGGAAGATAAAGACGATGAGATTAAAGATGCATTTAACGAGCGCCTAGAGGAAACATACGACCGCTGCCCTGGCCACGACATTAAAATTGTTCTGGGAGACTTTAATGCAAAAATAGGAAGGGAAGATGTTCTTGGTCCATCGATCGGTAAATTCAGCCTGCATACCGATACGTCAGACAACGGGTTTAGGCTGGTTAGCTTCGCAGCGGGAAGGAACATGGTAGTTAGTGGAACCAGATTCCAGCACAAAGATATCCACAAGGCGACTTGGCTATCCCCCGATCAAAACACCAGAAATCAAATTGATCATGTGGTAATTGATGGCAGGCATGCATCTAGTGTCATGGACGTGCGTGTGATCCGTGGTGCTAATATTGGATCGGATCATTACCTGGTTGCAGCCAAGGTTCGCACAAGATTGAGCAGAGCGAAAAACGCACGTAACCAAACACAAAGAAAGCTGGACATCGCGAAGCTGCAAACCCCAGAGATAGCTACTGCCTACTCCGACCAACTCTCCCAACTTTTACGACACAACGCCTCTACTTCTGACGTTCCCGATACACAGTGGCAGCATATTGCGCATTCCATGGCAACCGCCGCAACAACCGTACTAGGATATGAAAAGCGGTGCTCAGACGAATCCTGGTACGATGAAGAATGTCGCATAGCGTCTGAGGAACAGGATGCTGCTTATATGGCAACGCTACAGCCAATTGTAAACCGTGCTGTTAGGGAACGGCATAAGGAGAAAGTAAAACGGGCGAGACAGCTATTTAGGCGAAAAAAACGTCAGATGAAGGAACGGGAGAACGAGGATATAGAGCGATACAGGGATAGAGGTGAGGCCCGAAAATTGTACCAGAAAGTAAGAGCAAATGGATACGGTAATGGCCTCCCCACCTGTAAGGACAATGATGGAAATCTGGTCACGGATACGCAGAGTGTGCTGCACATATGGAGAGAACACTTCCAGCAACTGCTGGTTCCAGTAGGCAGCGCACGTGAAGTTATCACGCCAATTGTCGACGACGGCTTAGATTGTCCACCACCAAGTCAAGCCGAGGTAAGAAGGGCAATATCGCGGCTGAAAAACAACAAAGCAGCCGGTGCCGACGGTCTGCCCGCAGAGCTCTTCAAGTCCGGTGGCGAGGAGTTGATAACGAGCATGCACCAGCTCCTGCGCACGGTTTGGCTTAAAGAGTGCATGCCCGACGATTGGAATGTAAGCGTATTATGTCCTGTGCTGAAAAAAGGTGATCCAAGTGTGTGCTCCAACTACCGCGGGATCAGCCTTTTACCCATCGCATATAAGGTCCTGTCGAGTGTGCTATGTGAAAGACTAAAGCCAGTGTTATCCAACCTGATCGGGCCTTATCAGTGTGGCTTTAGACCTGGAAAATCAACAACTGACCAGATTTTCACACTTCGGCAAATCCTGGAAAAGACCCAAGAGAAACAGATCGACACGTACCATCTTTTTGTCGACTATAAAGCTGCCTTCGACAGCCCGATACGGCAGAAATTACTTGAAGCCAGGGCTGAGTTTGGTATTCCAGCGAAGCTGATACGTCTTTGCGGAATGACGCTGACTGACACGAAGTCTTCAGTGAAGATTGGCAAGGACCTTATGGAGCCATTCTATACCAGACGAGGCCTAAAACAAGGCGACGGCCTATCGTGCGATCTCTTCAACATTGTGATGGAGATGATAATGAGAAAAGCTGCAGTAAACACGAGTGGCACTATATTCAACAAAATACACATGCTACTCGCGTACGCTGATGACGTAGATATTATCGGTCGAAAGCTGCGGGATGTGACTGCAGCCTTCTCAGGTATTCAGAAGGAATCAGCGAAAATGGGCCTAACGGTGAACGAGGACAAAACGAAGTTATTAGTTTCAACGAACAAAGAATCTACTCGTTTGGGAAACTGCGTGAACGTTGACAACTATAATTTCGAGGTGGTAGATAATTTTGTCTACCTAGGCTCCGCCATCAACAAAGCAAATAATGTCAGCCTAGAAATCCGGAGAAGAATCCTGCTTGCAAATAAATGCTACTACGGACTAAGCAAGCGATTCAATGACAGAGCCCTCTCTCGACTAACAAAACTCAAGCTATACCAGATACTAATTCTACCTGTCTTAATGTATGGCTCAGAATCCTGGGTTATGACACAAGCGGATGAATCGGTTCTGGCGGTATTCGAGAGAAAAATACTCCGTAAAATATATGGGCCCATCATCGTTAACGGAGAGTATCGGCGTCGTATGAATCATGAGCTGTACGAGCTGTACACTGACATTGACGTGGTCAAACGCATTAAGGTGCAACGGTTGCGTTGGCTAGGTCATGTTGTACGCATGGACGAAAATGCTCCAGCTCGAAAAGTTTTCGACAATGAACTCGATGGACGGCGCAGAAGAGGGCGACCTAAACTCCGTTGGAAAGACCAGGTTACTGAGAACCTTACAGAACTCGGTGTGACTAACTGGAGAAGAAGCGCAGAAGATCGAGGCGCTTATAATATTTTTCTACGTGCGGTATATAACCAGAAGTACCAGCTAAGTAAGTAAGTATAATTCGACTATCAACATTCACGTCCCGCCAAGTCTCTGCCAGCGTCCTTTTGTGAGAAATTTCAAAACCTGATGTTAGCTGATTCTGAATTCTATAAATCAGCCACCATTGATATCATACTTGGTGTGGATGTTTACATCAAGATTAGTGAGGGAACCTTAAATCGATCTGGTCTTCCATCTGCACAGAATACAATTTTTGGCTGGGTGCTATGCGGAGTATTCTCGACATAGATTTTACTTTATTAATTAAATTTTAATTAATTATAAGCTAATCTATTAAAAAAGGAAACCGTAATGAATTATACGAATGGATTGTATTTTCTAAAAAAAAATGGTTATCTAAGAAGAATATTTAAAAATCGTTGTAATTGCAGGAGTACTGCAAGGCGGGCGGTAATGTTTATGCCAAACGCCTAAATTATTTTTATTTTTCACACTTTTAATATCACTAAACTTTATATGAAAATTCCCGGATACATTACATTAAAGTATACATAAGCTACTGATTATAAAAACATAGCCGTTAATAATTAATATTAATGTCTAAAAAGGACGAGCGGTTTTGAGCGGCTTCTTCCGAGCTCTCGACAAAACCCTCCTCGCATCATCCATACTGGTAAGACTGACTTAAGAAATAGATGCACTACAATCCATGAAATCCTAATAATTTCGTTTTACCTCTCCATTTCATCGCCACTACAATATTTTCGGATATTTTATTCACATTCTTGCGGAGTTGACGAGTCGATTTATGGATTAATATATATTGACTTGTATTTTGTCGGCTCAAGAGAGGATCCATTGGACATCCAGAATACTTCCCTTTTGCATGCAAACAGACTATGGATAACACAAGGGAACAAAATTGAACTTTTTGAGTGTTGTTTGGAATTCTATAGCTGTTTTTTACTAATTTGAGGTCGCTGATTTTAAATCTAATCTCCATTTTTCTCCATTAGCTTGAATTTTTAAGTTACAGGTACTAATCGTATTTTCGCCTATTTTCCAAAAAATTATAATTCAAAAAATCATAATTTTTTTTCATAAGCCGGATTTTTAATTTTTTTAAAGATATCGTTGTTACCTTAGAAAAAAATCAAATTTTTTAATATCACAAAAAAAAAAACTACTGAGTAAAGGCTCTTTCATTAAAAAAAATTACAAAAAAAAATGGAAATTTTAATTTTCTTCACGCTGAAAGTTAATCGGTTGGGGGCAAATTGTTATTTTTATTAGCTTTATTGAATATCATATTAAAGTAGCTTTCTAAAACATGTACGTACATAATAATCGATTGAAAATTGAATGAGTTATGCTAAGTTCGGTGATAACAGATTTTTCGAATCATAACAAATTTGCAAATCTATATATATAAAAATGGTGGCAAAAATGTATAGTAATTCATCAATTGAGAACGGTTGGACCGATTTTGCTGAAATTTTTTTTCAGTTGTTCGTAATTGCCAGGAGAAGGTTTATGTAGAAGAAAATTTTGGGAAATTCCTCCGGAAAAGCCGGAAAATTGCAAAAACCGAAAATTGCTTTTTTGTATGGAATTTTGTGTGCAATTGTTACGAATGGTTTTTCAAATGGAAAAATATAAAAATTTTTTTGAAAAATTCGGAAAATTCCGGAAAAATTCGAAAAATTTCAATACTATTTTTCGATGAAATTTTGTTTTTTGTCGTACGATTTGATAGTTTTGAACGATGTAACTTGCGAAAAATTTCGTATAATTATTCCGAAACGACTTTTCGAATGGAAAAATAGATAAATTGTCGGTGGAAATCTCGAAACATTCCGAAAAAATCGGAAAATTAGATTTTTTTCGATAATCGAAAATTAAATTTTTGTCGGTTTTCGAACAATTATGATTTTTCGAATGGAAAAATAGAAAAAACTGAAAACTCGGAAAATTCCAGAAAAAACCGAAAGATTTGCATGCCTTCGACGAAATCTTCCATTGTATCGCTTGATTTAATGATTTCAGACGACGTAAAGGTGCAAAATTCGTTGTGTTTCTGAAAAAATTCGGATTATTGTGAAATATATAAATATAAAATAGTGTGAAAAATTTATAGTAATTTATCAAGAGAGAACGTTGGCCCAGTTTGCTCTATTTTTTTCAATATTGGCAGGAATGCGTCAAAAAAATCCTTAGGAAAAGCCGGGAATTTTGAGTGCAATTGTTACGAAATGGCTTTTCGAATGCAAAAATAGAAAATTATTAGGGAAAAACTCGGAAAATTCCGGAAATGCGCAAAAAATTTGATTTTTTTATTTTGCTGAATTTTTTTTCAGTTGTTCGCAATTGCTAGGAGAAGGTTTATGTGAGAGAAAATTTTGGGAAATTGGAATAACCGAAAATAGCTTTTTTGTGTGCAATAATTGCAAATGACTTTTCAAATGGAAAAATATATATTTGACAGTTTTGGACGATGTAACTGCGAAAAATTTTAGATTATTATTCCGACATGACTTTCCGAATGGAAAAATAGATAAATTCTTGGTGGAAAACTCGAAAAATTTGGATTTTTCGAATAGGACATGGTTGTTTTTAGGGAGAGTTATTTACTAGACTAATGCCTGCTATTAGACAATCAAACTTTGCACGACGTACGCGTCGTGCTATAATTAGTCAGAACGTCCGTAATAATCAAACGCAAAAGGAACGGGCCAAAAAAATTAATGAAGACGTGCCCATATTGCACAGTTTCGCGCTGCACAATCACCACCTCAAATTTGACAGAATGTTTCTAGAAGAAGACCAGTCGTAAATATAGACTAGAATCACGATGCTTTTGAATACGATTCCACAATCGCCTACAAAGATCTTCGCTGCGTTGATATCGGTTCATTGTCTGTAGTATGCCAGCATAGCAATGCACTGAAGTTACAATCGGAAACTCCCGGCTTATGCTGCTACTCATTTCGAGGTGAGATCCCAATCTATTTTAAGATGAGATCCCAACTGTATCCTTTTTGCGATCGAACATTTTTGTTAGGAGATAACTGCATTTAAAGTTGTTGATATGAATATCGACGGCATCACAGCTATTGCAGGGTGAGAATGTGGAATCATACGATATTGTTCTCATGCGTCGGGAGACTCATCGGTCATATGATGCACTTCAATGATGTTCTGCCGTGGAGAGGGTGAATATCACCACAATTTAAAGATGGTCAATACAACGACAGGTTTGTTTACAAGTTATCAGGAAAAGAAACGAATAAAAAGGTTAGCTTAAATAATTTTTATGCGTATCGATCGCAAATTGCGTTAGCTGTTGCACCATCTGCTGCCACTTTGTTGAAAGGCGGGCGAACTACACACTCCGCTTTGAAGTTGCCGATGAATCTTCTCACAGTTGACAAGCCATTGGGCACAATATCCAGAAGTTCGGCGATAGCGAAATTGTTGCGAGAATGCAAAATTATCATTTGGGATAAATGCACGATAGCGCGTCAACGAGCTTTGGAGGCAGTTGAACGAAAGATGAAGGATTTTTGAGGTGATTCGAAACGATTTGATGGGGCTACAATATTTCTGTCGCAAGATTTTCGTCAAACGCTTCCCGCCATCCTAAAATCTACTACTGCTGATGAAATTAATGTCTTTGTGGCGGAATAACAAGAAGTTGATATTAACCACGAACATGAGAGTCACTTTGCAAAACGACCCATCGGCTACTGCATTTTCAAAATATCTACTGGCGCTTTGTAATGGCCAAATTCCTGTTGATGTTTCAACTGGATTAATGACGTTTCCGTCAATTTTTTTCATAGAAGAGGAAGTCCTTTTACCTCGAATTTCTATTATTCCAACCGATTTTCCCTTCTAATTCTAGCAAATTCAATTCCCCATTCGATTGGCTTTTGCGATGACAATCAATAAATCGCAAGGCCAATCATTGGAAGTTTGGGGGATCAACCTCGAATTTCTCAGTTTTTCGCGTGTCTTCATTGTTTGTTTTAGCGCCGGAAAACAAATCAAAAAACATTGTTTATCAGACCTCTCTTCACTGATTTCGATTACATTCAAATTAGTCACATTAAAATTTGAACTATATGTGTTTTAATATTACTCTAGAGCTTATATGAAGGCGTTAACTTGGAGCGAGACGAAGTTCGCCGAGTCAGAATTTGTATGGCAGAACAACGTTTGCCGGGTCAGCTAGTTTATTTATAGTTTTGCCTCCTATTACAATATTAATTAACGGACCAAATTTAATTAATCGGCAGGTTTCAATTTGGAAGTTAAGGGAGAAATATTAGTTTTCCAAAAATAGGTCATTTTGTATGGGAGGTACCAGAAGGGGTGATCCGATATATTTGCACTATATCGGATCACCCTTCCATTCCTGATTCATATTTTGATAACCGTAAAACTTACGCATAGTTTGACTGAATTCAGTGTACTTACAAGATATGTATGTAAAACTATTGGGGTGAGTTCGGTCATTTGTATGGGAGGTACCAGAACGGGGATGGCAACGGTTTCGTTTTTTTTAGGGTTTGTCTACTTTTGCAAGATAAATAAACTGACCAAATTTAAATATCCTCCGGTAGTCTGTTTGGCAGCTATCGAAGATATATTAATTATTCAAAAATAGGTAATTTTGTATGGGAGGTACCAGAAGGGGTGGGGCTATTCCGCCCATTTACAATCTCATAAGTTCGTTTCGAAAAATATTAATACTGATAAATTTTCATAACGATCCGTTAAGGTTTGCTCGAGTTACACTTTCACAAACATATTAATAAATGTTATTTCTGTATGGAAATCGCGATTTTTGTAAATTCAGTTATCTTAGTTAATTGTTGACAAAATCAAAAGTTGTGTACAGATTTCAATGAAATATAGCTCATTTGATTCAAACTATATTAAACTAAATGTTTTAAGACCAACACTGTGATTTTGTTGCATTATTTTTTTTTATGAATTTTTAAAAAACAAAATTTTTTTTTTGTAAAATTTTTTTTTTTTGTTAAAACCACAACGATATCTCTGAAACTACTAGGCCAAATTAAAAACAATGTAGGCACGGATTAAAGATAATTTTGTTGACGAGTTTAAGTTTTTGTTATTTTAATTGAATATGGTGAACCGTTTTCAAGTTATTTAAATATTTGTAGTGGAAGTGCCTTAGTTTTGGACATAACGGTATATCGCGAAAAGTCGAGCTGATACCAAGTGCAGATTTGGATTCAGCGTCCCAAATTACCTTTAAAACAATATTCAGTTCTTAAACAACAAATACCTTGTTCCCTTGTGTAATTTATTAGCTGGCTAAATTTCAATCAATCGCCATTGCATCACTGCTCTCGTGTTTCAAAGCAGAAGATAAAGGCGCATATGGATTTAATCGTAAAATCACTGTGGAATGGAAAATTCATGGTTTACCACTCACTCACAATTTTATTTGAATCTTGTTGACACTTGTGTCCAGAAATTCGCGCCCAACCTTGTTTGATACATGGTCCATAGGGATAAATCGATATTGACAATGTATGTGTGGTTGATGGCAAATGTATTAATACATATGTTTGATGAAAAATATATTGCAATAAAAACTGTTTATCACAGATTTTAATGAATTTAAAAATGATTTTTATTTTTCTGTTTTTTTTTATGTATGCAGTGGGTTTGCTAGTAGACTATACTAATCGCTAAAATTTTACAATAATATTCATAGTCAACTCTTCATTACGCATTGGTTTAGATTCCTCATATGCATTTTACAATTTAAAAACAAGCCCCTTTCAGTGCACTCAAATTTGCTCATGTATGTATTTTGTGTTAAATAACTTAGGACTTACAGTTTCAGTAGTTTTTTCCATCCTTATTCCATCCAACCACCACGTAATTACTGCTGGCGGTCGTGATCCCGCGCTTTGGCATAAAAGATCATATCTTCGTCCTGCCGACAGTGGCTGATGAGCACCTAATAACCGTATGTCCAGCGGAGAAACTGAAAAAATATTTAAAAAATAAAAAAATATATAGCAATAAAAGGGAGGAATAAATATGTTACAGCTTTGTGGGGAGGTGTGGATATTATAAAAATGTTGCCTTTTTTGCGAACGCTATTTAAAACACAAGTACAATTAAAGGCACAATACGAAAATTTTAATTTTTCCCAGCAATTGCACATTTAATGTACTATTTACTTTATCATTGTTAGAAAATTACCTGATAACATAAAGGATGTTTGATATGTGCCATAGAAATCATTAACATCACCTAAAGCAGTGACCTGTGAAGCAGTCTTTTTGAAACTCTGTGTATTGATTTTTTGGTTTTATTAGGCAATATAAAAATTGTGTTCATAGAAAAACTTGAATAGTGGTTAACCAATTTTTACAAGCAAATATCGATCAATTTTCTGAATAAATAGTGGCTTAAAATGACTTTAAACTTGAAAAATAGTCAAAAATAATAAAAAGTTTTTGATTTCGAAGCAAAACAGAAAGATGTGAGAAATTATTAGTAGAACTGTAAATATTGTTGAAAGGTCAGAGATTCTTCTTTCCAAAACAGTACATATATTTATACCATCACCCTTAGGGATGAGGGTATATATCATTTGATACGACCCAAAAGTGTAACACATAGAAGGAGTCACTTTAGACCCTAGGTTTCTTTGAACCAAATTCGATTCATGGCTTTTTAAGTCGTTTGAGCCGTGTCCGTCTGTCTGCCTGGCTGTCCGGCTGGTTCGCACGATAACTGTCGAAAGACGTAACCAAATGTTTTGAAATTTTGCACGAGTTAATATTTCGCCAAAAACTACTTACAGTATTGCAAATAGGCTACATGGCCCCGTCCCTTCTGGTACCTCCAATACAAATACATCATTCTGCCCACTTTAGAAATCGAGTAATAATATCAATACGCCCAACGGGATCGTACCCAAATTCTGTACTTAGTAAAGCTATAACAGGATAACGTTTTGAAAAAAAAATTGGAAGTCTAGCCACGCCCCTTCTGGTACCTCCCATACAAATGTACCTTTCCGTCCACTTTAGTGATGGAGTAATAATATCAATAAATCCTAAGCGATCGTACCCAAATTCTTTATTTAGTAAACCTATAGCAGGATACAGATTCTGAGAAAAAAACTGGAAGGTAGTCACGCCCAGTCTGGTATCTCCCATACACATCTGGTACCGCCCACTTTAGAAATTGATTAATATTATTAATAGACCTAATGCGATCGTGCCCAAATTCTATATTTAGTAAAGTACAAGCAGGATAAAGTTTAGGGGAAAAACTCTGGAAGTCTAGACACGCCCCTTCTGGTACCTCCCATACAAATGTACTACTCCGCCCACTATAGAGATTGAGTAATAATATCAATACACTCGACACGATCGCACCCAAATTATGTATTTTGTTAACTTATAACAGGATAAAGATTTGGAGAAAAAATTGGAGGTCTAGAGACGCCCCTTAAGGTACCTCCCATACAAATGTACCTTTCCGCCCACTTTAGAGATGGAGTAATAATATAATAATAATATGCCCAAATTCTGTATTTAGTAAAGTACAAGCAGAATAAAGTTTTAGAGAAAAAATCTGGAAGTCTAGACACACCCCTTATCGTACCTCCCATACAAATGTACCACTCCGCCCAATTTAGAAATCGAGTAATCTATATATATAAAAGTGAACATTTGTTTCTACCTATGACCGCTATAAACTCTGAAACCATCCAAGCAATGTACAACAAAACGGTTTCATTAGAAAGACAATCTTCCGAGGATGGTTATAGGCTACTTAATCATTGCATTAAATATGTTTGGTCCATTTATTAGTAGATTTTCGATTTTCCCATACAAAAAGTATCCCCAATTTTTATATTGTGAATATTTAAATTTTCTAATAGCACCGACAAATTGTGTATATAAAATTTAAATTGGATTTGTTTGATGATTTTAGGATGCTACAGCATTCACCCGATGTTCTTTAGGTGTGACCCATCCATTCCACCCCATTAACAAAAATGTAATTTTGGGGGTACTACATTATAAGTGACTTTAAATAAGGTGTGGATCCAATATGATCAGGTCAAAAACTGTCAGGATTAGATTATGAACCGTGGCCCCGTCCATTGGGCGAAATTTTTTACAGTGCCATATTTGAAGAACTTTTTTGCGAATGGTCATGAAACTTGGTGTGAATTCAATTAAGATCACTATACGTAGTCTAAACAAAAAAGGAGGGATTTAAATTAAAGAAGTGGAATAAACAAAACTATGCGTGACCTGGCCAAAAATTGGTGTTCATGCCCAATTCTGTCTTCCAAACTCAATAGCTGGAGGGCAGAAGCACCATTCGACTTGATATTTGGTGTGGAATTATTTGAGACCTGTGGTGCAGGTGACCGAGATCTCCAAATGAAAAACAATTCGAATACTCCCGAATTGAAACGAAGTTGGTGCAACGAACGGCATACAACACTGTAATAACATAAGCAATTTTGAATGAGAATTTTATATCCTTGATGCGTCCATCGGTTTTGATATCGTTGATTTTGACAAATGTCTGAATGTCTAACGTATGCGTTGGCTTCTTAAATTAATTTAATCAGAAAATGTAATGGAACCGATGTTTTGCTTATATGTATTCCAATGATATCCATGAGTTTGTCGTTTGATTGAAATCATTTCAGTTTCCACTTCGGTTAAAATTTGCGATGACAATCAATAAAGCTGAATGACAGTCTATTCAAGTTTGCGGCTTGAATTTGTCAAATCCATATTTTTCGCATGAACAGTTTTATGTTGCATGTTCACGTGTAGAAAGACCCACTGATAAACATATAAACATACACTAGATAGGGTCGAAAAAAAAAGTTTATGTTTTCTACCCTCAGTTTAGTAGTTCGTCTGAAGCCAATTTGAGGACATAAATATTTTTCGGATCCCTGCGCCCTACGACCCCCCGATATGGTATTTATTATGTTGTATCGCCATTTGATATCCGATCGAAACGGGCACATATCGTTTATTATGGTTAATCAAGGGCTACATTCAGCTTATAAGGCATTTTTGACTCCGACGTCAATTTTAGTTTTTGAGTTTTTGGCGGTGTGTAGGGTGAACTTTTGATTATTAAAACGTCTATAACTCTTTTGTTTGTGATTAAAACAAAATGCTTCAAAAATTACCAATAGGTAAAATGTAGTACTTGATTAACCATAAACAATAATATACGCCCCGTTTCAATCGGATATCAAATGACGATACAGATTAAAAAAAAAACTATTTCGGGGGTCGTAGTGTGCATGGATCCGGAATATAGAGAGACCCTTTCTACTGTACACTCCTCCTTTCCTACACGTTGTATTAAAAAAAGCATTACAATAAATTTCTGTCAATTTTGTGTAAAATTTCGATGAGAATATCAAAAGCAACTAATACATTCCAAAGATTTATTTTATCCAAAAAAGTTACTACATAATTGTATAATACTTGATTTATAGCTTGTTTGCTGATACAGTACATAATTTTAGAAAATAAACACAACAAAATTCAAAACAAACATGCTTAATTTGCAATCAAACAGTTTCTGTAAATAAAACCGAGAACATTGAAATGAAATGATTGAGATATCTGGAGCTTTGTTGACAATATGTATAAAATAAATAATTTAAAGTTTCGAAAAGTTCTCATTCTCCATTGACTCTGCTACTTGTAGAGTTGAAACATGATCGCAATCAATTCATGACGTTCTTTTTGCCGATTTGCATGAAACAGAATTTTTAGCTATTGATGAATCTGCAGATATTACTGATATTGCCATAATGTCAGTATTTGTCTTATATTTGTCTGGCACAAGTTCACTGAAGATCTTCTTGCCATTTTAACTCTTGAAAATCGAACTACTCAAGAAATGATTTCCAACAGTTTTCATAATTTTATGAATGCAAATAACCTTTCTTTATCAACATTTTTTCTTTGGCAACTGGTGGTGCGCTCGCGATGGCTTCAAATAATTGTAGATTTCTGGCCCTTTCAAAAAATAAAAATCCCAAACATTTTAAATTTAAAAAGACAGATACAGTTATGAACTTCAACTACTCCGCTCATTGCTTTATGAACGTAATGTTGACTGTCCAGATTTGCTAGCGTACAACAATGTTTGCTGGTTTAGTAAAGAAAATGTTTTGACACGCGTTTTTGCCTTGATTCCTGTAATACGCGAATTAATTCAAATTAGGAATACAAAAGTTGCTGCGTGGAAAACGTATCTTTGATTGCTTTCATGACAGATCTGTTTTAATACTGTAATGAACTCAATCTTAACTTGCAAGGATAAGATAAATTATTGTGCGATGTTTGGGAGAAAAACAAAGCATTCTAACGCAAGCTGTCTTTGTTTGAAAGCGATTTAAGAAATCAATAATTTTTTTATTTTCCATCTCTGAAAGCCTGTCCTAAAAATTATCCGAATGCCGATGTGAGATCTGTGTTTTTTGTTCGCTTTGAAGATTTTGTTCAGATTAGTGATTTGTTTCAACTTCTTAAAAAATCCATTTTCTGCTGAACCTTCCGAAAACTGGGATTCTCAAGCAGTCCATCTGTTTTTAAACATGCATAAGACTGTAGTTAAGTTGGAATTAATTAAGTTTGAAGAAAATATTGTTTTAAAGCAACCATTTTAGAAGATTTAACGGACTGACGGGCTTGCCAAGTTTTAAGTTAACTTTCTAATTTGAAGAAAATTGCCATCATGTTTGGTTCTCAAATGCGGCCCGCCAACAAAACTAATATACATATGTTTTTTTAGTTATTTTTACTACAACTTGATTTTTGCGTCATGTTTGTGTTTTTTTCCCTGATACATTAATTGCATCTATTGTACCTAGTTTAGTACATGGTATTAACATAAATTTTCATTAAAATTCTGTGAGCAATGATCAGTTTTTCATGTATATTCTAAAATATGTAGTTTTTACATATATTTACTTACAGTTCATATCAATCTGCACGATGGCTTCAATAGGAGTAACTCGGGGGTGATTACTTGCTCTGCAAACTATATGTGAGTTGAGATCAGCTCTGCTCAAAGGTCCCAAAGTAATGTCTGCTTGAACGTATCTTTCATGGGTAAGATATTTCAATGGAGAATCCAGTTTAGCATCGTCTCGGAACCAATTTATTTGAGGTATCGGGTTTCCTAAAAGTAATGAGAAGTGTAAAAAGATGAATATGTGCACAATGAATTGGCGTAGACAGTTTTGATTTGATACTTTATTCTGCTGGCTGCACAGTGGGAAATGTTAAAGAATTCAAACTTTTTATATGTTTACTTGTTATTATTTGTATTTAAAGCTATGTAGCATAGATTTCCCCGTTAGACATTAGAAAAATATTTGTTAATACTGTCAACTGTAATTTTATAAATTCATTCTCGAATAAACTTTCTTCCGGTTTAGTAGAACTTGTAGTTGCTCAATTGTATTGTTCCTGTAATAGCCCAATGTGCACAAATGCGGACGCGGATCCGAAACTGATCAGTTCCGGATCCGACAAAACGGAATCCGTGAAATCATAATTATAGTAAAAATTCTCAAACTTGGTTGAAAATGCATTCATTTTAATTTTTTTTATTGTAGGAAGTATTATATAATTGTAATTGAATTGTATAATATAAACAAATATAACATAATATTAGTTTAGTTTATTGAATTAGGGGCAAAAAATACAGTGTTTTCCTATTTTAATTTTAATAATCATGGTTATGTTAGTAAGTACATTCTGCTGCAGCTCGCTTTGAATTCGTATAGAACTATTTGTCATAATATTAATGTTACTGTCATTAGTAAACAACCTACGTGCATCTATTCGGTAACCAAAAACCACATGTTTTACTAAAATTTTTTTAATTGTGTCAATTTTGAACACTTTTTCATTACATGATTTCCGTTTTTGTGCGCCATGCGGATCAGTATCGGATCCGATCCTGATCCTTTATCCGAATTTGGATTCCGGATCCGATTTCGTTTGAAATTCCTTTTTTAAAACGGATCCGTTTTTTATCCGCATTTGAGTCCGATCCGGATCCGCATGGCACACTGGGAGGTTATTGGCCCATGTACGATAGATTTTCTGAGTACATCATTTGTAAAGCTGAATGATAGAAAC
The DNA here is from genome assembly GCA_964034835.1 of Muscina levida. Taxonomy (NCBI): domain Eukaryota; kingdom Metazoa; phylum Arthropoda; class Insecta; order Diptera; family Muscidae; genus Muscina; species Muscina levida. The sequence goes on from OZ035880.1 coordinate 73,491,601, forward strand.
TATCATTTGTGGAAGTACAAATTGGAGCTTATTCTTAAACGGGAAGGAGTTTGGAAATCTGTAACGGAGGCACAGCCAGAGTCTCCTGATGCAGCCTGGAAAAAGCTTGATGATGAGGCGACGTTTATAATCGGGTTATCGGTTGAGGATAGTCAGCTTATGCTTATCAAGAAGGCCAAGACAGCACGCGAATCCTGGGAAATTTTGCGCAGTCATCACGAAAAGAATACGTTAGGTGGCTGCGTTCGCATAATGCGGAAGATTTGTGGTATGAAGTTTTCTGCAGTCAACAATATGACGGAGCACATTATAGAGATGAAGTTGTTGTTTGAAAAATTGGAAGCAATTGGTGAGGAATTCTCCGAGCATTGGTTAGTATCAATGCGACTCAGCAGCCTTCCGTCTTCATATGATACGCTTGTGACAGCGTTAGAAGCTCGTAAGCTGGAGGAGTTGACGCTTAAGGTTGTCGAAACCAGTTTATTGGAGAAATACATTCGGCAGTCAGGGTCTGCAGATTCAGACACTGCGTTAAAATCGTTGAATCATACGAATGTTGGCAGAACCAACAAAAGGTGTCACTACTGTAAATTAAAAGGGCATATAAAGAAGGAATGCTGGAAACTAAAACGGGATAAGAATCGGAATCAAGCCAATGAGGCTCAATGTCAAGGAGAAAAGGGTTCTGAGAATTATTGTTTTTCGACAGCCAACAATGAAAAAGGCTGGGTAATAGACTCCAGAGCTACTTGCCACATTAGCTCCTGTAAGTCTGATTTTATCAATCTGGATCAGTCCGTTCATGAACAAGTAACAGTTGCAAATGGGGAGTCTGTAATGTCTAAAGGAAAAGGTGTCTGCAGCGTAGCTCTGATTAACAAGGATGGAAAAATTAGCAATGTTACAATTCAGGAAGTGTTATTCATTCCTTCTATCAAAGGGGATTTGCTTTCTGTTTCAAAGATGTTAAAAAAGGGGTATAAGTTGTCATGCAACAGACGATACTGCAGCATTTCAACGGATACAGGTAAAGAAATTGGTGTGATTGGCAGATTTGAATTCCGGTTTGTTTCGTCTTCGCCAAACAACCACAAAAAAGGTTTTAGTTGCAACCTGCAAAATGCAAAATTGTCAACACTATTGCATAGACTATTTGCACATCGCGATATCGATGCTGTGAAATTAATGCAGAATGGAAAAACAACAGAAGACTTTCATATATCTGATTGAGGAGTTCGAAAAGACTGTGAGGTATGTATTCGATGTAAAATGTCCAGAAAGCCGTTTAACAAGGAGTCAGAAACGAAATCTCAAGGTGTACTGGACTTAGTGCATTCGGACGTTTGCGGTCCTATGCAAACTATTACGCCAGGAGGAAAACGTTATTTTTTGACATTCATCGACGACTACAGTCGATATACTGTAGTATACCTACTACGTGATATATCTGAGGTATTTGAAAAACTTAAAATATACCTGGAGTATGTAAAGAACAAGTTTCCGAAGTATCAGATCGGATAATGGTGGAGAGTAAACATCGAAAAATGTTAAAATGTACCTGGAATCCATCGGAGTTCGACATCAGTTCACAGTTTTCTATTCCCCGCAGCAGAATGGAGTAGCCGAGAGGAGAAATAGAAATTTAGTTGAAATGGCTCGATGTTTGTTAGCTGACGCAAATTTAGCAAATTTGTTTTGGGGTGAAGCTTTAATGACGACCTGCTATCTTCAAAATCGTCTGATTTCCAGTTCTTCTCTTTCGGTAACGCCTTTTGTTTGGTTCTAAGGCTTATGCTCTTATATCAGCGGAAAAACGGAGGAAGTTAGATCCAAAAGCTGTGTTGTTAACATTTGTCGGCAACGATGAAAATTCAAAGGGATACCGTCTGGTTGATGTTAACACAAGAAAAATTACTATTAGCCGATATGTCAAGTTCATTGATGGTACTGAAGAAAATAAATTATTGTCTGAAGACAGCAGAAATTCAGAAGTTGAAATTGAAGCTTTGATGCCAAGAAAACTTCCGGAAAATAATATGGAAACTGGGTCAGCCCCAGAGCTCAACTCGGATGTTGACAATTCATTTCAAAGTTTTACAGAGGAAGAAGATGCTGATGATGTCGTATGTATCGATAGCGCACCACAGTCTGAACAGCATTTGAATGAACCAACCCGGACTTCGGCTAGAAGCACCAAAGGAAAAAAGCCAGAACGACTAGGTTACAAAACGGAAACTAGAGATTTAAACGTTGTAGAGCCGAAAACGTACTGCGATGCCATAGAGTCAAACCTGCGTGAAGAGTGGATAAAAGCAATGGAAGAGGAAATAACTTCATTAAAAGAAAACGACACCTGGGACCTGGTATCGCCTCCAGTTGATGCGAACATAGTCAGCTGCAAATGGACTTACAAGATCAAGCGTGACACTAACGAAAACGTGTCGAGGTATAAGGCTCGTTTAGTTGCACGTGGGTATAGTCACAAATATGGGTGCGACTATGACGAAATATTCGCCCCTGTTGTTAAGCAAACCACACTAAGAACACTTCTCTCAGTTGCTGGAGCTGAAAAAATGAAAGTCGTTCATATGGATGTGAAGTCTGCGTTCCTAAATGGAGAATTACAGAATATCATATACATGAAGCAACCTTCTGGTTTTGAGGAAGGGGAATCTAGAAATGTCTGCAAATTAAAGAAGAGTATATATGGACTTAAGCAATCGGCAAACGTATGGAACAAAACACTGGATAGCGATTTGATAGGTGGTGGATTTACTCGTGGAATAGCTGATCCATGTTTGTATACAAAATGTATCGAAGAGGAAGAGATAACGTATATACTAATTTATGTCGACGACATTTTGATAGCCAGCCCCAACTATAAAAACATACAATTTGTGGAAAATTTACTAAAAGAACATTTTAGTTTAAGTAATCTAGGTGACATTCATCATTATTTGGAAATAGAAGTATGCAGAGATCAAAATTCTAATTTCATGATTCGCCAAAGCAATTATATCGCGAATTTGCTGCAAGCTTTGGGACTTAAAGATGCTAAAATTTCAAAATATCCACTGGCACCGTCATATGGAAAAACAGTTTCTACTAATTTACTTGATAATACACGATATCAACAGCTTGTTGGTTCACTGCTGTTTCTAAGCGTAAATTCTAGACCAGATATAACAGCTAGTGTTTCAATATTGGCCCGAAAAGTTACTTCCCCGAATCAAGAAGATTGGACCGAACTTAAGCGAATATTAAAATATTTAAAGGGGACAATTAACAATTACTTATTGCTAAGTAACAATGGAAAACAAAGCCACTGTCTTATTGGCTATGCGGATGCGAATTGGGCTGAAGATAGGAACGATCAAAAATCGAACTCGGGTTATATATTTCAAATAAACGGCGGCTCTATTAGCTGGACTTGTAAGAAGCAATCATGCGTATCACTGTAGTCAACGGAAGCTGAATTTATATCTCTGTCCGAAAAATGCAAAGAAGCAATCTGGATTAGGCAAATACTTTGCGACATGAAGCTGAAACAAAAATTACCAACCGTTATATTTCAAGACAACCAAAGCTGCATCAGGATGATTAAAGAGCAAAGGTATAGTAACCGAACCAAGCATATCGATACTAGAATGTTTTTCGTCAAGGACTACGTCGACAGAAAAGATATCATAAGTACTTATTGCCCAAGTGAAGAAATGTTGGCCGATATGCTCACAAAGCATCTATCTACATCGAAGCTGAATAAGTTGAAAACACTAGCTGGAATGCGCCAAGTTTGAGGAAGGGTGTTAAAGAATTCAAACTTGTTATTTGTTTACTTGTTATTATTTGTATTTAAAACTATGTAGCATAGATTTCCCCGTTAGACATTAGAAAAATATTTGTTAATACTGTCAACTGTAATAGGAAAAAGATACCTTTGGACAAATCAACGTTTAGACTTCAATTATTATCGATACAACATTTTAAATTTTTAATTATATCACTATAGAAATGAAAAATATTTTTTTTGTCTTTAGAACGTTGTTGGAAATATGTTAAAATTTCATTAAGGATAGCCATTTTTGTTCATTCATAAAATTAGTCTTCACAATGTTCATCAAAGAGAAAAATATTTTTTTGTCTTTAGAACATTGTTAGAAAAATGTTAAAATTTCATTAAGGATACCCATTTTTGTTCATTCATTAAATTAGTCTTCGCAATGTTCATCTCAAATGCTGAAGCTGATTACACCGACGCACCATAAAAAACGATATTCTGACAATGACCACTTTATATTTTTGGGTTCGCCGAATCTGAAGTCTATTTAGCCCTTCCACGTCAAATTTTTGACATTACCTCAGAAACACCAAAGTTCGAGCCCAAAATTTTAAAATCAAAAAAAATATTTCCTGTCTTACCACGACTACTTTATGTGTTTAGGGTCGTTGAAACTAAATCAGAAGTCTATTTAACTTTATGAATATAAGCTGAGGTGTTTTCGAGATGATTTAAAAATATTCGGCTAGCAAACGGGTGTAGGGCCACTGCTTGGGCCTCTAAAGTTGGTCAACTCGAGTGAAAATATAATAGGTTATATATTTTGTAAATTTTTGATTAAATAGGGGGAGTGGTCGTGTCAAAACATTTTTTTGAGCTAGAGTGATAAAATTTGGTACACGGATAGTACTCGACACTTCAGGTTCAAATTTGCAGACGAAATTTTTTTTTTTTATAAGTGGGCGGTCCAATGCAATTATGAATATGCAGACGAAATTTTAATTTTCGATCAGTGGGCAAAACTGAAATTGAAATTTGAAATATTTTCAATTAGTGGACGGATATTTCTATTTCGCGAATAGTTCAAATTGACAGCAGCGGAATTGAAAAGTCTTCGGAGCATTTGCTTATTTTTGACTGTCGTATATGTCCTTATTGGTTCCGATATGTGAATGCTATACACTAGAGAGCGGAAAATTATATCCCCACTGTATTTCGATGCAGATTTACTTAAGAGGTCATAATCCAAAAACCGAATATGAGAAATTAAAGAGAATCAAAAACAACACTTTTGCATCCATCTACAACAAAATTGTTTTATTTATGTTTTTGGCATTTCTTCACATTTTGGGGTGATCACGAAATTAAACGCAGTGATTTTTATTACGAAATAAAACTTTTTTATTAAAACAAAAAGCAAATTTAAAATAAAAAACACTTTGTAATAATGTAACCTTTCTTATTTTGAATAAATTCAAAAATGTCATTCGGTCATACTATTTATCAGGGTTTTTAGGGTTGAACTTTCTAAGGAGACCCAAGTACATTTTATGAACAAGTATGCCCCCACATTTTCAATAGGGTTCATGTCATGGAAACATGCTGGCCCCTCTAAAACTTCAACGTTTTCTGAGAAATGTAATTTATCTCCGCGTTTCGCTTAAAGTAGAGCAATAAATTAATTTATAGTTTGTCTCTCTGCATTCGGGGTAATGCGACAGCTTGGAAAGGCCAGCCCAAAAATTTATTTTATATATTTTCTCGAAATAGAAATATCCGTTCACTGATAGAAAATATTTCAATTTCAGTTTTGCCCACTGATCGAAAATAAAAATTTCGTCTGAGTGAGTGTATTGGGAGTACGATTAATGGGAAATGTTTATTATGAAAGAGAGAGGAAGAAAGTGATTCAAAATCTTCATCTTTGGGCCAACATTTCGTGTGCATATTCATAATTGTATTGGAGAGTACTTTCGTGATATAAAATGTTATCTCTCTAAGACTTAAATATATGTTTGCTACGAGCTCACCGCCTACTTATCGAAAATAAAAATTTCGTCTGCAAATTTGAACCTGAAGTATCGAGTATTATCTGTGTACCAAATTGTATCACTAGCTCAAAATATGTCCTGGCTCGCTCACTCCGCCCATTTAATCAAAAATTTACAAAAATATAGAACATTATAGAGCTAAATCTGTAAAGAAATTAAATTTTAAGATCGTTTATTGGAATTTTAGATATATTAAAAAAGTGGGCGTAGAAATGGGCGCGGCCAATTTTTTTTATATAAAAAACATTCTCGGCCTATTACGAACATTGTGACAAAAAATTAGTCTAATCGGTCCATGCGTTCTCAAGTGATGGCGTTACCAACGAACAACAATTCATTTTCATATATAAGATAATTTCATAGTATGTCCGGATATTTGTATGAATGTCCTATTCTTTCCGCAACTTTCTGAAGCCATCTGATGACATAGGAAGCTGAAATTTGTCATACTTAAAGTATTTTCTCTGCGGAAGATCGTAACGATGTCAGATTTTTGATTTTCGGTTTATGGGACCGACTTTTTAACTAGTATAATTAAAAAGATCTGATTAAATAAATGTGTTAATATTATGGGGAACTTTGGGCCCCACTAGGTACGACTAGGCACCGTCGGATTGAGCTGAAAAATTAGGACATGATTTCTTACACCAAACCTCATATTTTAAGCAGCGCGCACAATTAAATTTCAGAAAAAAAAATTGCGACCAGGCTAATGTATATGTTATCTCATTTAGGTCTAGAGATATTTGAGAAAATGAAAAAAATGTCTCATTTTTGGACGAGGTTGATTTCGTATTTTTAAGGTTGTGAGGTCAGTTTTTATTTGATTGTAAAGAAATTTATATCGTTAGTTTGCTTATAAAATTGAATTGAATGAAATTTCAAAAAGAATGATGCAAATACGTTGTCCCAATCAAAAGTTATAAGCGTTGCAAGTAAAAATTTCCAAAAAAAAAAGCCTTTTTTTAATGTATTTTGTAAAAAGGCGACTATATTCTTTCGTTTGTAAAAAAAATTTCTTCCTGGAGGTGGCAATTTCTTTATTATTTCTCATATGTTCATGCAGATGCATTTATTGCCAAATTTGAATCAGTTCAGCGATATGGTTCCCCGGCAATAGAAACAAAAAATAACCGATTTTTGAAAAAAAAACTTATTATTAAAAATTCTCAAAATCGCAAAGCACCAACGAGAAAGCTCATATATTTTTTTGACCACATATGTGGACTGCCAGGCCATTTTAATAAAAAAAATTCGGAATTTTCTAACATATTTTCTCCGTTTTAGGAATTTGCGTATTTTGTTGTAAGATATTATTCGTTTTTAAGGTAAATTTTATGTAAATTTTTTTTTAAAATATCGTTAAGACATTCTATTCCGTTTGAATTTTACGCTATTTTTCATTTAAGATATTATTCCTTCAAAAAATACTTTTTGACAAAATTTTACATTTTACGCAGAATCATGTCCAAAATAAAATGTGCTTTTAGTTAGTTTAATTATTAAACTTCATGTTAATTCCTTTCCAACGATAGGACTTCACCACCTATGTAAAAAAAATATATATCGTGAAACACACATATATATGGGGGCTATATTTACATCTAAACCGATATGCTTAGTTTTGTTACCACCTTATATTAGTATAAAAAATCTAAAATGTGCAAAGTTTTGTTAACATCAGAGCAAAAATGTGGTTTTTGGCTACAATAATGTAAAAAAGGCTCCACGAATAGGCGTACCGACATTTCGCCCAAACCGAATATGACATATCGCCCAAAACATTTACAACGTTAGCTGTTGTTGCCCAAGAAATTGGGGTTTTGGGCTGTATAACATGCAATTTGGGCGATATGACATTTCCCAAGCCGGTAGCGACGCATGACACATACCCCAAAAATATTAAACCAAATATTACAATGCCCAAAAAATTACCACATTAAAAATGATGGTGGGGGGGGGGGGGGTCCACCGCATTCGTCTTTTAATAATTCCAGGAAGAGAGTAGCAAGACTGACTGCGACGTATGCAGCGGGGCGTGCCGTCATCATTAGTCTGACATTTCGCCCAAAATATTTGTGTTGGGTCTTATGTCATTGCATTTGGGCGATATGTCTTTTTGTAGATAGGTTTTTGGTCGAAATTACATGTTTTGGGCGACATGTCATTTTCGTTTTTGGGCGAAATGACGGTACGCCCCACGAAAAGTCCCCCAATGAAATAACGCCCAAACGAGAAATGAAATATTTCCCAAATTTTTTTCATACATTTTTGGGTGTTATTTCATATGAAATAACTCCCAAGTTTTTTGACCGTTTTTCATTTTTCTTTGGGAATTATTTCATTCCTCATTTGGGGTTTTCAAATTATGAAATAATCACCAATGACATAACACCCAACCATTTTTTTAAATTTGGGGATTGTTTCATATTGTGAATAATTTGGGTGTTATTTCATTTTTTATTCGGGGGTTATTTCAATTTTAAAGCTGTTGGTTTTTAGGGGTTATAATTATATAACACAGTGCAACAGTGAAAAAAACACCCGAACGTGACTATATATGTTCGATACCTCAACCGGAGCTGAGTAAGGTCAGTTTGGCTAGATTGACTACCAAAATATTTTTTTTGCCCTCGTAACTTTTTGAAATCCCTTGGATCCCTTGAAAAAAGGTGACATCAGTTTTTGGCCAACAGTTTGTACAGTTTTTAATCTAGCTCTTCCGCTTAAGAAATTAATATACTAAAATTTCCCAAAAAAATTAGACTTCCCTCGTTTATTTTCAAAAAACTTCGAAAACAATTCTAACTTTTTCACTATTTTGAATATGTCGTAGGGAATCCAGATTTTTTGCATACTCTATTCAGTGAAATTGTAGTATAGGTAACATCGAAAAACTTCTCTGAACAAACCCATGCAATCTGAACAATTCTAGAGATATTAAATGGCTCTCAAAGCACTACTTATTGTATAACTGAACAACTTCTGTAAACAGCCAATATGATCGGAATACTCCACCCCTTAAATTTTTCACAAGGAGCATTAGGGTGTTCCTTATATTGCATTTTTTCGAATTTCGTTAAAAATATTTACTAACTGCGATGTTTGTTATCTAGATTCACCTTTCATTTGTTTTTCCTAAAAATTCGAATATATTGTGAACAATTTTGTATCGATAGTTAGGCATTAGGGTGCGCGGCAATGAGGTTAAAGTTCGAATTTGTTCTCAAATAAAATAAATAAAAACGCATTTTTGACTGTAGGCATAGCAATGTCTAATGAACTTTTGTTCCACCTGAATACCCATTGTGTCTTCTTACCAATTACGATATATATATGATAAAAATAAAAAAAAATCCCCTCTAAGGACCATTGGATATTAATGGTGTTGGTGAAATTTGTAAGCAGACATAATAGATATTCAGGTAAAACAAAAGTTCAGTAGCCATTGCTTGCTTTTTTAACGCCGGATATCTCGAGAATTGGTAGAGATATTGATAATATACACATATTCTATTTGAGAATATAGATTTTAACTTGATTAACCTTAAAAAGTTGAAATATATAATTGCCCATAATAATCAACTTTCAAAATATTTAATAATTTTTTCCAAAAATACTCCAATTTCTACATCAAATATATCGGCGTCTATAAGAGATATGTTAAAAGTAAACACATACTTTTTTAAGTCTTCACTTCAGCTATTGAACGGCTTATTACTACTTAGTCTGTATTCAAAAGAAAAATACTCAGCGGCAATAAACTTATTTGAGAGCAAATTCGAACTTTAACCTCATTGCCGCGCACCCTAATGCCTAACTATCGATACAAAATTTTTCACAATATATTCGTATTTTTACCAAAAACAAATGTAAGGTGAATCTAGATGACCAACATCGCAGTTAGTAAATATTTTTAACGAAATTCGAAAAAATACCATATAAGGAACACCCTAATGCTCTTTGTGAACAATTAAAGGGGTGGAGTATTCCGATCATATTGGCTGTTTACAGAAGTGGTTCAGTTATACAATAAGTACATTTTTGGTAAAGATAGCAAGTAAAAACATTGCACAATGGCCCAAAACTCCTAAAAAACTGATTTGTTTAAAGTAGATAGTCTGCTTTGAGAGCCATTTAATATCTCTAGACTTGTTCAGATGGCATGTGTTTGTTCAGAGAAGTTTTTCGGTGTTACCTATACTACAATTTCACTGAATAGAGTATAATAAAAATCTGGATTCCCTACGACTTATATTCAAAATAGTAAAAAATTAGAATTTTTTTCGACGTTTTTTGAAAATAAACGAGGGATGTCTAATTTTTTTTGGAAAATTTTATAATATCATTTTCTTAAGCGGACTATTAGCTACAACTTTGCTTAAGAAGCGAAAGAGCTAGATTAAAAACTGTACAAACTGTTGGCCAAAAACTGATGTCACCTTTTTTCAAGGGTTCCAAGGGATTTCAAAAAGTTACGAGGGCCAAAAAAAATGTTGGTAGCCAATCTAGCCAAACTGAGCTAGGGTTTTACCCAGCTCCGGTTGTACTATCGTACCTATAAAGTCACGTTCGGGTGTTTTTCAAAAAGTTTGATTTTGTGTCATAGTGTAATTATATAAAAATAGGCTATTTACAAGAAAACTTTTAGCCTGTGAATATATTACAATATATTTTGAATGTTTACAGATATTTCTATTTGTGTTCATATTGACGGATAGAAAATCAACAAAATGCATCAAGCATTTTTTCATTTTGAGAATTTGATTAGTACACACTTAGAATGGAATTTTTTTTTAAATTTGTAAGAGTTCTTCCAAATGTAGAATTCAATAAAAGCAGAGAGTTTTATTTGCTTGTGAACACTGGAGATGGTCGTGTAAAGGCTAAACGTAAAAGGTAAATTGTCTTCCGAACTGCAAAAATAGAGCAGGGCTACAACGATCTATGGTACACACGATTCATTTCAATAATTTTGCGACTTTGCTGTTGGTCCATATTGACTTCATGAAATCCTAGGTGAAACTGACATTTTTATGAATTTTGGGCATAATTTTATTTTTGTTGCTGCCCAGCAAAATATTTTGTTGCAAAGAAACAATTACAGAACAGCTTTTACTGATAAGTAACAAGTTTCACTTTCGGTTGCACAATATATTATTTTTGTTTGAAATTGTCCCAAAACCAACATGTTCTCATGGAACCTGTTATGAAATGAATTGCTACATAACTGAATTACATATGCTGTTTTTTGAAATTTCATTGATTTTCAATTGGGTGCTAGTTCGAAATATATTTTTACTCAGATTTTTGAGTTTTTCTTAATAAATACCCTTTAAAAAATACTTATTTCGAATACGAATACACATTTTCTGTTCTACGGAATCTGTGGTGCAACATGTTGTACATAATCGGTTATATAGAACCAGAAACAGAATAGAAAGTCGATTAAAAAAGAAACGATTCTAGTATCAATACCATTCGCAACAAGTTCTGAAAAATTTTCCTGGGTGATGGGGGTTATTTCATTTTCATCATTGGGTGTTATTTCATATCAAATAACTCCCAAATATTGGAGGTTGTTTCGTTTTCGCTTTGGGGTTTATTTCATTTACATATTTTCCGATCTTATTTCATTTACTGTTTTTGGGTGTTATTTCCAATTTTTTGGAGTTTATTTCATTGGGGGTTATTTCCTGGGCGTTATTTCATTGGGGGGCTTTTCGTGGAGCCTGCACAAATGCTCATGCTAATTTGTATGGGAGTTACCAAAAGGGGTCGGGGCAATCGAATTTATTATTGCAGTATATACTACGCGTATTAAATTATGAGTATATATTCCCTCTCCCCTGCAGCTGCGGTTATACAAATTTTATTCAAGATTAGTAAAAAATGGTAATAATAACACACAAAAGCAGCGGAAACATATGAATATTGCATAAAAATTAAATTTATAACTTAAAAAATAATTGTGCTGAATATGTTTATGCAATAAAAGGCATTTTTGTGCACATGTGATTAAACATCTAGATCACATATGTCGTCAAAAAATATATATTCAGTTTTCTGGTTGGCGCTCTGCCAACTTCTGACTGGAGCAAGGTATTTGCATCATTCTTTCAGCAAATTTCATTTAGAATTTTATGCGCAAACCAACTATATAAATTACTTTACAATCCAAGAAATATTTAGCTCACAACTTTAAAAATACTAAATCAACCTCTAAAAACATTATCGAACATTTAGAATTTTGCTCCGATAAGGAGCCGAAAATCATCTCGAAAACATCTCAGCTTTAACTATTTTAAATTTCATCAGGATACTATTATTCGTTCAAATACAGAATTAATTCCAAAACAAAAAAGGAGCCACTGTGCGATGCTGTAGTTCGATTGCTCTTCTTCGTATGTTTGTGCTGTAACGGAGTACCTTCACGTGGTTACGGTGGACAACGGATACATAATGGCAGAGTTTTGGATAAGCGGCAAACATTGGGGCCGATTGTAAAAAAACGCGGTAACAAGTTCACAACTTTTAAAGCATTGTTCTAGTCATATTGAAATGTTCTAGACATTTGGAAAGGAGGAGCCAGGATTCCAGAATTTAGAGGCACGGTGTGTTAACACTATTGGTGTCAAAGTTGACCACTTTGGCGCCGCTGAAACTTTCAAAGCCTGGTATTTCTACCCTTATACGCGGATTAGAAATATGTTGGATTTTTAAGAATCAAACAAAAAACACGCACAGTGTTGCAGAACATCTCTTATCGTTATTAAAGTTAAAAAAATTTTAAACGACTTTTTTCAGTGGTTTGTTAATGACTCGGTTATTTGAGGTAAAATAATATTTCTGAAATCATCACTGAATTGGCCACAATTTTATAAAGAATGCTCTTCAAAAAATTTTAAGTTTCCTCAAGCGGTTTAGAAATGCATATCTTTCAAAGTTGATTTTTTTTTTAACCTGTAAAAAAGACAATATTTTGCCGAAAATGACATGCCATTCACTCAGCATACTCGGAAATTATGCAATTTTTTATCTACTTTTTCACTTTCGATATGTGGGAAAAATTTCGCTCGGGGATTTTTACAACTTTTTTTTATTTATATTTTAGATGGAAATGTTCCTTATTACGAGCCAAAAAATAAATAGATCCTACGGATAAATGACCTCAGGAGAGCATAATTCTTCATAATTAATTCTTTTGGAATTAGAAATTTTCTTTTTTTTACTTATTAGAAAAATCCTTGTACTCAGGTTTGGACATGAGTTTTTTATTTTTGTAATGTGTGGTATTCCCATATTGACACAATAAATGAATTATCGTCTGTATGTAGCAGGAGATAAGGGAAACTATACACTCAGGGTCAGGGTGCTTATGTTGTGGAATTTTCCATGCTGACAAGGCGATTGTGCGGCCTCGATTGTGCACTAATACTGCGCTTGTGTGGCCGCTTATTATGATACATAGACTATTACTTCCATTTCTCTCTCTATCGTTAGGTTAGGTGCAAAAAATACTTTTCGGCAAAAATTTACGATTTATGTTTTCAATAAAATGTGTGTTAAAATTAGTTTTAATAAATTACACTTATTATTCGTTTTTTAGGGTTTTTGGGATGGGAATTTCAAATACGAAATCAGAATTTTGCTATTAGGTAAAGTTTTTTGGTTATTTGGAAATAAGTTTTGTTTTCCATTAATAATTTGTATGGAGGCGATTGCTGAAAAATTTAGTCGAAACAGGTGGCAACATCAGCAACATGCCTGTTCGGCTGCAATTACCACCCTATTCAATTTTATTATCACCATATTATCTTTCTACTATTCTACGTAAACCTGCGATGCAACATGTTCTTGAAAGTGAATTTTTGGCCCTCTCATTTTTCCACAAATTCTACAGCGGCGTGTCCGATGAAAATCGTGAAATGTCTACAAAGACATTCTAACTTAAGAAAAGCGTTACGAAGGATAATATATGCCTACTATGCTCGAAGACTGCTGCTGGAATATTTTCCGAGAATGCAAGGATATCTATATATATAAAAAATTGTTGCAAGTGTGTTGTGACTTTATAACACACGAACGGCTGGACCGATTTGCATAAATTTTTTTGTATGCGTTTGGGTGGCGCCCCGGTTGGTTTATATTTACAATTCGGTCCAATTGGACAAAGGGGCGTGGCACCGCCCATACAACTTGAAAATCAAAAGGGCTGTATCTCATGAACTATCAGAGGTATGATGATGAGATTAGGTATATATGTTGTTGGAGCAGTATTAATTACAGCCAAGGTGGAAGTGGGCGGTACCACGCACCCTTTTCAAAAATCGCTCTAACGGCTTATCTAATAGACCGATTGATACGAAAATTTTACCAAATGGTACTGTTGACCTGTTGATAGTCCCTGGCTATAATAGGTTGTGATTGGATAAAGGGGCGTGGCACTGCTGATACAACTTGAAAATCAAAAGACTATATCTCATGAACTATAAGAGGTATGAAGATGAGATTTGTTACATATGTTGTTGTTGCAGTATAAATTACAGTAAGAGTGGAAGTGGGCTGTACCACAGCCCTTTTAAAATAAACAGTTATAACTGTCAAAATTCCACAGTATATTGCAGTTCGCCTAGAGATATGAAAAGTAAGGTGGGCCAGTTTTTTTATTCGCAAAAATATTAACCAAATCTACGATGAATTGTTAGAAAATGTCACCAGTAAACTTTGTGTGTAATATCAATTCCTAGCTCGCGCTGGGAAAGCTTAATTTAGTCCAGAAAACTTAAATTTTGATAGAAGTGTCTTAAAGCTGAATAATAATCATGGGGCAACGAACGTCACTTCTAAAAGAAGGGCAAAACGGAGTAAATAAACGAAAAATCCTTTTATCTTAAAAAAAGTATCATCTAGGATTTTGATTCATGTGGATTTTTAATGTACAATTGACCCCCAACAAAACCCCATTTACCGTTTTTGTTGCCATTTTAGGTCAACCAATTCGTCATTCAGGCGAGGTGTGTGAAGTGTGATAGACTTTCATTGAGACTTTCTTTGAAAAATCACCATGTAAAGACTACACGAGAACAACGTTTACAAATCTTGCAAATTTATGTTCAAAATGCGCGTTTTGTTTGCCCTTTGTGAAGTTTATTGTGCATATACTCATCCATCTGAGCAGCTAATAGAAGCCATCGACGCTGTAGACATAAGTGTGACAGGGACTTGAATTTATCGAACCGACGACGTTCTCAGCAAATGCTGAGGAAATATCTTGGCCTATATTAATATATCCAACTGGTAGAAGAACTAAAACCAGTGGACGATCAATTTATTTTTTTTATTTATCATGTCATTGCACATTATTTGAAGGTGAAATGGTTCCAGCACGACGGCGTAAAATGCCATGCAGCGCGTGAGATCATCACTTTGTAAAGCCAAACGTTGGTGACCGAATTATCTCATAGAATGGTAATACGAGTTCAATACAAAGATAGTATTCGGAAATATTCTTGATCCATGTGAGAAGAAGACATGGCAAAAGAGGTTTTTATGGCTAAAGGCATGAAGCTTCAAACGAAATTTTCATTTTCGGTCAAAAGGCGGAGAAGGCATGTCAAATGTGTTTTTTACGCCCAAAGAGATAGTTAGTATACAGACGGTTACCGCTACTACATGGAATTTTGATCTTTAACGGAATGTCTGTTTCCGATTTGTAAAAGATATGACTTTGCTGATGAACTTTTTACTATCGTCATAGAGCCTATGATATTTAGAATTTAAAACAAAAACACTTAATTTGTTAACTTTCATGTTAAGGAGTTGCTTGAAATTAGTTACATAAGTTAATAAACTCAACATATCATTATCGAGCTTAAGTACCGTTTTCAAATTACTTTGTAGACCTAAATGTGAAATATATTACAAGTTAAAATGCAACTGTTAGATAAATTCATATTTGCTGGGCTTATTTTTCATGTTTTAAGCTCTACTAGTATCGCTTATTGTAGTTAGAAAAGATTCTGTTGGATCAATTAAAGTCTTCATTACATTTATGCAAAATGTATTTTAATGCAACATAAAAAGAATAAATTCAAATCCAAATTACTAAAAACTGTGCCTGATGAAGAAAATCTGGAAACATATTTGAAATCATGATATTAATAGCCATAGGAATCACAATTCAGATACTCAGAAAAATGAAATATAATGAACAGTGTTAATAAACTTCATGTTACTCCCTTTCCAACGATATGCAATACTTCTTTGTCAAGTGTTCATTTATCATTTATAATTATCACGGCAACCGGAAATTTGCTAAATCATGTTTTTTCTTACAAACGAAATATTAACAAATAGGTAATGTATTTATATGTTTCAAGGTCCTACAAGTGTTTTGAGATCTATTTGTTAGAGCATATTTTGGCATACTTTACCCTTGAAGTCATATTTTGGCTTTAGGAGCATATTTATAAAAAAAAATCATTTTTTTAGCATATTTTACATTTTTTGGGCATATTTTAAAGAAATTTTCCACTTTAAACATATTTTATGTTTTTCACGTTAATTTTTCTTTCGTAAAAACAAGTCTGTGCAAATTTGCTGTTTTTGCAAACGTATCAGCCAAATCTGACACATTTTTGCCTACTACTAATACTACTTACTATATTTTTGGGCAAAAGCAGCAAAACTAAAGGCGCTTGTAGAAGAGTTTCCTGAGCTCATGGTGTATAATTCTATTGTAAAGTTTTTGCAGCAGATCGCAGATTTCAAGTGAAGCAACATGTGGAAAGCAGCATACATATGGGTAAATCCTGTGTTGCGGACGTTACATTCGTACGCATTTATGTTCTGTTATATTAATCTTGTTTGCGTATTGAGTGAGATATTTATAAATAAACTTCAGCAAACAACAATTATTTGAGAGTACTTTAAAATGACATGTAATTGTTTGCTTAACTACTTTTGACTAAAAAGATATTCGAGTCAAAAGTGCCGTTGCGGTCGTTACAAAAAATGGAAGTAGTTTTGGATGCCAATGTGTATTTCCATCTATTTTAGCAAATATTGCATAGTAACAAAAAAAATCGAAATACATAAAGGAAAGAGGAATATTTAAGGATTTTACAAAGGCTTTAATAAGAGTTATACATTAAGTGGTTCATCCAAAAATCTGGAAATCGTCCGTTGCGGACGTTGCGTTGCGGTCGTTACACTTTTTCCTACTATTTTCTTTATCCTAAAAAATTGTATCCACATCAGCCAGTCAGTTGAGGATCTATTGACAAACACAGGTATAAATATAAGAATTATGTATATTATATAAAAAGTCCCGGTAGGCATCGCTGTAGTGGATGGACCAATTTAACTGAAATTCAAAATGTATATTTGTTTGATAAAGAGAAAACATTTTATGTACAAATGGACTCGACAGGTGGCGCTGAGGTGGACTTATTTAAAAAATTTTAATGGATTGACCAATTTAACTGAAATTGGGAATGTATGTTTGTTTAATCATGAGAGAAGATTGTATGTACATTTGCATTGATACAATGCAGATCAATATAGTACTGGCACTGTAACAGCTGACTTGCCGCAAAACAGGGCAGTAGCGTGAAATTATGTTGAAGTTGATGAATGCTCTTAAAATCAGACCCGCCATCAGGTTGTGTGGTTTATCTGAAACTGTAGAACTAATGTCCCCATCCCACAAACAGTTCATATGAGTCTACAATTGCTGTGTTCACTTAATAAAATTTTGAAAATATTCATTCCGTTGCGGACGTTACGCACATTGTCATGGATATTTTTCTGTGGAATGGTGTAAAAATACATATTTATATATATATATTTTAAGCGCACTATTGGCTCTCTTTACGAACGTACTTCGATTGAGGAAAAACTAAATATTAAAGCAGTTAAATTTAAAAAACCTTATTTTCCGTTGCGGATGTTATATGCCGAATGCCCATCTTTACTTAACATTATTTATATCTTCTGAATGACCTACCGAGGCTTTTTTTACATTAAATTGTAGACAAAGGATTAGATTTTAAGTTTATTATAAAATTAAAAGGAAATATGGTGGTTTTTACCATTTTTATGAACATTTAAAAAACATATATTTTACAAAAACAGATAAAAGCACGAGGGAGGTGCAGTTTTTGACCTGCCATTCATAAATGGATCACCGAAAATGGTTATGCTTTATATATTTTGAATGTTAAATATATAGCCCACTTTTCCATTTACAAATATATGTGGTTTTAACAACTCTAAAATTCTGTCCTTGGTATACATTATTTCGGATTTACCCATATTGAACTAAGTTATAGAAGTGAAAATAAGCAGACCAAACAATTATTTATTGCCAGAATGTTCCGGTAGACTTTCAAAAGAACATGATTTTCAGGAAAAACTGTGTCGAGCTAAACATTTAAAACATGTTTACAATGACTGCATGGACAATGTATGTGTAAAACTAAAAATTAATTTATATGGATCTCAATCGATGAAACTTTAGATGCAACAGGCAGAAATGTGGCAAACGTTATAGCAGGCGTATTAAGTTCAGACAAGGAAATTGCAAATTCACAATTTTTCTACTTACAGCAGCCTTGAGAAAGACTAATTACTCGACAACTGCTAGACTGTGTGACAATGCCATCAAAAATCTGGTCGTCAATTTGCTGCAAAAGTTATAGTGACATTTTATCCGAAAGTGACGCATGCGGCATGTATTGCTCAAGACCTCCATCGATTGTGTGAATGTATTAGGAATTTATATGAAAATTGTCATAAAGCTATTGCTAATCTAAAGAAGGTATTTTTAAATATATAACGATGGGGAACATGGCTTGAAGCAGTTAATTACTATACCAACAATAATGAAGACATTTTGAAGGTCATAAGTGCTTTCAACGATGAAGATGCACAATCCATTATCACTGCAAAGGATGTCTTAACAGACCCACAAACTAGATCGAAATTGATTTATATTGCTTCAAATTACTGTTTTATTGCAAAACATATTAAAAATTTGCAAACATCACGTTTTACGCTTATTGAAAAGTTCAGGTTATTGAAGACACTTTAAAAACTTAATTTTCTTTTACACCCAATGAATGAGGTATGGGATAGCTTCTCGCGTTGTTGTGAATTAACACGCTTTCTATTTTTATTTATTTATTTACTTAGTCTACTGACATATTTATCTTACAGACTAATTTACAGTAATTCAATTAATAGTTTAAATTAAATTCCATTAGTTAAAAATTTTAAATAAGTTCAATTTAAAATTTAATTTATTTGTATTAAAATTAATTTAAGGGTGGACAACTATTGCACAACTTTAAATTGCGATTGGTTCATTGATTCCATAATTAGAACGATGAAAATCTTCACGAAACAGACGGTCATGACGTAACTCACGAGGAAGATTATACAAATATACAAGATTTTGTAACTCAATACAATCAATTTCATTAGAAATAATGTTATAAATGAACATTATTGAAAATATTGTCCTTCGATCTCTTAGGGATTGAAGGCCCAAAAACTTTCGGCGAGCATCATATGGAATAGTTCCATCCGCCCACCTAACTTTTTTAAATGCAAAATTTGTAAAAATTTTTTGAATTCTTTCAATTTTGTTAGAAGGGATAATATAAAATAGATTCCAAATTAAAGAACAATATTCCAATTGATTTCTCACAAAAGAAACATATAATGTTTTGAATGTAATTGGGTCTTTAAAATCTGTAGAATTTCTTCTAACAAAACTTAGCATTGAATAAGCTTTTGCTGTTATATAATCAATATGGTTAGAAAATTGCAGCTTTGAATCAAATATAACACCAAGATCTTTAACTTCATCCACTCTTCCCAAAACGACATCGCAAATGTTGTAATTAAACACCACTGGTGTGTGGCAACGTGTATAAGTGACAGTACAACACTTATCTACATTTAAACCAAGCATATTTAACTTGCACCATTCTGCCAATGCCAATAAGTTTTTTTGAATCATTAAAGACTGTGATAAATTTGAAACTTTACCAAACAATTTTAAGTCATCAGCAAACATTAGCGGTTTGCAATAGGTAAAGCAATTAGGTAAATCGTTTATGAATATAAGAAACAGCAATGGGCCTTAATGTGTGCCCTGTGGAATACCTGACCACACTTTAATTACAATACTAGAATAAACATACCCCATTTTAACCTTCAATCATCTGTTAATTAAAGAACTTTCAAAAAATTTTAGTAAATTGCCATTAACACCATATGACACTAATTTTGATAACAGTACCGTATGATCTACTGTGTCGAAAGCTTTTGATAAAATCTGTATAAATTACATCAAGTTGACATTTTTCTTCCATTGTTAGAATAATACGGTTAGCCAGTATAGCTAAATTAGTACACGTTGATCTTCCGGGCAAAAATCCATGTTGGTAAATTGATATTTTTTTGCCCATTTTTTTTAGATTCATAACTAACGGCACCTACTTGTTTATCGACGAATGCGAACGTCACTGTTTGATAAGCTCTTACTAGACATGCCGACTGACTCGACACTAATACTGCGAAGTTGCTTCGAGGGGAGCCGACAATGAAAGAAATTTTTTTTTGTAAGATGACTGGAGCCGGCAGTTGAACCTGTGATCTCCCGCATGGTAGTCGCTTGTTCTAACCACTATGCGACAATTGATAATGTACCGGATTCCGATATTAATTTAATAGTAAAAAAAATTAATAAAATTCAATAAAAAAGCGTTGGCTTGGAAGTAATATAAAGTATTTGTAAAGAGTTGTGTGGATCTGCGCCAACATTAACATCAAAATACGATGTAAAGGAAATACTGTTCCTTAAATTCGCTCCAATTATATCTGTGGATGTTGAAAGAAAACGTCGTAATAGACAAATTTTTTTGTTCTTTAATTTATCTCAATATTTTGTAGTTTATTGCAACAACAATGTAAAATAAAATGTTCAACATACTAAAAATCCGTGATAAAAAAATTTAAGATTTTTGTTACTTTACTGTTAATTGAATTCATGTGATATTTTTATACCCTCACCCTACGGGTAGGAGGGTATACATCATTTGATATGACCCAAAAGTCTAACACATAGAAGGAGTCACTTTAGACCCTTAGTTTCTTTGACCCAAATTCGATTCATGACTTTTTAAGTCGTTTGAGCCAAGTTCGTCTGTCTGTCTGGCTTATGGTCGCCAGATATTAAAGTCGGAAAAACAGTACATAAGTGATCAAAAAACAGTAAAATTAAGAAAAAAAACAGTACATTTTAAATTAAAACTTAAAAATGTAGTAAACATTACATATTTTGAGATTTAACTTAATAAGCAACAAAAACAATGTTAAAAAAATAATATGTCATAAACGTATTTGCACAGAGTACATACATATCGTTGGCTTAACATGCAAAGGCTGTTATTTTTTTTTTTTTTTTTAGAAATTGAGATTATAACAATAATAATATTTAAATAAACATTAAGTAAAAATACATCGATCACATCAAAAAATACAGTTATCTCATTTTTTGTTGTTGTTTTGTTGTGATGAGCAAAACGCTAAGTCCAATTTATAACATCTTCTTATCTCTCTTATTCTTCTTATCCCTCTTATTCCAATGTGGGCATATCAACTGTTTCGCGTGGAATAGTATGAGAGTCCAATCAATTGACATAGTTCGTCACACTCCGGTCATCTGATGAGGTTATTTGAGGGTTGCATTGAACGTTCGATTGATTTTCGTCTCTCCTATAAAATTTTAAAGTATGAACTTAGGCCCTTTGCATGTTAAGCCAACGATATGTATTAAGTAAATCCATTTTAATTGCACCAGTTATTACAAAAAAGGGTTAGAGCAGGGACCGGCATACAAATACCACTGTATTTTGTCATTGTAAATGTGAGATGAAACTCTACTACTCTCTATACACTGCGAAAAACTTTGAGTTCGATTTAGATAAACACTACGCGGCGTTTTTTCATTCGCTTGTTAAAATTTGTACATCCTTCAGATGATGGGTATTTGTACTAAAACTTACGGTAAACAAAATATCATTCGTTATAAATTTTTTCTTTTTGTGTAAAACGGCTATGCCCAACGTCTATGTATGCGATTTGTTAGAGTGTGTTGGTTATGCGTAAAAAGGAAGGTAAAAGGTTCGGTAAAGTACTTCCAATGGGAAGGCAAGTTTAGAATACTTCATTTTTACACTTACTAAAAGTAACTAGAAATGGCATTCAAATTAAATACTTAAGAAAGCCGAAGCCAACCGTCGGGACAACAAAACACATGTGATTGATAATTACGAGAAAATATGTTCTCTCAGTCAGTTCGCTTTTGTTTCTGGCCGTGTGTAGACGAGTTTTTACATTCGATTTTTTAAACCTTACGCCTACATTACACTGTAAGCGAGAAAAGAAGTAATTATGCTTACGTTTCAGGTATCAAGAAGGCGAAAATGGATGCTTTTGGAAATCATAACTTATCAATTCTTCATAAAAGAAGCCACATTTGGAATGCATGCTCTCAATTTTGCTCTGCCAAAAAGAAGTTATTTTAGAATCCAAACCCGAAGATTCTCGAGTGATAACATGCATTACCTTCAATTTATTTTTAGAAACAAAAGTGGAAGCATGTATCATGTCTGCTTCAAGTTCCAAATTAATGCTTACGTCAGGCGGCCATTGTTTTAAAAAAGTAATGGGAACTCGTAAGGAAGATAGAATCCCTCCCGAACGGAAAGTAAGCATACTATAATGTGTTATTTCATGCTTCTTTTTCCTACTGGGTTGTTATCGGCGAACAGTGTGGTGCAAAAGTGATACACTCGCGAAACATTAAAAGACGTTTTGTCAACAACATTTAAAATGTTTCCTACTTCTCCTTCAACAACTTTTTTTTCAAATTAGCAATTACAATTTCTTTTTCCTCGTCTACAATATTGAAATATTCTTTATGGCAAGACCTGTAATGCCTTTCGACATTAAATTTATGGTTACCCTTAACATTGCGTTGGCATACCAAACAAACTGGCTCGCCAACGCTTTTTTGCGTAAACAAAAAATCATTTTCCCAAACATCATTAAACTTTTTAAGCAATACTGCATTTCGCTTTCCGATTTGTATGAGTATGTGTGAAAGCACAAAGCTCTTTATGTGTACATGAGAAAGCACAAAAAGCTGTTATCGCTCGCGAGCTCAAGCGGTGGGCATAGCTGGTGTAAAACAACCACCACGATTGGCTACTAGAGCGATATTAAATGATTTTGTTTGCACTTCTTTAACCCTTATGTGAGTGACAGGGTACCCGGGTACCCTTTTAATTTTCAAGTGAATATATTTAATGGATGCAGATGGTTTACAAAGCTCAAACATATGACAACTCTTAACTTTTAATTGTTTTTATATTTTCATTAGAGTGGGTTTATTTAAACCCTTTTGAAGAGAGTGGCATATCGATATTCTTTTTACACCTTTAAGAGAGTGGCAGGGGTACCTGGGTACCCCAAAGTAAAATCAATGAAACTACATGAACGAAATATTTTTTTTTGTAATAATAATAACATTTTCTGAATCTTATTTCTTCGAAATATTACCTTTATGTGAGTGACAAAAAAAACACCTTCTCCAGAGTGACAGGGGTACCCACATACAAATTGTATGAAATTTGGATATTTTTACCATCGTACTGTACGAAAAATCGATATAAAAAAGCCACAAAACATAAAAGCATCGTTTTATATCGATGTTACGTACAGTACGATGAGAAAAAATCCAAATTTCATACAATTTGTATGTGGGTACCCGGGTATCCCTGTCACTCTGGAGAAGGTGTTTTTTTTTGTCACTCACATAAAGGTCAATTACCAGCGCTATTATAGAATTAAAACTCGCATATCAAATTTCAGCTCAATATTTCTTAGATTATCTTAGAAAATAGTCTCCGCTTAGATATTGAATCTTGCGTACAAAATTTCAGCTATATACCTCTTGAAATACGGCTGCAATCGCAGGGACAAACCTCAAAAATGGAGAGTTTGTATGGGAGGTGAGAGTAGTTTTTGACCGATCGGTCTCATTTTAATACTCAACCTCCGCTTAGAGCATACAATATTTCAGCTTGATTGCTCTTTAATTACTACTTTAATCGCGGGGACTGATATACGGACGCCACCAAAAAAAGGGATTTTGTATGAGAGTTGGGAGTAGTTTTTGACCGATCGGTCTCATCTTACTACTCAACCTCCACTTGGTGAGGAGAAGCTTGATTGCCCTTAAACTACAGCTGTAATCGTAGGGATTCCCCAAAAAGAGGGATTTTGAATGGGAGGTTGGAGTAGTTTTTAACCGATCGGTCTCATCTTGCTACTCAACCTCCGCTTAGTGTAGGGAAGCTCACATACACAATTTCAGCTTGATTGCCCTTAAACTACGGCTGTAATCGTAGGGACAGACCCTAAAAAATGGGGAGTTTGTATGGGAGGTGAGAGAACTTAACCTCCGCTTTGAGGATAGAAGCTTGCATTAAAATTTCAGCTCGATATCTCTTAAACTGCGGCTGTAATCGCGGGGTCAGACGGACGGACAGACGGTCACCTTTAAATCGACTCAGTTTTCGATGCTGATCATTTATATATATATATTGTCATACCTACCACGCCTCCGTATGGGCGTTATAAATGGAAGAACAAAATTAATATACCCTTCACTCTGTTCATACGCATGGTGAAGGGTATAATAAGTTATCTTCACGTATGTGCCAGAAAAATGTGACTTTGTTTGAAAAATAAATTGCACCGTGCTACAAGTGAGAAACTGGTAACATTATGCAAGCCAAACGGCAAATGCTATCATCGTGAAAATGTATATGAGCAAGCTTCGTAAAGAACAAGAAGGCCACTAGCTGGGATTATCCGAAATTCGTACTTTTTGGGGCAAAATGGCTAAAAAGGGATAAAACCGGTAACATTAAGCAATCTCCTTATAAAGTTAGAGAGTTAAACAAAGTGATTTTTTAACACTTATTTTATTGGGTAATTGTGAAATATAAAGGGATTTTTTGAGATTCTTACTCCTTAGGACAAAGAGGGGAAAAGTGTAATCATCGCTCAGACCCAACACCTAAAGGTACAACCATCTAGTACACCAACAAAGAAGACTATATGTCAATCAATTGGCTTAAAAATATTGTTTTAGAATATATGTATGCCTATCAATAAGTAAGTATTCATCAACTCATGGACATGATACCGTGATCCATTTTAGCAATTCAATACGTTCGAATTTTTCTTTATATATGAAAGCACATTTAAAGGATACACAAAATATCAAAAGACTGAAGACGATAGTCCAGAAATAAGTCACCAATTTGTAATTTTATGGTAAAATTTTTGAACACTAAATAACACAGTGCAACATTTCTAAGGTCATCGTCTGGTGCCGCTTTCGTACCCAGATATTTTTGAAGTATATACCGAGACTAAAAAAATCCCCAAAGGATTTGGCCCCATTACATCGAAGCATTTTTTTATGGATACTCCAACGTATAGCCGCCATAAGAGTCAAAACAAAGTTTTTCCACATAACACTTATATGTGCCCATGCTCCCACAGAAGAGAAAAGCGATGAGGACAAAAACGAGTTCTACGAGAGCCTAGAAAATGTATATGACCGTAGCCCCAGCCATGACATCAATAAGCCTATTACCAATTGCGTACATAGTCCTTTCAAGCATAATGTGTGAACGTCTAAAGCCAATTGTAGAAAAACTAATTGGACCATATCAGTGCGGCTTTAGACCTGGCAAATCTACGATGAATCAAATATTCACATTACGACAAATCCTGGAAAAACCCGTGAAAAGCAGATCGACACCTACCAACTCTTTGTCGACTACAAAGCTGCCTTCTCTCCGATAAGGAATAGGCTTTATGAGGCCATGTCTGAGTTTGGTATTCCTGCAAAGCTAATTCGACTTTGCAGATGTACCTTAGAAAACACCAAATCCTCGATTAAGATTGGTAAAGATCAGTCTGAACCATTCAACACCGAAAGATGTCTCAGGCAGGGCGAAAGCCTGTCCTCTACACTATTTAATATAGTTATGGAGAAGGTGATGAGAAAGGCCTGGTGTCAACATGTCTGGCACCATATTCCACAAAAGCCACATGCCACTAGCCTACGCCGATGATATAGATATCATTAGCCGAAATCTGCGAGACGCTGCTGCAGTCTTCTCATCACTAGAAAAGGAGTCGGCAAAAATGGGTTTAGCGGTCAACGAGGACAAAACGGCAAAAGTGCAGAATATGGGGCGGGAGCCCAAAAAAAAAAATATGCCACTACCCCCAAATACGCCCTAAAACACGAAAATCAAGGTCAAAGTTGGCGCTAAGGCCCACGGCCCAAAAAAAAGGGGCCCATTGGCTTCTATGATAACCCCCCTTGTGCGGGTACTCAAATGAAAGATACTTTCGAGACGAATCTCCTGGGTCTCCTGGGCCGGGTTAGAGCCATTTAAACTTCCGGGATATACCAAAAAAAATTTGAAAAAATGTCAAAAAATCTTGGAAAAAGTTTGAAAAATGTAATTAGTTTTGTTGTCTTGAACACATTATGGTCCAAGGGGCACGCCGCCAGCCGCATACGCCGTAATTAATTACCTTGACTTGAACACATTATGGTCCAAGACGAATGCGGGCGGGGGCACTCGTAGGAACTTAAAAATAACATCGTTGGATTCGTCTCGAAAATATCTTTCATTTGAGTACCCGCACATGGGGGGTCATCATAGAACCGAAAGGGGCCCCTTTGTTGACCCCCCGGGCCCCATGGGCCTGAGCGCCAACTTTGACCTACCATTCCGATGTTTGGGGACCAAGACGAAGACAATGGCATATTTTTTGTTTTAATCGGGCTCCCGCCCCATATTCTGCACTTCAGCCGACAAAACAAAAATAATGATTTCGACGAACAAAGAGTCCTCTCGATGGGGACGCAGCGTCAACGTTGAAAATTATTGTTTTGAGGTAGTAGATGAGTTTACCTACCTTGGATCTTCCGTCAATAAGAAAAATAATGTCAGCCAAGAAATTAAGCGGAGAATAGTGCTAGCCAATAGATGTTTTTACGGACTTCGGCAGCACTTTAGTTATACCACCTTATCTCGGAATACTAAGAAACAGCTTTACCAGGTGCTAATTTTACCCGTTCTTTTCTATGCTGCCAAATCATGGGTGCTTACGACAACGGACATACAAAACCTGGGAGTATTCGAGAGAAAAGTACTCCGAAAAATTTATGTCGTCGGCGAGTTTCGCCATCGGATGAACCATGAGCTGTATGAGCTTTACCCCGACATCGACGTAGCTAAAAGAGTCAGAATGCAACGACTACGATGGCTGGGTCATGTTGCCAGGATGGATGTAAATGCTCCAGCGAGAAAGGTGTTTGAAGACGAACCTGAAGGACGGCGCAGAGCAGGGACACCCAAACTCCGTTGGAAGGACCAAGTGGTAGGCGACGTGCCACCATCTGGTAGAACTAACTGGAGAACACACGCACAAGACCGAAGCGTGTGGAATTCTTTAGTACTTCAGGCCTCAAACTTATGAACCACGTTCGTAAGTTGTAATGGGCCACTTAAGTAAGTAAGTAAGGAGCAAAAACAAGTTTGGTTTGTATAGGAGGTGTGCGTGGTATTAGTCTGACCGCTCCCACTTTTGGTATAATAACTAAGAATGGTTAGTTATGCTCAGCAACCAAATTTCATTGAAATAACTTAATTTTTGACTGAAATATTTCAAAAAAACATTTTACTATGTATGGGAGGGCGTGGTTTGTATGGGAGGTGGGTGTGGTTTTAGTCTGACCACGCCCACTTTTGGGCGTAAGTTACTTAGTAACTTAACTTACTAAGAATGGTAAGTTATGCTCAGCAACCAAATTTCTATGGAACAAGTTAATATTTGACGTAAATATCTCAAAAAAACATTTTGCTATATATGGGAAGGGGGCATGGTTCTCAACAGTTTTTTATAAAACTTCAGAAATTTCTTAATTCTATCATAAAAAGTAGTTGTATAAAATTTCTTTGCTCAACAACAACTCCTTCAATTTTTGGGCAACGAATGTATGAAGACGTTAGACTGTGCGCCGCGACTAACGATGTTTATACCACAGCGCAATTATAATTTGAATAAATTTAGAATTACTCTAGTTATAGCCGAATCATTCATCCAGCAGGATGGACGGACATTGCCCAAAAGTTTTAAAAACACCCAAAAAAAAATAAGGTGTCTAGGGTCTCACTCGCATGCTGTGATGGGCTTAACTTTTTCCCGGATCCATTTATATATATATTCCTTCTTCCCCGTAGCTAAGAATATAAAAATATTGTTGAAATTTTTTTTTAAAAAAATGGTAATAATAACACAGAAAAGTTGATAATATATATAAAAAATCAAATTAATAAATAAAAAATAATTTTACTGGAAATGTAGGTTTTTTAGAAAAAAGTAAACAAAATAATGAATGAATCATAGTACCATTCGGCAAAATCTTGCGTTTTTACTGGTTTTTACGGCATTTATAAACCGCTTGAGGTAACTTAAAAATTTTTGAAGGGTATTCTTTATGAAATTGTTGCCAATTCAGTGATGATTTCAGAAATATTCTTTTACCTAAAATGGCCGAGTTATTAACAAACCAATAAGAAAAGTCGTTAAAAAAATTTTTAATTTTAAACTTTGATAGAGAATATTTTAACAACAGTAAAATATATTCTGCACACAATGCGTGTTTTTTGTTTGCCTTACATAGTAGATTTTTAAGAGTGCAACATCTTTGAAATTCGTTCGTAAGTGTACCAGGCTTTGGAAGTTGCAGGTAACTTCATATCTTTTACCGCTATTAAGATATTCTTTATCAACGTTAAAAATTGTGTTTTTCATCGACATTTCTGAATCCACTACTAAATTGAATACACTTTCATTAAGAATACACTTCAAATTCATTCAAATTATACCACCAATATGTACTTATTTTCATAATTACACAGTGCAACAATGGAAAAATATAAGAACTAGATGGTATAGGTTCGATTCTACTATCAAACGGTAATCAAACCATATACTGAGTTTGGCGACCAATTTTTTTTATGGACTTCAAAAGAATCTTAAATTCAGTGAGCCCTTTGAAAAAAGGTGTCATCAGTTTTTGTCCAACAGCTAACTCATACTTTGTGGTAGATAAACCCATCGGCGTACCGTCATTTCGCCCAAAAACGAAAATGACATATCGCCCAAAACATGTCATTTCGACCAAAAACCTACCTACCGTCCGTCTGTCGGGGGCGTCTATTTTAATGTGGTAATTTTTTGGGCATTGTGAAATTTTGTTTAATATTTTTGGGGTACGTGTCATGCGTCGCTACCGACTTGGGAAATGTCAAATTGCCCAAATTGCATGTCATACAGCCCAAAACCCCAATTTCTTGGGCAACAACAACTAATATTGTATATGTTTTGGGCGAAATGTCGGTACGCCAAATCCATCCACTACCTCAAAGTAATAGTTCTCAACGTTCGAGTTGCGTCCCTAACGGGTGGACACTTTGTTCGATGAAACCATTAACTTCGTCTTGTCTTTATTCACTGCCAAACCCATTTTCGCTGACTCCCTTTCAACAGATGAGAAGACAGCTGTTTCCTCTCGCATCTTCCGACCGATAATGTCGATATCATCGGCATATGGGAATAACATGTAGATCTTATTGAATATGGTGCAAGACATGTTAATCGCTGCTTTCGTTAACACCTTCTATTTCACTATGTTGAACTGTACGCATGACAAACCATCACACTTTCCTCACGACGTATCGAATGGGGCAGATAGATCCTTGCCAATACGAACAGAGGATTTTGTATTCGGCTTCATATAGTCGATGCCTGATGGGACTATCGAAGGCATTCACGATGTTATCGTGTTGGATTGGTACACAATCTTCAGCAGCCGAGTTTTCAGGCATCAATACGCTGCAGAAGTGATCTTTCCACACTCTCAGTGCGCTCTCGTCGAGTCGAGTTGCCTCCCGCCTCTTCTCCGTGTATTCTTTTTACACCTTTAGGAAAGGGTGCACGGGTGCCCCAAAGTAAAATAAATGAAACTACACGAAAGATCTATATTTTTTTTGGAATAACGTTTTCTGCTTATCTATATTATCCACGCCTTTTTTAGTTTTGTTGTAATAATTTCGGGTTCAGCCGTCAAATTTGGTTCGGTTGAAGAAAACAAAATCACAGCATTTTTGTTATTTAGCACGGAGGAACACAAAGTCGCGTCCCTCTCGAATTTGTATATACACTAACAAGGCCAACATTTTTCTTTCGTCAAAGTTAGTGTAACGATTGCCTTTTGTTGGCTTACCTGTGTATAGATCAGCGTAGATATGCATTCTTAAATGGATATGAATTTTTTAATTCAGATGCCAAAAATATTATTGTCCCATATTTTTTCTGTCTTTGATTTCATTTATTGTGTGAAGCGCGCACGTCCTCGATACTCATACAATGGTTCATTAATTGTAATACAAACGCCAGGCTTTTAATATTTATGTAATTGGAATTTAACAAGTTGGATTGCAGCAGCTTTGTCATTTGAGGCACGGGCCTGTCTAGTTACATTATTATTAAATCGAATGAAACGTAAAAGCATCGTTTTATATCGATTTTCGTGCAGTACGATGAGAAAACCCGGGTACCCCTGTCACTCTGGAGTAGGTGTTTTTTTTGGCTCCACGAAAAGCCCCCCAATGAAATAACGCCCAAATGAGAAATGAAATATTTCCCAAATTTTTTTTCATACATTTTTGGGTGGTATTTCATATGAAATAACTCCCAAATTTTTTGGGTGGTTTTTCATTTATTTTTGGGAATTATTTCATTCTTCATTTGGGGTTTTCAAATTATGAAATAATCTCCAATGAAATAACACCCAACAAATTTTTAAAATTAAGGGCTTGTTTCATAGCGTGTATTATTTGGATGTTATTTCATTTTTTATTCGGGGGTTATTTCATTTTTAAAGCTGTTGGTTTTTAGGGGTTATAATTACATAATTATATAAAAATAGGCCTTTTACAAGAAAACTTTTAGCCTGTGAGTACTATATAACAATATCTTTTGAATGTTTACAAATATTTCCATTTTTCATATTGACGTATAGAAAATCAATAATATGCTACGAGCATTTTTTCATTTTGAGAATGATATCTAAAAATGGAGCCGTTTTTTTGTCACTTACATAAGGGTTAAACTGCAGCTGTAATTGCGGGGACGGGGACTGATCATTTATATATGGGTAATTCCAGCCTTACGAATGTTACGATCGTACGATTCAATAGAAAAAAGCACATAAAAGTTGAACATTTTTGTATTTTATATTATATTTTGAATAGCTCCCTACTAGCTGTACATTATGTAAAAAAGGCGTCATATTTTAAAAACTAAAATCCAAGGTATTAACAAAACACATGCCTACGTTATGCTACACGAAATAGAAGTGCGTTTTATGTTAGTTCTTGAAATTTCAATTTTAGTAAATCCTCTTAATCATTTCATAAAATAGACCAATAGCGCTTTAAAAATATATTTTTGTTGGGCAAATTGTTCCTCTGGTTTTTAACCGCGAGGTAATAAAGACCTACGTTACGTTACTGACGTTATGTGACAAAATATCCCATAGCTGTAAAATGCTTAAAAAAATGTTTGCTTAAGCCATTGTTTTATTTGCGAAATTATAGAATATTATAAAGTTTATGTAATGGCTGGTCACGAATGTTACATTAGGACGCCAATAAAATAAAATCAACATTTTACTGCTAACTGAAATTTTTAACTATTATTGGTGCCATTTATTGTTGTAACTACAATTTTATGATAAGGGAGGACTTGCATCATCAGTAAATATAATATGAAAGTTTAAAACCGCTAAATCAAAACGGAAACTAAGAAAAGCTTTGGGCATTTTAATTTAATAAAATTCAGTATTCATCTTTACTAATACAAGTCAGAAATTTTTTTTTGCCAACTTTTAATTTTTCGATCACGGTTGACACTTCTGTGGAAATACCCATATATATCTACCACGCTTCTTTATGGGCGTTACAAATGGAAGAAACAAAATTAATATACCCTTCAAACTGTTCATAGCGCGTGGTGATGGGTATAAAGAATTGTACAAAATAAAAAGAAAAATTTGTGGCGGTTTTAACTGATGAATTGACTTCAGAGCAAGAAAAGAACGTGTTTTTTTGCAGCATGTCAGTGAAATCTCGAGTTGTGTGTATGAACCCACCGCAAATATTGCAGAAATCGTTTGAGTTGTTTAGATTTTCTAAATTTCGCATGCACTTGCTCATACTTCATCAGTGCAAGACAAAACCGTTTCAACAAAAGCACTAAACTCTAACACCTTTAACATCTTTCTTTCGGAACGCCATCGATTAAAAGCATACAGTTTCTTAACGCATCCGATAATGCGTTATCGAAATTTTTCTTATCGACAAAATAAATAGGTTAGTAAAAAACTAACTTGGGCGTCGGGAGTGTGATGCAAGGTAAAGCTTCTGATCGGTTTAACATGGCAAACCCAGAGTGATCCTTGCCAATTGCACTTCAAGTCTACTCACAGAGCTCCGTATTCGTGGTACTACTGCGAACGGAGTACCTCCAAGTGGTGACGCCCTGGAAACGTGCTTCTGACACCCGTCAGAGCGCGGCTAACTGTGACGGGCGAAACCTAAAACCCAGGCACGTCAGCTCAGAGCGGTATCCTGGTCAGCGTCTGACCCAGAATGGGCGGCTGCAATAAAATCCTGGCAGGAGGAGAAAACTGCGACGTGGTGCGCTGGGCTTGCATCCCGCCACCGACGTTAGAACAATTGCAATGAAAAGAAGTAAGAAAATAATAAAATGGACCCCCCAAAATGTTGACGACCACCGCAAACGAATTAAGGGACCATGATTTGAGGATATGCACCTGGAATGTTATAACACTGTATAGACTAGGTGCCTCTATCCAACTGGCGGAAGTCCTCGAAGAATACAAGGCTGACATAACCGCTTTAAAGGAAATCCGGTAGACGGGGACACGGGTGCTCGCGCAAGAAGACGTGCGACATCTACTATAGCGGCCATGCGGACAAGCACGAGTTTGGATGTGTATTTGTGACTGCGTCACCTAGTCTCAAGGTTCAACCCGGTGTGTGAACGTATAGCCACCATAAGAGTAAAAACAAAGTTTTTCCACATAACACTTATATGTGCCCATGCTCCGACAAAAGAGAAAAGCGATGAGGACAAAGACGAGTTCTACGAGAGCCTTGAAAATGTATATGACCGTAGTCCCAGCCATGACATTAAAATTTTACTAGGCGATTTTAATGCTAAAATAGGCAGGGAGACCGCATTTGAGCCTACAATCGGAAAATTCAGTCTGTACACCGAAACGTCGAACAATAGCATCAGACTGATTGATTTCTCTGCGGCAAGAAATATGGTAGTTAGCAGCACTAGATTTGACCATAAAAATATTCATAAGGCAACATGGTTATCTCCAGATCATTTGACGAGGAATCAGATAGATCACGTGGTAGTCGATGGAAGGCACGCATCGAATGTTCTGGACGTACGAGTGATCAGGGGTGCGAACATTGACTCCGATCACTTCCTTACCGCAGTTAAGGTATGCACAAGGCTAAGCATGGCGAAATACGTACGTAACCAGGCACAACGAAAGCTGGACATCGGTAAACTGCGGACCACAGAGGTAGCGGACGCCTACTCCAACCACCTAACTCAACTGCTGCGGAATGCTCCAACCCCTGATAATATAACCTCGCAGTGGCAATATATAGCCGACTCCATAGAACGGACTGCGAGAAGCGTACTTGGGTACTCAAAGCCGTCTCAAGAAGATACCTGGTACGATGATGAATGTCGCAATGCCACGAGAGAGACGGATGCTGCATACAGGGCAAAACTGCAGCCAATGGCAACGCGAGCTGTTCGTGAACGGCACAGGGAGAAGAGACGACAGGCAACTCGTCTTTTTAGAAGAAAAAAGAAGGAGCTGAAGAAGAGGCAGGATGACTGCACTGAGTTGCTCCGAAGTAGAGGGGAAGCCCGAAAATTCTACAAGAGAGTTAAAGCGAGAATGCGTGGAACAGGGTTGCCCTCCTGCAAGGACAGCGATCGTCAGCTAGTGACGGACCCGGATAGCGTTCTGAAGATATGGAGAGACCACTTTAGAAATTTACTGGATACTGACACCAATCCAGAAGACCCCGCTCCAATCCATGACGATGGTATTAACTGTCCACCTCCGAGCCAGAGCGAGATACGTATGGCCATCTCCCGCCTTAAAAACAACAAAGCTGCTGGAGCCGATGGTCTCCCTAGGAGCATGCATCAGCTCATGGAGAACATCTGGCAAGAGGAGAGCATGCCCGGGGATTGGAGTCTCAGTCTATTATGCCCCATATACAAGAAAGGAGATCGAAGTGAATGTAAGAACTATCGTGGAATAAGCCTATTACAAATTGCGTACAAGGTCCTTTCAAGCATATTGTGTGAACGTTTAAAGCCAATTGTAGAAAAACTAATTGGACCATATCAGTGCGGCTTTAGACCTGGCAAATCTACGACGGATCAAATATTTACCTTACGACAAATCCTGTAAAAAAAACTCATGAAAAGCAGATCGACACCTACCACCTCTTTGTCGATTACAAAGCTGCCTTCGACTCTCTGATAAGAAACAGGCTTTATGAGGCCATGTCTGAGTTTGGTATTCCTGCAAAGCTAATTCGACTTTGCAGATGTACCTTGGAAAACACCAAATCCTCGGTTAAGATTGGTAAGGAGCACTCTGAACCAATTAACACAGAAAGAGGTCTCAGGCAGGGTGATAGCCTATCCTGTACACTATTTAATATAGTTATGGAGAAGGTGATGAGAAAGGCTGGTGTCAACATGTCTGGCACCATATTCCACAAGAGCCACATGCCACTAGCCTATGCCGATGATATAGACATCATTGGCCGAAATCTGCTTGATGTTACTGCAGTTTTCTCATCACTAAACAAAGAGTCGGCAAAAATGGGTTTAGCGGTCAACGAGGACAAAACAAAAATAATGATTTCGACGAACAAAGAGTTCTCCCGATGGGGACGCAGCGTCAACGTTGAAAATTATTGTTTTGAGGTAGTAGATGAATTTACCTACCTCGGATCTTCCGTCAATAAGAGAAATAATGGCAGCCAAGAAATCAAGCGAAGAATAGTGCTCGCCAATAGATGTTTCTAGGGACTTCGGCAGCACTTTAGTAACACCACCTTATCTCGGAATACTAAGAAACAGATTTACCAGGTGCTAATCTTACCCGTTCTTTTGTATGCTGCCGAATCATGGGTGCTTACTTCAACGGACATACAAAACCTGGGAGTATTCGAGAGAAAAGTACTCTGAAAAATATATGGACCTATCTGTGTCGACGGCGAGTTTCGCCATCGGATGAACCATGAGCTGTATGAGCTTTACCACGACATCGACGTAGCTAAAAGAGTCAGAATGCAACGACTACGATGGCTGGGACATGTTGCCAGAATGGATGTAAATGCTCCAGCGAGAAAGGTGGAAGGACCAAGTTGGACGGACCAAGTGGTAGGCGACGTGCCACCATCTGGTAGGACTAACTGGAGAACACACGCAGAAGACCGAAGCGTGTGGAATTCTTTAGTGCTTCAGCCCTCAAATTTATGAACTACGTTCGTAAGTTGTAATGGGCCACTTAATTAAGTAAGTAAGTAAAAAACTAACTTAAATCCTTAAAATCGAAATTTATACCAATTTGTGTTAGTGTATCATTCGATACTTTAGCTAAACGATCAGAAAAGATTTTTATTGTTGATATTAATGATCAATTCATTGTCACGCACTAGGATGACGCGTTTCGAACTCCATGACAAGTTCATCTTCAGACCCCTTTGTGACGTATTGATGCAATCTGGTACATCATCAGGTGTATATATATCTACAATTATGTCAAACATGTACATGCGAAGTAGATATAAACCGAAAATGTCCAACATTAATTTGAATTTGAACGTTAATATTCAACATGAGAATGGAGAATATTTTTCCCCACAATTTCCTTTTACCTCAAAGCTCGCTTTTTTCAAGGAGATTTGTTTGTAAACTACCATTTACCATTTGTAGTGTCCTCTTGAAAAATATGGGACTTTCCAATTTGTCAACGAATAAAACGATGGCTTGTTTTGCTCGGGGAAGTCGAATCCTTATGCTCAATTTATGAAATTGAAATTATTGTTATCAATTTAAAAACGTTATTTTTTCACAAAAAAAAATACTTTTCACACTTTAAATGCCCCTTCAATTAAAACTATCCGATTTCAAAAGCTTTTACAGAAAAGTTTTAGGGGAGGTCATTACAACTCTAATTAGGTAACTACGTTCTCATAAAAATTTTTAAAGAAAATTCAAAATTTCATATCTTGAAAACTAATCAATGGAAAAATTTGTAAATTTCTTATTCATGTTTATGAGGCCGAAATTTTCAGAAAATAATTATTTAGAACTATGCAGCAGACAAAAAGTAAAGTTTTGTAAACTGGCGTGATCAGGTGAAACTAGGGTAGCCAGACCTACTACTTTTAGCAATACATGTACTGTTTTTTTTTTTGTTAAAATTACGAGAAGAAGTGTAACGCATTATAGGAGACAAGTTGGGCCCCATGTGTTTTAAGACCAAATTCATTTCAGGACCTTTTAAGGCGATTGAGCAATGTGCGTCTGTTTGCCTGGCTGATGGGCAAGATAATTCGAGTAAGACGCTGAATTCAGTAAAATTTTGCCCAAAGATATCAATCTCATATTTATTTAAAATATTTATAACGCTTTATTTTATTTTAAGTAATAATTTCAAAAAGGTTATAAATTGGGATTTATTATACGACAGAAAATTGATATATATGTGTGTACTCTGTGTGTGGCTTTTCTTTTCCCGCACTTTTACACTTCCCGGGAAATCGGGAAATTTTTTAATCCCGGGAATTCGCGGAATATTTGCCTACTAAATATGTATCTGAGATTACATGCATTAAGTAAGATATAGCAAATCAGTTTTAAACAAAAAAACTAATGTTTAAATATAAAATTACATTAGGAAACTAGCTGACCCGACAAACGTTGTTCTGCCTTACATTTTTTTTCTAGTTAATATTTTGGTTGTTAAATAAAACATATCGAACGCGTTGTGTAGGGATTGATCTATGACAGAAATTGTGATGTAGCGCTATAGACGATTACAGCCGATAAAAACAAAAACACACCAGCCATAAATTTTTTCAATTGAATGAATTTCATTAATGTAGCAGCCATATAGTTTTAGTTTGATCTCTAAAAAATGTAAAGTAAGACAGTGATATTCTTGTTATCTTATAATATTAAAATGATATATTCAAATCTTGGCCTGCCTCCAAAGATATTAATACATACATATTGTAAAAAAACATATACATAACATGGGCTAAGGAGTTTCCACAAAACCACATTTGCTTTCTATTGTTTAGAACATTAAAGTTCTTATAAAATCGATCTCCCAATGTATCAGAACATAAAGCTAAGTAGTAGTAGTCATTTATGTACCATATGGTAAGATGTTAAGTACTATGTCTACATCAAATTTAATTTCGTCACAACTAATTACATTTGTGCCAATTCCGCCAATAATCAAATATAATACTTCGGTCTGTATATTCATACCTGCAGTGCCAAGTCTTTTATGTGAACCGAATTCTATTTCTCTGGTCCTAACAAATACATTTTACATGCCCGTACCCTTCTGTTCTCGAAGTAAGTCCAGTGCCAACCACTGGGTCAAATTATTAACAAAATGATCAAACAAACCTTTTTTCTAAATTTCACTTAAATTAGTTCATTTGGTATATATTTTTCGGTGTAACTCCACCCCAGCGCAATCTCCCGGGTACATTTGTACCTACAATTATTCTCATGATCAAACAAATATATATTCTAAATTTCAGGTAAATTGGTCCATACGATCACCACAAAGATGTTTACCATACTGGCCTTGAGTAAAATCGGACCATCAATATAAACTTTCGAATTTAGTCAACTTCAGCGCCACATACCTGGTTCATATATACAAAAACTTTGTTCTCATGATCAAACAAATATACATTCTGAATTACAGTTGAATTGGTCCATCCATTCAAACTTTCGCTATAAATTCACCCCAGCACCACCTTCCGGCTCTATTTCTACTTAAAAATTTTTTTCGTGATCAAACAAATGTACTCTAAAATTTTAGTAAAATTGGTCCATCCATTCAAATTTTCGATATAAATCCACCCCAATGGTACCTAGTTATTCCTGATTCAAATCTAAACTAAACGACATTTCAATGTCCTGGTTCGTTAAGTTGCCAGAAATAGCACTTTTGTAAAATCTGCTAATGTACCGGCTATGTACTGACATGGACAGTATTGCTAATATAATTATTTCTCTGCAAATGGTAAATTTATAATAGCATATGCATAAACTTCGCACACTATTATCGGATGTCTGGAAATATTGTTGTTTTGCAATGTAATGGCAATGCTTTTTCTGCAAACGTTGCCATACAAAATTTAAAGTGCACACGGTTGTTGGACATTTTCTGAACATTTTTCGGGCAATATTGTAAGATCTGGCAACCGCCTGTATGTAGCTTTAGTTACATGATGTTGCCTATAGGCAACAAAAATTATTATGTACAAACCACACATTTTTTCATAATGTATTTCTCTTAAATAATTATTTTATTAATATTGTCTACTAAGTTTTACAATGACTTCAATATTATCATGTTTTTAAACAGTTTTTCTATAAATACTTTTTTGGTGAAACGATCTTGACAATTGACACTCTACGGTAAACGGCTACTGAATGAAAAAGTGCAAACCTTACAATAAAACCAGTACAGAAATTTCAGTCAGCGTTACACTTTTTTTCGAATCAAATGATATATACCCTCATCCCTAAGGGGTCATGGTATAAAAATAGCTGTTAGTTTCCACAATATTTAAAACTACATAATGCAAAAAACCGTGTTTAAAAAATTCAAATTTGGGGACGTAAAAGCCCATAGGCATCAGTGGGTACGAGTTTCTTGAGATTCACCTATAAGTACGATATACTAAAAGTAAACTATTTTCAACGTTTTAAAGAATTTCTCTTAGGAACTAGTAGGAAAATACCAATTGGGGCTCACAACATGTATGATTTGCAAAGGTATTTATGTAGAACTATGAGTGCATCC
This sequence comes from Muscina levida, assembly GCA_964034835.1. Classification (NCBI taxonomy): domain Eukaryota; kingdom Metazoa; phylum Arthropoda; class Insecta; order Diptera; family Muscidae; genus Muscina; species Muscina levida. The sequence continues at coordinate 73,530,872 of OZ035880.1, forward strand.
ATGTATGAAATAGATTGGAAAAAGTTGTTTTTCGTTATATTCCTCTCCAATGCCGAAATTTTTTCTTGTCAATGACACTGTAAGTACGTGAAAAAGACACAAAAACGCCGATACACCCCAACTTAATTTTGGGCCGTCTAAAACCGTGGTATACTCCGATTCAAAAGGTTAGGTCAAATATAAGAGATATTCTATTTTTAAGTTTGTATTGTCTCGCAAGCTATTTTTTACTATTTATGGAAAAAGACTTCAAAACTCTTTTGAAATAACATTATTTATTGTTAGTTTATCGATACTTAACCCTAACAATGACAGCCCTCTATTTGTAGGTAATAATCTATATACATATATAAAAATGGTGGCAAAAATGTATAGTAATTCATCAATTGAGAACGGCTGGGCCGATTTTGCTCAAACTTTTTTTCAGTTGTTCGTTATTGCCAGGAGAAGGTTTATGTGAAAGAAAATTTTGGGAAAATCTTCCGGAAAAGTCGGAAAATTGGAAAAATCGAAAATTGCCTTTTTGTATGGAACTTTGTGTGCAATTGTTACAGAATGACTTTTCGAATAGAAAAATGGAAAATTTTTGTTGAAAAATGCGGAAAATTCCGGAAAAATTCGAAAAATTAAAAATTTTTTTTTTACGAAATTTAGCATATTATCGTGTGGCTTTATAGTTTTGGACGATGTAACAGTGAAAAATTTCGGATAATTATTCCGAAATGACTTTCCGAATGGGAAAATAGAAAAATTCTCGGTGGAAAACTAGGAAAATTCAGGAAAAACTCGACAAATTTGGATTTTTTCGGAAACATTTTGCACCGCAAATTGAATTTTTGTATTACATTTTTTTAAAATTAGGATAATTATTCCGAAATGACTTCAAATGGAAAATTAGAAAATTCTTGGTGGAAACCTCGGAAAATTCCGAAAAAAAACAAAAGGTTTTTGATTTTTTCGACGAAATTTTTCATTGTATCGCTTGATTTGATGATTTTAGACGACGTAAAGATGAAAAATTCATTATGATGCTTGAAAAATTTCGGAATATTGTGAAATTTATTATGTTTAAATATTAAATGCAAAATGGTAGAACAATTTTAAAATCTTCTGCATAAGCATAATGCATTGGTCCGATTGTTCAAAACCACATTGAATACAATGCATCATGACGTCCACAAAATCATTATCAGAGAAGACAAGAGACCCTTTGGATGCCATGTAAGACTATTCAATGCTCCCACTATAAATAAAGACGGAATTGTTCTCAAGCTTCGGGATGGTGGACAAGTTGGACGAAATGGCTGACGACATTTGCATAGAGTTCGCATGACAACATCCAATTTCGATCTTGAAATTATCTTCTGATCAAAGACATGTGCGTGCTAATGTGTGGCAGTCTACTGTCGAAATTGGGAATACCAGCGCAAAATCGTTCAATGCATGATGCATTCAATCGCGAATTGCAACAAGAACAAGACTTTGATCGAGTTGAGCTGACTGAAAGAGTCCGAACAAATGTGGCGCTCTTAACTGCCTAGCAAACGAATGTGTACGATTCAATGATGAAAGTTGTTGACATTGGAACGGAAGCATTTATTTTCTCGATGATGCCGGTTGGACAGGCAAGAGATTCGTAATTTCTTTGATTCTAGCAACAATTCCGTCAAGATCGCAATTAAGTTATCTGTTGCATACTTTGGTATTGCTTCCTCAATCGAACTGCACATTCCGCTTTCTTCTCACGGTTGACAACACAACGTGTAGCGAAATTGTTGTAGAATGCTTAATCATTATTTGGAATTAATGCACGATGGCGCATAAACGAGCATTGGAGGCAGACGAGAATGAGGCAACCAACTATTCGACAGAATTTTTGAACTCTCTAGATGTGCCAGTTGTGCATAATTTGCAGCTGAAGGTGGGATCGATCATGATCATTTTACGGAAACTGAATCATCCGAAATTGTAATTAAAGCGATGATCATCAAGGGCATATGCAAAGGAGAGGAAGTCCTTATCCCTCGAATCTATTATTCCAACCGATCTTCCCTTCCAATTCAACTCCCCATTCGATTGGCTTTTGCGATAACAATCAATAAATCGTAAAGCCAATCATTGGAAATTTGTGGAATCAACCTCGAATTTCCCTGCTTTTCACAGGGTCAGCTGTGCGTTGTTTGTTTGCGTGTTGGCAAATAGTCTTCATTGTTTGCCGGAAACAAATCGGAAAACATTGTATATCAGATCGCTCTTCACAGACTTCGATTAAATTCAAGTTAGTTCAAGTTAAAACTTGAACTATCTGTGTTGTACTATTATATAAAGGCGTTACCTTAGGAGCGAGACGAAGTTTGCCGGGTCCAAAGTTGTATGGCAGAACAACGTTTGCCGGGTCAGCTAGTTTATTATGAATACCAAACGATTTTAACCCTAAAAAATAATTGAAATTGATGTAATTCGAAATATATTAAAAACAAAAATTGCATTAAATAGTAGCACACATTAAAAATGAGTGAATTGTGCTAGCCGAAAGGTGGAAGACTTGAATTTCAAAAAAAAAAAAACAAAAGCTAATGTCAATGCAAAAGACATTTTGTTGTTTTTTTCCTTAAAACACTAACAAATCGCTTGAGAGACAACACAAACCAAAAAATTAAATATATATTGATTTTGACCTAATCTTTGAAAACGGAGTATGCCACGGTATTTTACGGCCCAAAATTAAGTTGGGTGTATCGGCGTTTTTATGTGTCATTTCGAAAGTTAAAATTTTACTTACAGTGTTATTTGTCTTTACCTTCCTTAAAGGACGATATAATGCCTTGGTCCAAGGCTGAATTAGGGCTGTAATATTGGGTGGTTGAAACTGTTCTTCTATATTTGTAAAATGGTGTGTTTTGTCCACAAATTAAACCATCTTTTTATTCTCTTTTGCATTTCGATGTCTAAAGAATTGAAGTTTTCGTGCCATTTCGTTTGATAAGTTCTAAAGACAGCACAACTTCAAAGAACAGAGGTTTTCATATCTGGTTTTTGGGGGCCAACGGTTTGGGGAAGTATTAAATTGGTGGAACTTTTTTATAGTTGTACTTGGAATGACTTGTACTCAGAACCCTGAAAAAGTAAGTTACAAATATCTATGAAACAACTCTGCGTTTAACCACCTAACCATAATTTGATTCGATTTTTCGTGGCAGGCAGTTAAAATAAAAAATTTCCACAAATATGAGGCATTTATCTAAAACGTGCAGTAATGGAGTGTGCTCTTAAAAAATGTCATTGTAAGCAGTTATGGTGAAAGTGCACTTAACGATAAGGCAGCTAAAGCAAAACTACTGTACACAAAAAAGTACTCACCACCAATCGCTTTGCATTTCAGAGAGATCATGTCGTCTTCGTTATAAGGTCCCACTACAGTTGACCGTTCCTCTCCAGAGTCATCCAAAATAACCACTTTTTCCGGCGGTACTGAAAATAAAAAATATTTAACTGAGCATGACAAATTCAAGGTATTCACATAAAGTTTTCTGCTTAGCTGATAGACACGGCATTTGCAAAATACCTTGCAAATTATATACTCTTAGTTAATGATATACACAATTTAAAATTATTTGAAAATTATATAAAATCAGCTCTTGTTGCTCAGATGATGCCTTTTTTGTCCATCGCACCAACAAAAAATAAATTAATTTGATTAACATTTTCGAGATGTAAATACCTCTTTTACGTTAAATATAAATGAATATTAATTTTCCTCAAAATGCGAAAAATTTTAACGGAAATTTTTTTTTTGTTATGATTTTTTTCTTTTAGTCATATGGGAGCTCCCTTAGGGGCTGATGATACGGGGTAGGTATGTTAGAAGGAAATACTAGTGGAGGTCGGGTATACATTTTGTCCCTCTAGGAGGTATCATCAAAGCAGTAGGAGCTGATGTCATAAAAAAATTATGAAAATACCAAAAAAATTATGGGGACCACATTAAGGGTTAGGATATATACGTTCTGAGAAAATGTTGGGGTTACGAAAATATTGGGGGTCGGTCATACATTTGACTCCTCTTGGGGCACCTTTCAGGGGTTAGAGCGGTAGGAGCCAATTTTATTAATTAAACGTTTTGGAACCGAGGGGATCGATGGAAAATCATTTGTTGAAATAATGAGTAATTTGGACCAAATTTAACTCAAAGATTCATGTCTTAGCAGCTCGTTTTGAGTTTCATAACAGAGGTATATGTGATGGCGAGACATACACCAAATGGTTGTTAAAGCTGAAAGGTTTATCTCAAAATTGTGCGTTTACATGCAAAAATGGCCAATGTAAATATGTAGATGAGATGATAAAAATTACTATTTTTTTTTTAAAAAGTAACAAATATAGCGGATCAACACAAAATTCCCTCCTAACCCTAAAAATCGCAAGTATTCGATGCGTCGTCAACGCTATTGGGACAAAGCTTAATAAAAAGACATTCTACCAGCAAAAGAAGTTTCGGAAAAATTAAAATCATTTTTCAAGAATCATATTTACCAGCAATGCATAGTGGTTCCTTGCGGTTTTTTTACTTAATTCTGTAACTTTTAAACGGATAATGGTATCTCGATGAAATTTAAAATAGTTCAAGCTGCGGTGTGTTTGAGATGATTTGGAAATATTGGTGTGTTTAAGGAAAGTGCATTTATGAACCGATTGAAGAGATTTTTTGCATTTAGATAGTGCTTTGAAAAACCTTCAAAAAAATGCTTACATGTATATGATATCTCATTGAGGTCAAGAGATATTTGAGAAAATAAAACCAGTAAGAAAGTTTCAGTCGGGCAACCCGACTTACATATACCCTCACCCTTAGTAAAACAAAACGGAGTGGTACATTTGTATGGGAGGTACCAGAAGGGCGTGTCTAGACTCCCAGATTTTTTTTCCAAAACTTTATCCTGTTATAACTTAACAAAATATAGAATTTGGACACAATCGGGCCGAAGGTTATTATTATTACTCCATATCTAAATTATTACTTCATTTTCTTAAAAAAAAATTTTCTGCTTAAACTTTACTGAATACAGAATTTGGGCACGATCGCGTTAGGTCTATTAATAATATTAATCGATTTCTAAAGTGGGCGGAGTGGTACATTTGTATTGGTGGTACCATATGGGGCGTGGCTAGACTTCCAATTTTTACTAAGTACATAATTTGGGTACGATCCCGTGGGGTGTATTGGTATGGGAGGTACCATACCATATGGGTATACCAGAGGAGAGGCCATGTAGCCCATTCGGAATACCGTAAGTAGTTTTGGGGAAATATTAACTCGTGCAAAATTTCAAAACATTTGGTTGCGTCTTTCAAAAGTTATCGTGCGCACCAGCCGGACATGGCTCAAACGACTTAAAAAGTCATGAATCGAATTTGCTTCAAAGAAACCTAGGGTCTAAAGTGACTCCTTCTATGTGTTACACTTTTGGGTCGTATCAAATGATATAAACCCTCCTACCTGTAAGGTGAGGGTATAAAAATTGTGTAATTTTGAGTTACACAAGTAAATTATGAGTTTTTGTATTAATTCGGGTTTAATTTTGTGGGTATTACCTTCGGGTGGTTCGCCGGTAATAATCGTAATGTCAGTAAACATAAATGTCAACAAAAGCTTTTTGTTTATTCTTTTTTTCTTTTCATTCTTCGTTATAAATGTAATAGGAATGATCTTAAAAGTAGTACATCAATACATAACTAGGGTGCACAGCTAAACAGTTGTGAGTTCAGTTTTTCTTTAAATGTAAAGATATTTACATCGTTAGTTTGCTTAAAAAATTCTGAATGAAAATGCTGAATGATGCAAATACGTTGTTGAAATGATAAGTTATAAGCATCGCAAGTAAAAATTTCCAAAAGCCTTTTTTTAATGTTTTTTTTTTTGCAAAATGGCGACTTTATTCTATTGTTTGTAAAAAAAAAATTCTTTTAGGAGGTGGAAATTTCTTTATTATTTCTCACAGAAATGTTCATACAGATGCACTTAATACCAAATTTGAATCAGTACAGCAAAATGGTTCCCTGGCAAGAAAAGTCAAAAATAACCGATTTTTTGAAAAGAAAAATTTTTGTTTTTAAAAATTCTCAAATCGCAAAGCGCCAACGAGAAAGCTCATATATTTTTTTGACCACATATGTGGACTAGTAAACCTAGTAAAAAAATATGTTTTGACAAAATTTTACATTTTACTCAGACTCATATCGAAAATAAAATGTACTTTAAATTCATTTTTGTAAACTGTTAAACTTAATGTTATTCCTTTTTCAACAATATGCAATACTTGTACGTCAAGAGTTCATGTATGTGAAACCCACATATATATGGGGGCAATATCTAAATCTGAACCGAGATGCTTAGTTTTGTCACCACATTATAATAGTATAAAAAATCTAAGATGTGCAAAGTTTTGTGAACATCAGAGCAAAAGTGTGGTTTTTGGCTACAATGATGTATAAAAGGTTATGCTAATTTGTATTGGAGGTACGAGGAGGGGCGGAGCAGGCGGACCCATTATTGCAGATTTAAGCTTCGTAGAGTCTTTTGTAAAATAGGTCATTTTGTATAGGAGGTACTTGAGGGATTCTTATTCCACTGGAAAATTTATATTTAAATCAATTAAGTTATTGTCTTAACCATTAAAAAGTCCCAAAACTAATATTTTCTACAGAATACTGGGGTCTCAGTTATACGCTCTGTTGGGCTTAACTTCTTCCCGTATAATACATATTATATCGTCCCCTTAATTAAACAATGGTGTATAATTTTTTTGGTGTATTGAGAAAATCGAGTTAAAAGTTTTCGTCAAATTGGATGTCTATTAAAACCTCAATATCGCGGTTAATATAAGTTTTTTTATGGTTGTTTTTTTCGATGAATAGATAATACCGTTCGTGTTTTATAAACTGACCAAGTTTTATTATTTTACGCATCCTTTAGGACCATAATTATGTCATTCAAAACGCAAGTATGCCATATAGGCTGTTTTATTTTTTAAATCTGATACACTATTTTATTTTGTATGGTATACATAACGCTCGTATATTTTTTTGGACCAAAAACAGTACATTTCACTGAAATTCTTTAAAAAAAAGCAGTACATCGATTGGGAAAAACAGTAGATTTCTCAGTATTTATTTTATTGAATATATAACCAAAAATTAACAATCATTTCCATCAGAATCAGCTTTTGTGGTTGTTTTGTATTTGTCGTTTGAAGAAATTTGAATAAGCAATGCCGGCTTCGTTTTAAGGTAATTGTAGAAATCAACTCATTTGTACTTCATATTACATTTGGCGGTCAGAATCGCCTTCAATGTTTGCTGGCGTCCATGTTTTGTTCACTGCAGAGAAGATTCGTTCCATTGATGCTGAAGTTCCTGGCAAACATAAAATATATTCAATGATCGTGGCCATTTCTTTGAAATCGCAATCAGCGTTATTAAGACATCTCCACCCACCTATCCACAACCGAAACATTGTCTTCTTTCCATTGCATAATTTTGTCGCTCGTACAATAGTTTTTGATGTATCGAAATTGGGTGCGCAAATTTATCGCATTTTCATTGGCATTGTACAATTTGTATTCACTCAATTTGTTCATAAAGGCTTCGACGTGATTCCATATTGGTGAATTCGCTGTTCGCCGTTTTTATTTCTATTATGTATCAAAAAACAGTATTTTGAGGGAAAAAAGCAGTACGCAGTTTTTGATGTCGAAAAACAGTACAGTACTGCGAAAAACAGTACAGAAACGAGCCTTAGGTATACACTGTTTTATTCAATAATTGTACGGTAGCTTTCCTGAAATATTTGGTCACAAAAATATCAATTTGTAACATGATAAAACAGTAACAATTAACAAACTCATATTATTTGTTGATAGTTTTGGCATTTTATTGGTACACATTCATTTATTTGAAATTTAGGTTATTAAAAACAAACAATTATAACTAAATAATGCATACATTGCATAAATCAAAAATAAGTAGTATTCTTTCTCTGTTACATCTTGATCTTCTAAAAAATTGCGCCTATTTCTTCAATGTAATTAAAAAAAAAAGACTGCGAGCCACGAGGAATAACATTTTTTTTGCACAAATTTTTTATATAAAATAGTGTATATTATTATAAGCTATTTTACGAGTAAAAGTTTTGTATAATTGTATTTATTTCTACAGACTAAAATGAAGTATGATGCTTAATAAGCATTGCTTATACACTATTATTCTTTTAAAAACTTTGGAGAGGCAATTTCAAATAAAATAGCGCATTTGAGCTTACACACTTATTGATGGAAATTTTTGAAAAAGAAATTATACAATTTTTTTTCTAATGACCTGTTGACACACTTGGTGGAAGTAGATTTTGACCAGACATAGAATCAATTATGGAGATTCTAAATATGCAATAAAAATGGTGTATGAGCACTAGACTGGTCGCAATTTTTTTTTCTTGAAATTTAATTGTGTGCGCTGCTTAAAATATGAGGTTTGGTGTAAGATATCATGTCCTAATTTTTCAGCTCAATCCGACGGTGCCAAGTCGTGCCGGGTGGAGCCCAAAGTTCTCCATATTATCCCAGATAGCGCCGCAATTTTTTTTTCTTGAAAACTAAATTTTTTTTGGATCTTAAATATTCATGGGTTTCTAAGTATTTTTTATAATATAACTTTTTTTCCTACAACCTATAGTTATCCCGGAATCGGTCGTGCCGAGTGGAGCCCAAAGTTCTCCATATTATCCCAGATAGCGCCGCAATTTTTTTTTCTTGAAAACTTAATTTTTTTTCGGATCTTAAATATTTATGGGTTTCTAAGTATTTTTTATAATATGACTTTTTTTCCTACAACCTATAGTTATCCCGGAATCGGGTGTCCTTTAAAAATGACACGTCACCTTGTGCTGCAATTCAACATTACACACTAGCTGGTCGCATTTTGTATGGGAATTTTTTTTTTGAAATTTAATTGTGTGCCCTAAAGGGGCCCAAAGTTCCCCATTCCTCTATTTAATCAGATCTTTTTAGTTATACTAGTTAAAAAGTCGGTCCAAAAGACCGAAAATCAAAAATCTGACTTCGTTACGATCTTCCGCAGAGAAAGTACTTTAAGTATGACAAATTTCAGCTTCCTATGTCATCAGATGGCTTCAGAAAGATGCGGAAAGGATAGGACATACATACAAACATCCGAATATACTAAGAAATTATCTTATATATGAAAATGTTCGTTGGTAAGGCCATCACTTGAGAACGCATGGACCGATTCAACTAATTTTTTGTCACAATGTTCGTAATATGCGTTTTATATAAAAAAAAAATTGGCCACGCCCACTTTCTAAAATATCTAAAATTGCAAAAAAAAGCTCTAAAAATTTAATTTCTTTACAAATTTAGCTCTATAATGTTCTATATTGAAAATATAATAGGTTAAATATATTGCACATTTTTGATTAAATGGACGGAGTGGGCGTGTCAAAACATTTTTTTAAGCTATAGTGATAAAATTTGGTACACAGATAGTACACGACACTTCTGGTTCAAATTTGCAGACGAAATTTTTATTTTCGATAAGTGGGCGGTGGGCTCGTCGAAACCTATATTTAAGTCCTAGAGAGATAAAATTTGATATCACGTTAGTACTCTCCAATACAATTATGAATATGCAGACGAAATGTTAGCTCAAGGATGAAGATCTAGAATCACTTTCTTCCTCTCTCTTTCATAATAAACATTTCCCATTAATCGTCCCCCAACACACTCACTCAGACAAAATTTTAATTTTATAAAAAATACTTAGAAACCCATGAATATTTAAGATCCGAAAAAAAATTAAGTTTTCAAGAAATAAAAAATTGCGGCGTTATCTTTGGGCTCCACCCGGCACGACTGGGCACCGTCGGATTGAGCTGAAAAATTAGGACATGATTTCTTACACCAAACCTCATATTTTAAGCAGCGCACACAATCAAATTTAAAAAAAAAAATTTCCCATACAAGATGCGACCAGTCTAATGAGCACATACACTATTGTTATATTAAGGGGACGATATATCCCTCTCCCCTCTTCCAGAGATAAAACATATTTTATTTAAAATTTGTTACAAATGTTAATAATAACACACTAAAGCAGCAAAATCAGTGTATTGCATAAATTTAAATATATAACTTAAAAATAAAAATAATTTTGCTGAATATGGTTGTGAAATAAGAGGCATATTTCGTAATTTGTCTCGCGTTCCCTAATTGAAGAGTCTATTGAGTTGTAAGTTTTATTAATAAGTAACGACTTCATAATGATTTTTTTATTGTGGGTACTAAAACTTCTCTTATTGCATAAAATTTTAAATTATTTTTTAAATTATAAATTTAATTTTTATGCAATACTAGCAGACCGGGCAGACTTCGTCCTGCCTAATGAAGTATTGACTTAAATGTAACTTTTTTCGGTGAAATAAATCTTCGGGGTGTATTAGTTTCTCTTGATAATCTCATCAAAATTTAACAAAAAATTTTGAGGTATATTAAAGATTAATATTTTGTAAACTTAATATGACTATCCTTCAGCTTTATTGATTGTCATCGCAAATTTTTTGTGAATCAAATGGCAAATCCGTTGGTTTCATTTTAGTACATAGTAGCAATACATCGTTTCCCTTATATTTTTTGGTAAAATTAATTGAAGAAGGATAAAGGTACGGTCAGATTGGGTCTCATGCATAAAACGTGAGCTTGAGCTCGGACTCGATTTTTTGAGTAAAATGTGCTTGTTGTATGCATAATAAAATTTGATGTATTTGCTTTTACTCCCTGCTCATGTTTGATCTCGTCTTGCTCAGTTTCAACTAAGTTAGATGAGTTTGTGCTCATTTTCATATGCATAAAAACAAGCTTTTGCTTCCTTTAGTGAGCTCTTGCTCAAATTTTGTTGAGCATGCCTTATAGTTGACTCGCGTATACTAAAAAGGAATTATGGCCGAATATTTTGTGCCACAAAGAAATACAAAATGTTATCACCAGCGAAAAACAAATTTAGCAAGTGAGGAAAAAAAATTATATAGGTTTGTATTCCTAATTATTAATTTTTTTTTACCCTCACCCTACGGGTAGGAGTGTATATATCATTTGATTCGGCCCAAAAGTGTAACACATAGAAGGAGTCACTTTAGACCCTAGGTTTCTTTGAACCACATTCGATTCATGACTTTTTTTTTTAAGTCGTTTGAGCCATGTCCGTCTGTCTGGCTGGCTGTCCGGCTGGTGCGTACGATAAATTTCGAAAGACGCAACCAAATGTTTTGAACTTTTGCACGGGTTCGTATTTCCCAAAACTACTTACGGCATTGCAAATGGGCTACTTGGCCCCGCCCCTTCTGGTACCTCCCATACAAATACATCATTCCGCCCACTTAAGAAATCGAGTAATAATATCAATAAATCCAACGTGATCGTACCCAAATTCTGTATTAGGAAAGCTCAGGCAGGATAAAGTTTTGAGGATAAAATCTGGAAGTTTGGACATGCCCCTTCTGGTACCCCCAATAGAAATGAACAAATCCGCCCACTTTGGAAATGGAGTAATAATATCAATACACTCGACACGATCGTGCCCAAATTCTGTATTTTGTGAAGCTATAACAGGACAAAGTTTTGGAGAAAAAAACTGAAAGTCTAGCCGCGCCCCTTCTTGTACCTCCCATACAAATGTACCACTCCGCCTACTTTAGAAACCGAGTAATAATATTAATATAATAGAAAATTATATGTCGGGTTGCCCGACTAAATCTTTCTCACTGGTTTTTATTACATTTTCCCCGTCAATTCAATGCCAAATTTTTGAATATTGGTAATGCTTGGTAATTGTCTTTTTTCTAGTAAATATTTTTTTTTATTTTTCTACTAAAAATTTAGAAATGTCGTCAGTTTCTATTTTATTAGTATTATATGATTCTACTTCACTTTCACTTGACGACATGTTTGCACTTCAATAACAATTAGAAGTTTGATCTTTCTTTGCTCAAGTAATTGCAATTGGTTTGAACTCATTTTTATTCATACGAAATTGAGCAAAAGCTGTTGCTGTTTGATTGAACTCGACTTACGAGTAATTACTCACCTGACTCAACTCAGCCCTTTTATTCGTTTTTATGCATGAGACCCATTGTCAAAGCAATACAGAGTTGATTTTGTGTCCACAATTTGTTTGCCTCCTTTTGTTTCATCAAACACGTGTCAAACTGTGTCAGATAGACATTAGGGAAAACATATTTGCCCTGTGGTCACACTTAAACGAATATTTGCAACAAAGTTTTGTTTGCCAGCAAATAAAATTTGATTTCTCAGAAATCTTCAGCAAGCCGAAAGAAAATAATTTTTTTTTTTCAAAAAATTTTTGAACAAAATGATACAAAATGCAATTAGTTTGGTTAACAGTGATGCCTATTTCCTTTTATCTTTATATTTTTTCAACTTCAACATAATTGGCGACGGTTTGTTTGTGATTTCAATGTATTTATTCTTTGGTTTGTCTTTCGAACAAATGTTTTTGCTATAAGTGTGGTCAACACAACCTTTTTTTATACGACATATAATTTTACTTATTATGTAGTTTCCAGTGGAAATTGCATTGAGTATTTTAAAAATCGGTCAATCTATGAAACCGAGGTTTTCCTGTTTCTAAACTTTGCATATGGGTATTTCCACAGAAGTGTTAACCGTGATCGAAAAATTAAGTTGGCAAAAATTTTTTTCTGACTTGTATTAGTAAAGACGAATACTTAAATTTTATTAAATTAAAATGTCCAAAGCTTTTCTTAGTTTCTGTGTTGATTAAACGGACTGCAAAATTGCATTCTTGTGCTGGTCACCGTTTTAAAATTTTAATATTATATTTACTGATAATGTTAGTCCACTCTAATCATAAAATTTTAGTTACAACAAATAATTGGTCCATAATAATAAAAAATTATAAGTTAGCAGCAAAATTTTGATTTTATTTTATTGGCGTTCTAATGTAACATTCGTGAACAATAATTAGTGGCATATAAACTTTATAATATTCCTTTATTTCGCAAATAAAACAATGGCTTGAATAAACATTTTTTAAACAATTCACTGCTATGGGAATATTTGTCACATAATGTCAGTAACATAACGTAGGTCTTTATTAAGTCTTGGTCTAAAACCAGAGGAACAAATTTGACCGACAAAAATATATTTTTAAATTGAGAACGGCTAGGCCGATTTTGCTGAAATTTTTTTTCATTTGTTTGTAGTTGCCAGGAGCAAGTCGGGAAAATCGAAAAATCTAAAATTACTGTTTTGTATGGTATTATGTATGCAATTGTTACGAATAGATTTTCGAAAGGAAAAATAAAAAAATTTTGTTGAAAAACTCGGAAAAATTCGAAATATTATATTTTTTTTTTCGACGAAATTTTGCATATTGTTGTATGATTTGATAATTTTGGACAATGTAACTGTGAATTGTCGGATAATTATTCCGGAATGACTTTTCGAATCGAAAAATAGCAAACTTTTGGGTGGAAAACTCGAAAAATTCAGGAAAAACTTGGAATTTTTGGACAAATGATGAAAATCACAAATACAATTTTTGCATAAAATTGTGTGTACAATTGTTTCGTAGTGGCTTTTCGAGTGCAAAAATAGAAAATGTTTGTTGGAAAATTATGGAAAAATGGCAAAAATTTTAATTTTCTTTTTCGATGAAATTTTGCACTTTGTCGTATGATTTGATAATTTAACACGATTTTTTGATAATTTAACGAATTTTAATGTGAAAAATTTCGGATAATTATTCCGAAATGACTTTTAGAATAGAAAAATTCTCGGAAAAACTCGAAAAATTTGGATTTTCCGACGAAATTTTGCATTGTATCGCTTGATTTAATGATTTCAGTCGACGTAAAGGTGGAAAATTCGTTATGATGCTCGGGAAAATTCGGATTATTGTTAAATTTATTATGTTTAAAGACTAAACGCGAAATGATCGTACAATTGAAAAATCTTCGTCATGAGCATTACGATTGTTCAAAACAACACTGGATACAATGCATTATGACGACCACAAGATCATTATCAGAGCTGACAAAAGACTCTCTGGAGGACATGCAATACAATTTAAAGCTCCCACTATAAATGAAGTCGCAGTGATGATTATTGGGGAGAATGTGGAATCACGCGATATTGTTCTCAAGCGTCGAGATGGTAGACAACTACAGCACCTATACGAGACTCATCGGTGATATGGTGCACTTCAGCACCCATTAATGTTCTGTCGTGGAGAGGATGGCTATCACTTCAATTTGAAGATGGTCAATAGAGCGAAAGGATTGTTAACAAATCATCATTTTTTTGAATTCTCCATTTAAGTTCGAATTCGTATTTCAGGAGAAGAAACGAATAAAATGGTTAGCTCAATGAATTTTTATGCGTATCGATTGATGATTCGGCAAGATGTTGACAATCATCTGTTAAGATATTTCCTGTTTTTCAACAGTACTACGTTGACATGTACGTCAAGGTCGAAAGGGAGCGTCTCGGTTTTATTCTTTTCAACCAGTCGCCGCATTTCGAGAAACTTGCCAACGTTTGCATTTGCTCGAAAACGATACGCATTGGGACTCAACACTCGACGAGGCAACTGTTACTGCTCCACCGAATCAAATTCGTACATTGTTTGCGATCATCATAGCCACCTGTCATCCGTCGAACCCGAGCGTATTGTGGAACATATACAAGAATGAGGTGGCTGACGATATTTTGCACATAGTTCGCACGACAACATCGAATTTCGATCTTAAATTAACTTCTGATCTAAGACATGTGCGTCAATCTACTGTCGAAATTGGGAATACCAGCGCCAAATTGTTCGATGCACGATGCATTAAATCGCGAATTGCAACGAGAGCATGGCTTTGATCGAGATGAGCTGACTGAAAGAGTCCGAACAAATGTGCAGTTGTCAAATGCCGAGCAAACGAACGTGCACGATTCGATTCTGGCAACAATTCGGCCAAAATCGCAAATTACGTTAGCGGTAGCATCCTCTGGTGTTGCTGCCACATCGTTGAAAGGTGATCGAACTACACATTCCGCTTTGAAGCTGCCGATGAATCTTCTCACGGTTGACAAGCCAACGTACACAATATCCGAGAATTCGGTGACACCAAAATTGTTGCGATAATGCAAAATCATAAGCTCGCTAACGATGAAGGATTTACGAGGTGATTCAAGACGATTTGGTGGGGCTATGATGTTGAGATTTTCGTCAAACGCTTCCCGTTATCCCAAAATCTACTGCTGCATGAAATTAACCTTCATGTGCTCGGGATTGTAAACTTACGTGGACGGTCGGATGACTACAAATGTAGCAAACATGGATTTTTAAGTAATAAATACATATTTGCTTCAAAATTAGTGGTTAATTTATTTTGTTTTAAGACAAAATAATATATCTTACTACAAAACTAAATAGTTCTGGAAAACTAACATCTTTTGCCATGTTTGTATGTAGAAAAATGGATAACGCACACCAGGATTGGACTAGGTGAATTTGAATTATGTATGTCATTAGTAACATCAGAAAAGCTTCCTAAGTTGTATATTCAGTACAGTAATCATATATCAGATGTATATCCCAAAATTTTTGGAATGTAAATGCGTTGTTCCATTAGAGACATGAAAAGCTATTATGCCCAGCTCCGCCGAAAGTTTCGCTTCATGCTTTTGTCTTGAATATGGCTATGATTTTCCAAATATAACATGACTATTACGTTTATATCAAGCATTTTGTAGAACATTGCCAAAGGCAACGCCAAGTGTAACTTTTCTACGCATGCTTTGGTTTTTTTTGCAATCTAATAAGTATTTTGAATTGTTTTTTCGGAACTTCAGACTTTGTTAGAGGGACACTTGAAAGTATTATAACTGACCTTCAATTTTCTATATCGCACCTTGCTGCTTTGGTGGTATGGTCTAAGTAAATATAGTTTGGCTTTATTTCTGTCTAGTCAAACTGATCATGTATGGTAATTGTCAAACCAAGAGGCGTCCCGTCTCCATACTCTTCCCATTATATTGTTCCGCCACAGCACTAATTCCATCATTTGTATGGAAGAAGGGGTGGGTCGTTCTGACGCTTTGTCTACTATTTTAACAATAATATAGTGATCTCATTTATATGAGAGGTACCAAAAGGGGGGTGGCAAATGTTTCGGCATTCTGAGGATTTGTCAACTATTTCAAGATAATTAAACTGTCTAAATGAAATAAATGGAAATATTTTATGGGAGGTATCAGAAGGGATAGCTTCATTTGGACATTGTAGCAGAGCTATAATATACATCGTTTAAACTGCACAATGCATCTTATCCCCATCGATTGATTTATTGACGCTTGCTAGCAATATAAGTTCAACGAACGCTCTCAGTTCTATATAGGTTAGATACCTGATTTGATATCGTCTGCTTTGCAGTATTGCAGTATATAGTTCTTTATTCGACATTTGGAATAATTTGATGATTTTTTATACTTTGCAACCATTGCACCATGACGCTGGCGTGTAACGGCCTCATGGTCTGCAACCAAGTCGTTCTGAAAATCTTATAATTTAGCTACGTCGTTCTCTTGCGGTCTTCTCCAAAATCGTACCCACCAAGTATAATTTCGTATTTCGCTTTAAATCTTTAGAACTGAATGTGAAGAAACAAAGCACACTTTTGAACAAACGGTAACCAAAAAAAATTGATTTCAGTTGAAAATAAAGTGAATTTCCATACATTTTATATGGTGACTACATTTGTAGTCAACCGGCCAGGGGATGGTCATTTTAAAATTATGATGTGGAGGCAGTTAGGAAGCTACTGAAAATTTCGTACCATTCCCTTTTGTAACAAAAAAGTTACAAGAGTTATATTTCAAAATTACTACAAATGTAGTCATCCGAGCACATAAAGGTTAATGCATGCCTGAAATCGTCTTTGTGGCGGCACGTAATGAGGTTGAAATTGTCTCCGAACATGAGAGTCACGTTGCAAAACGACCCATCGGCTACTGACAACTACTGGCGCTTGGTATTTGCCAAATTCCTGTTGATGTTTCAACTGGATTGATGACGTTCCCGGCAAAATTTGCGAGTTTATATCGTCGAAGGAGGAACTCATCACCTTATCCAAATCAAAATCCGTTGACAGCGTGACTGACGAGAATGAGGCCACCAACTATCCGACAGAATTTTTGAACTCCCTAGATGTGCCAGGAACTCCGCGGCATAATTTACAGCTGAAGGTGGGATCGATGATAATCATGTTGTGGAACCTGAATCCTCCGAAATTGTGCAACGGTACGCGGTTTTCCGTCAAGAAACTGATGAACAATGTGATTAAAGCGACGATCATCAAGGGCAATTCAAAGGAGAGGAAGTTTAAATCCCACGAATTCCTATTATTCCAAACGATCCTCAAGCGAATTCAATTCCCCATTTGATCGGCTTTTGCGATGACAATCAATAAATCGCAGAACAATCGTTGGAAGTTTGTGGGTTCAATCTGAAATTTCCCTGCTTTTCGCACGGTCAGCTGTACGTTGCCTGTTCGCGTGTTGGCAAACCGTCTTCATTGTTTATTTTTCTGCCGGAAAACAAATCGAGAAACATTGTTTATCAGATAGCTCTTTACTGATTTTGATTAAATTCAAATAAATAGTTATCGAGATTTCGGGGGTTGAAGTTTTAAAACATCGATAACTTTTTACCGTTTTATTTTTGTAGAGCACATTTAAAAAATAATCCGAAAAAATTAAATAAAAATTATCGATAACATGCTTAGCTATCGAGGTATCGGAGGTTGAAGTTTTAAAAAACTAAATAACTGTTTAACATTTTACTAGACCAGATAATTTTGTTTTGTCAAACTTTCGAAATTGGGCGGAAAATTTAAATG
Source organism: Muscina levida (assembly GCA_964034835.1). NCBI lineage: Eukaryota > Metazoa > Arthropoda > Insecta > Diptera > Muscidae > Muscina > Muscina levida. The sequence continues at coordinate 73,548,867 of OZ035880.1, forward strand.
CAGCTATCGATAACTCGCTTAGCTATCGAGATATCGACGATGCAAGTTTTCTGTATAATACCCAAAAATGAGCAGAAATATCCTCGTCGGAATCAGTGCCATGAGCACTATTATTGTATCTGACATGAGCTTTTGCCAAATTTAAGGATGGAGATTGTAACAGATCCAAAGCCATTTTTGGTAGGCTTTGCAATTTTTTGTTAGGCAATTTTCTCCTGCTTGATATTATTGGATCAGAGGTAATCAGCATTAAATTAAAAACGTCTTGATTGGATTTTCCCGACTCATTTTTCTAGAATAACTCTCTCGATATTTTTTGAAATCTTTGTTGCGAGTTTCCTGCTTTTCTTCCGGTAATTGGCCAATCGGTAATAATGCGTATGCTATTATTTCAGGTCCGTGAATAAAAAATTTGTGCAATGTTGGAGGCATATAGTACCATGGATAATTTTCTACAAATATTCTAGCCGTTTGATGTGCAAGCTCCCGAAAGTTTTCTTCATTTACTTCATGACCACAAAAACAACAATCAGTATTTTATGCATTCTTACTATTAAATTAACATTAATATTCGTAATTTCCGCTGAGAGTTTCGCATTCTGAAAAAAACGCCTGGCCGTATTTCCGTCGTTAGAGTTACCGAATCCGGGTTTTGGATGATCAACAATTAACCCAGTCCACTCTTTATGTTTACGTTGGAAACCCTAGATCTAAGTTATTTTTATGTACTAAATTAATTGTTAGTTTTAAGGATTGAAGAAAAAAGAAGAAGAAGAACATTAATAAAATCACCCGAATACTCGAAGGTACGTTTTTTAATAAACTCCCTTAAAACCCATAAAATTCTAACTTGTTTTTATTTCTCCCTAATTTGCCGAGTTATTATTTTGATAAATTGCCCCGCACCCCAACATTGGTCCTTCGTACCGGATATTGTGTTTTATACACCGCAAAATATCAAAATAATAAACCGTGCAAAACTCTCTTTGCAGATCGTTTGCCATCCCCACATTAAAATACCCGTGTGCCATTACTTCGCCTAAAAGTATTCCCCTATTTATTTCAAATTAACTAAGGTAGGTTAGTAGTCAAATTTGTTCTATGGAGAATTTAACCCGATAAGCGATTAATTGTGTAAAATCATTAAATTTATACACTTAAACGAATATTGTTGTTGTTTTGCATACATTTTTATTAAAATATTGATAGATATTAAAGGAAAATATCTCGTTTTTTCCTACCCGAATACATAAATATATTTTTGCATTTTGTTTATCGCCCTGTAGACATTTGTATTGCACAGTGGTGTCGAACTGACAAAATTTGGGATAAATTTTGTAATATTTTATTACTTTTTTTTTGTATACTATTTTCATATTTGATCCTTTTTAATACCCGAAATACATTTAATTTCAAATTAATTAATTTTTTATTGTTCATTTCAAGAGCATTTAGTTGAAATTTAATATTTACCCCGATTATCTCGAAAATCTTTGATTTTTAAAATTTTTTTCCACCCAAAATAAATAATTTTCAAAATAATTTAATTATTTTTGTTCATTTCAAGAACATTTATTTAAAATTTGTAATTGCTGCTATTTTTTCTTAAAAATCTTTTATTTTTAAAAAATAATTAAATTTTTTTTAGTTTTTATAGTTCATTTCAAGAACGTTTGTCTAAAATTTATTTTTTCCCAGATATTTTACAATATTTCATAATTTTTTGAACCACAAATAAAGATTTTAAAAAATAATTTCATCTTTATTGCTCAAGTACAGAACTTTTATGTGAAATTTATAATATTTTTCCAGAAAATCTTTAATTTTCATAATTTTTTTCCAAATATTTTATTGGCCAAAATAACTATTTTCAAAACAACTTTCTTTTTGCTTCGCTAAAAGTACCTTTACCCAAAAAACTACAACTCTTTTTTACGATTTCTTTCGAAAATCTTAATTTTTCTGAAAATTTTACGATTTTGGACATTTTTTAGAATATACGACGGTTTTTCAAAAAACCGCTTCCTCATACTATTAAATTTTGAGTCCAAATCATTTTTTTGTTGACCAAAAAAAAAAAAAAATTTGTTCGTTGCTTTCTTTTTAAATATTTTTCGATATGTCTGACCTCAGCTCTTTAATTCGTTGCGCCGATCAGTTGGTCGACTTTGAATTTTTCCTTTCGGCCCTTCCCGAATCTGATCATACGGTGCACTCGTTGAGCATTCATAAACAGGAAATGACTCGTTAATGGGAATCATTCCGTGAATGCTATACTGAAGTTTTAGACACTTCACATGCCAAAAAGTCAGCAGTAGTAGTATACTACATATTTCCGGGGACTTTCGAAAATCGATTCTTTAATTGAAACCCTTAATAAGAAGAAACAGGCTTCAAGTTCTGCCATTCCCACCCATCTTCCGCCTTGTGACACTGAGGTGTTCTCAGGTGATTACAAGTCCTGGCCTACGTTTCGGGATATGTTTTCTGCACTCTATAGAAATAATGAGCATTTGTGTGATATACAGAAAATGTATTATCTAATGCAGAAAACAGAAGGAGAAGCACGAGACAATTTAAAAACGTGTCCAATGACGAACGACGGATTCGCTATGGCTTGGCAAAATCTCGTCGATCGTTATGAAAATAAAAGAGTTCTTGTAAATGCTCAATTGAAGAACCTTTTCAATCTTGTGCCCATTTTGAAGGAGTCTGGCGAAAATATTAAACAGTTGCAGCGATCTTTAAACGACTGCATAACCAATTTGTCCTTGTTGTGTATCGACACCAAAAACTGGGATGTGATATTCGTGTTTATTTGTTCCACTCGCTTACCCGAAGTCACTCTCGGATTATGGGAACAATCCCAGGGCACTAATTCCGAATTGCCTAAATGGACCAACATGGACAAATTTTTAACCGCGCGATATCAGACTTTAGAGTCCGTTTCTGATATTTTAGGCGCACATAGCCCGATCGCTTTCACTATTCAGGTCCGAGATTCTCCCTTGCCGAAGAGAAAACCGAATGAAAGTCGAAAATATAAAACTTTTACCACAACTGTACACGCGAACAGGCAAAGGCCATCAAACATGAAGTGTTCTCTTTGTCCCGAATCCCATCCGTTAAGATTATGCTCGATTTTTCTCAGAATGACAGTGAATGAGCGAATTGACACTGTTAAAAGGTTAAAATGTTGTACAAATTGTTTGGCCATATCACACGAGCATAGGAATTGTCACAGTTCGAATGTTTGCTATACTTGCAAACAAAGACACCATTCGCTACTTCACAAATCTGAAGTTGCAATGGTACCCTATCAGGCTGACGTTCCTATCGCTTTTCAAGATACAACGTCCGCTCAGACTCAGGTTAGTAATGATAATGGGACCTCTACTGTAGCGCGCACTCTTCAGACATTTGCTACACACTTTAAGGCTTCACCCAATTCTACTGTCTTATTAGGGACTACAATGGTCGATATTTTTAGACACGGTATTAGATACTCAGCTAGAGCGTTGATAGATCCAGCGTCGCAAGCCACATTTATTTCTAAAAACCTTCAGCTCAAATTGTCTTTGCCAACGTTTGCAGCTCCTTCTGCGGAAATTGTTGGTCTAAACGAAGCAGTTTCTGCTAAATCGACTAAGAGATGCCTTGTATCTCTCCGCTCCCCCATAAATCCCGATTTTGAGCTGACTACTGAAGCTTATGTAGTTGATACACTTACAGGTCGTTTACCCATTTATTCGTTGTCCCAAATAATTGATTCTAAATTGCCTGAGATTACTTCCACCGATTTGAAGTACTCTCATGTAGATATGCTTTTAGGTGGAGACATTTACTCAAAAATAATGCTCACCGAAACTAATAAGCATCGAAACGGTGAGTTAATAGCTCAAAGTACAGTCTTTGGTTGGATAGTTACAGGCAAGGTCTCCCAACCCAAACCAATCCACTCAGTTGTGTCATTTTTTAATAAAATAAGGATAAATGAACAACTAACTCGTTCTTGGGAGATTGAAGAAGTGCCTCATGGTAATAATATGTCAGAGGGAAATAAATATTGTGAGAATTTGTATCGGACAATATTTAGAAATAAAGATAGCCAAAATTTTGTTTCGCTCCCTATTAAACCCGGTTACCCCTTGAAGATTCAACTAAGTCCCACTCGTAATATGGCAGATTCTCAATTTTGTCGTAATGAGGCACATTTGTTAAAAACCCCTGATATCCAATACGATGGAGTAATTGAAGAATACTCTTCTCTAGGTCTTTCAAAAAAGTTTTGTTCAGGCCAATTTTCGGTTCCCTACACTTTAAATACCCAATGGTGTCTAAAACATGTATCACCAGATCATTTTTTGGATTCAGAATTTCTGAAAATCTCGGATACCAGTACCACGAAAACGCTGGGTTTACGTTGGAATGCTGGAAAAGATTATTTCATGCCTAATTCCACCCCCGATAAATCGGTTGTCACCATGCGAAATGTCTTGTCGAAAAATGCTAAATTGTTTGATCAAGCCGGTTGGCTGGCCCCGAAAATTATCGTTGCTAAGATAATTATGCAGCAAATATGGAGGGACAAGACTAACTGGGACGACTGCTCGAAACCCTTAACTCTGGACAATTGGCTCGCTTTTCAGGATGATTACGCTGAAATTAATACCACCCATTTACTTGCTGCAAAAATTAAAGTGACGCCAATTAAGGTGGAAACCTTACCCCGTTTAGAGCTCTGCGGTGCAACTCTTTTGGCAAAAACTGTAAGTTCTCGAATATCTGACTTGAACCTATCTACTTTGAGAGCTTACCTTTTGACGGATTTAACAATAGTCTTATCCAGGTTTCAAAAACCCCCGTGCCACTGGCCCACTTTTGAAGCAAGCAGAGTTGCGTTAAAATCTAACAAAGAAGGTACTAAAAACTGGCATCATGTCGGTTTACCCGATAACCCTGTCGACATATCAAGTCGTGGCATTCTTGCGCACGATTTGTTGTCAAATGATCTGTGGTGGAAAGGGCCAAATTGGTCAATTTTACCTCAAAAAAATTATCTATTTCTAGTTTTGACAAACTTGGTAACCCGCAAAATTCAAACCCATTTGTCTCAAGTGACTTTTTCTGCAGACACTTTATATCGTTTTTCATTTTTCGTATATATTTCGTCTCAATCATCGTCTTATCCTAAGTTCAAGACCTCTTATTTATACTCTTCGTTAGAATTATAACGAGAGATAAATCTCGTTAAAACTCGTATTGTGGTTTTTGTCAAAAATCCCGAGCACTCTCCATTGGAAATTATAGAAGTTTAACCCACAATAATAAATTATTTTTTTTCTCCTCAGAAATATGTCTTCCCCACCACGACGATTGGTTAACGACCGCTTCCTAAACTATGAAGAATCAGCCGAACTGTTCCTGGAGCGTCCGTCATGGTAAAAGTGCCATCTTTGCAATCAGACCCATCCGCTACGTCTCTGCCCAGAATTTCGGAAGATAAAGCCCCGTGCAATTGAATCCTGTCTTCCCGTATATTAACTCTCTCCATCTCTTAGTTGCACTTGTGCAAGGGGGGCGGGATGTTTACGTTGGAAAACCTAGATCTAAGTTATTTTTAAGTACTACATTAATTGTTAGTTTTAAGGATTGAAGAAAAAAGAAGAAGAAGAACATTAATAAAATCACCCGAATACCCGAAGGTACGTTTTTTAATAAACTCCCTTAAAACCCATAAAATTCTAACTTGTTTTTATTTCTCCCTAATTTGCCGAGTTATTATTTTGATAAATTGCCCCGCACCCCAACACTTTAAATTATTTTGAATTTCTGCTTTAGTTTTTTCAACAGTTTGCTTTTCAGAGTCTGATCTAGCTTGCCTTTTTTTGACTGGCAGTTTATACGACTAATGAAGAAGGCAAACACTCGGAAACAACAACACAAAACAAATAATAAACTCTCAGCAACTACATCACAAATCAGTAATACAACAAGAACAAATAATAAATACCTAGATCCAAGGGCGTAGCCAGGATCTAATGTAGGGGGGGCAGTCGGATTTACACCATGTTAATAGTATGTTTACAAAAAAATATAAAACTAAGTGCCTATCGAAAAGCAATACTCATTGTTTTGGCAATATTTTATTAAACAAAGGTAGACTACAATTTTTTTTAAAAAAATTTAGGTTATCGAATTCATGTAGTACCAAAAAATTCATTTTTCTTCATTTTACTTGTTTTTTTTGGACATATGCAAATTTAAGCCGCAATTCTTGAGCGATTTTTCTGTAATTGATTGATTGTGCACAGAATGAAAGTGTTTTTTATTCTAAACTCCTTATCGTTATTTTTGCAAAAATGTTTCAAAGTCGATAAAAAAAATAATTAATTATTGTAAGCATATGTTACAAATTGATCTAAGTGAAAATATAAGCAATAACTATGTACTCCAGCTCACAATTATTATCCGTTTAAAACAAATCTGGAACAATCCTCGAAAATTTTTAAGAAAGTCTTTTGAAAAACAATAAGTCAAACCGGTGAGTCACCATGAAATTTTTTTGCGTATATACCAAAAATTTAGTTTTAGACTGCAAATAAAATAATATTTTGTGTTTACAAGTAGGCAGAGTAGTCTGCTTTTCATTTAAAAAGACCAATACCATAATATGTTACATCATCTGTCAAATTAAATAAATTTTGTTAAATCCAAAATATATTTGAAATTAAAGTCAAAAATTTGTTTTTTCATCGAATTTGAAATTTTTTTAAAAAATAATGGTAGGGAATTTATTATATAAAAACGTACATTCTGTGCACAATAATATTTCCAATAATACAAAAAAAAAAAGATTTTGAAAATCGGTCAAGAATTGCGGCCTTAAATTTCATATGGCGAAAAAACCCTTTTATTTCCCACTGTGGACGGTAGGCTTAAAACAAGTTTAGGTTGCATGAAAATGACGATAACAATTGTAAATGCCACTGTGTTCTGGGTTGAACATACATCAAAAAACTGCTTGAATTGAAATCCTAGCTGATCTTTTATTGAAAATATCGATATTTTTCATTTCTGCAGACTGAACCAAAAAACTTTTTAATCGACGACAATAAAAACCAGTACAGAAATTTCAGTCAGGTAAACTGACTGATAAATACCATCACCCAATATAAGATATTGTTGAAGTCTTGAGTTATTGAAATGAATAGATTTTTAATTAAAATAAAATTACTTATGTATATTTTTTCCCCTGCTTGTGGTGCAAACTCGTCCAAAACTTTACTTATTTGTGTAGGGGTTATAGGTGCCGGTTTGGAATTTATGTCAGAAATATTAATTTTTCAAAAAAATTTAATTTTGATAGGGGGTACCACAAGAGGTGAACCGATACAGTCCTTATTCATTCCTAACTCCAATTTTCATACGTACAACTTACGAATAATTTGACTGAATTCAGTGCACTTACAAAAAAAGATATGCATGTAAGACTATAGGGGTGAGTTCGGTCCTTTGTGTGGGAGGTACCAGAAGGGGTGTGTCAAATAGTTAGGTTTTCTGAGGTTTCGCCTCCTATCACAATATAAATTAACCGACTAATTTTCATTACCCCTCAAATGTCCGTTTGGAAGTTATGGGAGAATTATTAATTTTCCAAAAATAGGTAATTTTGTATGGGAGGTACCAGAAGGGGTGACCCGATATAGTCCATATTCACTCCTGATTCATATTTTCATAAGCGTACAAATTACTCATAATTTGACTGAATTCAGTGTACTTAGAAAAAAGATATGTTTGTAATACTATGGGGGTGAGTTCGGTCATTTGTTTGGGAGGTACCAGAAGGGGTGTGTCAAATAGTTGGGTTTTCTAGGGTTTTGTCTCCTATAATAACATAAAGAGTCCGTTTGGAAGTTATAGGAGAAATATTAATTTTCCAAAAATAGGTAATTTTGTATGGGAGGTACCAGAAGGCGTGAACTGATATAGCCCATATTCATACCTGAGTCTAATTTTTATAAGCAAACATCATACGCAAAATTTGAGTGATCTCAGTTTACATACAAAAAAGATATGTATGTAAAACTATGAGGGTCAATTCGGTCATTTGTATGGGAGGTACCAGAAGGGGTGTGTCAAATAGTTAGGCTCTCTGAGGTTTCGCCTCCTATCACAACATTAATTTATCGACCAATGTTCATAACCCCACAAGTGACTGTTTTGAAGTTATTGGAAAAGTATATAATTTCCCAAAATAGGTCATTTTGTATGGGAGGTACCAGAAGGCGTGAACCGATATAGTCCATATTCATACCTGAGTCTAATATTTATAAGCAAACATTATACGCAAAATTTGAGTGATCTCAGTTTACTTGCAAAAAAGATATGTATGAAAACTATAAGGGTCAATTCGGTCATTTGTATGGGAGGTACCAGAATGGGTGGGGCACAGGTTTCGGTTTTCTTAGGGTTGGCCTACTTTTGCCAGATAAATAAACTGACCAAATTCAAACATCCTCCGGTTGTCCGTTTGGAAGTTATGGAAGAAATATTAATTTTCCAAAAATATGTTTGTAATACTATGGGGGTGAGTTCGGTCATTTGTATGGGAGGTACCAGAAGGGGTGCGTCAAATAGTTAGGTCTTCTAGGGTTTTGCCTCCTATAATAACATAAATTAATCGACCAATTTGCATTACCCCCTAAGAGTCCGTTTGGAAGTTATAGGAGAAATATTAATTTTCGAAAAATAGGTAATTTTGTATGGGAGGTACCAGAAGGCGTGAACTGATATAGTCCATATTTATACCTGAGTCAAATTTTCTTAAGCAAACTTCATATGCAAAATTTGAGTGATCTCAGTTTACTTACAAAAAAGATATGTATGTAAAACTATAAGGGTCAATTCGGTCATTTGTATGGGAGGTACCAGAAGGGGTGTGTCAAATAGTTAGGCTCTCTGAGGTTTCGCCTCCTATCACAACATTAATTTATCGACCAATGTTCATAACCCCCCAAGTGACTGTTATGAAGTTATTGGAGAAATATATAATTTCCAAAAATAGGTAATTTTGTATGGGAGGTACCAGAAGGCGTGAACTGATATAGTCCATATTCATACCTGAGTCAAATTTTCTTAAGCAAACATCATACGCAAAACTTGAGTGATCTCAGTTTACTTGCAAAAAAGATATGTATGTAAAACTATAAGGGTCAATTCGGTCATTTGTATGGGAGGTACCAGAATGGGTGGGGCAAAGGTTTCGGTTTTCTTAGGGTTTGTCTACTATTTCAAGATAAATAAACTGACCAAATTCAAACATCCTCCGGTTGTCCGTTTGGAAGTTATGGAAGAAATATTAATTTTCCAAAAATAGGTAATTTTGTATGGGAGGTACCAGAAGGGGTGGGGCTATTCAGCCCATTTACAATCCCATAAGTTCGTTTTGAAAAATATTGATACTGGTAAATTTTCATACCGATCCGTTAAGGTTTACTCGAGTTATCCTGCTGACCAGCCATCCAGCCAGCCAGACAGACGGACATAGCTCATTCTTCTTAAAAAGTTCTGAAACGAATTTGGTCTTAAGATACTTGGGGTCTAACTCGTCTCCTTTAATGCGTTACACTTTTTTTCGTATCAAATAATATATACCCTCATCCCTAAGGGTGATGGTATAAAAATGGACAAATGAGATGAAATCTGTTTATTTATTATGAAAGTACACAAACAGGTATTTACTTATTATTCGTGAATTGTCTTTAATTTTTTGACATTGCTACAACATGGAGGCTTAACGTGCAGAAAAATTTTACATTTAAGGTAATAAAACCTAGTTTGATAGATAAAAAAAATACTCACTGATGATAAAGTGAGTATGCAGTTTTCCTATACATGGTCACTACTATCACTTGTACATAGTTTCGACCATGGGCAATTGGTAATTGGTGCCTCATGGTGTCATATACTTGGTATTGGGTAAAGGATTTCAATTACGAATATTAAGCTTTACTGGTTTTCTGAATCAAACCTGGTTTTATTTTTTTATTGAAGGTTGAAATTCGTTTGTGTTTTGAATTCTTTAACGCATTATCTGAAGAATGTTATTATATATCCTTTTAAAAGTAAGAACAAACATTCTTATTAATAACACAAGGGAACAAGGTATTTGTTGTTTAAGAACTGAATATTGTTTTAAAGGTAATTTGGGACGCTGAATCCAAATCTGCACTTGGTTTTTTGTATCAGCTCGACTTTTCGCGATATACCGTTATGTCCAAAACTAAGGCACTTCTACTATAAATATTTAAATAACTTGAAAACGGTTCACCATATTCAATTAAAAAAGAAAACTTAAACTCGTCAGCAAAATTATCTTTAATCGGTGCCTACATTGTTTTTAATTTGGCCTAGTAGTTTCAGAGATATCGTTGTAGTTTAAAAAAAACAACAATTTTACAAAAAAAAAAAAAATTTGTTTTTTAAAAATTCATTAAAAAAAATAATGCAACAAAAATCATAGTGTTGGTCTTAACACATTTAGCTGTCAAACAGACTACCGGAGGATATTTAAATTTGGTCAGTTTATTTATCTTGCAAAAGTAGATAAACCCTAAAAAAAACCGAAACCGTTGCCATACCCCTTCTGGTACCTCCCATACAAATGACCGAACTCACCCAATAGTCTTACATAACATACATATCTTTTTTGTAACTACACTGAATTCAGTCAAACTATGCGTAAGTTTTACGGTTATGAAAATATGAATCAGGAATGAATTTGGCCTATATCGGATCACCCCTTCTGGTACCTCTTATACAAAATGACCTATTTTTGGAAAATTAATATTTCTCCCTTAACTTCCAAATTGAAACCTGCCGATTAATTACATTTGGTCAGTAAATTAACATTGTAATAGGGGGCAAAACTATAAATTAAACTATAAATAAATTTGCAAATTTGTCATGATTTTTAAAAATACAAAATTTTAATTTTTTTTAGGTAGAAACAAAAAAATTCGAAAAATCTGTTATCACCGAACTTAGCATAACTCATTCAATTTTCAATCGATTATTATGTACATTAGACCGGGTCGGTCCCCATACAAAATTTTTTTTTCTCCAAAGTCGAGGGCAATTATTAAAAATCACCTTGAGACAACTTAAAAAAAAAATTTTTTTTTCCTCCCCCACCCCTGGAAAAACAGCCAAAATCGTTTTTTTATCATTGCTTTTTTGTTTGTGGCTCAATCGTTAAATCTAAGGCATCGGTGTATAGGTCTCGACGAGTACTACATTTGTCCTATAGATGTCGCTGACATACGACATCATCTTGTAATGATGGCCTCATTTAGAGCAATTTCTACCCCTAAAATTTAAAAATATTTTTTCTTAGGATTAAAGCCCTTTAAAAACCAAGAACATTTTGCTTTTGAAGTATACAGTTTTATTCAAAAACAAAAAAGTTACGTATGAAAAGATGTATATACAGCATCAACACTAATATTTTTGTTTGTATTATTACAGAAAACTATTGCATACTTCTTAGCGCTGATACAAAATGTTTATAAAAATGATTCTATACTTTGTAGCTCAAATTGTTGCATAAGTCTTAACGACATCGAAAAAATATTAAAAATTTTCTCGAGATAATTCATTTTTAATCTAGTTACCGACGAAATATAATTTTTATTACAAATAAAATCCCAAAAAGAGCAAAGATATGTATGTAATTACAGCAAATATTGGCGCGACTCAAGGTCCGTTCAATACTTTCTAGTTTGGCAATAATTTTTCATTTTGATTAGTCATTCCAAGCGCTGATTTACTTAAATTTCGCACAAATGTTCAGTGTTGCAAATTGCATGGGAAGAATACAAGTGCATATTAATGTCTATATTTTATTATTAATACTTCCATTTTGCACCAGATATCTTTATAATTTCGTTGCTTGAATATTGGTGACGCTGAATAACTTCATCCGCATGTTTGAAAACACTGTTTGCGCTAAAAAGTATGCAATAACTTGTATTTAATTTTTTTTCCAAACGCTAAAAAGTATGCAATAGTTTTCTGTAATAATGCAAACAACAGGAACAAATATTAGTGTTGATGCTGTAAATACATCTTTTCATACGTAACTTTTTTGTTTTTAAATAAAACTGTATACTTCCAAAGCAAAATGTTCTTGGTTTTTAAAGGACTTTAATTCTGACAAAAAATATTTTTGAATTTTAGGGGTAGAAATTGCTCTAAATGAGGCCATCATTACAAGATGATGTCGTATGTCAGCGACATCTACTGGACAAATGTAGTACTCGTCGAGACCTATACACCGATGTCTTTGATTTAACGATTGAGCCACAAACAAAAAAACAGTGATAAAAAAACGATTTTGGCGGTTTTTCCGGGGGGTGGGGGAGGAAAAAAAATTTTTTTTTTAAGTTGTCTCGAGGTGATCTTTAATAATTGCCCTCGACTTTGGAGAAAAAAAATTTTGTATGGGGACCGACCCGGTCTAATGTACATAATAATCGATTGAAAATTGAATGAGTTATGCTAAGTTCGGTGATAACAGATTTTTCGAATTTTTTTGTTTCTACCTAAAAAAAATTAAAATTTTGTATTTTTAAAAATCATGACAAATTTGCAAATTTATTTATAGTTTAATTTATAGTTTTGCCCCCTATTACAATGTTAATTTACTGACCAAATGTAATTAATCGGCAGGTTTCAATTTGGAAGTTAAGGGAGAAATATTAATTTTCCAAAAATAGGTCATTTTGTATGAGAGGTACCAGAAGGGGTTGGCCTATATAGTCCATAGTCACTCACGAGTCAAATTTTGGCATGTGTTCATCTCACACAAAATTTTATTGAATTCAGTATTTTTACTAAAAAGATATGTAGGTAAAAATATGGGGGTTAATTCGGTCATTTGTATGGGAGGTACCAGAAGGGGTGTGGCAAAGGTTTTGATTTTCTGGGGGTTTATCTGTTATTACAAGGTTATTAAACTGGCCAAGTTTAAATGCCATCCAGCTGTCCGTTTGGAAATTATTGGTAAAAAATAATTTGGTTAAAAATAGGTAATTTTGTATGGGAGGTACCAGAAGGGGTTGGCCTATATAGTCCATAGTCACTCACGAGTCAAATTTTGGCATGTGTTCATCTCACACAAAATTTTATTGAATTCAGTATTTTTACTAAAAAGATATGTAGGTAAAAATGTGGGGGTTAATTCGGTCATTTGTATGGGAGGTACCAGAAGGGGTGTGACAAAGGTTTCGATTTTCTGGGCGTTTATTTGTTATTACAAGGTAATTAAACTGACCAAGTTTAAATGGCATCCAGCTTTCCGTTTGGAAATTATTGGTAAAAAATAATTTGGTTAAAAATAGGTAATTTTGTATGGGAGGTACCAGAAGGGGTTGGCCTATATAGTCCATAGTCACTCACGAGTCAAATTTTGGCATGTGTTCATCTCACACAAAATTTTATTGAATTCAGTATTTTTACTAAAAAGATATGTAGGTAAAAATGTGGGGGTTAATTCGGTCATTTGTATGGGAGGTACCAGAAGGGGTGTGACAAAGGTTTTGATTTTCTGGATGTTTATCTGTTATTAAAAGGTTATTAAACTGACCAAGTTTAAATGCCATCCAGCTGGCCGTTTGAAAGTTATGGGAGAAATAATAATTATCAAAAAATAGGTAATTTTGTATGGGAGGTACCAGAAGGGGTGGGGCAATTCTGCCCATTTACAATTCCATAACTTCGTTATAGAAAATATTAATACTGAAAAATTTTCATAAGGATCAGTTAAGGTTTACTCGAGTTATTCAGCTTATCCCTCAGGATGACGGTAAAATTTTGAATTTCGAGAAAAAAATTGAAAAAATTCACATAGAATTTTTTTGTACGTCTTAATAAAATTTTAACTTGGCCCATGAAAAATTCCAAAAACATTTTTTAAGACTCACCCTAACATACATGTTTTAGAAAGCTACTTTAATATGATATTCAATAAAGCTAATAAAAAGAACAATTTGCCCCCAACCGATTAACTTTCAGCGTGAAGAAAATTGAAATGTGTAATTTTTTTTGTAATTTTTTATTTTTTTTTAAATAAAAGAGCCTTTACTCAGTCATTTTTTTTGTGATAATAAAAAAATTGGTTTTTTTCAAAGGTAACAACGATATCTTTAAAAAAAAAACAAAATTTTAAAATCCGGATTATGAAAAAAAAAATTATGATATTTTGAACTATAATTTTTTGGAAAAAAGGCTAAAATACGATTAGTACCTGTAACTTAAAAATTCGAGCTGATGGAGAAAAATGGAGATTAGATTTAAAATCAGCGACCTCAAATTAGTAAAAAACAGCTATAGAATTCCAAACAACACTCAAAAAGTTCAATTTTGTTCCCTTGTGTAATGGATCACAACTACCCAGAAAAAAAAATAATATGGGAAGCCCATTTTCTGGTTGCCAATTTCTAAGTATGCATTACAAAACACATGCTTGGAACAAACACAAATATGACCACTGTTATAGTTTTTGATAAAAATTGTCGATGACAAAACCGAACTCGACGGTTTTACCCTAACTTTGAGTAGTGTTTTAAGGGGATGAGCTTGACTTGTTTAAAACAACTTTTTCGAAGACGACATATCCGAAAACCCAACTTTAGTCTGCGAAAATCGATTTAAGCCCATAAGCTCCTACCCCTGAGAAAAATAGTTTTCTTTATTTCTCTCAATCGAAATGGTTTATGGGCTGAAATCGATTTTCGCAGACTATAGATGGAGTTTCAGATATGTCGTCTTCGACAAAGTTGTTTTAAATAATTCAAGCTCATCCCCTATAGCTTGTCAAAAATCTATTCAACACCTTAAACGAAATCATCATTGTAACTCAAAAATCAAATGATGCAGTTCGATTCCTCGTGTCCGAATTAGGTTAAAACCATCGAGTCTGGTCTTGTCTATTTTTTCGACTACCACAGTGTTCTTTTTCACTGAATGTAATCTACAAATCCAAAGAACTAATTAATTTACTCTCATGCCTTGTTAAAAGAACCGACTAGGAAATGGAATCAGTTGCTTCAAAAATTCTTTATTCCACACTCTATTGCTTTTGTTAATATTTTACTGTGTTCATTCAACTGGCTGCATTGGCTCACATCTAAGTAGCTCATTCTGTCACTCCAATTTTTCAATATCTTGTTAATGCTTTCGGGCTGTAGCTCACGGATTGCTTTGATGATATTGGCTTAAGTGTTTAAATCGCTACTGGATTAAAATAATCTATGATTTTAATATTAACTTGTATTTGGTCCACCCTCTATATCATTTGATACGAGAAAAAGTGTAACGTATTAAATGAGACACGTTGGAACTTAAGAGCGATTTGAATTCTGGAGCCATATCCGTGTGTCTGGACGGCTGGCTGGTGTGCAGAATAACTCGAGTAAAATTTACTGATCCTTTAAAGATTTAACAGTTCTATTATTTTCCAAAATTTAGTTTTAACTTCCTAATGAAAAACTGAACGATATTTAAATTTGGTCAGTTTAATTACCTAACAACAGTAGGTAAAATCTCAGACAACCGAAATATTTTCTACCACCCTTTACGTAACTTCAATACAAATGACCAAATTCACCCATATTCATTTACATATATACTATGTATCTTTGTTGCAAGTGCACTAAATACAGTTAAAATATTGCACAATCGTATCGCCTTTTTAACATTAACTTACGAATAGAAAAGGGCCTCGTTCTGCGTACTAGTACTTCCAATACAATGTAGTCTAAACTTTCCCAATAATTTCAAGGAGGAAGTCTTAATGTTGTGTGAATTTATTAGCACTTTCTAAACTGTAACCATTTTTAAAGCTTTGAGACATGCCTGTTAACGTCTGCCCAACAGTTACCACTGCACAAGCAGGACATTAACAATACATACATAAGTACTTTTACTTAAAAATCAGTTAATTTTATAGACTCAGAGTTAAAAAAATATCCACTAGAATTTTGGAGAATGGGTGAACGTTTTTATCAGTCAGTTCACCTTACTGAAATTTTTGTACTGTTTTATATTGATTTTCATATTTTTTGGGATTTAGACAGATTCCCAAGCTGTAGGGGGGGGGGGCAGCTGCCCCCCCTGCCCCTACCTGGCTACGCCCTTGCCTAGAACAAAACAAAACAGAAACACTAAATTGAGCATTTTTCTCCATTGATTTTAGGAACAAAAAGTGGGATTAATAAAAAAAAGGCACAAAAGGGCACCTCAATTTTTTGCAGGAATATTGTCTACGATCCACAAAATTATAAAAAGAAAAACTTAGAGCCCTATCTAGCCCTACAATGAACTATATGTCGATCTTTATATTCAAGACAGGTAAATTTTGTGGACTATTTACAAAAAAAAAAATATTTTAATATTATATAATATTAAAAATTAGTTTAATACCTGATGTTGAAGGCTCCATACTCAGATTTTAATTTTACTTCAAGTTTTTTTTCACAAAAAAACACTTTGATAAACTTGTAAATATCACTTTTACAGCGAACGCAAGCGAACAGAGAATGAAAGTGTAAATTCAAAAACACAATGCAGCTACACTTTACAATTAAGAACCGTTATTATTTCGGTTAGTGATGCAGAATTATGTCTACTTTAAATGGGTATTAAGTATTCGAGTGTAATTTCAAAAATAATTTTTTAATTAATCTACAGTTTTGATACTCAATACCCCAATGTGCGGCGTGTCTAGTAAGACCCTGTCGGAATTTTGTGAGCTGAATCAAAATCAAGTTGACTTTTTGTCATTCATTTACAACTAGGGTTGCCAGACGGTCTTGATTTTTCTTGATTTACAAGAATTTTTAATGCTCGTCAAGAATCAAGAAAAAATATGTTTTGTCAAGAATTTTATAGACCAACCAAAAAATAACGTAAATGTGTTTTTCAAAGTTTTATTTAGCTTGCACAAAGTTTTGTAAAAATCAAAGTGTATTTGTTCGAAAATATGTTAACACTTATATTTCACCCTTTATTTAATACTATCAACACCAGTTTACAAATCTTTATTTTTTTTGTCAGCTGCAGAGTTCAAAATATATTTTTTCTTTAGATTTCGGCATCCCAATCACGAATATGATTTTTTCCTCCGATTAGTTTTCAAGATATGAATTTTTGATTTTTTTTATGAATTTTTTATGACATGTATCAGCTTATTGGAGAATAATTCGTAAACGCATCCAACGATTTGAACAAGATTGGCTTCCAATCAATGGTAGTTTTGATGGTAGGAGTTTGAAGTTTGAAAAATAAATATTTTTTTGTACAAAAATCACGATTTTTAATTGATAAAAAATATTATTGCAAAAATATCTCCAATTTTGTAAATTGAGCATAATGGTACGACTTCCCCGAGCAAAACACGCCATAGTTTATAAAAATTGGGTGACAAGTGGAGAGTTGCACGTTTTTTAAGAGGACACTAGAAATGGTGACTCTCACGAACAACTCTGGGTAAATTTTTTTGATTTTAAGCCTTTTGCGGTTGCATGAAAATGACAATAAGAAGTGGAAATGCCACTCTATTCTTTGTTGAACATACATCAAAAAATGCTTAAATTAAAATCCTAGCTGATCCTTTTTAGAAAATATCGATATTTTTCATTTCTGCAGACTGGACCAAAAGTCTTTTTGCTTTTATGAGTCTTTTACATTATGAGTATATTATTCTGCTAAAACACTTTTTTCATAAAAAGATCTTGAGCTTGAAATAAATTCTAAATCAACGATATTTTTAAATTTTTTTAAATTCATAATTCAAATCGTCATTTTTCTCATTTTGTGCTTCGAAGTATTAAATTTACCAATTATACTATGTCGCAAAATAAAAAAAGTCATATTCCCACTATATTTTTTATACCCTCACCCTTAGGTATAAGATAATAGTAGACAAACCCATAGAAAACCAAAACGTTTGCAGCATCCCTTCTGGTGCCTTCCATACAAATGAATTTAAGCATATAATAAAAATTTGACTCCGGAATGAATATGGATTATATCGGCCGACGGAAAATTTATATTTCTTCCATTACTTCCAAACCAACAATGTAAATTTTGCGCAATGTAAAAATTCATTCAATGTTGACTTCCGAATAAAAATCGGCCTTTTTTGTTGCCCCTACTGACACCTCCTATACAAATATTCCAATCACCCGAAAATTTATACATTCCCAATAATTTCTAAAAGAAACTCCTCCAGACGTTGAAATTAGTTTACTTTTAATATTTTGCATTCAAAGGTGAAACTTAAGAAATGGGATGTTTTCCCAACCGATTAGAAATTATGAATTTTTAAGAAATTGTTGTGCGTAAAAGACTCTTTCGGTACCCCCATAAAAAAATTCCATATATCCAGAGATAAAATTATACTTTCTACATTTGTTGGCGAATTCCATAACACTTTTTACACTGTAACCCTTTCTACGTTGTAACTAAGTGTCAGTAAACAATAACCATAAGACCGAGAGTCCTAACTTCAACCGGTTACGGCCCACAAGTTGGAAAATTGTAATAGATAAGTAATTTCATTTAAAAACCGTTTATATTCAATAGCTGTAGACTTAATTAATGGCATACATAAGGTAAGGGTCTTTATCAGTGAGTTCATCTGACTGAAATATCTGTACTTGAATTGTTTAATGTTTTGTTTACTTTTTATACAGAAATTAAATTTTTTAAAAAATAAATTAAATTGGAATATTAAAAACTTCTAACGTATAGGTATTTTTATTTGTCAAGATTTTTTTTTCGCAATCAAGATATTTTTTGGTGAATGTCAAGAATTTTACAATTTTAAATCTGGCAAGCCTATTTACAACGCACTTTTAAGGTAACTCAAAACTGATGCAGATATAGTCATTTGTTTTTTTATTCCATCTGACTTCTTCTCGATAAGTTTTGAACTAACTTTTTGATCACTCAAAACTGATGCTGAAAAGGTGCTGGACATTTTCGGCTGATATCTACTTCGCATGCACATTAGGGTGTCCCATTCAAAAAAAAATTTTGGGGATCATTCTTAATTTGAATACTCATAACGCTAAGAAATTTTGAGAATTTTTTCAGATTTTTCGGAGGTGGTTTAGAGGTCGCGCAAATTGATTTTTTACCAAAAATCTACCTTTTTGGCTTTTTTTGAAATTTGCTTCAAAGTTGGTAAAAAAAATAGATATTTCTTCAGCTTCTGAGTCAATATTCTTAAAGATAATTTTCCGATCTTTAATTTTATGTGCATAAATAATAAGTTTCGGCATTGATTTTGCACATTTTGACAATTTAATAACGTTTTTTCGTAAATTTTCAACAAATATGGAAAAGAATGCTTTATAACTTTTAAAATTTGTATAGATATTAAAAAAACTAATGATGCAGAAGAATAGATTATTAAGTTTTAAATTAATTAGCAGAAAAAAAAATGAATTCTCTCTCACGGTTCTCGAGTTATACCCTTTTAAAGCTTTGTACGCATTGTATGAAATGTATAATACTATAAGGTGTGAACTAGGTTTGCATTGCTTTAAACTTTAAATAATTGGATTTAGAAAATGTTTTTACAAATAAAATAATAGTTACTTACCACTCATACATAACAATTATATTCAAAACAACGAAAAATAAATTTGTTATAAATCATTTATTAGAGTTCTTGCGATGCTGCTCTACCCTCTGCAGTAAACTCTGAAAGTCTGTTTCAGTAGTTGTGATATTGATATAAATATTAGCCAAGGCCACACCACGTTCTGCGACATCATTTATAACTTGCAATTGTTGAACTCTGTGTTTTGCTTCCTGAAATGATTTGTTGTTTTCCCATTTTTCTGGATCCGTTTGTACTTGGTTCATGTAGGTTTCTAAGCATTAAACGCAAAGTTTTCGTATCTATACGTTCATCAAAAAACGATAAGGCATCCAACTTCTTGGAAAGGTACCACTGATGACCCAGAAAGGTTTTCAGAGTCTTGCGTGCAACTTTATCATTAAAGCGTTTGTAATCATACAATTGTTTCAAAAGTGTAAGGTCATTGAAAGGAGCGTATCGGGGACATTGGCATAGGTACCAATTTTTAATATATACTCTTAAAATAAATGAGGTAAACTCCAGCAAGGCATCAATTTTTGAATTGAATTTTTGAATGAAAGATTGTAGCTGGTTTCGAAAAATTCATATTTTTAGCTCGGTTAATGGCTCCAGGAGATTTTATTGTTGGATGCGGCTCAGGTCTATCACCCAAAAAAATAAGGCTCAGTTGCAGCATTTCTTTATAATCTTCCCTTGGTTGCATATTCTCCAGCTGCCCTTTTACAAAAATTATTAGATCTTTTCGTATGAACTCCGGAATAATTTTTCCAACAATTTCGTGGTTCATACAATCCGAAAATTTTTTTTTATCAATGTATTCCCACCTTCCCTGAAGAGTGACGAAAATTTTAATTTGTGGGGATGTAATTTGATCCTTAATATTAAGGGCCTTAAACGCTGATCCAGCAACTAGTTCCATCATATGATGGCGGCATGCCAAAAATATGAGGTCTTTTTTTAATTTTTGGCGAAGTAAAACGCAAGCCCCAATCCAACGTCCTGTATTGGAGCTGGTTGTGTCGGCACACATAAATTGGACATTTTCCATTTCATTCCAAGATTTTAGGGTTTGAAATACTGCCTCGGCTTGGGCCTCTCCTGTTCCTGATGAAAGTGGTACAACTCCCAGAAGCTTGGAGTCTGAATTACCAGTTACACTAATGGATAACCGATCATTTTTATTCCATTTATTTTTTAAGTCAGGCATTATTTTTCCATCCCAATGTACCGTATTATAATTTTTTAATTGAGTCTGCCACAATCAGCCGCTGCTTTTTACGTTCCCTCCAAATTGAACTCTTTGAGCATGCAGCTTTTGCGTTGCTCCGGAATCAGCCTAGTGATAACGGCTTTTTGGCTACTTTTTTTGCTGTCCACAACTTGACAACACTTAAAACTAAGCTTTGACATACAATAAATAAATTTTCAAATCTCATAATCTAAAGTTTACAACAAATCGGATGCCGAAATCTTATAGTACTAAAAATTTCATACAATGGGTGCAAAGCTTTAAAAGGGTATAACTGGAGAACGGCAAGAGAAAATTATATTGTTTTTTTGCTAACTTATTTAAAATCTAAAAATAGAAAGCGTGTTAATTCACAACAACGCGAGAAGCTATCCCATACCTCATTCATGGGGTGTAAAGGGAAATTAATTTTTTTATATAAATTTATTGTAGCAAAATAAAAGGCACTTTGCACTGGCAGACTTATCTGGGAGACAAAAAATCCGTGTAAACTTCTGTCTTTCTCATTACATTACAGACGGGTCAGTCGAACTTTCATTTGTCACCAGC
This sequence comes from Muscina levida, assembly GCA_964034835.1. Classification (NCBI taxonomy): domain Eukaryota; kingdom Metazoa; phylum Arthropoda; class Insecta; order Diptera; family Muscidae; genus Muscina; species Muscina levida. The sequence goes on from OZ035880.1 coordinate 73,570,340, forward strand.
ATTCAACATGAACGGTACAAAACTTTTGTAAGATCAAATAAATGTTTGCCTAAAAAAGAATAAAAAAATTTGCTCCGCGGTGGTAACACTTTGGTCACATTAAGCGTATTTTTATTTGAAGGCAAATAATTTAGTTTGACCAAAATCAGCTGTTTTGTTGTTTGCCCCTCAAAAATATTTTGTGGTCAGACTCCGGCAAAGAAATAAGTGACGGTTTTCGTCAAATATATGCGCAATCTGATCAATCATGTATTGCTTCTTAAATCCTATAATGCGCGTTTAAGGTGTTCTAAAATTTTTTTTGTGTACCATATACACTCATTCCTCATTATGATTTGGCATGTTTGCAACATTTTTTATCTTGATATTACATATGCGGTCCTCAGAAAACTGCAATTTATTGCGGTATTCTGCAACATCCAAAAGAGTTGCGCAATACAGGAGGATGCTGTAGCTAACACTATGTGTTTTGTGATCAAACATTTACCAAAATCAACAATATCAAAACCCATCAGTGCATCAAGGAAATAGAATCCTTCACACTCATTCGTAATTGCTAATATTGCACTGTTGTATGCCGTTCGTCGCTCTAGTTGTAATAGATGCAGATTTAAGAAATTTGTTTCTAGTATATGGACACAAGCCCGATTGGGTTAAAATTCTAGGTATATATAAACATTGCTATCCTGAGTATAATAGTGTAATTTTTTATTGGAGGAAAATTTTAGTTTAGGAGATATCGCACCTTAAAGTTGGAATCTTTATATGTTAATATCTCCGACATCTGGTGACGGATCGAGACTATATATTTATCATTGAAAAGCCATCTGATAAAGCTTTCCAACCGTATATATACAAATTGTTTTATTAACCCATTATGTAGTAAAAAATTAAATTAACCCATTTTGGACCATGACTTTTTTTAATAAAATAATTTTATTTCCAAAAAATGCGTATATAACGGTTAACTTTTATCTTTCCAATGAGGTATCGTACATTGGTCTAGCTTACAAGGTTTCGAAGTTATGAAGCTTTAAAAATAATAAAATATAAAATAAAAAGCCAAAAATATAGAAAATAAAAAATTAAACATAAAAAATACAAAATAAGAAATAAAAAGTGAACTGCGATTAAATTAAATGAGGACGCCTACCCCGCACTAAGTACGCAACGAGACTAACTGCGGCGTATGCGGCCGTGGGCGTGCCACCCACCGCATTCGTCTCGTACTGCAGAGAGAGAGGGAGGGAAGTGAAACTTATTACGTCTCGTACTGCAGAGAGAGATGAAGGGTAGTGAAATTTATTACGGCGTATGCGGCGGGGGGCGTGCGTAAGACATACAGAAACTGACTATGACATATTTTGAAGCTTAATATCTTAGGAACCTCTTAAGCTGGACCAATATTCGATACCTCATTGGAAAGATTAAAGTCTCCTCTTTCGTTTGGTGCATTATATACGTTATATACGCATTTTGTGGAAATAAAATTATTTTATTAAAAAAAAGTCATGGTCCAAAATGGGTTAATTTGATTTTTAACACTTAATGGGTTAATAAAACAATTTGTATATAAACGGTTGGAAAGCTTTTTCAGAGGGCTTTCCAATGATATGAATATAGTCTCGATCTCGGTCACCAGATGTCGCAGATATTTATATATATAGATTCCAACTTTAAGGGGCGATATCTCGTGAACTATGTACGTCCCCAACAAAATTTGTGTTTTATTCTCATTTTAGTTCAAATCCCTACAACTGTAATGGACTTTTATTCAATTTAAGATTCAGATGACTAACGCACCAACTTACAGAAAAGTTAGTCGATTCAAAACATTTTTGACAATTTTTCTCGCATGCAATTTTTTTTTCTCTTGCCTTGCTATAAACAGTGGTTTAGGATTTTGTTCATTAACACTGGTGGCAATTGCTCGAACTAATTTGACACTAACTATTTTGACAGTGAAGAACATAAAAAAACAACTGTCAAATAACTAAAGTATCGTGGGCGTAATGAAAATCGAACTACTTCCTTTTTTATTTATTCGTCGTACAAGAAAGACCTAATTCTCTCCTACAAAGATCAGTCAATTTCTTCAGAATCCGCCGAAATACAGAAAAGTGTAGACTTAATTTGTGCAAATCACTTGATCTAATTCCAATCAAGGTAAATATCACAATTACTTTATAAATTGGTGATTTAAACCTAAAGTTGTGGCATCTATGCATTATACAGGTTATTTAAACTTGCTCTAGAGGAAAAGCGACATCAGCATTCGTGTAACCCATCCATGTGGTGGGTCACATGCCTCACCTGCCCTCTAACTTCAGCAGAATTTGTTAAATTGCGTCACAGTGAAACACGCAACAAACACCAAACAATCTTTTCGCAGCGCGAAGCCATACGCGGATTCTTATTTTCAACATCGAGGAAAGTGTAACTTTTCCAAAAAGCGTTCTAATGTGCTCAAAGCGGCAGCTGTGATATTTGATACTTTATCAGCGTACTAGCAGTTCGAATTTTTCACCTGAAATGTTAAAAATCCAGCTTTAATAAACATCGAAAATTGGAAGGAATAACTTATAATAGGCTCTACAAAACACTAGTCTTGACCACCAACATAATCTTCTAACATCCATCTTCAACTATCTTAATGGAATCAAAGGTTATATAAAGTTAAATGCAGGTCAAGAATTGTGGTGGGTTGACTTCAAAAGAAAACATGTAAAACAATCATCAAAATACCGCATGTCTAAATAATAATCTAAAGAAGACAGCAATAACAACCAAAGCAGTCCCCGGTCTCCAGCCCGCGAAAACCTCATGGCTAAGTCTAGGTGTTACGCAGTAATGGTAAAAAAGTGAACTAAAAGCAGTAATATTCATATAGTAAACGTAATAGAAGTGAATTTGATGAAATAGTGATCATAATTTTAAAATAAATTTTACCTATACTTCGTTAATAACGTCAAACGACAAAAGCTCACATTAGCATAATATACATTTGAAGTGTAATATAATTAATTAAATGTTCATCAAAAAGCATTAATTTTTTGTAATGTTCAAAGAAAATCATCTAATATTTATATACTAGTAACAGAATTCTGATCATTATGACTTAAATTTAATTGTTTGCAGCATTTACTATCTTACAACTAAGTTAAACTAATATCACAGATTCCCAGGTAATATCACAGTAAATTACATTATCACAGTCTGATGAAGTTAAATTTAATCATTATTAGGATATGCAATCTCTAATATCATTAGCATTATCATCGATCGAACAACTACATTATTGCATTGGATCTAACATCATTATGGAGTAGAAAAGGCCTCTTCGAACTTCAGCTGGATGTTGGTAAGTCATAATAAACCTTTACTTATTATCCATACTTTGCATATCTTGATAATTGCTAAATTTTGAGTAGACTTCGCCAAATGATCATATTGTTGTTGTAACACAACAATACATTCAGTTAAACGAAACGAAATGGAACTGAACCACATTAAACGAACTCGCAGTTGTCTAGTGATATTGTTGTTGTGACAACGTTAACTATTTTAACCCATATGATCATTAATGGTGACCAGCTTAAATTATGTTTTGTTCTATACTCATTATTATGATAATTAATAATTTTGTTGTGGTCGCGTAATTTACCATGAGAGAGAGGAACTGTGAAGAAAGAAAAATTACTAGGGTAACCAAATTCGAACGAATTTTGGTTAAATATATTATTTGCATTTTAAAGAATTAAATTTGGTTACGATAAGAGCATTAACTTTTGTATTAAAATATTAATAGCAATTAATTATTAATAATATTCTAGAAACTAAAATAATATAAAAAAAAACTAGTTAATAATGTATAAAACTATACCAGTTAAATTTTAAAATTCCTTCATTAGGTAAATAAACCATTATGAATTAAAAAACAAAGTAAGGAGTTTCTGTACAATGACGATGATGGAAGAGGCTTAGGAGAATCAGCTTATTTTAAGTTGGGGTTCTTAAAAAACATAAAATAGCGAAAGAACAATGTGTAGGGAGGGTAGCGAAGCAAAGCACTTCGAACAACATCCAGAAGATGCGTCTTTTTAGAACTATGCAATTCCAAAAATTTTGTTTATAGAGTTCATTTAGTTGCTAATGGTTTAGGGGTATTTTGATTGAATCCATTAGTAGTAGCATCCATTGTAACGTATTTCCAAGTTCCAAATAAATAGGGAGTCCATATAATATTATTGAAATGTTGACCTGAAGATAGGAAGAAAAGGACACGAACCCCCCAACCGACTGCATATGCTAGCAAATTCAAGGCTCCCGCAGTCCTACTTCTTTCTGTCCTCCAAATTCCGAATTTGATTGGTTTTTGTCTTCAAATTCTAAAAACTTGTTATTTTTGTTTTAAAATTATTTGAAAATACACGGTGTGTTCATTACAATAATTGGCGCCCAACGTGGGGCCGAGAAGAATTAACATTCTTTTCTGCTCATTTTTTTTTTTTGTTTTATTTTTCTTTCTTATAGTTTAAACATTTTTTGTAAATTTCAAAATTTATAGTAGTAAAGGTTGCAGTTATTTAAGGTTTCATGTTACTATTAGAATACATTTCGAAGCTATATTGGATTTATCTTAGCATCTTGAGGTAGAACGGTTCGAGTTGGCTAACCATATCGTGTTCGATTTGTCTTTCGGTAGTTTCATGCAAATTTTAGGAAATGTTATCTTTATTGCTGGTGTTAATGAGGAAAGTATGACAATTTACTAAACTGAGTTATCAGCCTCTTTTAAAATTCTGGAATACGGTAGATCCGCTGCCTGCGAGTCACTGTCCGATTTTATAAGACATCTCACATAAAAATAAGTAAAACTCAGAGATTGCTGGTGTGTTTAAAATAATTTGTAATATCTACTTTTAATACCTCCATAGACAGGTTTTGTTTTAACATTGGGTTGCATAGTTTTACACTCCATTTCTCAACCTGATCGTCAGTAAGAAACTCCTAATTCATAATCCTTGTGCATAATCCTTTTCATTTAAAAATATTACAAATTCTCTCTATATCCTAAAATATTGGAATAGTGGAAACTGTAACAGTAATATACTTTACACACATTCATAATTGATAATAATCAACTAGAAACATTATAATGTCACTGGAAAGAACGCCTCCGAGGTCGTTACCTCCGACTAATGATTCTGCAAATATATGCAAATTATGTGGCGAAACATTAACAGAAGAACATGATTGTGTCTTAATTCAAGAATGTTGCCATGTATTTCATAGAATTTGCATTGAGACTTCGCTTGCCACAAATTCAGAATGTCCAATATGCAAGAGATCTGTTCAACTGTCTGAGTTGCGAAAGTATAATTTCTCAACTAACGTTGTATCTACATTAGACAATTCTAACTCACTATCTGAATTTAATAACTCCACCAATAAATTTGTTTCAAAGACAACGACCAAATCGAAAGCACGAGGTGCTAAAGCCCATTTTTATAACACTAGAAGTTCAAATCAACGAAGATTTCCCGAAGGCCCACCATCTCTTAATCTTACCCAAGGAGATGACAGTTATAACCACGACCGTAATGTCAGAGAGTTACCTCAAGTAGAGAGTGTAGCTAATCAAAGCCATATTGGCATAAACCAAACGAATGATACCTCAGTTAATATCGGTTACGATCATATCAATCGCATGATAGAACATAGCATGACAAGGTTATTAGAGTCTTTGAACCTTTTGCCATCATCGAGACAACAGGAAGTACCCAATCACCGTACTGGTTATGACAACCCAAACATAAACCCAATTTCACCGTCGGTATCTCAGGGTCGTCAAAATGATAGCGATAGATCGCACGCCTCGTCCGCTCTTAGACCGTCATACAACGTCGACAAAATCACTTCCATTCTTCAGGGGTGGAATGTTAAATTTGATGGTTCCAGGAATGGATTAAGTGTAGAAGATTTTTTATACAGAGTTAGTTCGCTGACGCGTGACACTTTTAATGGTGATTTCACAGTGATATGCAAAAACTTGCAGGTGTTATTAATTGACAAGGCAAGGGATTGGTTTTGGCGCTATCATAAACAGGTAAGGAATGTTGAGTGGGATCCGTTTTGTGAAGCCATTCGGGCACAATACAGGGACCATAAAACTTCTTACGACCTCCGCGAAGAAATCCGTAATCGCAAGCAGAAGCCCGGAGAATCTTTTGATGCATTTTTTGACGCTGTTTCTACCATAATAGATAAGCTATCATCACCTATGAGAGACGATGAACTTATTGAGATTCTGATACGAAATCTCCGTCCAGAAATTCGGCAAGATTTGCTATACATACCAGTGAATTCGGTTTCAAACTTGCGACAATTGGTACAAAAAAGAGAAAATTTTTTAAACGATGAGCATGTTCGTCGCTCTATATTAACTCGGCCTAACGTATCGTTTCCACCTAGAAGGCAAATTGCCGAAATCGATTTCCAGGATCATTCTGTAAATAGTGATTACGTTGATATCGAAACTGATAATTCCGTGAATGCTATTCTAGCTACGTCTCAAAATTCTCGTTGTTGGAATTGCGAAGAAATTGGACATCATTGGTTAGATTGTGTACATGATCGGCAAGTATTTTGTTATGGCTGTGGCGCTAAGAAAGTGTATAAACCAAATTGCTTGAAATGCAAAGCAAAGGTAAACATGCCAAAAAACTGCCGAAATGTTGTTCCTATGCCGGAACAACAGTAGAAGTCCCCTTAATAATAAAAACGCAAAGTAAAAACATTGCTCCTAACGGGGTAGAAATATCAATTGATAAAGATGTTAAACCTGAATGTGAATATAATAACGCTGTTGAAATAAAACCTCTAAATACTTACTCAAACGTTACTCCAGTTCTGCTAAGAAAACCTATGGCAGAAGATGGAAAAGATTACACACGGAAAGAAACCACTTTGTTCCCTCGGTTACCATATCATATCCGATTGAAGAACTATATTCAAAAGAGAAATGATATTTTTGGAACGCAGTATGTGGCTGTTGTTTCTAGTAGCCAACCTAAGCGCTCGACAGTTCGTTTACGAAATTACTACAAATTACGAAAACTGTCACACAAATTTCTTGTTTCTGCTATAGTATCTAACGCAAGTGATATGCGTTATTATGCGAAAATTTCATTTTTAACTTTTAACGAGTTAGGATTACTTGATACTGGAGCTAATATTAGCTGCATTGGTTCTGATTTGGCTAAAAACGATTTTAGTAAGTTCCCAAATTATACGAAATGCAAGTCTTATGTGAAAACTGCAGACGGCAGTTCGCAAACAGTCTTAGGCTGGTTTGACATTGACGTAACATTCAAAGAGCAAACGCGAAAGATTAAATTCTTTGTAATACCATCTTTGTCGCAACGATTAATTCTAGGCGTTGATTTTTGTAAATCATTTAAACTATTTTCGGATATAATAGGCACAGTGGATTTAATAAACCACGAAAATTTGAGTGCTTGTCAGCTAGACTTGAAAAATTTGGAGAATGAGATCATAACTTGTAACACAGCATCTGAAGACGTAAAAGGCCCAATTAAAACGAATGAATTCTTCTACGGACTTTCCAGTACTCAACGCCAACAGTTAGATACGGTAATATCGTTATTTCCAAGTTTTGAAAAGCAGGGTCTTGGGCGAACTAGCCTCATAACACACAAGATAGATGTAGGAGATTCCCTACCTATTAAACAACGTTACTACCCCGTGTCACCCGCTATTGAGAAACTAATATATAAAGAAATAGACCGTATGCTCTCGCTTGGGGTAATAGAACCATCTTCGTCCCCTTGGAGTTCTCCAATGAGACTCGTAGTAAAGCCGAATAAAGTTCGACTATGCCTGGACGCCAGAAAGGTTAATGGTGCTACCAAAAAAGATGCCTATCCGCTTCCGTCAATAGAAGGTATATTTTCTAGGTTACCCAAAGCAAACCTGATAACTAAGTTGGACTTGAAAGATGCGTATTGGCAAATAGCTTTAGAAGAGTCTTCCAGACCACTTACAGCTTTTACAGTGCCTGGAAGGCCTCTCTATCAATTCGTTGTGATGCCCTTTGGCCTATGCAACGCCCCGCAGACGATGTGTAGGCTGATGGATCAGATCATACCCCCTGATCTACGACATTGTGTGTTTGGGTACTTAGATGACCTAGTCATAGTGTCGGAAGATTTTGAATCACATTTGGGAGTATTGATCAGGATTGCATCACAATTTAAAAAGGCGAATTTAACCCTTAATGTCACCAAAAGCAAATTTTGCGTCACAAAAGTGAGTTATTTGGGTTATGTAATAGGAGACGGAGGCATTACAACAGATAGCGAAAAAGTAAGCGCGATTTTAAATTGGCCAGTGCCTAAAAATTTGAAACAGGTACGTGGATTTCTAGGTCTCGCGGGATGGTACCGCAGATTTATAGAAAACTTTTCAACTGTAGTTTTCCCTATAACTGAGGTACTATCAACCAAGAAAAAGTTTGTCTGGACCACTGAAGCTCAAGCGGCCTTTGAAAAGGTTAAGATACTTCTAACTACAGCACCTGTGCTAGTAAATGCAGATTTTAATAAAAAATTCTATTTACATTGTGACGCCAGTGATTTTGGAATCGGGGCTGTTTTGGTGCAACTAGATGAATCTAATCATGAGAGACCTATAGCGTTTATGAGCAGAAAACTAAATTCTGCTCAGAGAAACTATAGCGTAACTGAGCGTGAATGCTTGGCTGCTCTGGAAGCGATCAAACGATTTAGATGCTATATTGAAATGCAGGATTTCGAAATTATAACGGATCACGCTAGTTTGGTCTGGCTCATGAGACAACCAAATTTATCAGGTAGATTAGCCAGATGGGCTTTGCAACTGCAAGGCTACAAATTTACAGTAAGCCATCGAAAAGGCAAAGAAAATATTGTGCCCGATGCTCTGTCCCGTATTCCCGATGCGGAAATATCTAGTTTATATATGATTGAGCCAGAAATCAATATGAATTCGCCACATTTTCAGGATGAGGATTATAAAAGTTTGCAACGCAAAATCAATGAAAATGCCGCAAAGTTTCCGGATATAAAAATTGTGGATGATTACATTTACATTCGCACAGAACATTACAACGGTAATGAATCGCAAGAAGCCAATACATGGAAACTCTGGATTCCAGAGGGTTTAAGGTCTCAAGTTATATCTCGAGCACATGATAACCCAATATGTGCACATGGAGGTGTTTGTAAAACACTGGAACTGCTTAGAAGAAATTTATATTGGCCTGGAATGGTAAGAGATGTACGTCGATACATAAAAGAGTGTGAGGTTTGTAGGACCACAAAGGCTCCGAATTTCATAATGAAACCACCCATGGGAAATCAACCTGTTTCCATTCGGCCTTTTCAACGCCTTTATATTGATCTTTTAGGACCATACCCGCGAAGCAGGTCTGGTTATATAGGGTTACTTATTGTACTTGATCACCTTACAAAATATTTTTGGGTTTGTCCTCTAAAGAAATTTACTGCTAACCTAATAACAAACTTTTTGGAAAAACAAATTTTTCACTTATATGGTGTCCCCGAGATTGTAGTAAGCGACAATGGTAGTCAATTTAAGGCTAATGAATTCAATGCCTTCCTGACTAAATATGGCATTACTCATATGTATACAGCTTTTTATTCACCTCAATCAAATGCGTCGGAACGCGTGAACCGGTCGCTGATTGCGGGAATAAGAGCTTATTTAAAGAAAGATCATAAAATGTGGGACGAAGAACTCAGTGCTATATGTTGTGCTTTACGAAATGCATATCATCAATCATTGCAAGTATCCCCATACCACGCAGTTTTTGGTTTTGATATGATTACCCATGGCTCTACATATAACCTAATAAGACAACTCAAATTGTTAGATGAACCAACGGTCAAACTTGCCCGGGATGACCACCTTCAGATATTAAGAACAGATCTACGTAAACACATCAAAGATGCTTACGAAAATAATAAACAACGGTATGATTTACGAGTAAGGATTCCACAATACAAAGTAGGAGATGACGTTTTCCGCAGAAATTTTGCACAGAGCAATATGGAAAAAAGCTTTAATGCCAAACTAGCCCCTGTTTTTGTCAAGGCAAAAATTCGTCAAAAACTGGGTAATCACTACTACGTTTTGGAGGATTCTGAAGGAAAGTTAGTGGGAACTTATCACGCGAAGGATATTCGAGTATGAAGTCCTTTTTCCGACTAATTCATACATCCAAGGGATATGAATTATTCGGTTTTGTAATGGACTTTTATTCAATTTAAGATTCAGATGACTAACGCACCAACTTACAGAAAAGTTAGTCGATTCAAAACATTTTTGACAATTTTTCTCGCATGCAATTTTTTTTTCTCTTGCCTTGCTATAAACAGTGGTTTAGGATTTTGTTCATTAACACTGGTGGCAATTGCTCGAACTAATTTGACACTAACTATTTTGACAGTGAAGAACATAAAAAAACAACTGTCAAATAACTAAAGTATCGTGGGCGTAATGAAAATCGAACTACTTCCTTTTTTATTTATTCGTCGTACAAGAAAGACCTAATTCTCTCCTACAAAGATCAGTCAATTTCTTCAGAATCCGCCGAAATACAGAAAAGTGTAGACTTAATTTGTGCAAATCACTTGATCTAATTCCAATCAAGGTAAATATCACAATTACTTTATAAATTGGTGATTTAAACCTAAAGTTGTGGCATCTATGCATTATACAGGTTATTTAAACTTGCTCTAGAGGAAAAGCGACATCAGCATTCGTGTAACCCATCCATGTGGTGGGTCACATGCCTCACCTGCCCTCTAACTTCAGCAGAATTTGTTAAATTGCGTCACAGTGAAACACGCAACAAACACCAAACAATCTTTTCGCAGCGCGAAGCCATACGCGGATTCTTATTTTCAACATCGAGGAAAGTGTAACTTTTCCAAAAAGCGTTCTAATGTGCTCAAAGCGGCAGCTGTGATATTTGATACTTTATCAGCGTACTAGCAGTTCGAATTTTTCACCTGAAATGTTAAAAATCCAGCTTTAATAAACATCGAAAATTGGAAGGAATAACTTATAATAGGCTCTACAAAACACTAGTCTTGACCACCAACATAATCTTCTAACATCCATCTTCAACTATCTTAATGGAATCAAAGGTTATATAAAGTTAAATGCAGGTCAAGAATTGTGGTGGGTTGACTTCAAAAGAAAACATGTAAAACAATCATCAAAATACCGCATGTCTAAATAATAATCTAAAGAAGACAGCAATAACAACCAAAGCAGTCCCCGGTCTCCAGCCCGCGAAAACCTCATGGCTAAGTCTAGGTGTTACGCAGTAATGGTAAAAAAGTGAACTAAAAGCAGTAATATTCATATAGTAAACGTAATAGAAGTGAATTTGATGAAATAGTGATCATAATTTTAAAATAAATTTTACCTATACTTCGTTAATAACGTCAAACGACAAAAGCTCACATTAGCATAATATACATTTGAAGTGTAATATAATTAATTAAATGTTCATCAAAAAGCATTAATTTTTTGTAATGTTCAAAGAAAATCATCTAATATTTATATACTAGTAACAGAATTCTGATCATTATGACTTAAATTTAATTGTTTGCAGCATTTACTATCTTACAACTAAGTTAAACTAATATCACAGATTCCCAGGTAATATCACAGTAAATTACATTATCACAGTCTGATGAAGTTAAATTTAATCATTATTAGGATATGCAATCTCTAATATCATTAGCATTATCATCGATCGAACAACTACATTATTGCATTGAATCTAACATCATTATGGAGTAGAAAAGGCCTCTTCGAACTTCAGCTGGATGTTGGTAAGTCATAATAAACCTTTACTTATTATCCATACTTTGCATATCTTGATAATTGCTAAATTTTGAGTAGACTTCGCCAAATGATCATATTGTTGTTGTAACACAACAATACATTCAGTTAAACGAAACGAAATGGAACTGAACCACATTAAACGAACTCGCAGTTGTCTAGTGATATTGTTGTTGTGACAACGTTAACTATTTTAACCCATATGATCATTAATGGTGACCAGCTTAAATTATGTTTTGTTCTATACTCATTATTATGATAATTAATAATTTTGTTGTGGTCGCGTAATTTACCATGAGAGAGAGGAACTGTGAAGAAAGAAAAATTACTAGGGTAACCAAATTCGAACGAATTTTGGTTAAATATATTATTTGCATTTTAAAGAATTAAATTTGGTTACGATAAGAGCATTAACTTTTGTATTAAAATATTAATAGCAATTAATTATTAATAATATTCTAGAAACTAAAATAATATAAAAAAAAACTAGTTAATAATGTATAAAACTATACCAGTTAAATTTTAAAATTCCTTCATTAGGTAAATAAACCATTATGAATTAAAAAACAAAGTAAGGAGTTTCTGTACAATGACGATGATGGAAGAGGCTTAGGAGAATCAGCTTATTTTAAGTTGGGGTTCTTAAAAAACATAAAATAGCGAAAGAACAATGTGTAGGGAGGGTAGCGAAGCAAAGCACTTCGAACAACATCCAGAAGATGCGTCTTTTTAGAACTATGCAATTCCAAAAATTTTGTTTATAGAGTTCATTTAGTTGCTAATGGTTTAGGGGTATTTTGATTGAATCCATTAGTAGTAGCATCCATTGTAACGTATTTCCAAGTTCCAAATAAATAGGGAGTCCATATAATATTATTGAAATGTTGACCTGAAGATAGGAAGAAAAGGACACGAACCCCCCAACCGACTGCATATGCTAGCAAATTCAAGGCTCCCGCAGTCCTACTTCTTTCTGTCCTCCAAATTCCGAATTTGATTGGTTTTTGTCTTCAAATTCTAAAAACTTGATATTTTTGTTTTAAAATTATTTGAAAATACACGGTGTGTTCATTACACAACCTCAAAAAAATTAAAAATCTACGTCGTGTGTCCATATACTAGACTTGTTCCAATCCCGCCAGTTTTTGACATTATCATATTGCTTCTCCACCTGATTTAAATGCACTAATTGTAATAGTACGCCAGATATTGCATTTTTGTTAAGGGGGTAGAATCGGTGGGCCATACCTCAACAACATCGCACATAGAAGTATTTTGATGATCTGGGCGGCCAAAAACCCAAATCTCAAGTTTGAAATAAAACCGTTAAATTGATTGGGAAATGTAGGGGACACTCCATGTAACGAAAAACCATCATTACAAGTTACTTTAATTGAGAGAAACCCAAAAAAAACTAAGGTTTAAACTCAATGATTGATTTTACAATTTTACGGAAGTGTAAAGTTTTTATTAATTTTAAAGCGTTTAATTTTTTCCAACTGCAAAATAGCGAAGGACTCAGAATCTATTGGCATGGGATTTTTCAAATATTATATATTTCTTTAATATGTTTGCCTAAATTTTTTTTAAATGTTTGGCAAGTAAGGACCAATATAATGCTGATTTTTATGAGATTTTTGTTTAGGTATCCTGTTAGATCCCGCAAGTCTTGTGACTGATATGAAAACTTAATGGCCTTATTTAACAAGTTCAGAAAAGTTTTGCCGCGGAAAATCGCGGATGGCCAAAAAAACCGTTAACTAAAGTCCATACCTAAAAAAACAACATTTGTGATTTTTTCACATTCTCGCTAATTCTCGGTAATAACGTCATTCAAAAATAGCAACAACATTAATGATTTTTTTTTATGATCCGTTAACGAAGAAGTAATACGAAATCCTTTGCAAAAAAATGATAATTTGGGAGCGATAAAAAAATGTACTTTAAAACAATAGACTGTGCGATTTCGTTTGAAAGCCTTTGCTGCCGGAGTATTTGTCATTAAATTGTTTTTGTTGTCACTGAAAAACTGCACAACTATACGCAAAGTTGTATCCTTGGCACCCAATAATACCTACACTACATAAAGTACTCATACGAGGATAGGCCTATAGGACAACTGTCCGAAGAGGCAGCAGAGGCTCGAAACAAACATTTTCGAGCTTACAGGCAGGATTTTGCAAGAAAATTTTCCTGCAATCAGGACATCCGAAATAGGCTTCCCTTGAGCTCAGACCTACTTTTTAGTGCCTCAACAACTTAAAAAAAACGAAGTTTTCTTTATTTTTGCCAGAAACTATAGAGTTGTTTCTCTCAGCTCAAACAAATCTAGCGGCTGAAAGTGATGTGGACGGCGAAATTAGCGATGTTGGCGAAAAAAAAAAAAATATGAAAATATTATGTTTTAAATGTCCAATATATAAAAATATAACTGTTTTTACTATAAAAATCTATTGTTTATGTTTCAAACGTTACGCTTAGCTAAATAAACAATTAAAATATTTTTGGCCGCCCAGATCATCAAAATACTTCTATGTGCATCGGTTGAATGCTGTAGCATCCATTAAGCTTTAAACAAACTCAATTTAAATTTTATATACATAAATGTACCATTTGTTTTTGCCATTTGAAAATATAAATATTGACACATTTAAATTTCCACAATTTACAAATTTTGGAAAATTTTTATATGGGAAAAATCGACTCAATAAATGTACCAAAAGTGTCAAATGCAATGTTTAAGTAGCCTATAACCATCCTCGGAAGATTGCCTTTCTAATGAAGCTGATTTGTTGCACATCGGTTGGATAGTTTTGAAGTCTTTAGCGGTCATAGGTAGAAACAAATGTTCACTTTTATATATATAGAAGATTGTATGTTATTATGTTAGTTTGTTGAAATAGGTACGTTGTTTTTGTATAAGACTATGGCTGTTTGTCCAAGTGATCAGTCTTGTTATAACTGTTTGACCGTGTGGTCGTGTCTTATTTTGTTGAATGGTTTTTGTTTACTGCCGTGGTGCAGTTGTGTGGTTTTTATTGTTTATTGTATCTGCCGTAGTGCAATTTTGTTCTTTTATTGTTTATTTGATTTGGTCTGTCTGCAGTGTTGCAGCTTCGTTTATATGTTTTTAATATAAATATAGAATACTTATTATTTTATAAAAAAATAAAATTATTAAGTTGTTCGAATCGAACTTGTGTTTGTGTTTTCTTTTCGTGGCCCAAGTGGTAGGGCCAATAGTACAGCATATTAAAATTGTCTTTTTATTACATTTAAAAAGTTATAAAATTGAAAAAAAAAAACAGTACAGAAATTTCATTTTGTATGGGAGGTACCAGAAGGGGCGATCCGATATTATCCATATTCATTCCTGATTCAAATTTTCATAACCGTACAACTTACGCAAAATTTGACAGAATTCAGTGTACTTATAAAAAAGTTTGTAAGACTATGAGGGTGAAATCGGACATTTATATGGGAGGTACCAGAAGGGGTGTGCCAAATAGTTAGGATCTCTGCCGTTTCGCCTCCTATCGCAACATAAATTTATTCATTCATTACATTATATTTCATTACCCTCATCCCTAAGGGTGATGGTATAATTAGCACATTATTTTATTTTGCAATTAAAGTTTACCAAAATTTGTTAAATTCCTTAAATTTACCCATTGCTAAAATGATATACTTTAAGAAAAAGTGGCGCAATTTTTACTTCAAGTAAACATAATAGAAATTGAAAAAAATATGATTCCTGTAGCATATTTCATAATCTATTTTTCCAGTTTTAGAAAAAGAAGCGCTTTTTTGATATATTGGAAATAAACATATTAACCTTCTAGTCTTTGGGAACGTTTGTAATTTATTTAACTATATTTTTTCTAATATACATCCAAAAAATTAAAACCACAGAAATATGATAAATTTAGACCCTAACTTAAAATACTTTAAGATTTTGAGACACGATTCGCTATTTTTGTAATATTAATATATATAAAACTTTAGTGATTTTGATCTTTGTGTGTGCTTTCTACAAACTCTTTACGCTAAAAACTTCAGTGTCCAGGTTTAGTGATAGCTATAATTTACGCTTAAATCTTATAACAACTTACCTATAACGAAGAGTGTTATTTTGCTATTTCGAGTCTGCGCCTTCAGAAAGTCGACTCTGCATCTGTATGTACCAGAATCCGTATACTTTGAGGCTTGAATGGATAATGCTCCAGGCTCCTTATCGAATATAAAATAAGCTCTCTCACCAAATACAGTTTCATCGGACCATCGTCTCACTGCTTTTGTAAATCCATCGCGTATATCAACACTGAAACAATGTAAGAATAAAAATGTGTGAGATGGGGCTAATTTAAATATATCTAATATTATGAAATTTTTGTTTACGAAAGTAAATTCTACGAATAATGACACATTTTTATTATGAAAATCTATTTATTTGCACTTTGATCTTAAAAATTTTAAGGATCATTTCTACAATTAAACAAGGGACATCCAAATTCCTTTTAAATAATTTACTTATTATTAAGCATTTGTTTGTAACTATTCGATCCCTTCATACTTACTATATGAAGTTTTCTTATGACAGATGTCTCCAAGTATAAATCAGAATTGTCCGTTATAAAGTACATAATCCAATTTTTTGAATTATATTTAAATGACACTTATTGGACACAACAAAAACCACACCAAACCCTAATTACACTCTGCGACAAATGGTAGGTGTCAGTGATAAGGATGTGTTTAAACTACCGGGAAAAGTTATATCGGTAAGAAAAAGTTATACATGTCCCGGCGTTTCGCTGGGTCTCATTTAGGAATCAAGTTTTATAGAATTGAAGTTAGTAAGTATCGTATAGGAAAATTTGTCACGTTTGAGGCTTTTTTGTTTGGCATAACCCGAGAACCACTAGTCCGATTGCTGAAACAAATTTAGATAAATTAAGAATTACAATACCTTTAATCTATTCATATAACGTATCGCGACATGAGCTAAAATTTCGCAGTTGTAAATAAATGTTGTTTACGTTGGAAACCCTAGATTTAAGTTATTTTTAAGTACTAAAATGAATTGTTAGTTTTTAAGGATTGAAGAAAAAAGAAGAAGAACTCTAATAAAACCACCCGAAGGTACGTTTTTTAATAAACTCCCTTAAAAACCCATAAAGTTCTAACTTGTTTTTATTTCTCCCTAATTTGCCGAGTTATTATTTTGATATATTGCCCCGCAACCCAACATTGGTCCTTCGTACCGGATATTTTGTTTTCACACCGCAAAATATCAAAATAATATCCCGAGCAAAACTATCTTTGCAGATTATTTGCGATCCCTATACTTATCCACCCATTGTTTTGCTTCAAAGGAACTAAGGTAGGTTACTTGAAATATTTTGTGTGGTGATAACAAAAAGTCCAAATAAACGTACATATAAACATAGTTCTTCTGTTTCAAGTGTTTAGTCAAACAACAAAAACAACAACAAACGCGATAGCTTTAACTTGCCCTTTCCCTTTTGTGCTTTATTCGTTCTTGGTTGGCGCGACGCATAAATATTACAATAACAACGCTACTTACATACATGTTGTGAGAGTGACTTTCGTTAAGTACTCATTTGTTTTATTTGATCGCGTCAGTGGCACAGTGGGTGAACTTTGACTTAAAAGTAGTCAAATTTGTTCTATTTGAGAATTTAACCCGAAAAGCGATTAATTGTATAAAATCATTAAATTTATTCACTTAAACGAACATTGTTGTTGTTTTGCATACATTTTGATGAAAATATTAATAGATATTAAAGGAAAATATCTCGTTATTTCCTACCCGAATACATAATTATATTTTTTGCATTTTGTTTATCGCCCTGTAGACATTTGAGTTGCACAATGGTGTAGAATTGACAAAATTTGTGATAAATTTTGTAATATTTTAATACTTGTATTGCATATTTGATCCATTTTCTAATACCAGAAATACATTTTTTCAAATTAATTAAATAGTTTTCAAAATAATTTCATTATTTATTGTTCATTTCAAGAGCATTTAGTTGAAAATTAATATTTACCCCGATTTTCATGAAAATCTTTGATTTTTAAAATTTTTTACCACCCAAAATAAATAGTTTTCAAAATAATTTCATTATTTTTTGTTCATTTCAAGAACATTTATTTGAAATTTGTAATTGTCGCTATTTTTCTTATAAATCTGTTATTTTTAAAATAAATAATCAAATTTTTTTATTTTAATTTCATTGTTAATTTCTAGAACTATTGTATGAAATTCATTTTTTGCCATTTATTTTAAAATTTTCATAATTTTTCCGAATATTTTATTGACCAAAATAATTATTTTGAAAATAACTCCTTTTTGCTTCGTTAAAAGTACTTTTACCCAAAATAATTACAATTCTTTTTTGCTATTTTAAAATTTCACGATTTTAGACATTTGTTTAGAAAATTCAACGAAGTTTTTCAATAAACCGTTTCTTAATATTATAAAACTTCGAGTCAAAATCATTTTTGATTGCTTAAAAAGTTTAGTCGTTGTTTTCTTTTAAATATTTTTCGATATGTCTGACCTCAACTCTTTAATTCTGACCTCAACTCTTAATTGATTGCTTAAAAAGTTTAGTCGTTGTTTTCTTTTAAATATTTTTCGATATGTCTGACCTCAACTCTTTAATTCGTTGCGCCGATCAGTTGGTCGACTTAGAATTTTACCTTTCGGCCCTTTCCGAATCTGATCATACGGTGCACTCGTTGAGCATTCATAAACAGGAAATGACTCGTTTATGGGAATCATTCCGTGAATGCTATACTGAAGTTTTAGACACTTCACAGGCCAAAAAGTCACCAGTAGTGGAAATAAAATCGAAGTATATATCGGCGTATACTACTTATTTCCGGGGACTTTCGAAAATCGATTCTTTAATTGAAACCCTTAATAAGAAGAAACAGGCTTCAAGTTCTGTCATTCCCACCCATCTTCCGCCTTGTGACACTGAGGTGTTCTCAGGTGATTACAAGTCCTGGCCTACGTTTCGGGATATGTTTTCTGCACTCTATAGAAATAATGAGCATTTGAGTGATATACAGAAAATGTATTATCTAATGCAGAAAACAGAAGGAGAAGCACGAGACATTATAAAAACGTGTCCAATGACAAACGACGGATTCGCTATGGCTTGGCAAAATCTCGTCGATCGTTATGAAAATAAAAGAGTTCTTGTGAATGCTCAATTGAAGAACCTTTTTAATCTTGTGCCCATTTCGAAGGAGTCTGGCCAAAATATTAATCAGTTGCAGCGAACTTTAAACGACTGCATAACCAATTTGTCCTTGTTGGGTATCGATACCAAAAACTGGGATGTGATATTCGTGTTTATTTGTTCCACTCGCTTACCCGAAGTCACTCTCGGATTATGGGAACAATCCCAGGGCATTAATTCCGAATTGCCTAAATGGACCAACATGGACAAATTTTTAACCGCGCGATATCAGACTTAAGAGTCCGTTTCTGATATTTTAGGCGCACATAGCCCGATCGCTTACACTAATCAGGTCCGAAATTCTCCCGTGCCGAGAGAAAACCGAATGATAGTCGAAAATATAAAACTTTTACCACAACTGTACCCGCGAACAGGCAAAGGCCATCAAACATGAAGTGTTCTCTTTGTCCCGAATCCCATCTGTTAAGATTATGCTCGATTTTTCTCAGAATGACAGTGAACGAGCGAATTGACACTGTTAAAAGGTTAAAATGTTGTACAAATTGTTTGGCCATATCACACGAGCATAGGAATTGTCACAGTTCGAATGTTTGCTATACTTGCAAACAAAGACACCATTCGCTACTTCACAAATCTGAAGTTGCAATGGTACCCTATCAGGCTGACGTTCCTATCGCTTTTCAAGATACAACGTCCGCTCAGACTCAGGTTAGTAATGATAATGGGACCTCTACTGTAGCGCGCACTCTTCAGACATTTGCTACACACTTTAAGGCTTCACCCAATTCTACTGTCTTATTAGGGACTACAATGGTCGATATTTTTAGACACGGTATTAGATACTCAGCTAGAGCGTTGATAGATCCAGCGTCGCAAGCCACATTTATTTCTAAAAACCTTCAGCTCAAATTGTCTTTGCCAACGTTTGCAGCTCCTTCTGCGGAAATTGTTGGTCTAAACGAAGCAGTTTCTGCTAAATCGACTAAGAGATGCCTTGTATCTCTCCGCTCCCCCATAAATCCCGATTTTGAGCTGACTACTGAAGCTTATGTAGTTGATACACTTACAGGTCGTTTACCCATTTATTCGTTGTCCCAAATAATTGATTCTAAATTGCCTGAGATTACTTCCACCGATTTGAAGTACTCTCATGTAGATATGCTTTTAGGTGGAGACATTTACTCAAAAATAATGCTCACCGAAACTAATAAGCATCGAAACGGTGAGTTAATAGCTCAAAGTACAGTCTTTGGTTGGATAGTTACAGGCAAGGTCTCCCAACCCAAACCAATCCACTCAGTTGTGTCATTTTTTAATAAAATAAGGATAAATGAACAACTAACTCGTTCTTGGGAGATTGAAGAAGTGCCTCATGGTAATAATATGTCAGAGGGAAATAAATATTGTGAGAATTTGTATCGGACAATATTTAGAAATAAAGATAGCCAAAATTTTGTTTCGCTCCCTATTAAACCCGCTTACCCCTTGAAGATTCAACTAAGTCCCACTCGTAATATGGCAGATTCTCAATTTTGTCGTAATGAGGCACATTTGTTAAAAACCCCTGATATCCAAACTCAATACGATGGAGTAATTGAAGAATACTCTTCTCTAGGTCTTTCAAAAAAGGTTTGTTCAGGCCAATTTTCGGTTCCCTACACTTTAAATACCCAATGGTGTCTAAAACATGTATCACCAGATCATTTTTTTGATTCAGAATTTCTGAAATTCTCGGATACCAGTACCGCGAAAACGCTGGGTTTACGTTGGAATGTTGGAAAAGATTATTTCTATTTCAAGCTTAATTCCACCCCTGATAAATCCGTTGTCACCATACAAAATGTCTTGTCGAAAAATGCTAAATTGTTTGCTCCAGCCGGTTGGCTGGCCCCGAAAATTATCGTTGCTAAGGTAATTATGCAGCAAATATGGAGGGACAAGACTAACTGGGACGACTGCTCGAAACCCTTAACTCTGGACAATTGGCTCGCTTTTCAGGATGATTACGCTAAAATTGAACGGATAGCCAAACCTTCACCGGGTTTGTATGAACCCTGACCACAATGCAGAGCTTCACCCCTTTTGTGATGCTTCTGAAAAAGCGTACGCGGCCAAATTGTATATTTGCATCCACAACCCGTTCGGTATTAATACCACCCATTTACTTGCTGCAAAAATTAAAGTGACGCCAATTAAGGTGGAAACCTTACCCCGTTTTGAGCTCTGCGGTGCAACTCTTTTGGCAAAAACTGTAAGTTCTCGAATATCTGACTTGAACCTATCTACTTTGAGAGCTTACCTTTTGACGGATTTGACAAAAGTCTTATCCAGGTTTCAAAAACCCCCGTGCCACTGGCCCACTTTTGAAGCAAGCAGAGTTGCGTTAAAATCTGACAAAGAAGGTACTAAAAACTGGCATCATGTCGGTTTACCCGATAACCCTGTCGACATATCAAGTCGTGGCATTCTTGCGCACGATTTGTTGTCAAATGATCTGTGGTGGAAAGGGCCAAATTGGTTAATTTTACCGCGAGAAAATTATTATTATTTCTAGTTTTGACAAACTTGGCAACCAGCAAAATTCAAACCCATTTGTATCAAGTGACTTTTTCTGCAGACACTTTATATCGTTTTTCATGATGGAAAGATGGATTTCAAACAGTCAAAGGCGCCGTTAACTTTTTTGACCACCACTTCAACGAATTTCCCAGCTATTCCCAGTTTCATGTGGAGCGGTGGCAACAAAATATCATCCAGGTCCTTTATCATAGGTTCATTGCGTAATTTTAATTGTTTGTTGAGCTCGGGAGTTCTTCCTTTCCAATCTTTACATTGATATTGATTTCCTTTGTATCGTGAATCCCAATTACAAAGGAAGCAGAAGTATTTTGGATATCCGCCCTTTTCTATAATCCCTTGTAGTATGTTGACCACCTTCAGATCGCAACAAATGTTCCATTTGTGTTCATCGTATTTGATTTTCTTCAAAATTTCGCCCAATGATTCATACGTTTCCTTCATAGTTGTGCTGAATCCCAATGGAATGCATGGTTTTTTTATTTTTTTTGTGCAGCAGCACAGCCTTCAAACTAGTAACTGAACCATCGATGAATAAACGCCAGTCGCCAGCGATATAATCCATTCCCAATTTTTTCACTAAACCTGGGATATCATGGCAGTACGTGAACGTATTTGCTTCGTCAACGGAATAAAATTTCTGAAAATCAGCTTGGCGTTGTCGGTATGATGTTGCGCTGACATTTTGCTGTGTGAGTTTTCTTCTCTTCAAAAATGATGTCAGCCATTCGGAGTCGTGTTGTGATAGTCCCAGCTTGGCCACAATGTAATCCATTTCTATTTGTGGTAGCGGTTGTGGTGCACTATTTTAAATATCGGGTATCCAATCAGCATCATCCAAATCGGTCGGATTGGTGAAAACGGTTTCGGCTAGCAGGGACACAGTATCCGCACTCGGAGGTTTAGGTGCATCGGTATCAGCAGGGCGTTGCACTGGAAGTGTGGCAGTAAATGCAGCAGTGTATAGTTTTGTTTTCAATTGTTGTCTGTTTAATCCAGGACGAAAATTTATGCATGCATAGCACCTGGATTCATCATGTCCAGTTGTGTCTTCCACCCAAATTACTGGCTTCATAAAAGATAACTTTCTACTTTTTCCGTGAATCCATTTTAGAAGGGTAGTATAACAACTGTTGCACACTGTGTTCGGCGTAAAATTTGCACCACTTAAATCTGCTTCATCGAAATAATTACAATACGCGGTTTTGAATTGCTCAGTAAACAAATTTTTTCGATCTTTTTTCTGTATTTTTCGGACGATATGACCACAAACGTAACAATATTCATCCAAATATGGGCACTTGTTGTTTTTCATATTGATATATTTTATGTTTTGTTGTTATTCACTTTTAAAAAACTGGAGAAAAATCACTTTTACTGTTCGCGTTCGTCGGCACTGGCTGAATGCCAAAAATCGATCAATGCACACCTATAAATACTACGTATTTTTGAATATTTTACTGCCAGGTACTTATAAATGGGCGCATATTTTAAGGGCGGCTGGCTATATACCTGATTCAGCACTTGTACGTTTCAAACTGTGCAAAACTTTCCAAATAATGACCACCCTTAAATGTGGGTGCAATTTCTGTAAAAAAATCATATAGGTAGCCACCGGAAAAACCCAAATAATAAAAAGGTCCACTTTCCGTTTAATTGTCCACGTACATTTATTACCGCAATCATAAAAATCAAATAACCTTTTGTTTATTCCTTTTTTTTTAATTCTCAGAATCATGAAAAAGGTGTCAATGTTTTCTCCAAATAATGTTGTGCATATCTCGAGCAAATTTTTGAAATTCATACATTTACTCAATTGCGAATAAAAGCGAAACGCGTGCATCGATTTTTATGATCTTTGTCTCATTTTGCTCATAGGTTATGTGACTTTGCGAAAAAATAACTATACTTGAAACTTTTTTCCATTTTGGATTTTTTATGTATTTTTAAAAAAAAAATTTAAATTTTTAGGCAAAAAATAATTTTTTCCCTTCATACATTCATTTTTAAATTCGAAAGTGTTACTTGTATAGGAAAACAATATATGAACAGATTAAGGGAATTGTAATTCTTAATTTTTTAAAATTTATTTCAACTAAATTGGGCTAGTGGTTGTCGAGCTATGTCAAACAACAGGGCCTAAAACGTGATAAATTCCCCTATACGATAGTACTAACTTCAAATCGATACTAACTTCAAATCGCAGGTAAGAAGACAAAACGAATGATGCAGAAATTCTTCTTTTTGGGTCTAATTTCACATACAGTTCACAGAATTGAGTTGGCAAATCATGTGTTGTACTGTGTATGTCTTCTCTACCACGATGAATTGTTAACGATAGCTTCCAAAACGATGAAGAATCAGCCGAACTGTTCCTGGCGCGTCCGTCATCGACCAAGTGCCATCTTTGCAAGCAGACCCATCCACTTCGTCACTGCCCAGAATTTCGGAAGATGAAGCCCCGTGCAATTGAATCCTGTCTTCCCGTATAATAACTTTCTCCCACTCTTAGTTGCACTCGTGCAAGGGAGGCGGGATGTTTACGTTGGAAACCCTAGATTTAAGTTATTTTTAAGTACTAATATGAATTGTTAGTTTTTAAGGATTGAAGAAAAAAGAAGAAGAACTCTAATAAAACCACCCGAAAACCCTTTGCCCCGAATTAAGAATTACAATACCTTTAATCTATTCATATAACGTATCGCGACATGAGCTAAAGTTTCGCAGTTGTAAATAAATGTATTAAGAAAAAAAATAATTTTTGCCTAAAATTAAGATTTTTTTTAAGTTCATAAAAGATCCAAAACTGAAAAACGTGTAAAATCTTAACACTTTCACGTAATGTCACATAACCTATGAACAAAATGAGACTTAGATCATAAAAATCCATTATCGCGTTTCACTTTTATTCAAAATTAAGTGAATGTATCTATTTTAGAAAATATAAGTTTTTTCCATTCAGGATATAAGGGAGGTTTCTTCTTATGAGTTCTGTATTGTTTAGATAATTGATGTACTTATTGCTCTAATATTTGTTTGTTTAAAAAGTGACAATATGCACTTCTTGTTAAATGACTGTTTATGTTAAATAGTTCGAAAGTATTTTTAACGGTTTAGCAAATTAATCTTTCTTATTAAAAACGATATTTGCAAATAGAAAAATGTAAATTATGCGCAGCTCTTAAAAACACGTCCACTCTTTTCGAAGGTTAAATTCGAATATGCAACATGGGTTTTTTAAAGTGAAGAGAAAATACCAAACGAAATACTAAAAATACCAAAACGAAGCCCGAAGGTCTTACCGTTCCAAAGTTATGACTATAGTGTTCAAATACTTGAATTTTTCAGAAAACCGGTTTCCGGTTTTCAACAATTCGGGTTTCAAATACATGATTTACTAAAAAACGGGGTTAACCGGTTTCGTTTTTTTTCGGTAATTGTAAAATAGAACCAAATTTGCAATTAAATATGAAAAGATATGATTATCGATACATTAATCCATTCAATTTATATCCTGTTCATCCAAACAGAAGTTATAAGAAAATTTTAACTTAGTATATCAGCCATGTTCTGGAAAACAATTGGTCTAGAAACAGAGCAAAATTGATAAAAAGCTAATATTTTTCAATACAATTCTACCGATTTTGCTCTGTTTTCAAACCGAATTGTTTTCCAGAACATGGCTGTATAAGTTAAATTTATATTACTCACAAACTTTTAATACGTTTGCTAACATTTTACAATTAGCATGGTTTAGAATTAAAATATCAATTTGACCACAAATTAACCTCCTTTCTACCAATGGCCGCTTAGCATGGGAAATAAAGGCACAAAGTTTTTCATATAAATATCGACGGCTTCGCACTCATTTCGAGGTGAGATCCCAATATATTTCAAAATTAGATCACAACTGTAATTAGGTGATTTTCCAACTATTGTATGGTAGTCATAACATAAGCTCCTTTTTGCGATCGGACACTTAGTTTAAGAGATAACTACATTTAAACTTGTTCATCTGTATATGGGCGGCTTCCTAGCCATTACAAGGTGAGTTCCCAACTATATCTTAGTGGCATAGTCCTTTTTCGCGATTAGATGCTTAGTTTAGGAGATAGCGACAATTGAAAGTTTTTCATATGAATGCGGAAGTCATCCCACCTATTTAAAGATGAGAGGAAACAGTCATCTAACGGCATTTTCCAAACAAATTTTCGTATTGCATATGGAAATTTTTATTCAAGCATCCTTTGAGATTTGTCTGAAGAATATCGGATAAGCATAAAAAAACTTCTTTGCCGATTAACCTATAATTGACCTAGCAATGTTCTGTGATATACTGCTTTTTGGAAAACCGGTTGACCGACATAAAAAAACCGGTTAATCCGGGTATTCGAAATTGGCATTTTTAAAGAAACCGGCACACGGTTTCAGAGAAAAAACCCGGTTAATCGGTTTTCGGTTTCGGTTTTGAACACTCTAGCTAGAACCTAATATCAGGCACAATTGAAACTAAGGTTTGCTGTGTAAGAACCAGCCGTTATCGGATCGGCACTTTCCAGTTTTCCACAAGATGTGCTTGCTGTGGTTTCCAATTTTTTAAAACTTAAAAAACAAACTGTGCTGCAAATTACAACAAAAGTGCGGTATTAAGTAGAGATGGGCACGTGAGTGATTTTGACGCTCACGTGATTGAAATGGCCGCTTACGCACGCTCACGTTCAAAGATTTTTTCGCTACTCACGTTCACGCACGCTCACGTGAGTAAATTTTGTACTCACGCACATTCACGTGAGCGTGAATCACGACAATCACGCCAAATAAAAAGTAAATTTTTTTTATTATTTCTATAATTATTTGCCTTCTGTTATTTAGTTAATTTTAATTTTTAAAAATATAGTAGATATAGTAGATGATAATTTTGTAGAAAATTTTTGAAAACCAACCAATATGTGTGAAGTGCACGCCACACAATCTATCAGACAGTGTTTTTTGATACGACATCACACTTGTCCAACTACATGAGTGTCTGTGTAACTGTAATTCCAAATTAAAAAAGCATATTCACCTCGTCTTCTAAAATATTTTAAGAAATTATTCACGAATTCGTGAGTTTGTCCCAATTGACATAAATCCCAATTCGTTTTGGGTGTTAGATCGCAAATTTTTCGGACAAATTTTAATAAATTTTATAAATGTGAATATTTCAAAATTTAGACCTTGCTTTGTAAGTTTTAAGCTCCTGTAGCCTAGTTAGGGGACTAACTCAAGAACGACTTATCCAATTTTGATCAAACAAAAATCCGAAATTTAAGAATTAAAATTCATTTACTCTGTTCATAAACGATTTCTCTGCAGAATCAAAATACAATAATAATACAATCAATAATACAATCAAAATTTTTGTCAAATAAGATACCTTCACTTAGTTGTGAATAAAAGCGAGACGCATTCATCGGTTTTCATGTTGTATGTCTCATTTTGTTCATAGGTTATGTGCATTACGGTAATGCAGTAGCATAATTATATGCTCTAAATTCAATGAACCATAACTATTTTTTTTCTTTGAGTGAGTGGCGTGAGTAGCGTGATTCACGCAAAGTATGCACTCACGCACGCTCATGCACGAAGATTTTTTTGGCGCTCACGTTCATGTACGCTCACGTGAGCAAATTTCCAACTTACTCACATTCACGCGTGATTCACGTGATTCACGCCAATCACGTGACGAGTGCCCATCTCTAGTATTAAGTATTCCATTTCACTGCCGCTGCGTAACTTGGTTATATTATATCAATGTAAAATATTCGTATAACGTTATTGTACAAAAAAAATTGGGGTACTTCATTTCCCATAAAAAAAATTCAATGTTTACATTTTTGTTTTTGACTGATTATGACTCTTTACCACATTTTCCTTGGTAAGAACTAGAACAAGAAAATGACTGGAGCGTCAAACAAAGAAATACAGTTAAAGAGGGAGTGCTACTGTCTAATCCCCAATTAATTGATAAGTATATGTACTATATTCCACAAACATCTCTCCCATCAGACCATCCAGTAAAATATAGACTTACTCATTTCAATAATTGTGCAACTTAAAGAAACCACATCGGAGACCATAAATCCACCGCAAATTAACGCTAACACACCGACAGTTCAACATTCTGCCCACAGGTTTTTTTTTTTCTAAATATTCGACAATTGAGAATCCACTAATGATCCTTTGATAATATCATCTTTGACAGTCACTTTTGGTGCGGCCGTAACTATTAGAAGGGGTAAAAGACTGAGGTTATGACAATCGTTCAGTTCTCCTCGAAAAGATTTAGAGGGGAAATTACCTGAACCCGGAAGAGGAAATAACACAGTGTATAAGTCGCTTAGCAAAAACAGTCAACAGGAAAAATAGCTGTGATATGGAAATGAATGTTAATGCTGATAAAGGCGATGGTGACAATTCGCTATTATATGATGCTGATGAGGGCTTCAAAGTGGATAGAGGACAAAAGCTTACGCTTAATTCCTAAAAATGATTACTGTCGTGATAACGCAACAAAAGGACGAACAATTTGTCGGAAATCTAGCTACACAGAAACTATTGCAAAGATAATATATTATAACAGATACACTTTTCTGATCGTAAGCCGAATTTGATGTATCATTTGATACACTTAACGTAAATTTAATATATAAAACACGAACGACTTAAACTAACAAACAAACAGTTTAAAATAACAGATAAACTCTAAGAAGCCGTAATACTAAATCCACCTTTAACACTGTAAGACAAATTTAAACTTTTGACCTCACCCATGATCAAACTGACCAGGTTCTGAAAAAATGGCTAAAAATAAAAATATAGGTATCTCCCAGTTTTTCTAGATCAGCTCATTAAAGTTTTTTACGAGCAATTCAATTTTTGGAGCAAAGCTCCCATACAACGTCACCAAAGTGACTTCTTCCTGTTCGCATTTTTGTTTAATGTTTTTCAAATGGCTAGGAGCAGGTTCTGACCACGCCCAAATTTAAAATTTGTCATTTGAAAAACATTAAAAAAAATTTGTGACAATTTTAATTTTTGACAAATTCTAAATTTGGACTTTGTCAGAACCCGCTCTTGGCCATTTGAAACAAAAAAAAAAAATCCGTTGACAATCAGTTTGTGACAAATTTTAAATTTGGGCTTCGTCAGAACCCGCTACTGGCCCTTTGAAAAACAATAAAAAAAATTAATCAATATCTGTAAACAAATCGCAGAGTTCAGCGAACAAGAAGAAGTCACTTTCAAGTCGTTGTATGGGAGCTACGCTCCAAAAATGGAATTGCTCGTAAAAAATTTAAATGAGCTGATCTAGAAAAACTGGGAGATACGTACATTTTTATTTTAACTATATTTTCAGAATCTGGTCAGTTTGATCATGGGTGAAAAATCGTGTCGTACAGTGTAATCTATCCAGCATTGATTAAGGGTAAACTGTGAAGCGGGTGCCGATATTGAATCACAGTTATGAGCACTGATATATTCTGGTCAACTGGAACTGAACAATCAGGACATCATTCCTATTAAAGGGGGAGGGATGTTGCGGTTCATATTGCTATTAACGTATTCATATTGCAAAATAACTTGTTTATTGTTATTATTTGGGTTTTTGTCACCGTTGCACAAAAACTCAACTGAAATTGGATTAAATACAACACGAGCCGTTCACTGTTCCAGTTGTTTTCTTGCTTCGTCATTCCGACTGAAAATTCACATATTGAGGTCGAATTCCATTCATTTTGTTTCCGCATGACGTTTGCTTATTTCTTAAATGAGCAAAGTCATGGGAACATATGAGAGAGGTGAGGGTCCTAATTTTGTTGATGGGCAGAATTGAATTTTGAAGTGAATGATCTTTTATTTAGCAGGTCCACGTAAGTTTTGGTAAATCTGTTTAAAATTTTTTCCTTCCTCCTCTATTTTCCCGCTTTCTCCAAGTGTACCCTAACATTTGTAAAATATACCTGTAAATTGGTGTTCCTTTGTCCTCTCGATACCACAGTATTAATACGACTTCATCGCTGTCATATGTGCTGACATTGCATGGCAAATAAATTGTTTCTCCAATTAATCCTTCAACCAATTTAAGTGGAACTGAAAGTAGAAAATAAATAAGACATTATTTAAAAAGATTTGTTTTATTATTAACTATCCTATCCAGCAAAACTTAAAAAGAAATCCGGCATAAATTAAAAAATGTTTCCTGGAACTTATATTTGTGGGATGGATATATTTAGAAACTAAAATGTGCAATTTATACAAACGAGTTCTTAATTCAAAGACAGCTATGTGATCTCAATATGTAATATATAACTTCTAACTTGTAATTTTTTTATATTTTCATTGGAGTTCACTTTATCCTTTTGGAAGGGCGTGGCATATCAATATATTTTGTACACCTTTATGAGGGTGACAGGGGTACCTGTGTACCCCAAAGTAAAAAAATAAAACTACAGGAAAGAAATATAGTTTTTTTTCGGACTTACATTTTCAGAAGCTAAATTCTTCGAAAAATTTTTTTTAGGAGGATAACAAATTAGTTTGGGATAATTACACAAGGGAACACGGTATTTGTTGTTTAAGAACTGAATATTGTTTTAAAGGTAATATGGGACGCTGAATCCAAATCTGCACTTGGTTTTTTTTGTATCAGCTCGACTTTTCGCGATATACCGTTATGTCCAAAACTAAGGCACTTCCACTACAAATATTTAAATAACTTGAAAACGGTTCACCATATTCATTAAAAAAAACTTAAATTCGTCAACAAAATTATCTTTAATCCGTGCCTACATTGTTTTTAATTTGGCCTAGTAGTTTCAGAGATATCGTTGTAGTTTAAAAAAAAAACAACAATTTTACAAAAAAAAAATTGATTTTTCAAAATTCATAAAAAAATAATGCAATAATAATAATGAATCAAATGAGCTTTATTTCATTGAAATCTGTGCACAACTTTTGATTTTGTCAACAATTTACTGAGATAACTAAATTTACAAAAATGGCGATTTCCAAACAGAAATAACATTTATTAAAATGTTTGTGAAAATGTGACTCGAGCAAACCTTAACGGAACGTTACGAAAATTTATCAGTATTAATATTTTTCAAATCGAACATATGGTATTGTAAATGGGCGGAATAGCCCCACCCCTTCTGGTACCTCCCATACAAATTACCGAACTCACCCCAATAGTCTTACATACATATCTTTTTTGTAAGTACACTGAATTCAGTCAAATTTTGCGTATGATGTTCGCTTATGAAAATTGGACTCAGGAATGAATATGGACTACATCGGTTCACGCGTTCTGGTACCTCCCAAACAAAATGACTTATTTTTGGAAAAATAATATTTATCCCTTAACTACCAAATTGACACCTGCCGATTAATTAAATTTGGTCAGTTAATTAATATTGTAATAGGAGGCAAAACTATAAATTAAACTATAAATAAATTTGCAATTTTGTCATGATTTTTAAAAATACAAAATTTTAATTTTTTTTGGGTAGAAACAAAAAAATGCGAAAAATCTGTTATCACCGAACTTAGCATAACTCATTAAATTTTCAATCGATTATTATGCACATACATGTTTTAGAAAGCTACTTTAATATGATATTCAATAAAGCTAATAGAAAGAACAATTTGCCCCCAACCGATTAACTTTCGGCGTGAAGAAAATTAAAATGTGTAATTTTTTTTTTTTAATAAAACAGCCGTTACTAAGTTATTTTTGTTTTGTGATATTAAAAAATTTGATTTTTTTCAAAGTTAACAACGATATCTAAAAAAAAACAAATTTTAAAATCCGGCTTATGAAAAAAAAATTATGATTTTTTGAACTATACGTTTTTGGAAAAACGGCGAAAATACGATTAGTACCTGGAACTTAAATTACGAGCTGATGGAAAAAAATGGAGATTAGATTTAAAATCAGCGACCTCAAATTAGTAAAAAACTGCTATAGAATTCCAAACAACACTCAAAAAGTTCCATTTTGTTCCCTTGTGTTATAGGTCCTATATTAATTTGAGACTAAATAAATAGAGATTAGTTTTCCCCTTTTTATTTAGTCTCAAATTTATTTTTCTTTGTATTATTCTTTTGTAGAATTTGAAATGTAAAAAAAAGACACTTGAAGTAAGATATCGTTGAGGATCTAACAGGCAGGTGTCGCATATGGGATGATTTATTGAATGATCCTTACAGATAGCGTTAGAGTAACTTGCACAAGCTTTTCGTGTCTTTCTTCTGTTTTAGTTTTGTTGGTTCTCTATAGCTATTTCCTACAACTGCGATACCGCCACTGCCGTCGCGAATTCGAATGTGGGATATAGCTTCTTTTCTTTACTTCCAATTTCTCGTCCAAGAACATCTTGCATTGCTGATCGAGTAAACAATTTAGCACATACGTTTGGATTTCGAATACGTTTTTCTATATGGTTCTTACACATAGTGTTTCTGTCCCGAGAATTACCGGGAATTTTGTCCAGGAATCCCGGGAATTCGACCGGGATTTCATTACGCTTATTTTATGAGTCAATACCAAAATGTTTGATAATAGAAAATCCACATAAAATTACCAATTGGTGACTATATTCTTGGCAATCACTATTGTCTTCCACCTCTCGATGTTTTGTTTATCTTTCAAATGTGCTTTCATATGTAGAGAAAAATTCGAACGTATTGAATTGCTAAAACGGATCAGCAATACCATGCCCATGAGTTGATGAATTCGCGATTTTTCCACCTTTAGCCGTTTGGTCTGGGTGATGGTTACAGTTCATCCAATTTCCGGTTTTGTCCTCCTAAAAGTTCGAAATACCTTCTTATCACACAAGTGCTCCATAAAATAAAAAAATAAATATTCGCCCCAATATCCGCATTTCTAACTTTAGGCGAATTTCTACAAGGATATTAGGAAATGGTACCGGTTTTATCCCCGTTTAGTTAATCATGTAAATGTATCACCGTTAGAATATGTAGAATATCATTTGTATCGAGAGCGGGCATAAGTTACAAAAAAAATAATTTGGAAAAACCATTTAAAAATGTGGTTTAAAGTATACAAATACACATTCTACTAATTTTGTTGTATATTATGGAAAAATGCACCGTCAACTTACTCCATTAGAGTTTTGTTCAAAACGTTAAAAACCCAATAGGATTTTGAATACCAAAAAAATCTATGAAAATTTAAATATTTTTACATATTTCTCCTGAGCCCATTTTTGCGTAGGATCTATATTTTTAAAACATTTCAAAATTAAAAAAAATTATAAAACGAAAGTGAAAAATGTATTAAAAAATTTCACATTTTTAGAAATTACCGACTGTATTTCCAAATGATCATGTTTTTACATCAAAGGCATTTCCCAAAATTTTGTCTTTTGAAAAAAAAAATTAGAAACCTGAATAGGTTTCTTGGAAAAAAAATAGAAAAAATCATTCAGTAAATCACTTTACCTTTTCGGAAAAATATTGTGTTTTTACAGGTTAAAAACAATTTCAACTTCAAAGATTCAGCATTTCTAAACTGCTTAAGGTGCCATAAATTTTATTACAATTTTCCTTATAATTTGTTCCCGATATTTCTTTTACCTCAAATGATCGATTTATTAACAAAGAATTGAACAATAGTTGATGAAAAAGTTGGCAATTTGAAATTTTGATAGAGAATATCTTAATAACCGTAACAGATGATACAATTTATCATAAAATGACAGAGAGAAAGGCCATGGTAGAAGCTCTTGTCTACATAGTTCTTTTGACAGATTAATACATTGGTAATAATTACATTACCAAATTTACATATTAAGGGTGCGACATGTACATCCCGGCCCTCTCGCAATGTTCCAATATAAATTATAATCTCAAAAATAAATGGGGGTTTAAATAGTATTTCAGAAATTCATGAAGGTATACAAAATTTTAAATATAAATAGTGCAAAAGTGTAAATAAGGATACAAATTAAATTTCGTTAAATGAAAAAATGGGTGGTATTAAATAACAGCGCATCGGGATCAAAGTTGGGGGAGGAATTCACATCAAGCCCGCTACTGCCCAGGAGTCGCACCTAGAGGGGTAAAATGTAAGACCGACCCCCCAGTCATTTTTCCCTCCTAGAATTTTCCCCAAACAGACCTACCCCCATCTCCACCCCAAAGAGGGCTCCCATACAAAAATCAAACTTTTACAAAATTTGCTGCCTCCGCTCTAACTGCCCCAAACGTGCCCTTAGAGGAGTCAAATGTATGACCGATCCCCAACATTTTCTCAGTACATATCTACCCTCAATGTTCAACCATTACGGCCCCATAATTTATTTTTTTATTTTTAAAAATTTTTTTTTTAAAAAAGTCAGCCCCTTCCGCTGCCATTGTCCCTCTTAAAGGGGCTCCCATACAAAAATCTAATTTTTATAAATTTTGCTCCCACCCCACTAACTTCCCGAGAGGTGATATATATTGTGATTGATCGGTTTTAATTCCGCCTGCTTCATGGTCTCTTTTAATTTTGATTCCCAGGACTGAAGAAGCCTCTCCCAAATCTTTCATCTTGAAGTTCATTGATAATTCATTTTTAAAATTGTTTACAACTTCCAAATTAGTAGATAATATTAATACGTCGTCGACATAAATGGCGACGTAAAGCAGAGTGCTGTTATTAACACAATAATAGACACATTGATCCACATCGCTTCTCTGTAGACCAATTTTTAAAAGAACATCATTTATTTTCTTGTTCCAAACCCATCTTGCCTGTTTTAGGCCTTAGAGTGATTTTTTTAATGCGCACACTCTACCAGTACCGTCATCGAACCCGTCCGGTTGCGCCATATAAATTTCCTCATCTATTTCGCCATTGAGGAACGCTGTAACAGCATCAAATTGATGAATTGCAAGCTTATTCTTAGCCGCCAAAGCAAAAAAAAAAACGAAAAGGTGTATAACGCACTACAGGAGCATAGGTTTCTCCATAATCAGTACCTTTTTGCTGGATACATTCTTTAACGACAAGTCTTGACTGTTTGCAAATTTCATCACCGTTTCCGTCTACTTTGGACTTGTATACCCACTTGCAACATATCGCCTTTCTACCCTGTGGAAGATTTGTTAGAACTGAAATTTTGTTTTCAGATAGCGCCTCCATTACAGTAACCATTGCAAAATAGCTTTCTCTAATGAATCGGAATCGTCAAAAGTGGATTCATTTTCACATGTTCTGAGCTAGTTGTCAATTCTACCTGATCTTCTTACCTTCAATTGCCATCTGACGGCAATCCAATATGTACCATGGAAACTTTGCGATTAGTATAATCATCGAAATTACATACCTGGACTGTATTGTTTTGCTCATGCTCAATAAATACGACGTTACGACTCACGATTATTTTGCGTGTTAATGGATCATGAAGCCGATATGGCTTGTTTTCTTCACAATAACCCATGAGAATGCATTCCAACGTTTTAGCATTTAATTTGGAACGTTTTTCTTTTGGCACGTGTACAAAAAATGCTTTGCTTCCAAAAATTATCAAATGCTTCATGTTGACATTCAGACCACATCTGCTCTGGATACTGCTTGTTTCCACGACAGGGTACCCTATTTACCAAATATGCAGCAGTTTTCGAAGCTTCTGCCTAAAAAATATCAGGAACAATTGCATCTAACTCGTTACATTATGGTTCGATTTATACGCTCCGCTATACCATTCTGCTCAGGTGTATATGGTGCAGTCTTCTGATGTATAATCCCACAGCTAAGCAAATATTTTCCGAACGCTTTGCTTGTATACTCCGTTCCATTGTCCGTGCGCAATATCTTAATTGGCGTACCACATTGTTTTTCCGCAAGAGCTTTAAGCTTCTTAAACTCTTCAAAAACTTCAGACTTTCGCTTTATTGACACTAGGGATGTAACGAACGTTCGCATTCGCATATGCGAATGCGAATTATTCGCATCATTTTGTACATTCGCTTTCGCATTCGCATTCGTATAAATATATATTTCAATATTCGCTTTCGCAAAAAAAATATTCCAATATTCGCATTTGCATTCATACAAGTAATAGTAATAGTGAGACTGATGACGACATGCAAGAGATTACGTTTTCAGTCTCTCATGCAATAAAATTGTTAGCTGAACACAATAAAGAGAAAAAAAATTAATATTTCAGAAGATCCTTTATTGTGGTGGAAACGAAACAACTCGAAATGCCAAAAGTTAGTACCTTTGGCACACCAGTTCTTAGCTACGCCTCCGGGAAGTGTTCCCAGCGAACAGTTGTTTAGTGGAGCCGGACTTAGCTATGAT
This sequence comes from Muscina levida, assembly GCA_964034835.1. Classification (NCBI taxonomy): domain Eukaryota; kingdom Metazoa; phylum Arthropoda; class Insecta; order Diptera; family Muscidae; genus Muscina; species Muscina levida. The sequence continues at coordinate 73,606,454 of OZ035880.1, forward strand.
CCACTAAGTTCTAGATTGCATAGCGAAAAAGCAGCTTTTTTTAAATACAACTTGGCTCTACCAAACTTTGAATACTGAATACGTCAAAGTTTTCGAAAGTAAATAAAATTATTGTTTAGTTACCTTAAAGGCTTTATTTCTGAGAATTATATATAATTTTTGTTTTACTTTGAAATCAATATTTTATGCTTAATTACTTAACTGGAATACATATTTTTATTTGAAAAGGCAGACAGTAGGAATGATACTAAATTATTCGTTTACGTAAACAATTTTTTGCCACTCGCTAAACAATTTTGGAATATTCGCATTCGCAAAAACCAAAAATAAGTATTCGCATTCGCTTTCGCAAAAAAAAATATTCCAATATTCGTATTCGCATTCGCTAAAGCACATTCGTTACATCCCTAATTGACACGACAAACACCTTTCGAGAATAGTCATCAATAAACGTAATGTGAAATCGATTTCCCGAAAATGACTTTGTCCTAATAGGTCCCATGACGTCTGAATTTGCTATTTCAAGAAGATGTTTGGCTCGCTCACCTTGTTCTTTGAAAGATGACCGTGAATGCTTCCCTTTGACGCAAATGACACATTTGTTTCCATTGCCAGCTTCAAAGTCAACAACAAATGTTGCATTTTTTAATTTTCTCAGATTGTCATCACATATATGGCCAATGCCATAATTCAAAGTTATTTGTTGTCAGTAAAGCACTTTCGTTTTTAAACCTCCTGATGTTGATGATTGGACACTTAACTTATACAAATTTTTAACTGCTTTGACCGCTGCAAACAATTCCCCATTTACATCAAATATTTGACACAATTCTCCTTGAAACACAACATTGGTACCTCTCAACGTCATTTGCCGGACTGAGAGCAAATTTCCACACAGTTTGGGGACATACTCCATGTAATGTATAACTTTTTTTTCGCCTGCATGCAAAACAACTAAAACATCACCTGGACATTCTATTGGTAATATAATCTTGTTTACAACTACCACATGTTTATTGGAAAGTTTCCTTTATAAATGTAGGTAAAAAATTTCAAAAAACCTTTTTGACAGTTTTGGTATACTATAAAATCTTAGGAACTACTTAAAATGCTAAAGTGAGGCCTTGTTTACAACTACCACATGTTTATTGGAAAGTTTCCTTGAGTTGCACAGAATAATCTTTGAATTGGTCATGTGAGAAGTGGCACCCGAGTCTGCATACCATTCGTTAACGCTGCTATTACCTCTACCATCTACAAACATTGAACTTGAAATCAGGGAAGCTGCTAAGGAACTTCTATCATTGGATTGTTTCTGTTTTTCTTTGCATTTGTCGCCATCGCGATATGCGCATAACTAGGATGCCATTTTCGACTAATTTCCAGCAGCCCTTAGGATATCCAAATACGATTTTGCCTGGCGCTTCGATTTGTCGAAATTTTCCCGACCGTCCAAACTCTCAAATGGAAACGATCCATTGTTCGCCATTGCGTCCGATGCAAATTTGAAGGAAGCAAAGAATTCACAGAAAATTCAATTTAATTCAAGTTTATTGTTCAATAATATTACAAATTTGTTTATACAATATAATTCAAATAATTCAAAGAGTTTAAGGATTTATCCCTTTTCTGCTTAGATATCACAATTTATATCTTGAAATATTTTCTGTAAATTTATATTATAAATGTAGGTAAAAAATTTCAAAAAACCTTTTTGACAGTTTTGGTATACTATAAAATCTTAGGAACTACTTAAAATGCTAAAGTGAGGCCAGCTCAACAATATGGTTGTATTCGGAATGAATACATTTGGCATTAAAATCTTCAGACAGTCTGTCTATCTTTACAACCACGAGATCAATATTTACACTCTGATGTAGTCGTACCGTAGAATAATATCTAGGAAAATTATAAATTAACTTTAAAAGTTTATTTTGAATTACTTGTAGTATTTTTAAATGACAATTTGCACTTTCAGCCCATACAGGCGCATCATAAAATATCACAACGTGGAATATTAATTTAAATATTTACATTTTATTTGTTATGCTTAATGCCTATGCCCTGTTAATAAATGGATATAACGTTCTAATTAAGATGTTACATTTATTTATAATATAAGAAATATGGTCTTTATATGTTAGTTTGGGATCTAAAATAACACCTAATTATTTAACATTATTTTCCCACTTGATCTCAGCATACACAGAAAAAATTTTAATTTTTAAAAATTATTTTTCGACGTTTCAGGTTATGGGCCTAACCTTTTATAAGGGTGGTTTGAACTACAGTAACGTTTATTAATTAATTACAAAAGTCAAATATTTCTAAGGCTACTTAATGTGTATAAGTAAAGTATTCAAATTCACAACAAAGGTGGTTAAGAAATTGAGATCATTTAAAGTTAACATTATTTTCATTTTGTAAAAAACACAATATTTGTTTTCCAGGAAACCTGTACATGTTCGTAAATTTTTCCACAAAACGAAACTTTGGCAAATGCTTTTGAAGTAAAAACATGCACCATACATGTAAAAATTGTCAAGTTTTCATAGATTTTTCATTTTTTATAGGTTTTTAGCGTTATGAGCAATACTTTAACAAAATTATTAAGATGATGTCTATTGGGTTCATGCATAAAACGTGAGCTTGAGCTTTGAGTAAAAGGTGCTTGTCGTATGCATAATAAAATTTGATGTATTTGCTTTTACTCACTGCTCACTAGGGTAATAACTATTTTTGGACAACATTCTCCCCAGGACTTTTCTAATGACAAATATTGTATTAATGATAAAAAAAAAACTATTTCAGTTCAATTTGCTAAAAAAAAAACCATACGCACCGACAGCGATTTCTAAAATGCCTTTAATATATGTTTTTTTAATTTTTTTTTATTAAAATTTTTTTTTAAATATTGTTTATACATAAGTAAGTATGTAAACAAATAATAACAATATATGATTAGAGTAGGTATTGTAAGATATAAACTTTAGGTTCAAAATACGCGATGTTTTACAAAGCGGATATATATCTTGTACTGTTTTTATTTCAATAAAAATTTTTTTTTTTAAACTTTGTTTGATTCAAATCTTAAACGCGTTTGGTGCGTAACCTTTTTTAACGATAGCGAAAAACTAAAAACGCAGTTCTTAATATTTTTCCATGCCCTACACGATTTTGTCTGGGGAGATTTGATATTTGCAAAAAATGCAAAAAGTTATCACCCTATCAGCAGAAGATGTACCGCCAAATATGGGTGCATGAAAACGATCAACCGTACCAGCAAATTTTATTTCGCCCTTCCGCGAACCATCCCGTGGAAACGTTTAAATTAAAGACAGTTACATTCGGAGTGAATGCAGCCCCTTTCCTCGTGATTCGTACTCTGTTGCAATTAAGCAACGATTGTAAAAACGTATACCCCAAAGCATCTAATATTTTACAACATGAAGTCTACGTAAACGACATCTTATCGGGGGGACATTCGCTTAAAGAGGCCGAAGATAAGCAAAACCAAATTGTCAAAGCTTTGCAAACAGCAGGGTTCCCTCTTAAGAAGCTCACGGCAAATAATAAACGTCTGCTAGACAATTGGCCCCGCGAGGATCTTCTGAACGAAGAATTTTTGAAAATTAAAGAACAGAGTTTTACGAAAACATTAGGCATTCGATGGAATGCAGTTTCCGATTCCTTTTACTATACTGTCGACCCCATCGAAATTGTACCACACACTACAAAAAGGAAAATTTTTTCAACCATCGCAAAATTATTTGACCCACTTGGATGGATTGGACCAACAATTATTATAGCCAAAATACTGATGCAAGACCTATGGGAAGAAAAAACCGGATGGGACGACATGGTACCAAATTCTGTACTTAAAAGATGGACAACATTTGCGGAAGACCTGCAGCTCGTATCTAAAGTGCATATAAATAGATGGGTGGAATTTTTGACCAACGCGTCGGTGGAAATTCACGGATTTAGCGACGCCAGCGAAAGAGCGTACTGTGCAGCGGTCTACATGCGAACAATCAATGAGGGAAAGATTTCGTCACATCTATTAATCGCAAAAACAAAGGTAGCCCCCTTAAAAAGAACTACAATCCCGAAATTGGAATTATGCGGCTCACTATTGCTCTCGAAGCTAATTCAAAGCGTAACAAAAAACTTTCAATTTAAATATCAACTCTTTATGTGGACAGATTCATCAATAGTTCTGGGTTGGCTACAAAAACCAGCTCAAACATTAAAAACCTTCGTGGCAAATCGTGTTGGTGACATTCTTAGTATTGTGAGCGTTTCACAATGGAAGCACGTCAAAAGTGAAGACAATCCTGCTGACTTAGGCTCTCGAGGATGCCCCCCTCGGGACCTCGCAACCAACAAACTATGGTGGCATGGGCCTCCTTGGCTTTGCAAACCTTTCGCAGAGTGGCCTTAACCACGAACTTTCGAACCAACCGAGCTAGAAGTTAAACGAGTGTCAACATTTCACATAGAAGTCGATGCCGAAGACATTATTATGCGTTTTTCCAATCTAAACCGTTGTCTTCGCGTTTTAAGTTATGTTTTCCGATTCTACAAATCCTGCAAAAAACAGTTAACAGTAAAAGATACTATTCTAAATGCAGAAGAAATTGCATTCATCAAACATCGCCTCTTTTTACTGACTCAAAACTACTTACAGTAAGCCCCTTTCTCGACAATTACGGTCTTCTGCGAGTTGGCGGCAGATTATCCAACTCCAACCTTACTTACGAAGAAAAGCATCCAATAATTTTGCCTGAAAAATCCAAAATTGTTGAACTTTCAATCAACTTTACACACCAGATATTATTACATTCAGAAAATCATTTTATGTTACGAGCCCTTCGACAGGGATTTTATATACCCCGAGTTAAGAATTTAATTCGAAAATGCATTAGAAATTGTAAAGCTTGCACCATTTTCAAGCACAAATTTCAAAATCAAATAATGGCTTCATTACCCCAAGAAAGAGTACAGTTTTCACTTCCATTTACCTACACCGGAGTAGACTTTGCCAGACCTTTTAATATTAGAACTTCAAAAGTACGAAACGCCAAAATTCTCAAAGGATATGCAGCCGTTTTTATTTTGTTTCGCAACAAAAGCAGTTCACTTGGAGACATGCTCCGAGTTATCCGCAGAAGCATTCATTGCCACATTTAGTCGATTTTGCGGCCGACGCGGCCTTCCGAAGACAATGTTCTCCGACAACGGTCGGAACTTTGTAGGTGCAAGTTACAAGCTACTAAAAGAACATGAACGATTCCTCAAAGTAGCCGAGAAGTCTGTAGTGGAAAAATATGCGACACATGGGTTTAGCTGGTCTTTCATTCCGCCCCACGCACCGCATATGGGTGGTCTGTGGGAGGCAGCAGTTAAAAGCATGAAGACGCCCTTGAAAAAAGTAGCCGCTAACCTTAACTTCACGTTTGAAGAGTTCACCACCCTATTGGTAAAAATCGAAGCTGTCCTAAATTCTCGTTCGCTGTCAGCCATTTCCGAAAATCCACAAGAACTAAATCCATTAACACCAGGACATTTTCTGCGCGGAGCTCCCATTATCGCTCCACCCGATATCTCAACAAACGCACCCGAAACCAGCGTAGCCTTAATGAATCGCTGGGAACGCCTCAAAGCTCTTCATGGCTTCTTTGCCCACCGTTGGAAAAACGAATATATCACCGAATTGCAGCGACGTGTCAAGTGGAAAACCACAAAAAACAACCTTAAAGTAGACGATTTTGTAATAGTTAAAGACGACTTGCTTCCCCCCACATAATGGCGACTGGGCCGAGTCGTCAAAGTTTTCCACGGGAAAGATCATAACGTAAGAGTCGCCGAAATATTCACAAAAAATGGTTTAATCACACGGCCAGTTGTTAAGCTGTGCGTTTTACCATCACAACTTCCAAATCAAAGTTACAGTCCACAACCGCTTACGAATCCACAATAGTTCGACACAATATCTGTTCTCTTTTACTCTAAAAAAATCCATTCAATCATTTGTATGCACATCTTTCTATCCTTATTTTCAGATCATTATGCCTCAGTGCCATCTGTGCAGAACCCACCACCAACTAAAGTACTGCCCGTCTACGTCTTCTGTCAGTGACGAACAAAAATATGTGCTTAGCTCACACACACCTGGTCGACGAATGTACGTCTCTGATGCGATGCCGTTATTGTGGGTCAAACCACCACTCAATGCTCCACATCCATCCAGAAGGCCAAGCAGCTCCGCCAGCTGAAAGAGAGGACTCTCGCCAACCCATAGCAGCGAACGAATTTCGCCTGTTGGTCCCACAACCACCGGTCGCCGTCTGCACTTTCATCCGCACAACCGTTCGCTTTGGAGGCCAAGAAGAAGAGATGACTTTTTTGATAAAACCGGACTACAAACATTCCTCCATTTTAAAGCATTAGCAATCAAATTTTTAAAATTTAAAACGCAGTACAACCCCGCTGGTGAACCTTATGGCCGATTTTATATGAAGAGTTACGGTCCCACATACGACTACATTCTTGCAATAAAGTCTACTTTTGCTGACATCGAGCTTCAACCAACTGAAGACTCTCGGCTCCGCGCCCATTTCAACCACCTTGTGCCGCTCGCCCACGATCAGTTCCATAACGTTACCAAAATAGACGGTATCATCGGAGGCAATTCGTGGGAAATCATCAAAAAACCAACCATCATCAAATACGACAAAATGTTGCCTGTCGCACAAGCCACTACCTTTGGATGGGTAGTCTATGGCACTTGGGTTGGATGTGCTTGCGATAACCACGAAGCAAAAACCACAATCAGATTGCCAAAGTGAGGCGGGAGTATGTTGAAGCCTGTTCAACAGCTAATGTGTGGGGTACCTTTCCCTACTACACAAGGCGCCAAGACACTCAAACCAATTTATCATTAGTATTTAATTTGAGTTATTTTCTTGTACATGAAGTACCGAACTCTCTCGAAGAGATTATTTATGTTTTATTTTATTCCATTTCCCCTTTTTTACTTTATATAGAAACCGTTGTTCCGCTTAGCGGACCTTTAATTTTTTTGTTAGAATAGTCTTTTAGTTAAGTTAAGATTTTGAAGTCAAAGAAGACGGTCACATAGACCTGAAATAAACTTGTAAAATTTAACCTTTTGACTTTTAACTTAAGAAAGGAAATTTTAACTTCGAGTTCCACATTTGGACAAATTGCTACGGGCTTCATCTTTGGGATTTGAAGCCGTCCCCCTGGCATTCCATCTTTTGGTATTTGGAATCCAGTAATTAGTTGAGAGCAGAAATCCCCCGCGCAGTTTTGGAAAGCTGTGCAAACCAACAATTTGTGACACGCCCATTTCTTGCTATATAGCTTGAGAACGTCCACGTGGGCAAAATCAAATAAATTGTTATGAATTATACTTCGTGCCGGAGATTTCATAATGTTTAATGACTTTTGCAGCACATGCACTTTGATCGTAGTTTTGATTTTAGCTTTTTCCCAAAAAGGGAATATTTCAGTCAACACCAATCTTGCACTTTCTTTAACTGATTTACATTTATATTATAAATTATAATATATTTATGTATTTGATTCTTGTCGCATAGTGTACTTCAACGTTTATAAAACTGATAACTAATTTACAATTTATAAATGATGTTCTAATTTACAGTATTTTAATTTATAGAATTTCACATTAAAACAATTGATAAAATGCAAAAAACAGTATTTTGGTGGTTTTTCTAAATTTTGACCTTTGACCTCATTGGGGCACGTGATGGCACCATCCGATCAACCTGAAAATTTTGGCATCAAATCGCATATTTTAATCCCTACCCACGCATTAAAGCAGATATGTTAGACCCCAAGTATCTTAAGACCAAATTCGTTTCAGGACTTCTTAAAACGATTGAGCCAAGATAACTCGGGCAAACCTTAACTGATCCTTACCAAAATGTGCCAGTATTAACATGTTCCAAAACGAAGTAATGGGATTGTAAATGGGCAGAATTGCCCCACCCATTCTTGCACCTCCAACACAATATAACATATTTTTGGATAAATAATAATTCTTCCACAACTTCCAAACGGACAACTGGAGGATATTTGAATTTGGTGAGCTTAATTATCTTATAATAGAAGACAAATCCTTAGTAAACCGAATCATTTGACACACCATAGTTCTATATGCATATCTGTTATGTAAGTACACTGAATTGAGTCAAATACAAATTGTATGGGGACCACCTTATGAGTTGAAGATAGAGGGTAGATATGTTGTGAGAAACTGTTGGGGTTGCAAAAATATTGGGGGATCGGACATATATTTGACTCCTTTAAGAACATCTTTAGGGCAGTTAAGGCGGTTGGAGTAAGTCTTATAAAAACAAGTTTTCTGTATGGGAGACCCCTTGGGGGTAATGATGGGGGGGTAGGTATGTTTGAAAAAAAAGTTAGGAGGGAAAAATGACTGGTGGTCGGTCATACATTTGAATCCTCTAGGGCAATTCCGTGACAGTTGAGAGGCTTGTTGTGGATTTTACCCCCAATACGAAAAGTTTCTCGATCTTAATTTTCGACCTATGGTTTCTTGGCAAATTTTCTTAGAATTCATGGTAGATTACGATTTTGATAACCGCATGGTGCGTTTTTTTACTCCTTACAAATTGACCCACTCTAATACACATGGATATAGTTTATTCTAATATAATGTACTATGTATGTTTGTATTAAAGTGTTGTATTGGGGCATAAGACAATATTATGCAATATAAATGATATTTGGCTAAATAAAGAATCAGCTTCTGAAGACAAGAGTTCCATAAAGATTTCTAAAATTCCTCCACTAAGTGTTGTGCATAGTCTGACCATCCCAAAGAATCTATGACGCTCTTGTAAAGCGATCCTTTGAGGTTAACGCGAATATCGTCTGCAAGCTGAAACAACACTAAATACATAGGATTAATGAGGCATGCAGTTGGTTACATTTGGGAATTTGTAAAACAGTGTTGTATGAGATGGTACACACCCGTCAATTAGCTACTTTTTTTCAAATATACACAATTTTGCACACTTTTCTGCCATGTTGAACTTACAGTTCGCAAACTATAAGTGGCCACTTCGTCCAATAACTTTTAGCTAAACTTGCTCATCTCGTCGAGCTGATCAAAAATGTGTATATAATTTTTTTTTTACAAACAACAATAATGCCGATATCAGCAAAAGAGTTTTATTTTTGGCCTGAAAAAATAAAAATCTTTAGGTAAGTATTAAATTTCGTTTGGAAAAATATAAAGTCTTCGATTGATTTTTATTTTCTGTTTGGCAAAATAAAACTCACTTCGTAATTATTATATCAAAAAGTTTTCAAAAAAAATTTTTAGAAAATAATAAATAAAAAATTTTTAAAACAGACCTGGAGCTCGATTAATCAATTTAATTATATGAAAGTATATAGAAGGTCGAACATAATAACAACTACAATATCATGTTTTCAATAACTCATATTCAAAGCCTCAAAAAATAAGAATCTAAAATAACTCTTATTTATTGAGGGATACAATATAAATCAAAAATAACTCTTATTTGATGAGCGATATAATAAAAATAAAAAATAAGTGATATTTTGGAATTTTATCATAAAAATCACAAAACAAAAATTTAATGCGAAATTCTATAGAGGGGATAAAAACCAATGTATAGGTGTATTTAAAATAAAATTAGCTCATTTCCTTCACATTGATTTTTTTAATTAAAAAATCGATCAATAACAGTTATTTTCGGTCCCTGCTATGCAGTCGTCGTTGGTAGGGGGTATGCTTTGGATGACGAGAATTTGCCGGTACAATTTCTCTATATCGGCATAAAAAACATATTTGAATATGCGCCATCTAAGCAGCAAAATTGTTAAATCAGTACGGGGCAATGGTAAAGCACGTCGTTGAGACTTTTGCCATTATATAAGGGGCTCGAGGAGTTAAAAACGAAATAATCGTGAGAGACGACCGTCATGTGACCAAGACTACAGTATTCTTTAATACCTGTGTCGTAGTTTATTTATTCTGGGGGTTTTTGAGTAGGCGAACTTCGATATAAGCAAATACATTGTGGAAATTACTTTTGAAATGAAGTGACACTATAAAACGATCAATTTCGTTTCAATAAGTGGTCTTTTGGTATAAAGATTCGCAGTATGTCTCGTCGGTGGAAAGCAGTGATACTTTTGGGGGCTCCTCTAATTCTCAAAAGTGAGTTAAAGCATGACCGAGGGCGATTTCGTTGTATAATGAGGAAAAGACATCGATGGAACTGTTTTTCCTGTCACGATCCATCCTAAAACGTTTCGTTGTGCAATTAAGATCTGATCAGGGGACCAGAGAACAGAATGAATGCATTAGTTTTTATTGTTCATTGATACCTACATGAGACCGGCCGTGACATGATGGTTAGAACACCTGAGAGATCCTGGGTTTGATTCCCGCCTCCAGTCATCTACATTTTTCTTTCATTGCCGGCCCCCTCGATGTTGCCAATAGCAACTTCGCGGTGTAGTGTCGAGTTAATCGTGATGTCTAGTAAAGGCTTCTCAAACAGCGACTTAAGCGCCCCATACACGAGTACTGCCGCTGTTCAGGCCGATGAACCCCTTATGTATGTGTGTGATTGATTGTTTCGATACACACTTATCAATCATTGTTTTATTTTGAATTTGGAAACAGTAACACCTTGGCTATTCCTTCAAAATTATGTTCTTTTTATTTTTTACAACAAACAATTTCCAAATTTCGTTGTTTATACTTTCACAAAACAATTTTGTAGTAGAATCTGACATATTTGAAATATAAATAATACACAAAGTTCATCTGATTGATAGGTGTTCATTTTGAAAATCAAAACTATTTTGATATATATATGTATATTGCCGTTCCAGCGGCAGTACTCGTCTATGGGGCGCTTTACGCATTCGTCGATAAACATGTAGGTGCCGTTAGTTGTGAATCTAAAAATAGAAAGCGTGTTTATTCACAACAAAGCGAGAAGCTAGAAGCCATACCTCATTCATGAGGTGTAAAAGGAAATTCATTCAACAAAAATAACTAATGTCGTTGCTATGCAATGCATACATAGTTTTTTTATGATTGACTGTTTTGACACTCTTTTTTAATGTCAAGCAACGAAATGAAGAGATGACACATTAAACACATAAAACCAATTGCACCATTTGTTGACCTGTGTTTATTCAAACAGCATTGAGAGACCATTCATACCACTCGTTTTGTACCCGTTGCTTTTGTGAGTATAAGGTAAAAGTAAAAGTTAAATTCGTTAAACTCACTTTTCTCAATGTCAATGGATTGACAACAATATGCATGTTTTTTGTGATTGCACTCAAAGCATAAAATAAGGCACTCAGACCGTTCTTTGTAGGGAATCATAGTACACCATCGCGAATAATTTGGGGCTTCACGTAACCACCTAAGAGGAAGTCAACTTGTGCTGATTCTGTCGGTGCGACGTCAGTCAGTTGCAATTCTGCAAAGGAAAATTTTAGTCTAGCGAGTTAATAAGTTTTTTTACGACCAAGGCATCGACAATAACCGAAAAGTTGTGTATCTAATAGGGCAAACGTGATGTGAAATTGTTGTTTCAGACCCACATAGGCCAATGACTCCGACATGAGAACATCGAGTAGGCAACGCAAGCTTTTTGCTAGATGAGTGAGGCTTCAGAGGCAGGCTCAATAAGTGCCAGGGCGCAATATCGCAAGACAGCAATACAAACTTCCACCTAATCCGTGCTAAGTATAGTAAGATTGATGAAAACGAAGGGCTGCGGCAGTTCGAACACCTCCTCTGACCCTTAACCGTTGAAATGCTATGTTTAACTGACATAGTAAGGAAAACCGAAAACTTTCATAAAAGACGTAAATCCTGGCAAAGGGTACATATCGCTCGTTTTGTGCAAGACCGTCATAACTCAAAAAATCGATTCCGAGATAAACGCGTTTAAAGTTTTTAATTTACTCCCAACTTGTACGAAATGGAGGAATTCAAATAGCGAAGTGTATAAAAGATATTAACATGAATTTTTTACACAACATGGAGTATGATGAAATGAACAATTCTACATCATTAACTCAAAAATCACGTTTTTTGAGTCATGACGGTCTTGCACAAAACGAGCGATATTCTCGTATTATCGCCTATATTAGTTTGGTATGAGTCCACGATTTTCCTGATATGTTGAAAATGTTGGTGTGTAGGTAACGAACTCTAGAGCTTGGCATAAAGACGTCAGAAATCAATACGTGTCCTTCCATTTGGGCAGCTCATTTCTGCCCTGCAACGATTGTTCCCACAGATAAAGAGTAAGGTCAGGCAGACAAGCAGAGCAAATGTAAATACAAATTACGTCTCAGTTATTGGTTTGAATGTTAAGCAAACCCATGTTTTCAGTACAATCGTTTATGGTCCGTTGAAGACCCTTAAGTGTGGGCAGAGGAGGAGTGGTATTAGTTACACGAGACAATGGAGGATCAAGGCCCGATTCGCTGCGAAAACGAGGTTAAGTTGGTTTAATTTATCAACTGTTTCATTTGCCTTAGCCATACGTTGCGTATGGTACGCTACAAAAAATTTAGCCCGTATGCTTTCCAAATGAGTTTCTTCCCTTAAGGACTACAAAGTTTCTAGAAGCCGATCATATGTAATTTGCAAGTAACTCCATAAGTGTAACATTTGATCCTTATGGACTTCTAGTGTATGTACGGTGTGGTCAGCAACGGAAATTAATGAAAAATATCCCTTAAACTCGACCACGATTCGAGGCCTGGATAAATTTGGTAAGCGCAAACATTTAAAAAAATTATTCTCAGATAAATTTATCCCCAAATATATCAATAGATAGAATAAAATATAATAGGTTAGTTGACTAGACAAAAACAAGTAATTCGATTTTTTTATCAGCTAGCCTTAAGAAATTTTAGAGTAATCAACTCTTGTAAACACAAAATATTCTCCTAGCTAGCTAAGAATTATTTTAAAACCACGATGTAAACAAATATTTTCCTACAAATACCCAATAAACAATATAAACCCCCCGCATAATCAGGGTGGTTAAAAAATAATGGCCTCTGAAAGTTGGCATACAGAAATTAAGTTTTTATATATACTCGAATTTCTGACTTTGGTGGAAGTGCGTAATATGGGGCGGGTGCCCAAGCAACAACAAAAATATACCATTCATTTCTTTTTGGTCCCCGAACAACGAAATGGTAGGTCAAAATTGGAGACTGGACAAATGGCACCCTTTGGGGGTCAAAAAAGGGGCTCCTTGGATTCTATGATGACCGGCTATGTGCCGGTAGTCAAATGAAATATATTTTCGAGACGAAACAAATGGTGTATTTTTTAAGATACTTTGAGGACCTAGGGAGACCAAAGAAGGTTCCCCTTTTTTCGAATCGTGCCCTCTATGTGCGGGAACTCAAATGCAAGATATTTTTGAGGCGAATCCAGTGGTGTTAATTTCAAGACTATACTCTACTCGGTAAACCGAATTTTTTGTTCAAAACCGGCCACGTTCAACACAGCTCACTTAGGTCCTAGTATGAGTCCCGTTGTGATACCATTTTAAAATTTTCGCGCCAAATGTTCCTATTCTCTTCGGTCAACGTCGCTATTAAGCCATTTCGTTGCTCTGATGAAGGCATGGTTGTTCCGCATATTACCTACTGATAGTCAGGTATTGTCTAGAAGTGTCCGATGACCAAGCTTTTCGTATCTCAGGTCACCAAAAAGCAGGGCAGTGACATAGAAGATGCTCCGTGGTCTCCTCTTCTTCCTTATCATTGCAGCTTCTACAAAAATCGTTGTGGGTAGTTTACAGTTGTTACAGCTATGATGTTCCTCAAGTGGACTTTGGACAAGTTCAGCACAAATCGTGTCCTCTGTATATCCATTGTAGGCCAAATTTGTTTGGTCGCCGTGCAAGTGGGTTCTCTCGCCTATCTCTCTTTAGCAATGAGTTTCTGTTTCCCCCTTGTGAGAGGGATCCCAATGAGACCGTAAACTTCGCCCGAGTTCACGGGTGTGGCGGCTCCTTGCCAACGTATCGGAAATTTCAATAACAGATTGACATAATAAATGCTTAACATTGTGAAAACACCAAAAAACACTCGAATGAATTACAGTAGCGACATAGTCGACGTATTTCGGCAGGAATCTAAGTCTAATATGACAGTTTGAAATACATATATTCAATAGCTCTCCGTCGGCTACTATTGGCGATGCTGGTGATCCCATTTGTACTTCTCGTTTTTGTTGATAGAATTTATTGAAAATATCGATTTTCAAGAGTGTAGAATTTCTAAACTTTCATAAATAATTGTTTTGAAATATTGGTGAAATTTGATATCATTGCCCATTTGGCATAACAAATCTCTAAGCTAAATCGACAGGTACACTACGCATCACAGATTTTTGATTTTTTTTACCATTAAGGCCTAGCGATGCGAAAACGCATCGCATTTTCTAGGAAACCTCAAGAAAAAGCGGCTTGGGCTATAGCGATTACCAACATGTTTCCAAAAACTTTAGATTTTATACTACAATACTGCTCATAGGTGTCACTTTGTAACTCGAGTGTATCTTGGAAAAAAAATTTATTTGAAAATTTTGCCAATACGATTTTTTTTCGATTTCGTAAAATTTACGCAACTTAAATAAAATATAATTTTTCTTGTTTTTATAATGTATTTTCTTATATTTTCTGTAATTATTTCATCGTTCCTTTCATTAAGACCCAGTGATGTGTTTTCGCATCACCCCACCCCCCCTCCCCTGGCTCTCCTACGCACCTGGAAGTTTAAGGTAAATTTTTTTCTTAATTAGACCATGGGGACTTCAGATATAATATCTATTTTTGTCTATCGAGTCTCTTAAAATGGTCGGGCCTTAATGGGTTAAATTGTGTAAAAAAATAACTTAATTTCCCTTTACACCCCATGAATGAGGTATGGGATAGCTTCTTGCGTTGTTGTGAATTAACACGCTTTCTATTTTTAGATTCACAACTAACGGCATCTGCTTGTTTATCGACGAATGCAAACGTCACTGTTTGAGAAGCTCTTACTAGAGACGCCGATTGACTCGACACTAATACTGCGAAGTTGCTGTCGACAACATTCGAGGGGAGCCGACAATGAAAGAAAAATTTTTTTTTTTTTTTCTTTTAAGATGACTGGAGCCAGGAGTTGAACCTGTGATCTCTCGCATGGTAGTCGCGTGTTCTAAACACTATGCCACGGCCGGTCCCAAAAAAATTGTGAAGAATTCTTGATATTATAAGGGGATCTTTCGGAGAGGTTGTTAAATATTTTTGCAATAAACTTTCATAACTTTTGATGCAGTATTAAGTGAAGAACATATTGCTTTCAGTGGGTAATATTCCTTAAGGATTTTCGGAAGTCCACATATTTTGGAGCGACTGCCGTTTCCGTTATTATCCTTCCTTCCGTTTTGTCTACTATATAGTGTGTAAATAATTCTTCTACTAACACATTATTTCGTTTTTTTTAAGCCGCATCTTTAAATTTATACGAAAGTGCTGAATAAAAGCGAATTTGAATTTCACAGTGCATCACAAAAGAAACGACAGAACAGCTTTCTAAAGAAATCGATCAAAAAACTACTGGACGAGGCAAAGACAAAAAAAGATAAAACACCGACTTTGTTCAAATCGGTTTTATATGTCCCGAAACTATCGTAAAGGTTTCAAAATGCAAGTTACATTGATACCAACAATTACTAAATGGCCCCAAAAATAATTAACACACTACAAAATTTATTTACGAACTTAAAAAAAGGCAATGGAAACAACAACAAAAAGCAAACTGAAGAAACAAGAGTGTAGAATTTCTATATTTTCATAAATGATTTTTTTTAAATATTGATGAAATTTGCTATCAGTGACCTTTTGCCTTGAAAAACCTCTAAGGCTAAATCGACAGTTACACTAGGAAACAAAGAAACCACGTCAAAAGAAACTATTATCTCGGCATCTTCTATAAGAGATTTTTGTGTTTTTTTCTTAAATTGTGCCGAATATAAGGGATCTTTCGGTGGTTGTTCAAGATTTTCGTAATAAACTTACATAACTATTGATGTAGTATTAATAAAAGAACATATTGGTATCATTGGGTAATTTTCCTTCAGGATTTTCGGAAGTCCACATATTTTAGGTGCGATTGCCGTTTCTGTTATCATCTTTCTTTTTTCCCTTTCATCTATTATATAGTGTGTAAATAATTCTTCTATTAATACATTATTTCGTTTCTGTAAGCCGCTTGTAATTTCCTTGTTTGTCCTCTTCTACATCAATATATTGTCAATTATACTGTTCAACAAGGGTTTTTTTTCTTGTGTTTTATTATGTGTTCCTAAGAGTTTTATACATGGGAAATTCAAATACGTAATCAGAATTTGCTATCAGGCATAGTTTTTTAGTTATTTCAAAATAAGTTTTGTGTTCCATTAAAAATTAGTATGGAAGCGATTGTTTAAAAATTTTTGTAGAAACAGGTGGCAACATCAGCAACATGCCTGTTAGGCTGCAATTACCACCCTATTAAATTTTATTATCACCATATTCTCTTTTTAATATTCTACGCAAACCTGCGATGCAACATGTTCTTGAAAGCGCATTTGTGCCCACTTATTTGGATTTTTTTTATAAATGCTGCAGCGACGTGTCCGATGAATATGGTGAAAGGGTCCACAAAGACATTCTAACCTTAGAAAAGCGTTACGAAGGAATATATATGCCTACTACATTCGCTGACTGCTCCTGGAATATTTTAGGAGACTGCAAGGATATTCAGCATAAAATCCAAAAAAAAATTGTTAACTAACAGAAAATACATTTTTGTTCTTCCTTTTTTTCATATTTTAAGCTTTATTTGTATCAGTTATTGTAATTAGAAAAGATTCTGTTGGATCAAATAAAGTTTTCATTACATTTTTGCAAAAAGTATTTTAATGCAACATAAAGAAAGCTGTAAAAATTTAAATCCAAAGAACTAAAAAATCTGAAAACATATTTGAAATCATGATATTAAAAACCATAGGAATCACAATTCAGATACCCAGAAAAATATTCACTGACTCCTCTGGAACATTTTAGGACACTGCAGGATATTCAGCATAAAAGAAATAACAAACTTTCTTAACTAATGGAAAATACATATTTGTTCTCCTCATTTTTCATGTTTTGAGCTCTACTAGTATCTGTTATTGTATTTAAAACAGATTCTGTTGGACCAAATAAAGTTTTTATCACATTTATGCAAAATGTATTTTAATGCAACATGAAGAATGCTGAACCAATTTAAATCCAAATAACTAAAAAACTGTGCCCGATGAAAATAATCTGAAAACATTTGAAATCATGATATTAATAACCATAGGAATCACAATTCAGGCACCAAGAAAAATTAAAATTTTTTTTTTATTTTTGTATAACAGTGTTATCTGTAAGGATTGTTTTTATCACATGGGCATACTTCCCTGTATCCACGAGGCAACCCAATATGGCCATGTAGATATATATATTATATCAGTTACAATATGTTTATGTGTTTCTTTTTAATCGATGTACGTATATACATACAAACGACCGTTTCTTTTAATACATACATTCGTCTCTTTCTATCCTTTTGCTATTGTATTTCACAAACTATTGTACACTAGTCTGAGTTTAAAGTTTCTAAAATAAAAAGCAAAGCGTAATTCTAGTGATGATCGCCAAAGTAGACGGACAATGTTTTTAATATGAAATTTTCTATTATTCCCATAAGTTCCTCGTATTCCGTTCGCAACAGTTACATTACCCTTATCTGCTTCTAAAATTAATATATTTTTACCAGGCATTTCGAGTAAATAGTTTGGTTTTTACATAAGTCGTACCATATGTTAAGATGTTAAGTACTATGTCTGTATCAAATTTTATTCCGTCAGTTGTGCCATGCCATCCCCCTACTGATCGAAAATAACAATATCATCTATATACTTATATCTGTAGTGCCACGTATTTGTCGCTCTAGGGCTAACTGTACCTACAACGCCCACTTATCAAAACTAAAAATGTTGTCTGTCTGTAGTGGCAAATACCATCTGTAAATTGAATTTTGATGTTCTGATGGCAAAAAAATACATTTGCCATGCCAATTCCGCCCAATAATCGAACAAAATACTTTGGTCTGTATAGTCATACCTGCAGTGCTAAATTTTTTATATGCATCGAATTTTATTTCTTTGTGCCTAAAAAATCCATTTAACATGCCCCGTACCCCTTTGGAGGAGTTCTTTCTTCTATTCTCGAAATAAGTCCACTATAGCGCCAGTCCACTATTGGTCCAATCGTTATAAATCCATTCAAATTTTCGTTATAAATCCAGCCAGCGTCACCAATTCTCAGGCATACCAATTATAAATACGAAATTTTATAAAGATTTCGGAGAATTGCTGCGACAAACACCGTGACAAGAAATTTTTATATATTAGACTAGCTGACACGGCAGACTTCGTCCTGTATCCAAACTTATTTGTTAAGATGTTGAATACGTGTTGCAATCTAATAACGATTGGCTGATTTTGTTTGGCCTCTGAAATTTTAAAATTTAAAGGGCGAAGAATCACTCAATTTTTTCCAGACATAAATTAAACTTTATACTAAAAGCAAAGAAGGCTATAAGACATTTTTGTTGGAATTGCTGATGAAAACTTACTTGGTTAGTTAAATATAATTGTTATATTGCACCGCCCAGTAACATATTAAGCAAATCTCGTCTTCATAAATCTGTTGGCTTGTGAGATATGAACGATTGAAAATTCGGTTTGTGTGGGCGGTGCCACGCCTCATTGTCTAACTTCATATAAAAAAAAAACTTAATTTCCCTTTGCACCCCATGAATGAGGTATGGGATAGCTTCTCGCGTTTTTGTGAATTAACACGCTTTCTATTTTTAGATTCACAACTAACGGCACCTACTTGTTTATCGACGAATGCGAATGTCACTGTTGGAGAAGCTCTTACTAGACACGACGATTGAATCGACGCTTAATACTGCGAAGTTGCTGTCAACAACATTCGAGGGGAGCCGACAATGAAAGAAAATTTTATTTATTTTTATCTTTTAAGATGACTGGAGCCAGGTTTGAACCTGAGATCTCCCGCATGGTAGTCGCGTGTTCTAACTACTATGCCACGGCCGGTCCCTTCATATACCATATGAAATATGCCCTAGCGAATATTTCGTTTCAATCAGTTTATTTATTTGGCCCATATAACTACAAATATTTCTTCATATAAACTGAATATATACTAATAAAAGTGTTTTCATTTGAATGCATAAAACTCATCATCCACTACATGTACAAAGACCGAATTAAAAAAACCTTGCCATTGACATCAACTTTCATAGGAAATTTACAAAAACAAAATCGGATCACGCATTAAAGAGAAAAACAATCACCGACACAATGCCACTTATTTTTATATATAGATTATTGTTTTTGATTTTATTCGGTCTGTTTATTTGAACGTTGATTTAGAATTTAAGACCAATATTTGAAAGAAGTGTGTTAGTAGAATGATATTCAATTATTGTATTGTAAAAATGTTTATGGGCGTAGGGAGTGTGATGCAAGGTAATGCTTATGATCGGTTTAACTCGGCAAACCCAGAGTGATCCTTGATAATTGTCTACTCCCAGAGCTTCGTATTCGTAGTGCTACTGCGGACGGAGTACCTCCACGTGGTGACGCCTGGAAACGTGCCTTTGTGATGGGCGAAACCTAAAACGCAGGCACGTCTGCTCAGAGTGAGCGGAACCCTGCTCAGCGTCAATGGAAAGAAGTAAGAAAATAATAAAATGAACACCCCAAAATGTTGACGATCACCGCAAACGAATAAAGGACCATGATTTGAGGATATGCACCTGGAATGTTGGAACACTGTATAGACCAGGAGCCTCCACCTAACAGGCCGAAGTCCTCGCAGAATGCGATATCTACTATAGCGGCCATGCGGAGTTTGGATGTGGATTTGTGGTTGGCAAGAGACTGCGACACCTAGTCTCAAGGTTCAACCCGGTGTGTGAACGTATAGCCACCATAAGAGTCAAAACTAAGTTTTTGCACATAACACTAATATATGCTCATGCTCCGACAGAAGAGAAAAGCGATGAGGACAAAGACTAGTTCTACGAGAGCCTAGAAAGTGTTTATGACCGTAGCCCAAGCCATGTCATTAAAATTGTGCTATGCGATTTTATTGCTAAAATAGGCAGGGAGACCGCGTGTGAGCCTACCATCGGAAAATTAAGTCTGCACACCGAAACGTCGAACTATGGCATCAGACTGATTGATTTCTCTGCGACAAGAAATATGGTAGTTAGCAGCACTAGATTTGACCATAAAAATATTCATAAGGCAACATGGTTATCTCCAGATCAATTGACGAGGAATCAGATAGATCACGTGGGAGTCGATGGAAGGCACGCATCGAGTGTTCTGGACGTACGAGTGATCAGGGGTGCGAACATTTACCCCGATCAATTCCTTACCTCAGTTAAGGTACGCACAAGGCTAATGTTGTGATTCATTTATTGTTAAGTTACCGGTAGCTAATTGCCACTTAAGTATTTTTGTCACCGTTGCACAAAAACACAACTGAAATTGGAGCAAGTACAACACGAGCCATTCGTTGTTCCAGTTGTTTTTTTGCTTCGTCATTCCGACTGCATATTGACAAAATAAGGTCAATTGCATTCATTGGATTTCCGCATGACGTTTGCTTATTACATAAATGGGCAAAGTCATGGGAAAAAATGAAAGAGTTGAACGCCCTATTTTACTGATCGGCAGAATTGCAGTTTGGGTTTTTGTACAACGGTGCAGTAATGTTAATGTAGGTTAAGATAGAGGAAACATAGCATAGTAAATAATAAATAATAAAAAAAATAAATAAAAGACGGCTGGAGACTGCGAAAGCTGAATCCAGACAGTGAAAGCCGGAGAACTAATGAATGATCGTTTTTCATTTCAAGAAGATTTAATGAAAAGTAAGTGTGTAGACAACCAAAAACCATCCTCTCCTCCCCCTTCCCACCAAAGTTTACGTTCCTATGGGAAACAATTAAGCCGGTCTTCGGACCAAAAAGTTTTTTTTCCGTTCCTATGAGAAACCTAACAGCTGGTCTTTGGACCAAAAGTTTTTCGTTCTTATGGTTAACATAACAGCCGGTCTTCGGACCAAAATATCGTTCTCCGAGGTATATTTTTGTTAGTTTTATTTTTTTTTACCAGTATTTTATATTCGAGGTATAAAAAAATAGACTCAAAATAATTTTTGTTAGTTTTATTATTTTTTACCACAATTTTATTACAATAAAAAATTAGATTAATTAACTTTAAAATAAATCAAACAAATCTTCAGGAATAAAACAACAGTGTAGCATTTCAGTATGAGTTTGAAAGAATTTACGTTACCGTTGATGATATAATTAAAAATATTATAAAGAATCCGTTATAACCGTCAAAATATGTATGAAAACTGGAAAATTGGACAACAAATATTGTTCGTTATACGTAAAGTACAAAAGAGACTTATGGTCTTATTCATAAAAAGTTGTGAGAGGCCTATAAACCAATAAGTTAAAGTGGGATTGTCCCTACTTTAAGCATGCTTTAACTTGACGTTTGTACAATTTATTGTATTGTAGTGGATTCATAAGGCGACAAGAACCAACACTTATTCGTTATGCCCAACATGAATCCAAATGACATAATTTAACATTTGATTGCAATGCACGCCGGTCTTGTGACGAAACACAGAATAAATTCCAATAAGTGCATTCACTGTCTGTGTGGTCTAAGTAATTTGATGTTATGATTTTAACTTTTCCTTTTTGTTCTGACCGCACTTATGATCCATAATTTTGACCCACTTAGCATTGGTGTAAACTGATCCGGGTTTAATGAACACATCAGAACAAAAACGAAAACATACTTAAAATTAAACGCGTATGAGGATCGCATGAAAAATAGCACAGCGAGATATATCGATAAAACCAAACGCTCACACTCACATACATGAGTTTCAACCAATGCAAATACGTTAGAGTAAATGCAACAGAATGTACATACAAAACCATGACCACGGTCAATTCGATCAAATGTTAAAAGGAGGAATCAAATTAAAATGAAAGGGGGACATTGATTCCTAATAATGACTCAATGTCCACCAATCAAATGAAAGAAACTCTAGGGTAAATTTAAGTAGAATAATTGGGATTGAATAAACCCAAAAATATTAATAAGTAAACTAATATAAGCTTATGGATAATTTTAGAAATTAAGTTACTTATAACCACTCCCACATTGTATTAGACTTTAAGAAATATTTTCAAATAAATACAGGGACAAATTCGGTCGAAAGATCAGTCTTGTTCCACAATCAAAACTAAACAAATCGTTTTTGATTACATGGCGATCCTGCCCACTGCGATCTTTGCTTAATTGCATTGCGCTGATCACTGCGATCTATGCTTAATTGCATTGCGCTGACCACAAATAGAATTGCGTATAAATCCGCATAATTCTAGTGGGAACAAAGACGTGCCAATATTGACGTTGTGCACTAGGATGAATCTTGTATTTGTTTAAATAGCAACAAGTAATCCTACAGAAAATAGTGCTTTGGTGCATCAAGAGCATCACATAGCCCTGATAATAATTCCTGACGTGAAGCCAATATCCGTCAGACGAAGATGGAAGGAAGATACTGTCTAGCCAAGAGGCAGTGGGACGACGAAGGTCACCACCGTTCAAGAAAATCAAGCCTGCCATTGAAGAAGATAAAGATATTAAACAACAAATATATTTTCCTGAAGATCGTAAAGAAGATTCTCACAACTCTAACCATCAAGCTTCAACAGAAAACCGGAAAAAACAACAAAAACAAATAATTTTTCTAAAAAAAAAAATTTAATTTAATATGTAAGCAAATTAATATTATTATAATTGGTATAAAAAAACTTAAAATTTGATATGTAAGCAATTCAATATTATTATAATTGATATTAGAGAAAAAAAAACAAAAAAATTTATTTATAACTGTTGATATGTAATCACATTAATTTTTTTTATACGGTTTTTGTCATAGATTTTGATCATGATACTTTGTACTTAGACATATTAAAGGAAATGATAACACGTAATATCGACGAATCAGTGAAAAATCGCTAATAGTAGCTAGAGATATAAGGAAAAAAATGACGCTTGATAAAAAAGTTAATAAAAAGAAAACGGGAACCACTCTTAATGATTACAAGAATTTAAGTATGTGGGAATGCACTTTAGAAGTGACATTAAACGCGCAAAGAAAAGGAAAAAATGAAGACAATAGAAGTCCCAATGAGATATTCGTGATTTGTAGTGATAATCCACATTATTTAGATAATCTACTGGAGAAGCTACTTACAGAATTAGAGAAGTTGAATTATCAAAATTATACACTCAAGAGAAGTGATAATATATTCAAAATGTTGACCCAGAGATGTCCGAAAATAAATATAAATGAGAGATATTGTCAAGACGTCATAATATTCTTGTATAACGGCACGAAAAAATTAACAGAAAAGGAATAAAAACTAAACAAGTCGTTTTTGATTACATGGATTACAGAATGTACATACAAAACCATGACCACGGTCATTGCGATCAAATGTTAAAAGGAGGAATCAAATTAAAATGAAAGGGGGACATTGATTCCTAATAATGACTCAATGTCCACCAATCAAATGAAAGAAACTCTAGGGTAAATTTAAGTAGAATAATTGGGATTGAATAAACCCAAAAATATTAATAAGTAAACTAATATAAGCTTATGGATAATTTTAGAAATTAAGTTACTTATAACCATTCCCACATTGTATTAGACTTTAAGAAATATTTTCAAATAAATACCGGGACAAATTCGGTCGAAAGATCAGTCTTGTTCCACAATCAAAACTAAACAAGTCGTTTTTGATTACAGTATATTTATGAACTTGAGACCTTCGTATCGAATTTTTAGGCATTTTTTTCATATTAGAAAGAGCCGTTGCATGTATTCGTCGTGTAGGAAATTGTCTTCGTAATCATTGCGCACATAGAAAAGTAGACACTTTTCATTCATGAATACCATTTCAAAAAATATTTCTCCAAAAATCTTAAAAAATAATTTGTAAAAAATTAAATAATATTCGTGATGTATAAACAATCAAAACAATGAAATAGTGTAATTTTTATCCGATTATTATTTCAACAAGAGAAAACTAATTCTATTTTGTATGTCATTTTTTACATAAACTGTTTCTTACCGTCATATTAATCGTAGTCTATGTGCTACAGTAACGTTCAATAGTTATTATAAGTCCAAAAATATGTTTTGTATCCGATTATAAAGCTTTTGTATCCGAATATAAAGCTACTTTTTATACATCATTAATGACCAAAATAGTTGGCGTTGCCACCGGATCACATAGAGCTAAAGGACTGATAACAAACGTTTATGAATATATCGAATAGTATTATTATATACAACATTCAGTTTTCTTTTGCGAATCACAGCTTAAGAATAGCTGGCAACCACAGGATAATCCGGTAAGAATGTATGACATTGCAAGTAGTACTCGTATTGGAAGAGATGTATGAATTTGCGATGACCAACACGCTCTAAGTTTTGAGTATGTTTGACCGACAACTGTGCTAATGTGTTTCGATAAACTTAAGTTATTGTTAAATACTATGACAAGATTTTTAGCATGCTTAATAACTTCATTTTTTTTCACCATTTAAAAGTACGCTCAATCACCAACATCATGGTTTTAACAATGTTCTCGAAGGAGGGGGAGACTCCACTCAACTTATGTCCCCTATGCGAGGTCTCGGTTAAAATGGGTACCACTGAGTTAAAGTTCGAAGGTTTGTTAGGTGATGTTTCATAAGTGGAAGTGGATGAAGTGCGGCCAGAAAACACAGAAGAACCAAGGTAGTTAGTCGGAATTGTGGGATAGTTTAAAGGGTACATGCTATGGTGGAATAAACCATGGTCCTACATGCCACGTGCATAGATCTCAGAGGGAAATATTAATATGAATTATGTGAGAGGCAGGAACTAGCTGGGATATCTTGCACATATGAAGCAAGATCAATGCCTAAGAGGGCCTAGTAGAGGCTGCAGTCACAGGGAAATTCATGATTTCAAGTTGTAAGGCAACCTGGGTGTAGCACGGAAAAATTCGGCTACTGGTATAATTTATTGGTCTATTTTTTGTTTTGGTTATAATTGGTTACTGCTGCAGGTTCAATTGGAACCTGTGTTTAAGACGAATGCTGTTAGTTTCTGAGATATGTAAATTTTTGGATGTTATATTAACTACTTTTGGTTCAGTATGGTTGTACTATAGCGGACATTGTTCAAGCTGTGTACGTTTCACGATTTATTGCCGTAACATCGCTATGCGCAGCTGTAATGGACAGAATATTCTTTAACGCATACGGGAATACGCGTGATGTGGACGCAAGGATCAGCAATGGTCATTATGGATGAGCATTGTTGATTTTTTCCCACAATTGATTAAAGAGCAAAGAGAATTTATATATTAAAAAGCAGAAAGAAAGCAAAAAAAAAAGAGAGGAAACATTACCAATATGTAAATAAAAAAAAAATTAAGAAAAGTATAAGAAAAGTTTATAAGAAAAATGTATAAGAGAAAATCTAAGAAAAGTTTATAAGACAAATTTATAAGAGCAATTTAAAGAAGGGGTGCAGAATATGAACCAACTGGTATGAAAATATGTTAACTTGAATGTATATAAAAATGTGTATAAGAAGTATACAACATATAGGGTATATAGAATTTTTCCGAAGTATATACAAGGATATAGTTTATAAAAGGAAAATATATGCATATATAGGTAGATAGAAAATAGTTGTATATAGTGGTATACAGGTGTATATAAATAAAATAAAAACCAGTAAGAAAGTTTCAGTCGGGCAACCCGACTTACATATACCCTCACCCTCAGTAAAACAACAAATTTTCTTTTAAATTGATATTATAACTCGATTTCTAAAGTGGGCGGAGACTTCCAATATTTTTCCCAAAACTTTATTCTGTTATAACTTAACAAAATACATAATTTGGGCACGATCGTGTCGAGTGTATTGATATTATAACTCCATCTCTAAAGTGGGCGGAGTGGTACATTTGTATGGGAGGTACCAGAAGGGGCGTGACTAGACTTTAATTTTTTTTTTCAAAACTTTATCCTGTTATAGCTTTACTAAATATAGAACTTGGAAACGACCGAGTTCGATGTATTGATATTATTACTCGATTTCTAAAGTGGGCGGAAAAGTACATTTGTATGGAAGGTACCAGAAGGGGCGTGGTCATTTCAGTACCGTAAGTAGTTTTGGGGAAATATTAACTCGTGCAAAATTTCAAAACATTTGGTTGCGTCTTTAGAAAGTTATCGTGCGAACCAGCCGGACAGCCAGACAGACAGACGGACACGGCTCAAACGACTTTAAAAGTCATAAATCGAATTTGGTTCAAAGAAACCTAGGGTCTAAAGTCACTCCTTCTATGTGTTATACTTTTGGGTCGTATCAAATGAAGAATACCCTCATCCCTAAGGGTGATGGTATAATTAATAGATACTAAGTACCGGAATAAGTAAGTGACAGTAGCGTACAACAAAGAAATAAAACTAAAGAAGGAGTGCTACTGTCGAATCCCCAATTAATCGCTAAGTATATGTAGATTCCACAACCATCTCCCCCGAGCAGATCATCCAGTAAATTACTAATTTGAACAATTATGCAGCTTGAAGAAAAACCATCAAGGAACACATGATATCCGTTGGCTGAGCCGTATCTTGACGCACCTGTACTACAATCATCAGAGACCATGAATTCACCGTAAAGATGTACCTGGGTTACTACGATCTACCTGTCGTTGCTCGAGTGATTTTTTCGGAGGTATACGGCATAAATAGACGGCAATTGTCAGTAGAACTACACATCGAGCGCTCGCCATGTCTCTTTCCGCCAACCTACGATTGTGGGTCAAACCGTATCCGTAGTGTTGTTACAGTTATTGGGAATGAATGATTGGTATCCTGGTTACACCAATGGCTACGCCATTACACTGACGATTTAACATTCTGCCCACATCTAA
This sequence comes from Muscina levida, assembly GCA_964034835.1. Classification (NCBI taxonomy): domain Eukaryota; kingdom Metazoa; phylum Arthropoda; class Insecta; order Diptera; family Muscidae; genus Muscina; species Muscina levida. The sequence continues at coordinate 73,633,760 of OZ035880.1, forward strand.
CCTTAACCAAACAACAATAGTGATAAAACGAAATACAACAACAACAAAACACCTAATCATTAGAATCGTTTTCCGGCGGGAGGTTCAAAAACTCTTGATCAAATTACGTCGATTAAGAAAAGTCCAAACGAACCAATGTAGGAAGATAAGAGGGGCAAACTTTTTGTTGGTGGTCATTCTTGGGAAACCACACAGAGGAACCTTTTTTTCGTTACTTTTGTCGTTTGGTGAAGTCATAGAATGTGGTATTATAAAGAACAATGAAAGTGGTTACTGACCCGGCTAATATTTAACATGTTCTGCAGTGGTCCGCACACAAAATATTGGCAATCCACGCACGTTCCAGAAAACCGTAGAAGGGCCCTGGTTTTTAAAGTATAATTTAGTGGATTTGCAGTTTGAACACTCTCTTCAGATGAATACTTGATAGCGGATATAATATCCAGGAACTTAACAGCCGGGAGATAGTTCTCATTAAAGGGGGGAGGGATGTTGTGATTCATTAATTGTTAAGTTAACGGTAGCTAATTGCCACTTAAGTATTTTTGTCACCGTTGCACAAAAACACAACTGAAATTGGAGAAAGTATGTAGACCAGCAAAAACCATCTCTCCTTAGCTTCCCCCCAATTTGAATTAGAGCCTCAATGCGCTGATCACCCTCCACAAAAGGCGACAAGGACAGCCTCAGATGCAGTAGCAGAGGTAACGGACGCCTACTTCAACCACCTAACTCAAATGCTCCAACCCCTGATAATATAACCTCGCAGTGACATTATATAGCCTACTCCATAGAACGGACTGCGAGAGGTGTACTTGGGTATTTAAAGACGTCTCAAAAAGATGCCTGGTACGACAATGAATGTCGCAATGCTACGAGATACAGAGCCAAACTGCAGACAATGGCAACGCGAGCTGTTCGTGAACGGCATAGGGTGAAGACACGAGAGGCAACTCGTCTTTTTAGATGGAAAAAGAAGGAGCTGAAGAAGAGGCCAGATGAGTGCACAGAGTTGCTCCGAAGTAGAGAGGAAGCCACAAAATTACACAGGAGAGCTAAGGCGAAAATGCGTGGAACAGGGTTGCCTTCCCGCAAGGACGACAATGGTCACCTAGGAGGAAGACCCCGCTCCAATCCATAACGATGGTATTAACTGTCCACCTCCGAGCCAGAGCGAGATACGTGTGGAAATCTCCCTCCTTAAAAACAACAAAGCTGCTGAAGCCGATGGTCTCCCTGCTGAATTGTTTAAGGCTGGCGGGGAGGAGCTACCGAGGAATAAGCCTATTACCAATTTCGTACAAGGTCCCTTCAAGCATATTGTGTGAACGTCTGAAGCCAATTGTAGAAAAAATAATTGAGCGGCTTCAGACCTGATAAATCTACGACGGATCAAATATTCACCTTACGACAAATCCTGGAAAAAACCCTTGAAAAGCAGATCGACACGTACCACCTCTTTGTCGACTATAGAACTGCCTTCGACTCTCCGATAAGGAATAGGCTATATGAGGCCATGTCTGAGTTTGGTATTCCTGCAAAGCTGATTTGACTTTGCAGATGTACCTTGGAAAACACCAAATCCTCGGTTAAGATTGGTAGAGATCAGTCTGAACCATACTACACGGAAAGAGGTCTCAGGCAGGGCGATATAGTTATGGAGAAGGTGATGAGAAAGGCTGGTGTCAACATGTCTTGCACCATATTCCACAAAAGCCACATACCTCTAGCTTATGCCGCTGATATAGACATAATTGACCGAAATCTGCGGGATGTTACTGCAGTTTTCTCATCACTAGAAAAGGAGTTAGCAAAAATGGTTTTAGCGGTCAACGAGGACAAAACAAAAATAATGATTTCGACGAACAAAGAGTCCTCTCGATGGGGATGCACCGTGAACGTCGACTATTACACTGTACGACACGATTTTTCACCCATGATCAAACCGACCAGATTCTGAAAATATAGCTCAAATAAAATTATACGTATCTCCCAGTTTTTCTAGATCAGCTCATTTAAGTTTTTTACGATCAATTCAATTTTTGGAGCGACTCGAAAGTGACTTCTTCCTGTTCGCAGAACCCTGCGAGTAGAATATATGAAAAATGTTCCAATATAAACAAGTCTTTTGGATCTCCTAAAAAGTAATTAAAAAACACATGACTATTTTGGTCGGCGCACAGTGGAATATGGGACCCCCAAAACGGCGATTAATTCAGGGGAGCATCCGATCTTAACCAAATTTTGTACAAATGATCCTCCAGCTACAAGAACGATCGGAATGAATTCGTGAAGAAATCGGTTCACATATACATATAGTCCCCATATATAAATGGCATAAAGTCAAAATGTTTTAAAACTCGTGGAGTGGTCATACACCCTCTATTACTTTAAAGTGGTAGTATCTGAAATAATATTATACATGAATTTGCATCGTATACACCTACCGAAATTAGAATATACAACAATTTGGCGATATTTTTATTACTTGCAACATATTTAGCCACTTAAAGTTACAAATTGTGGAAAAATGCTTTCTAGCGTTTTTGATGATCTTTTTTCGTTTGCATATGCGTGGTTCGTCGTAGGCAAAAGAGGTCTTTGGAAAAGATATAGATTACACTTATTACTATAAACGTCTAAGAAATCAACCAGTGATATTGTGTGGGCCGTCAAAAATTAAAGAAGATTTTTTGGCACTTTTTGTATTTTGGATTAGAAAACTGTGTGCCTTGACCAATGGGCAGACTAAAGAAGGAAGTTTGTAGTACTTAGCAATACCAAGCTTTTGATATATCGCAAGTTAGTGTAATTTTTATAGTTTGCTTTGGGAGTTTGACAAAAATAAATAATTTTTTTGTGTAAAATTCGTGATGTTTAGTTTTTCCGACATTACATGAAATAATCAAGAGTGTGATTAAAAATAATAATATGTACATCGCTTTTTTGTACTGCAGATATTTGGTAAAAAAAATCTGCATCACAAAATTGTTGAATTTGTGACACTTAACGGAGATTAATATCAATCATACATAAATCAACAGAAAGTCTGAGATAAGAATTATCATTTAGGTAAAAGAAGTGTTCCCCAATCGGTAAAAAGGCACGGAATATAATCTTTGGACTATTAATAAAGAATACCAAAAGAACAATCAAATAAAGTGACAGGCTGTATCGCATCCGTCTTCTTTAAATTTATCAATGTTGACCACTTAACACAACTATTAGAGACACTAATTAATAAAAATATCATGTTCAAAAATAAAAAAAATACATACTGACTTTTTTAAAAGGGGCAACCAATTTCAATTGAGGCTTTTAGCGTATGACAAGAGTTATGCATATGCCAAAAATCTCTAAGAAGTTTTGCCCGGAACTTTAGTTGTGGTCGAATATATGCCGAAAATATACTAATTTTAAAAATTTTTTAAAATTATAACGTACGATATTTATGCAACATTTATTTATGATATTTTTATATTTTTAAAATCACAATTACTTGAACTTGAATGTCTTTGGTTCTTTCACCTAGTGTTATTGAATTTTGTTAATTTTAATCAAGTACCAAAAAATAATCCGAAAAATTTATTTTTAAAATGGAATTAATCGCCGTTTTGTGTGTCCCATACCCCACTGTGCGGCACAGCGACGATATAAGAAATTTTTTACTTTCTCCATATTTCCATTTTTATTTTTTGATTTTTTGACAAAAAAAAATGCATTTAGGACCAGTGTGCAAGGGTACAAAACTACACAAAGTTGCAATTTGGTGACTCTACAAGTAATTTAAGTGGATGAGTGTGTTTTTATTGTTTAAATTTTTTTTGTTACAATTGTATGGACCACTTGTTCTCTGATTTGTGAAAAATTACATTTGATGATTCGTTAGAGTATTGGTACGATCTTGATAATATGTCCTAGTAAAAACTTTCCATTTGTTGCTCAGTGTGGTTGGTTGGATACTTAGCGAGTAAATGTACAATAAACCTGGGGACATATCATCTGTCTTTCTTTTCACAAACTGGATTAACTTCGTTATTTGCGATGTAGTTATATTGAATTACATTTCTCTACGACATTTAAATGTATATTATTGTTAGTAAATTATGTGTTAAACAAATACAATTCCAATATGTTTGATTTTTTGTTTACAAGCCGTTTCTGTCTTATGAACATTATCTTTAATTGGCAAAGTACGAATTCGTGAAGCACTACTTTGCCGGATTGCGACTTTATAGTAAATTCTGCCAATACTATAATTAATCAATAATTTAATTTGTTAATGAGCGCGTTAAGTACAATGTATGTGGAAAATTACTACATCACAACCTTGTCAAATATTCATGTTATTTTGGATTCGCTATAATTTATCTACTAATGAAGTGGTACCAATTTTTCGCGTTTCAAGAACAAGATTCCTCAAATGGTGCCTTGCACCCTGCAATGCATATGTATATGCAAAGTATTGGCTTCACGTAGGTGTCATTCATATATAACATTGTAAAGTTACACCTGCAGTGGAATATAAATACAAATGGACATAATAACACCAAATACTAACCATCTTTTGTGCCAGCAGTTAAATCAAAAGCAAGCGCTGCTAAAGAAAATGTTAGCAGGAGAAACGCCATTTTTGTCATTTATGTATGTATATGATTTGATTTAGGATTTTTCTTAATTATTTTTTCTGTGTAACAGTTTTGCACAAAGCACTCGTTCGATATCAACCCTAACGATTTACTAGCTTACTTAAAATAATCAACATTAGAGTGTCTACGACGGAACGGTTCACACGCGGTTTATCGTAACGGCATAAGGATAAACAACTTTCATTAATAATCTGGGATCCTTAGATTGTACTAAAGCCATAATTGCAAAAAATCCAAAGAACTTTTTAGATACATAGAGTGTAATTATATCGCGTTTTCATCAGTCCCGAACGAAACTGGTGAAATGTTTACTATACGTGGAAGTTTTGACAAAACTCCCTCAATTCCTAGTCATGGTCATGCGCACAACAGACTGCCAAAAAGTTTTTGGATGTCAAGTGTGTATGTCTCTGCAGTGACAAAGATATTCGATTGTGTTATGAATTTTGGGGGGTGCGTTTCATCAGACAACAGGTATCCATTAGTAATAACAAGCAAACTTACTTTTTCGGTACTGTTAGAATTATATTAACATTTTCTGATTTCTTGTAAGTTTTCGTAGAAAATAAATAAAATATAGAAAAATCTCGTGTCACGGTGTTTGTCGCAGCACTCCTCCGAAACGGCTGGACTATTTATAATTGGTAGGTCTATGAATATGTACAATTGTATTTCCATAGCGCTAGGTGGCGCTGGTGTGCATTTTTTTTTGGATAAAAATTGAATGGACCAATTTAATTGAAATTCAGAATATATGTTTCTTTGATCAAGAAAAAAAATTTTATTAACAAATGGACCTGGTAGGTACCGAATATTTGAATGAATTGACATTTATCTTAAATATAAAATGTTTATTTTTGATCAAGACAAATAATTTTATGTACAAATAGAACCGGTAAGTGGCGCTGAAATTATGAATGTACATTTGTTTGATCATGACAATAATTGTATGTACAAATGGCCTCGGTAGATGTCGCTGGGGTGGATTTATACCAAAAAATTTACCGAATCGATCTATTTAAATGAAATTTAGAATGTAGGTTTTGTTGTTCACGAGAAAAATTTTTTTTAATAAATTGACCCGGTAGTTGAAACTGGAGTGAACTTATTTCGAAAATAGAAGAAAGAACACCTCCAAAAGGGTGTGGGTCATGAAAAATGTTTTTTTTGGCCCAGTATTATGTTCGAATATTGGGCGGAATTGGCGTTGCAAGTATGTTTTTTTATCCATAGAGCATCAATGGCACATTGCAGAAATGTTTTTAGTCATGACGAAATAAAACTTGATACATACATAGTACTTAACATGTTAACATATGGTACATTTACATATGGTACATATTTGAAAGCTGGACAAAGCTTGAATATATCATTTTCCAATTATAAGATAACAATAAAAAAACAGAAAAAAAATTTCTGACTTGTATTAGTAATGACAAATACCTAAGTTTTATTAAATTAAAATGTCCAAAGCTTATCTAAGTGTCACTTATGATAAAACTTACTGCAAATTGCATTGATGATCTGGTCACATCTTTGAATTTTAAATAACATATTTACTAATGATTCAAGTGCACTTTTACCATAAAATATTTGTTACAACAGTTAATAACTCCAATAATTTTAAAAAATTATCAGTAAGCTGCAAAATTTTAATTTAATTTTATTGACGTTCTTATGTTACATTCGTGATTTTTTTGTATTTAAACTTTATAATATTTTCTAACTTCGCAAATAAAAAAAATTTTTTTGCAAAATAGTTTCGACATAAATTATCAATTATCACATCACGCGACGTCATGTCACGTATTACAAAAAAGGTTGTCCAACGAAATTAACAAAAGTTTTCGGAGTTTACCAAATTGTTAAATAAATTTTTAACACTCCAAATCATACTTAAAATGGGTTTTTGGTTTGTTTTTATGTGAAAGAGGAAAAAACTGACTTCTATTTTTGTCACGTAACGTCACCCTATTTATTTGCTAATATTTGAGGGCCATCAGTTCAGACGATGTCTCCTCTCTTACTAAATATAAAGCTTCTTAAGTATTACACAAAAAGATAAAAAAATAATAAAAAAAATAACGACCCATCACATATGTGGCTTAAGGTGTTCCTTATATGGGATTTTTGGGAATTTCGTTAAAAAAAATGTTATTAGTAGCGAAGATGGATATCGAGCTCCAGCTTCCGTTTGTTGTTTACAAAATTACGAATATATTGTGCATAATTTCGCATCGATAGTTAGACGTTACAGTGTGCCGCAAGGAGTTCGATTTTGTGTACAAATCAGTCAAATCGCCGCTGAATATTTTTCTGTAATAAATAGATAAACTAGTAATGTACCGTTAAATAGGTGAAGTGAAGACCAATAAAAAAAGGGGGCAGTAAGTAAAAAAGGCAAAATTAGTGGTATTTTAGAAAAAAAAATATTTCAATAATTTTGTATATATTAAGTCAATGTCTACAATAAAGTATATGTGTATATTTTTAATATACCTGCACGTTCCCGAGATATGGGGCTTTAAAACTGTTATTTTGACATAAAATATAGCAAAGACTAATGAGTCTAGATTTTGATCTTTAATTCCATCCAACAACTAATTGTGACTTCTTTCTAATGAGACCAAAACCATTTCCATCCAATGCTCCATTGAGGAGATTTTTAATATAGAGATATAACCAAATATTAATATTTTTCTACCGTTTGTTCTATGAAATTTAAATGTTAACAATGGGTTTGTGATTATAAAGTTTTACCAATGTAAATTGATGTAAAAAATTTAGTTTTTATATGTAATATTTATATCCCCAGACATACTATGTACTTCTTAATATATAAATCAACATATTTGAACCGAGTTTCTAATACCAGGTTAACAAAACCGGTTTTTTAAAAATGCGGGTTTAACCAGAGCTGTAAACTCAAGTACAAGTAATCATTACCTACCATGTTCGAAAGTATTTAAAAGTTAACTACAATTCTAATTACATGAGGAATTGGAATTGAAACTAAAAGTCTCAACTACGCAGGTAATTGTACTTGAAAGTAATGATTCCTTATTACTTTTCAATTAGCTCAATTACTTTTTAATTACAAGGAATTGAAAGGAATTGACGGAATTGGGAGGAATTGGAAGGAATTAAGAGGAATTGCTGCAATTTGGAAAGGTATTGAAATAATTTTGAAATAAGGGGTAGAAATTGTAAGTTCCACAACAATAAAAAAATTTAGAAAAGGAGAGTGGGAGCAATATATTTTAACATAACGGACCTTTCCAAATTGCAGCAATTACTCTTAATTCCTTCCAATTCCTCCCAATTCCGTCAATTCCTTGTAATTAAAAAGTAATTGAGTTAATTGAAAAGTAATTAGGAATCATTACTTTCAAGTACAATTACCTGTGTAGTTGAGACTTTTAGTTTCAATTCCAATTCCTCATGTAATTAGAATTGTAGTTAACTTTCAATTCCTTTTTAGATGTACTTGTATTTGTAATTGAGCAGTAATGAGTACAAATTGTAATGATTAGTTTACAGCTCTGGGTTTAACATATGCAACACAACTATGATAATCAAAGGAATCTTATGGATTACATAAATTAAAATATTTACATAATAATAAAATTAAACATAATCATATCAATATTAAAAACATTTTGCTCAAACAAACCATCAACGTTTCATTAAAAATACAAAATATCAACAATATTAACCGATGCACTGTGGTCGATTTCCTTCTACAAGGCGCGCATGAGGGTAATTTTTGTAAGTTCCAGAAACCTTTTTCTAACTATGTCTACATTTCCTTGATAGTCTAAGGTAGTCCAAAACATAATCCGCGGTCGAATGTTTTAGGGACGCATTTTTCCGGCGTAAATTCAGTGAACCACACTAACCCGAAAAGGGTGAAATGAAATGGTCACTTTCGATCTTCTAGATTGTTTTTCTACTTCTTTAAATATTCCTCAAAGATAATTTCACTGTTTGGAGGGTCGATTTTTATTTTGCAACCCGAAATTCCCGGAAAGTATTTGTCGAAGACTGAAAAATCCCGTTTGACAATTTTCAAACATATGTTACTATTTTGGAACATCTCGGAACACTCTAAAACTAATTTCAACTTATAGACTTTTCACACTTATAAACATCTAACATCTACCATCAATTTGCTATGATGTTGAAATTTTCCCATAAGAATTGTACAGGGTTTTATAAACCATCATTCTACATCTTTAAAAAATGTTCCAATCTCCACTTGTTCCACTCTTCATCATTCGATAAATTTAGTGCCATCACTAGAAATATGACATTTAAATTTAAAATAAAATATAAACAAACATTTTCGTGGATTCAAAATGAGCGACACATGTAAATATTTTTAAATTGTTTAAGTTTATTACTAATTTATTTATGTGCATATTTAGTAAAAAAGAAAACAAGTCTTCGTCTCGTTTGGAGTTTAGAAATGGAAAGCATGCTGCTAAGAGGTTCTCGGAAAAACTCACATATTTATCAGGAGATGGCAGTAAGCATGCAAGAGATAGGTTTTTGTGGGTCTTGCAAGGATATCCGCACGAAAATGGACAACCTGACACGAAAGTACAAGTAAGGAAAATAAAAAAAAACATATTTTTGTTACCGGCATACAATAACTAGCATTTTTATTAATATAGAGTGGAAAAAGCTAAGATAGGACCAACAGGTGGAACACCGTCAAATTGGGATCATTATCACAAAGTCCACAACATATTGGGATCATTTAAGCTTCACAATATAGAAGCATCTATGCATGAAAGCACCGGTAAGCTAAAATGTAACTAGCTGTAGTACCCAGTGTCAAAGTGATTTTGAGTTCAGGCAGCACCCACTGCCTAAGAAACGCAAAATGGATGTCAATACGGATCTCGTTACCTTTGCAAAACAACGCATTGATATGTTAAAGGAACATCAAGAGGAAAGGTATGTTAACTTCCAAACTGAATTGCTGGAAATATTAAGGCAAAAAACATAATTAAAAAAACAAAGACTACATTTTAATTTTGTATTTCATTCTATTATACATCTGTAAATTTTTTTGTTTATATGTGTATGTACTTGTACATTTTGAGTTACATTTTATTTTACATTGTTAAGTTTTTTATTTATGTTTGTATACATGAATTTTAGATTACATTTTATATAAATTTTATGTTTTTATAATATTTTCTTTTTGATCTCTTAATTTTATTTTATTAATGTTAATTAATCTTAAGACCAATTTTAAAAAAATTAAATAAAATTTTTTGAAACTGATCTTAAAATTAATATAAATACATTAGTATTTAAATACAATTTTTATGTACAATTTATTCACACAATGTGTACTCCATTAAATTGAATTAATTTAAAATTACTTAAATAGTTTTTATTAGTGTTTGAGCAATGTAAGTATGCTTGTTGCAAGAATTGCAAATGTAGTTTCGAACAAAGGTTTAATAGTCTAAAAAATTAGCAATAGCTTTTAGTATATTTTCCGCTGGCTCTGACCAATCGGAAGATATGTTACAACCTTCTGGTTGAGGGAGGGATACCTGTTAATCAATTTTCCAATTTTCGTTCATAATACTGTTATGGGATTTAAAAAGTTGTGCAGAATACAACAACACATTATAATTTTGTTGTTAAATCTCGGATGGTTTTCTAAGCCCTTTCCAATACGTCGAAACCTGCCCTTTAAGTGCTCAAAAGCATTTTCAACTACCCTCCTTGCTTTTGACAAATTGTAGTTGAACATTTGTTGTTATATGGTAGCAAAAGTGGAAAACGGATATGGTTTCATAATTGTTGTAGAGAATTTAAATGCCGAGAACCACTGAAACTTGATTACCGCATATTTCTTTAGCATTTTCCCTTAATATATTTGATGAATCTATCATTCTGCTTAATTTAGATTCACGGTAAATTTGAGTCATTACAACGTCCAGGACAACCAACGTTTACATATAGAAACCTATAACTGAAGTAGGAATATATTAATTGTTCGAGGTTGTATATTAAAAAATTCTTACCGGAAATCAACCAACGCAAATAATATCACTGAATACCACCCCTTGTAGTTGTAATGATCAACAGCTTCAGCAGCAAGTGGCTTTATTTCAATATGAGATCCATCTATTGTAGTTTACGTACATTTATATTTTAGTACATTTATTTAAATTATGGTATGACACATTTACTTACCGATGGCTCCTAAGCATTGCGGAAATCCGATGGCCTCAAAGCCTTTTACGCATTCTTGAACTTTCCCTTCTGTTAGAAAATCAGATGGAAGGTATTCTTCAGAAAGCTCCTCAATTACTGCTTTACAAAATGCATGTAAAATGTTACAAACACTATTGGTTGAAACGCCAAAAAGTCTGCCAACTGTCCTATATTCTGATGAGGATCCTAGGGTATACAGGGCTATACCAATGCGCTTTTCTAACGGTATAGCACATCTAAACCTGGTGTCGCTTTCCGCATGATTTCCAACTTTTGAACCTAGATTGAAAACATATTTTGCTCTACTCGAAAACTTCCTCTAAAGAACTCGGCATTATTATTTGGAACATATTTTTCCTAAAATGCTCCATAGCGGTTCTTAAATAATATGTACATATGGATATATAATTTAATTTTAATTTATTTTCCTTACAAACATCCAAACACGTCTAGGTACAGGCATGCGTACGTCCAGTAAAACCTCTTCATCATCTTCCTTCTCCAGTCTATTTTCTATTAGCTCAATGCTCTGCATAATCAGTAGAATTTGTTCTTGTAAAGCAATAATTGATCCAATTATAAGCGTTTCTTCAAAATCCATATTTTTAAGGTTTTTAAGTTTATCAAGAAAAACGTTGTTTTGAACTATTTAGTTGCAAGTGTAAATGCATGTTTCACATTTTCAACATCTTCCGTGCGTTCCATCGAAATGCATGCAAATGTGAAAAGACTATTAAAGGTAGAATAACGGGGGCCTCAGACTCATAGACTTAAATAAGTTAACGTTGGAGTCAATAATGTTTTTAGTAATTAAGAACTTATAATTGTTGTCCACAATAACTTTGCAACACTGTTTGGGCAACAGCTGTGTGACATTCTTAAGCCAACCAACTTAACCACATTCCCCTTTCTTCTATTTCAATCTGCTTAAAATAAAAAAATTGTAAATCCATACTCGACAACTTGAGAAAAATCGGGGAACAGAAAATACAAATTGTATATTTTGGAATCCGGACTGCTCACAGTTTATTTCTCGTTATTTGTTCGAGTTTCTTAACCTTTTTTTGTGCGTAATTTTTCATTTTTCGCAGTTATCTTCATCACATTGCTTTGAAAATGTCTATGGCAGGTAATAAAAAACCAAAAATTAGTTTTTGTAGCCTTGCATGACGTACAGTGTACCTTGTTTCAAGACTCGACGCGGAGGTCAATCGGCAGCGATTTTACCACTAGGTAAAGCACCACTACTGGTAAATATTTTTTCAAGATCTTCCATTATTCATATTTTTTACATGTTAAGGCCAATTACACAATGCAACAGTGAAAAAAACACCCGAACGTGACTATATAGGTTCGATAGTACAACCGGAGCTGAGTAAAACACTAGCTCAGTTTGGCTAGATTGGCTACCAAAATTTTTTTTGGCCCTCGTAACTTTTTGAAATCCCTTGGATCCCTTGAAGAAAGGTGACATCAGTTTTTGGCCAACAGTTTGTACAGTGTTTAATCTAGCTCTTTCTCTTCTTAAGCTAAGTTGTAGCTAATAGTCCGCTTAAGTAATTGATATAAAAAAATTTCCCAAAAAAATTATACATCCCTCGTTTATTTTCAAAAAACTTCGAAAAAAATTCTAATTTTTTCACTATTTTGAATATAAGTCGTAGGGAGTCCAGATTTTTTGCATACTCTTTTCAGTGAAATTGTAGTTTAGGTAACACCGAAAAACTTCTCTGAACAAACCCATGCAATCTGAACAAGTCTAGGGGTATTAAATGGCTCTCAAAACACACTACCTACATTAAACAAATCAGTTTTTTAGGAGTTTTGGGCCATTGTGCAAAGTTTTTGCTTGGTATATTAACCAAAAACTTACTTATTGTGTAACTGAACCACTTCTGTAAACAACCGATATGATCGGAATACTCCACCCCTTTAATTGTTCACAAAGAGCATTAGGGTGTTCCTTACATGGCATTTTTTCGAATTTCGTTAAAAATATGTATTAATTGCGATGTTGGTCATCTAGCTTCACCTTACATTTGTTTTTGCTAAAATTACGAATATATTGTAAACAATTTTGTATCGATAGTAAGACATTAGGGTGTGCCGCAATGAGGTTAAAGTTCGAATTTTTTCTCAAATCAGTTTATTGCCGCTGAGTATTTTTCTTTTGTATACAGACTAAGTAGTAATAAGCCGTTCAATAGCTGAAGTGAAGACCTAAAATAGTATGTCTTTACTTTTGCCCTATCTCTTATAGACGCCAAGATATTTGATGTAGAAATTGGGGTATTTTTGAAAAATATTATTAAAATTTTTGAAATTGGATTCCGAAGTAGTTTATTATGGGCAACTATATATTCCAACTTTTTAAGGTTAATCAAGTTAAAATATATATGTTCAAATAGTATATGTGAATATTATCAATATCTCTGTCATTTCTCGAGATATCAGGGGTTCAAAAAGCATAGCAATGACTACTGAACTTTTGTTTTACCTGAATATCCATTGTGTCTGCTTACAAATATCTCGAGAATTGATAGAGATATTGATAATATTCACATATACTATTTGAACATATATATTTTAACTTGATTAACCTTAAAAAGTTGGAATATATATGTATATTGAAAGAACTATTTTGTCCTTCAATCAATTTGTTTTATGTTTTTATCAAGGCGATGGCACCAAGATAAATTTGTCCTTACTCAAGCACTTGAACTTGGTAAGAAGCGGAGAAAGACAGAAACGTACACAATGAGAGTTTGTGAGATTCTATATTTTCTTTATTGATAGCTTTGTTCTTAAATACAAAATTATTGCTAAGTTGGATTTTACAATTGTTTTTCTTATTCTACGTATTCTCTTTGTTATTTAATACATTTGGGTCATTAAAATGGAAGTAAATATTGAGTCTGGATTTGACAACGTGTACCACAAAAATGTTGAATCATTGATATGTGAATTTCCGATAAACGAGGAAACTATGCCACAACAATGTTGCAACACTGCTGTGCACTTAAAATCAAGTAGGTTCTTAAAACTCGCAGCAGCGAAGTATGTTGTATGTTCGCTTGTGTAACTGTGTTAACGTAAACAATTTGTGTTTAATTTGCTAATTTGTATAACATATTGACACAGTCTTTGGCTTAGCGGAGTTTGTTACAATTACAGTAATGACCTACGACATTTTATTTCTTTTTCTTAATGGATTAACAAATCCCAAATGCAATTGAGTCAGCATAACAAGTAGAATTGATTTCTGGGTATCATATTTTCAATTATTGTGTTTAAGTGACGTTGTGTGTAGTATGCCAGTGTGTTACGATAAATGAACGACACACACACATGGTTATTCTTTATGATAAGGTTAAAAATAATAATTCTGAACTGTGAATGTTTGAACATGCTCCCCGCCGTTGAGCTATGCTCAACCAAAAAATTAAGGGCTGATATAACAGGTTTCAATTGCTTTTGGTTATTGGTAATCCCATAGTATTAGTGTTCTTGACCTAGATAGCTAACAAAGTATTAAGTTTACAATATTGTTTTGGTTATTTTGGTTTTCATTTTCATTGAAGGATATTAGGTTTCTGTAACAACAAATTCTGATGACTCGTGTTGCCGGATAGCTGCACGTGGAAGTTGTTGACCGAGGTCCAGTTTGAAATGCTGTCTTCTTAGATATATGATAATTGCCATCCCTACAACCGAAAACATGAGGGCGGCATACACCACTATTGCGTGATGTCTTTTCATGTTGTTGAGTTGTAGTGGCAAATCAGTGAGCATTTGTTGATGTAGCTGCTGTTGGACTTCCGTAATATTTTTGATGTGGTCGACGTACCGTTTGAGATGGAGTTTGCTTAGTTGCGGTTCGTCTGGATAACCGATTTCACTAAAGTTGACAATGGCTGTGTACGATGTGTGGACAGATGTTGAGTAGATTTGATGTCCTTGAATGAACATTGACCTGTACTTAAGCGTGCAATCTGGACTTATTTTTATGAGTCCTGTGCCTTGTAATGTGAGCCGAGAATGTTTGTGTTCGCACACAGTGGTTACTTGAGTTGGGTTTAGCATAGTATACATCCACTGGTTGCTGTGTGAAAGTTGTCTCATCGATGTGTTGTTGCTGAATGGAACCATGTTGCAACTGGTGCAAGTGATGTTATTGAGAAGCGAAATTTCACACGAACATTTATCTGCATCTGCGTTGAACTTAGTTTGCATGTTTGGGCAAAGGAGTTCATCTTCTGTCAGCGGGGTACAGGCTGCCCATTGTTGTTCCGTTAGTGTATAGTATTCGTCTCTATGAGCAGTGATCGCGATTAAGTCACTGCATGGCTTAATGATGACCATTGTGTTGTTGATAGATGCTGGGACTGGATGTAGCTTTAGAAGTTCCAACGTCTCTGGATCACATAATGGAATTGTTATGTAGAAAATGACGTGATTGTCCGTGATTCCTCCTTTCACTTTCATGATCTTGTAAAGCTGAAGAAGATTATCTTGACTGACAGGGAGTTGTAGTGCTGGTGGCAGATGATTCCTCACTTGTATGAGTTCTGATTGAAGTTGTGGCGGAGATAGCAACAGCGGGCTGATTTTCCCATGATGTGAATCGGATAGTGCTGTAACTATTGCCGTTTGTATCCGATGTAACCTTGCTGATATTGACGATAGCTGAGCAGATAGCGACACAAAACTTTGAACCAGTTTGAGTTGGTAACTTTCTTGTTCGTTTTCGCGTAGTCTGGACTCAATTTGGTTTATCTGGTCATTGATGTTGTCGAAGTTCTCATGAAGCTGTCGTTCATTTTGCTTGAAGATGTTGAGGGTTGAGTCAATGATTGACGTTTGGTTCTTCAATAGCTGTTTGGCGTGAGTTTGGTCTTCTTTGATCATGGTGATAGTGTCTGACATTTGCTCTGCGTAATTTGAGTCTAGAACCCCGAACAGTGAATTGGCAATGTTCCCAATAACGTTTACAGCGCCACGTTTGGTTCTTCTGGGTTTTAGCAAAAGGTTTCCATCCTTGAGGTCTGAGAATCCGAGCTCAAGTGTATGCAGAACGCTTCGACATGGGTTTCGTTGGGAAATTAGTGTGCACAAGTGCTGGAGTGCCGATGTGCCGTTGGTAAATGTGTCCATCTCTCGCCAGTATGGTTGAAGCTCGTAATATGTTATAAGTCTCCATTCAGACCTTGAAATACGTGTGGTGCCAATTCCTTCAAAGTGAAAGCCGATGTTTGGTTCGAATTTTGTTACGCTGATTTTATTTGCACAAATTAAAGGAAGTGCAAACAGCGCCACGAGCATTGTTATCATGAGGCTGGAGTAAGATGTCCTTCGTTTTTTCTTGCTTGGTCGTTCGTCTGTTGGAGACTGTGATGGTTGGGCATCCTCATCTTCGGTGATAGGGCTTGTCGATCCGTGCATGCTTGGTTGGTCTGCACATGGCTCATCTTCGTCGAGTCTTGGAAGCGGATCGAGATAGTGAATAGCTCTTTTAAGAACGCCAGTAGCTGTTTTCACGTCTGCGACTCTTACTACATTGTCGTTTCCTCTGTATGTTTTGATGATGCGACCTAGAGGCCACTTCATGACAGGGACATTATCTTCTTTTATGATGACAATGGCTCCTGGTTCGATGTTCTTTGACTGCTTTTGCCATTTGTTGCGATGTTGCAATTCGTGTAGGTAATCTCGGGACCATCGGCTCCAAAAATCGTGCTTAAGCCGAGAGACCAGCTTCCATCTGGTTGCCGGACTTGAGGTTGGTGTTGTTGCTTGTGAATCCACTTGAGCCGTGAGAGGTTCTCCAATCAGAAAGTGGCCTGGAGTCAGTGCACCAATGTCATTTGGATCATTTGACATTGGTGAGATGGGCCTCGAGTTGAGTATCGCTTCAATTTCGACTACCAGTGTCTCGAGCTCTTCGTATGTGAGAGATGCATTTGCCATGCTCCTTACCAGAAGATGTTTTGCTGATTTGACAGCAGCTTCCCAGAGACCGCCGAAGTGTGGCGCTCTTGGTGGGATGAAATTGAATTGGATGCCCTTGGTGTTGCATGCGTTTGTAATTGCTTCCTGTGCAGTGGGTGAGTGGATGATAGTAGCTAATTCAGGAAGTTTGTTCTTTGCTCCTACAAAGTTGGTTGCGTTGTCGCAATACAACTTTTGGCAGTGTCCACGCCGGCCGATAAATCTTTTGAGAGCGCCGATGAATGCCTCAGTAGTGAGATCACTCACAAGTTCCAGATGTACCGCTTTTGTGGCGAAGCAACAGAAAACCGCGATGTAGGCCTTGTGTGGTCTTTTTCCGCGTAGCTTGTAATGTACTGTTATCGGGCCACAGTAGTCAACTCCAGTGTTAATGAATGGTCTAGCTGGGGTCACACGTGTCGATGGTAAGTTTCCCATGACCTGGTTTAATAGTGCTGGTTTGGCTCTGGTACAGGTTATACAGCGATGGACTATGGCTCGAGCCGTGATCTTCCCTTTTATTGGCCAGAAGCGCTGTCGCATGATTCCCAACAACGTTTGGGCGCCGCAATGTTTGTTTTTAATATGGATCATTTCAAATATTAATTTTGAAATTGGATCGTTATATGGAAGTAGAAGTTGGTGCTTTGAGTCAAATGACAATGACGAAGCTTCCAGACGACCACCGACGCGCATGAGACCAAATTCGTCCAAAAATGGTGAGAGGTTGCGTAGGGTATTGGTTCCTTGCAGTTCTCGGGACTTCTCCAGCTGCTGGATTTCTTCATTGAAGTCTGATCTTTGCACCTGTTTGATGATGGCCTTCAAGGCGGCATCTAGCTCGATTGTTGTAAGAGGTCCTAGGACCTGTCGGACGTCTTTTTTGCACCTGCTCTGGGCAATGAATCGTAATATGTACGCCATGATTCGTTGTAGACGGGCGAACGAGTTGTTGTGCCTGATTTCGTACACGACGTCTGTTTGTGTAACGGAGGTGACGAGGGCTTCAGGTGCCTTTCTTTTTCTCTCCAGGTTTGTTGGAATTGCGAGATGTGGATTGTATGTGGCTGGCCACATCGCTTCTGTTCCATGTAGAAACAGAGGGCCACAGAACCAAAGCGTGCTTTCTTTAAGGGCCGCTGGTGAACACCCACGGGATAGTATGTCAGCAGGATTGCATTTTGAGTTGACGTGACGCCATTGATTTGCCTGGGTCAAGTCCTGTATGATTCCAACCCGATTGGCCACAAATGTGTTGAATGCAGTGGACGTTGAGTTTATCCAGGCCAAAACGATTTCTGAATCAGTCCAAAACCAGATTGGACATGTTAATTGAAGATCGGTTTTGATCCTTGTCGCTAGCTGGGCGCCAAGAACTGCGGCGCACAGCTCCAATCGAGGTATGGTTTGTTTTTTGAGCGGAGCCACACGAGATTTTGCACAGAGCAGACGTGTTGTGATAGTCTTGTCTTTAAATGTTGCTCGGATGTAAGCTGCCGCACCATACGCCTTCTCTGATGCATCTGAGAAGATATGTAGTTGCATTGAGTCCGGCATCTTTCCTTTATATATATGTCTTGATACCCTCAGAGTTTTTAGCGCGTTTAGGTCTGTTCGGAATGTTGTCCATTTGGTATGTAGAGACTCTGGTAATGACTGGTCCCAGTCGAATTTTAACTCCCACAATTCTTGTATGAAGATTTTGGCTGTGACTATGACTGGGGACAGTATTCCCAAGGGATCGAAAAGCTTAGCAAGATCTGATGTGACCGTGCGCTTGGTGATTCGTCTGACAGTGTCAATGTTTACTTTTACACAGAAAGTATCATCTTTTGGCAGCCAGGTGAGTCCCAATGTTTTGATGGAGTCAGCCTTTGAACTCTCGAAGTCTAAGTTCACTTCTTGATCTCCCTGAGGAATGTTGTTTAGCAGTTGTGGGTTATTGGCGCACCACTTGCGCAAGTTGAACCCATTATCCTTCATAACTTCTATGAGTTGCTGCTGCAGATGTATTGCTGTCACTAGGTTGTCAGCACCACCCAGGCCGTCATCGACGTAAAAATTCTCTTGAAGAAATTGCGAGGCGAGCGGGTAGCGTATTGCGTTCTCTGTGGCTACCCGTTGCAGGCATTTCGTTGCTAAATATGGAGCGGCTCTTGTCCCATATGTAACCGTGTTCAGCTGATAATAGGTTATTGGCTGTGTCGTATCCTTCCTCCAAATTATGAGTTGAAACCGCCGGTCCTCAGGGGAAATTAGGATCTGTCTGTACATTTTTTCGACATCAGTCGTAAATACATATCTCGGTAGCCTGAACCGCAATAATATCGAAAACAGCTCACTTTGTACAGTCGGTCCTGTGTACATCAGATCATTCAGCGAGTACGATGTCGAAGTCTTAGCTGATGCGTCGAACACCACCCGTAGCTTTGTTGTTGAGCTCTCAGGCCGTTGTACGCAATGATGCGGGATAAAATAGTTCGGCGAGCGAATTGCGTCTGCCGATATTTTTGTCATATGTCCAAGGTCTTCATACTCTTCCATGAACTTGACGTATTGTGCTTTCAGTTCTGGATTTTTTTGTAATCGACGCTCTAGGGAGAAGAACCTGTTGATTGCAATTCCATGGGAGTCGCCTAATGCATCTGGAGCTTGATGGAAGGGTATTCGGACCATAAACCGATTGTGCCGGTCCTTGATAGTGTGTTGATTGAAATGACTTTCGCACTGTTTCTCCTCGATTGACAGCGGCTTGGTTGTTGTTTTGATTTCCTCTAACTCCCAAAGTCGGGAAATTGAGGCATCAAGAGACTCGTCTGTCGTGCAGATTCCACACGTCAGATTTCTTGCCTGTTTATCTTGAATCTTCCCTGACACGATCCATCCAAACAGAGTGTTCTGCATAGTTGGAAGCTGCTTACCTAATTTTATTTGGCCTATTGACAGCAGGTCATGGTAGTGTTCTGCGCCCAATAGAATGTCGATCTTGTCTGGACGGTTGAAAGCTTGATCGGCCAGTGTTAGGTTCTTTGGTAGTGACCAGCTTTCGGTGTTGATGAACTGCGATGGTTGTGGAGACAGGATCCGTGGTAACACAAACGCTTCAAATCGAGATGAGTAATTGTTGATGCGTGATTTCAGGGCCACATTCACCCGATATTTCGTTTTGGTGTTTGTGGCGCCTATCCCGTTGATGTTTATATTTGAGTTCTGCATTGATATGCCCAGTCGCCTTACCAAGCGTTCCGTTATGAAGTTCACCTGTGAGCCTGAATCAAGCAGAGCCCGACATTCAACTTCAGTATCGTTAGCTTTTATTATAACTACTGCTGTGCTCGATTGACAGCGGCTTGGTTGTTGTTTTGATTTCCTCTAACTCCCAAAGTCGGGAAATTGAGGCATCAAGAGACTCGTCTGTCGTGCAGATTCCACACGTCAGATTTCTTGCCTGTTTATCTTGAATCTTCCCTGACACGATCCATCCAAACAGAGTGTTCTGCATAGTTGGAAGCTGCTTACCTAATTTTATTTGGCCTATTGACAGCAGGTCATGGTAGTGTTCTGCGCCCAATAGAATGTCGATCTTGTCTGGACGGTTGAAAGCTTGATCGGCCAGTGTTAGGTTCTTTGGTAGTGACCAGCTTTCGGTGTTGATGAACTGCGATGGTTGTGGAGACAGGATCCGTGGTAACACAAACGCTTCAAATCGAGATGAGTAATTGTTGATGCGTGATTTCAGGGCCACATTCACCCGATATTTCGTTTTGGTGTTTGTGGCGCCTATCCCGTTGATGTTTATATTTGAGTTCTGCATTGATATGCCCAGTCGCCTTACCAAGCGTTCCGTTATGAAGTTCACCTGTGAGCCTGAATCAAGCAGAGCCCGACATTCAACTTCAGTATCGTTAGCTTTTATTATAACTACTGCTGTGCTCAGTAGAACGTATGACCTGTTTTGCTGGTCGTTTGAAGCCGCTAATGAAGTGACATCTTGGTTGTCTGGTGGTTGAGTATCTGCAATGGCTGCTGTTGTAGCAGCTGATGAAGCCGTACGAGTGTCCTTTTTGACTGTGGATTCTTGCTTCTGCTCTAGATGTAGCAACGTATTGTGTTTCTTGTTGCATTTCAGGCAGCAACGTGATGTGCATTGTTTCGATGAATGTCCCGATTTTAGACAGTTTACACATAACCGTTGTTTTTGAGTGAAGTTTAGCCGTTCAGGTGGTGTCATTTTTTGAAAGCCTTGACACCGGAATAACGCATGAGTGCCATTTTTGCATATAATGCAGGTGGTGTCTCCTTGATTTGTAGATGCCGCTGCTGCATATGACTTAGCTGTAGTCTTTCCCTTTTGCCCCATTGCTTCTATTGATTGAAACCTGGTCTCAAGGAATCCTAGAAATTGATCCAACCGTTGTAACTCCTTAGGGTTGGCTATCGACCTTTCATAATCGTTGAGAATGCTTCGATCTAGTTTTTTCAGCAGCAGGTGGAGTAGCATTGGACTCCAAGACGATGTGTCTACTCCCACGTTATTCAGTGCATGTACGCATTCTTGTGTAACGTCATGCAGCTGCTTGATAGACGCGGCTGAGGATCCGCATGGTGGCTGATCAATGAGTTGATGGACAAGCGACGAGACCAATACTCGTTTGTTGTTGTACCGATCTTTAAGTGCTTTCCACGCCGTGTCATAGTTTTCGGCTGTAGCTGAAAGGTGACAGATAAGGTTTTCAGCTTCCCCTGAGAGATTCGACTTTAGATACCACATTTTTTGCACTGTAGGAATGTGCTGGTTGTTTACCAGTTGTGTAAATAGATCAAAGAATGCTGGCCATTTGAGGTAATCTCCATTGAATTTCGGGATTGTTATTTTTGGTAGCGGCAAAACATTGGTTTGTGTAAACGCTGCTCCTTCTTTTACGGAAGATGGTGGTGTTTTAAAATTATGTACCACCATGCTCTCCAGAGTAGTGTAGGCCTCCATGTCATACCCTTCTCCCTCTGGATCACTCCTGTTTTCCCATATTGAGAAATGAAGCTCTTGTATCTGCTCCCACAGCTTCTCTTTCAAATGCATATTTGTGGCCATTGGATCCACTGAGAGGACTCGTCTTAGAGAGGCCATCATAACATTTTGCCTTCTAATTGCCGAGTTGCTTGAGATTGCTCCAGATGGTGGTTTTGTAGTTGCGGTTGTTTCCATGCTTGGTTTCTTGATTCCCGCATTAGTAGGTGTTCCTCTAGCAGCTGCTGATGTCTGCATAGTAACACCCGTTGTCGCTTTCATCAATTCTGATTCCAGCATATTTTGGTACTTCTCAGTGAGCTCTGATATTTTGTTGTAATATCCACTGACGAAGTAGTCATGGTCCAAGGCCGGTTTTTCCAGACAACGTATTTCGTTGTCGACTTTCTCGAAGTCTGCCCATGCGTTATTTAGCCTCCTAAGACGTTCTTTGTAATACTCTACGTTTTTCCGCTCGGAGGGATCTTTTTTGATGTTTCTGATGATGGACTCTATGACCTCACCCGTCTGCCTCTGGCTTCCGGCTAGTTCCTCCATGGTTGCACTTCCTTCTGCCATTGGGTTTTTTGACTTTGGTTGTGTAACTGTTGTTTGTGTATGTTGTGTTTTTAGAGATTTGTGCTCCTTGGCGTCCGGTACTCCAAATGGCTCCAAAACACGTTTTGCAGGACGCCGGCTTAATTAGCTGCTACACGTCCTTGATGACTGGTATTCCAACTGGCTGCTTGGCCGCGCGTTCCACCACAGAATATTTCAAGTTCCTTACCACTGGTGGGGGGAAACTTGAAATTCAGGGGTGTTTTTCTTTTAGGGGTCACCAAATGTATATTGAAAGAACTATTTTGTCCTTCAATCAATTTGTTTTATGTTTTTATCAAGGCGATAAATT
Source organism: Muscina levida (assembly GCA_964034835.1). NCBI lineage: Eukaryota > Metazoa > Arthropoda > Insecta > Diptera > Muscidae > Muscina > Muscina levida. The sequence continues at coordinate 73,656,558 of OZ035880.1, forward strand.
TGTCCTTACTCAAGCACTTGAACTTGGTAAGAAGCGGAGAAAGACAGAAACGTACACAATGAGAGTTTGTGAGATTCTATATTTTCTTTATTGATAGCTTTGTTCTTAAATACAAAATTATTGCTAAGTTGGATTTTACAATTGTTTTTCTTATTCTACGTATTCTCTTTGTTATTTAATACATTTGGGTCATTAAAATGGAAGTAAATATTGAGTCTGGATTTGACAACGTGTACCACAAAAATGTTGAATCATTGATATGTGAATTTCCGATAAACGAGGAAACTATGCCACAACAATGTTGCAACACTGCTGTGCACTTAAAATCAAGTAGGTTCTTAAAACTCGCAGCAGCGAAGTATGTTGTATGTTCGCTTGTGTAACTGTGTTAACGTAAACAATTTGTGTTTAATTTGCTAATTTGTATAACATATTGACACAGTCTTTGGCTTAGCGGAGTTTGTTACAATTACAGTAATGACCTACGACATTTTATTTCTTTTTCTTAATGGATTAACAAATCCCAAATGCAATTGAGTCAGCATAACAAGTAGAATTGATTTCTGGGTATCATATTTTCAATTATTGTGTTTAAGTGACGTTGTGTGTAGTATGCCAGTGTGTTACGATAAATGAACGACACACACACATGGTTATTCTTTATGATAAGGTTAAAAATAATAATTCTGAACTGTGAATGTTTGAACAATATAGTTGCCGATAATAAACTACTTCGGAATCCAATTTAAAAATTTTTACTAATATTTTTAAAAAATACCCCAACTTTTACATCAAATATCTTGGCGTCTATAGGAGATAGGGCAAAAGTAAAGACATACTACTTTAGGTCTTCACTTCAGCTATTAAACGGCTTATTACTACTTAGTCTGTATACAAAAGAAAAATACTCAGCGGCAATAAACTGATTTGAGAACAAATTCGAACTTTAACCTCATTGCGGCACACCTTAATGTCTTACTATCGATACAAAATTGTTCACAATATATTCGTAATTTTAGCAAAAACAAATGTAAGGTGAAGCTAGATGACCAACATCGCAATTAATACATATTTTTAACGAAATTCGAAAAAATGCCATGTAAGGAACACCCTAATGCTCTTTGTGAACAATTAAAGGGGTGGAGTATTCCGATCATATTGGTTGTTTACAGAAGTGGTTCAGTTACACAATAAGTAAGTTTTTGGTAAATATACCAAGCAAAAACTTTGCACAATGGCCCAAAACTCCTAAAAAAACTGATTTGTTTAAAGTAGGTAGTGTGTTTCGAGAGCCATTTAATACCTCTAGACTTGTTCAGATTGCATGGGATTGTTCAGAGAAGTTTTTCGGTGTTACCTAAACTACAATTTCACTGAATAGAGTATGCAAAAAATCATGACTCCCTACGATTTATATTCAATATAGTGAAAAAATTAGAATTTTTTTTCGAAGTTTTTTGAAAATAAACGAATGATGTCAAATTTTTTGGGGAAATTTTTTTATATCAATTTCTTAAGCGGACTATTAGCTATAACTTTGCTTAAGAAGAGAAAGAGCTAGATTAAACACTGTACAAACTGTTGGCCAAAAACTGATGTCACATTTTTTCAAAGGATCCAAGGGATTTCAAAAAGTTACGAGGGCCAAAAAAAAATTTTGGTAGCCAATCTAGCCAAACTGAGCTAGGGTTTTACTCAGCTCCGGTTGTACTATCGAACCTATATAGTCACGTTTGGGTGTTTTTCAAAAAGTTTGATTTTGTGTCATAGTGTTATCAAAGATTTTAAGAATTTTCGGTCGAACTACACGAGGCAGATGTCTAAAAAACAGAATTTGGAAGATATATGGCAGCGATTCCTCATCACTTCCGATCCATACATTTGGTGTTTGAGAGCGACAGACAGGAAATCTACGAACCGAGATATCTATCTGATTAGCTACTGAATTTAGTCAAACAGGCTACACATAAAGTTGGAAATGGGAATGAGGAAAAGAAAGATATTGTTAAAGATGAATTCTGAGAATTTTTCCGAGAGAGATTTCTCTTACCTCCACCTTGGATGACTATACAGAAATTCCTCAAACGATTTCGAATTTCGCAACATAGTGTACATATGAATATTCTTAATTTCGGAAGTAAAATAATGTTAAAAAAAAACAGCTAGTATCTTTCGATTGAGGCGCTTTTTAACACACCTCGCCTAAATGACGAATGGGTTGACCTAAAATGGCAACAAAAACGGTAAATGGGGTTTTGTTGGGAGTCAATTGTACATTAAAAATCCACTTGAATCAAAATTCTAGCTGATCCTTTTTTTAAGATAAAATGATTTTTCGTTTTTTTACTCCGTTTTGCGCTTTTTTTTAGAAATGACGTTCTTTGTCCTACTGCCATGTATTGCGGTTAGTCAAATGTTACGGTGCCAGTACCATATTGATCTGCATTGTATTAATGCAAATGTACATACAATATTTTCTCATGATCAAACAAACATACATTTCATCAAACAAACTGAATTTCAGTTAAATTGGTCAATCCATTCAAATTTTCTAAATAAGTCCACTCCAGCGCCACCTGTTGAGTCCATTTTCACATAAAATGTTTTCATTTAGTTTTGTTCTTTAAATTCGACCTTTCTTAGTTATCTTTATTTTCCTTATTTTTAAATCAAGCTCGGGGTCAAGTGTTTTGGTAAAATTTATTTATTTTTCAATATTTCGATCCTCTTTGAGAATCATCTTCAGGAATCTGTAACACAATATACATATAATACAAAACATAAGTATAAACATCATCACATATTAACAGTTTCAAAACACTGTTACACTTACTACAAATAAACAAACATTAAATGCAGTTGAGCGTGAATGTAGACTCTCGTCTTTGTCTTCAATTTTAACACTGACTTAACCAAGGGCGTAGCCAGGATCTAATGTAGGGGGGGGGGGCAGTCGGTTTTTCATTTTATGTTAATATTATATTTACAAAAAAAATGTATACTAAGTACCTAACGAAAAATCAATACTCATTGTTTTGACAATATTTTATTAAACAAGGGTATACTACAATTTTTTTTTAAAAGATTTTGGGTCATCGCTTTTATGTAGTACCAAAAAATTATTTTTAATGATCTTTGTGTTTTTTGGACATATGAAATTTTAGGCCGCAATTGTTGAGCGATTTTAAAAATATTTTTCTTGTGTTATTAGAAACAAAAATGTGCACAGAATGGACGTTTTTTTTTAATCTGAATTTTCGTAATATTTTTAAAATGTGTCAAAGTCTATAAAAAAATCATTTTTGACTTTAATTTCAAATATTTTTTAGATTATGTGAAAGATTTTGAACTTCCGCAATTATTGTGAGCATATGTTACAAATTGAACTAAGTGAAAATACATGCAAAAACTTTATTGTCCTGCTCACAATTATTATCCGAGTAGAATAAATCTTTATACATATCCTAGAAAAGATTTAAGATTCTTCTGAAAAAAATAAGTCAAATTGGTGAGTCACCATAAAATTTTTTTGCAAACATACATATATACTAAAAATTCAGTTTTAAACTGCAAATAAACTAATATTTTGTGTTTACATGCAGGCTAAGTAGTGTGCTTTTCATTTAAATAGACCAATATCATAATATGTTACATCATCTGTCAAAATAAAGAAATTTGTTAAATCCAAAAAATATTTGAAATTAAAGTCAAAAATTTTTTTTTCATCGAATTTCACAGTTTTTAAAAAAATAAAGGTAAGGAATTTGGAATAAAAAACGTTCTGTGCACAATTTTGTTTCTAATAATGCAAAAAAATGATTTTAAATATCGATATTTTTCGTTTCTGCGGACGGGCCAAAAGTTTTTTTACTTTTTAAAATCAGTTTATTTAAAGAACACAAACAGGGATTTAATTATAATTCATGTATTGTCTTTGATTATTTGTACATTGCTACAACCTGGAGTGCATTCAAAATTCACATTGAAGGTAAAGAAACCTAGTTTGATAGATAAAGGGAAGAAATTTTTGCATGAATAGAAGCATGCCATAGCCTCCAACATATATTTTTCAATTTTTTTTAATGCAAATTTTTAAGGATATTCAAGGATACAAATTTAAATGGACATTTTTTGAACATATTTGTTCTAAAAAGTCAAAACTAAAATTTAGTAATGCTGGGAGTGTCTGCTGTTATGTGATATCCACAGCACCATTGTACAACTAGGAGAAATACAGAAATAAATTGTTCAAACTTCTATATCCTTTAAAAAATTAAAAGTCCTTTACAAGTAAATGAAATCGCGGATGCAAAAGTGAGTATGCAGTTTTTCTATACATGATCACTACTATCACTTGTATAGTGTCGTTCATGGGTCTTAATTAGGATTTCAATTACGAATATTATTTTTTACTTTTTTTCTAAAACCAGGATTGATTCAGAATCCTGGTTTTAGAGTTAAGGTTTGTTTCAAAAAGTTGAAGCACAAAATGTTTTGAATAGCTTTCTTAAACATTTTATTGGGACAACCAAGCGAATAGAAGTTAATGGCTGTTCAAATTGAGTTAAAACCGAAAAATAAAAAAATCCGCCATATTATTAAAAAAAATTTTTTTTGTGAAAACGTCATTGTTACTCAAAAACTAATGATGCAGTTCCGAATTAGAGTAAAACCGTCGAGTCCGGTCTTGTTATTTTTTCGACTTCCACAGTTGAATCGTCCAGATTTTAACTCAACAAAGTCCACTACAGTAAAGCTTCACGATCAAAAAAGAAATATTTTTATACCATCACCCGTAGGGATGAAGGTATATATCATTTGATACGACCCAAAAGTGTAACACATAGAAGGAGTCACTTTAGACCCTAGGTTTCTTTGAACCAAATTCGATTCATGACTTTTTAAGTCGTTTGAGCCATGTCCGTCTGTCTGTCTGTCTGTCGGGTGGCTGTCCGGCTGGTTCGCACGATAACTTTCGAAAGACGCCACCAAATGTTTTGAAATTTTGCACGAGTTATTATTTTCTCAAAACTACTTACGGTATTGCAAATGGGCTACATGGCCCCGCCCCTTCTGGTACCTCCCATACAAATACATCATTCCGCCCACTTTAGAAATCGAGTAATAATATCAATACACCCTAGGGGATCGTCCCCAAATTCTGTATTTAGTAAAGCTATAACAGGATAAAGTTTTGGAAAAAAAATTTGAAAGCCTAGCCACGCCCCTTTTGGTACCTCCCATACAAATCTACCTTTCCGCCCACTATAGAGATGGAGAAATAATATCAATAAATTAAACGTGATCGTACCCAAATTCTATTTTGAGTAAAGCTATAACAAGATAAAGTTTTAGAGAAAAAAATTGGAAGTCTATTCACGCCCCATCTGGTACCTCCCATACACATCTGGTACCGCCCACTTTAGAAATCGATTAATATTATTAAAAGACCTAACGCGATCGTGCCCAAATTATGTATTTGGTAAAGTTTAAGCAGGATAAAGTTTTGGAGAAAAAATCTGGAAGTCTAGACACGCCCCTTCTGGTACCTCCCATACAAATGTACCACTCCGCCCACTTTAGAAATAGGGTAATAATATCAATACACTCGACACGATCGTGCCCAAATTCTGTATTTTGTTAATTTATAACAGGACAAAGTTTTGGAGAAAAAATTGGAAGTCTAGACACGCCCCTTATGGTACCTCCCATACAAATGTACCTTTCCGCCCACTTTTGGGATGTAGTAATAATATCAGTACACCCAACGCAATCGTCCGCAAATTCTGTATTTAGTAAAGCTATAACAGGATAAAGTTATGGAGAATAAATCTGGAGCCTAAACACACCCCTTCACGTACCTCCCATATAAATGTACCACTCCGCCCAATTTCGAAATCGAGTAATAATATCAATAAAATAGAAAATTATTTGTTTTACTGAGGGTAAGGGTAAATGTAAGTCGGGTTGCCCGACTGAAACTTTCTAACTGGTTTTAATTACAAATCGATTATTTTCAATAACTCAAGACTTAAACAATATATTATATTGGGTGATGGTATTTATCAGTCAGTTTAACTGACTGAAATTTCTGTACTGGTTTTACTGTAGGTTGATATTCATGTGTATTTTTAATTCTTAAACGCATTATCTGAATAATTTTATTACATAGAAAAATATACAAAAAAATTTAAATGATTGAGAAGTTGAACAAAGTCTGTTATGTCATGACGAGAGAGAAATACTTTTAAGTCATTTACATTGGGGTTTAAGATGTATTTTTAGTCATACATGACATGAGTAGCATTTTCCCAAATTAAAAAAAAATCAACAAGGGTGAACCAATAGTCCGTTTATAAAGGGCGGGCCAAATACAAGTTTCCTTATGAAAGTGCAATAAAATTAACAAAATCAATTTGTTTCCATGTATTTTGGCTATATTAGTAAGAACAAACATTCCCATTAATAATGGATCACAACTTCCCAGCCAAAAAAAATAATATGGGAAGCTCATTTGGGAAGCTAAATTTTCTGGTTGGATTTGTAAGTATGCATTACAAAACACATGCTAAGAAACAAACATAAATATTAACGATTACTCGATCAATTCTTTTTCACTGTCTTGTTAAAAGAATCGATTAGGTAATCGAGTACGGAATCAGTTGCTTAAAAATTTTAATTTCCACAATCGATTCCTTTTTAATACTTTTACTGTGTTCGTACAATGCTGCATCGGCTCGATCCAATGTCACTTCAATCAAGACCTAAGCTTTGATGATATTGGCTTGTGTTTAAATCGTTTCAATTTCGTTTATGGTTTTAAAGTTAACGAGAAAAAGTGTAACGTATTAAAGGAGACATGTTGGACCTTAAGTATCTGAAGAGCGAATTCAATTTTGGAGCCATTTCCATCTGTCTGTACTGATCCTTTTAAAGATTTAACAGTTTTAATATTTTCCAAATTGTAGTTTTAGGATTGTAAGTAGGCTTAAAAACGACCTATTTTTGAAAAAAAAATTATGTTTGCCCCATAACTTCCTAATGAAAAACTTGACGATATTTGAATTTGGCCAGTTCAGTTATTTTACAACAGTAGTTAAACTCTCAGAAAAACGAAATATTCTACAATAACATACAAGCTAGTCAAAATTTTCCCAACAATTTCAAGGAGGAACTCTTAATTTGTTGTGAATTTATTAACACTTTCTAAACTGTAACCATTTCTACAGCTTTGATACATGACTGTAAATGTCTGGCCAACAGTTACTACTGCGGAAGCAAGACAATAATAATACATAAGTATTTCAACACAAAAATCATTAAATTTCATTGACACAGATTTAAAAAATATCCACTAGAATTTTGGAAAATAACTTAAGGTGAGAGTTTTTATTAATCAGTTCATCTTAGTGAAATTTCTGTACTGTTTTATATTGATTTTCATATTTTCCGGAATTTTGACAGATTTTCCAAGCTGTAGTGGGGGGGGCAGCTGATAGTGGTTCTCCGTCGCACAGTGTGTCGTTAGCGCAGTTTTTTTGGAAACATTTTTTGAACGTAATTTTATATCGCTTTTGTGGCCTGCTATTCTTGTTTTTAGTTTATTTTTCGTGGTTCCAATATAGACTTTATTACAATTATTTCTTTCGTTGCCTTTGCAATAAATTTGGTAAATAAGATTTGATTTGTCAGAATTTTCGGTTTTTGACTTGAGTTTAGTAAACAGTTTTTGCAGAGTGTGGTTGTTTTTGGTAGCTATTTGGTAGTTTACATTGTCAAAACAACCAGATTTTACAAATCTTTCTGTCAGAAGTGGAACATATATTAGTGATTTGAGTATGACCGGTGGCTTTGGTTCATTAATCTTATTTTCTCTTGCGTCCATTATAAGTTTGTCAATTGTTTGTTCTGGAAAACTGTTCTGTTTCAAGATATATTTAATTTTTCTTATATTTTCTCTATGGAATTCAACGTCGCTTATATTTTGTACCCTTTTTATGAAATTGGTTGCAGTATTGTATATTATTTTCCTTGGGTGGCTGGAGTAGAAGTTGACCAATCTGCCGGATGCGGTTGGTTTTTGGAACCAATCTATTACTATTTTATTGTTTTTTTCTGATTAGGGTAGTGTCCAAGTAATTTAGTTTGCCATTCTGTTCCTTTTCCATTGTAAATTTAATGTATGGGCTAAAACTATTGAAATTCGTCAAAATGTCATCTATTGCACTGATTTTCATTATCCCAAATAGGTCATCCACGTATTTAGTCAAGATCTTAGGTCTATTATCACAGTTAGTATTGCATCTTACCAAAAGTTCTTCCATAACGATATCGGCCACAATTGGCGACGTTGGAGAGCCCATAGGTAGTCCCCGTTTCTGTTGGTAGAAACTATCCTAGTATTGGAAATATCGGTTCTCCTGGATACAAAACTTCAAGATCTTCATAAATTGATTTTTGGACATTTTAGTGAAATTTTCTAATATACTCCATTTTTCTTCAATTATCTTCAATGCCAAGTCTACTGATATACTTGGAAAAAGTGAGACTACGTCAAATGATATCATTAATTCGTCATTCTCTATCACAGTCGTTTTAAGTCGTTCTTTGAATTCCGTAGAGTTTTTAACATTGTATTTTGAATTTATAGTCAGGTTTGCTAAAATATTAGTTATGAACTTATATAAACCAGTCGCTGGTGAGTCTACCGATGAGCAAATCGGACTGAGGGGGTAGTTTTCCTTGTGAATCTTCGGTAATCCGTATATCTTTGATTTCTGTTTTTACCACTCTTCTCTCCTTTTCGTTGTTTATTTTCAAATTAAATAGTTCGTTGACTATTTCGTTTTTGCAGCACACTGGTCGGGTCTTTTCGTAATTTCCTATATGTCATAATGTCGTGCAAGATTAAATTCATTCTTTCCTCGTATTCTCGTTTATCTATCGCCACCGTAGTATTGCCTTTGTCCGCTCCTAAAATAATTATGTTTTTGTTTGTTTTTAAAAATGTTTCGGTTCGTTTCACTGTGCTCACTATATATTTCTCTCTGTTGGTTACCTGTCGTTTGTTAATGTGATTCTCTATCATTGTTGTTAATTTGTTTCTAGCTACTCCTTACTCTTCTCTTTCAGATAGTGTTTTTTATTAAACCAATATATATATCTTTATTAAACCAATGTACATTCTGAATTTTTCAGTTAAATTGGTCCATCCACTCAAATTTCCGAAATAAGTCCACTCCAGCGATACCTACCGGGTCTATTCATAAAATATATATAATTCTTATATTTATACCTGTGTTTGTCAATAGTTCCTTAACAGACTGTCTGATGTGGATACAATTTTTTAGGACAAATAAGATAGTAGGAAAAAGTCTAACGCCCGTAACGTAACGTCCGCAACGGACGAGTTTAAAATTTTTGGATGAACCACTAAATGTATAACTTTTAATAAAGCGTTTCTAAAATCTTTAAATATTCCTCTTTCCTTTATGTATTTCGATTTTTTTTGTTACTAAGCAATATTTGCTAAAATAGATGGAAATACACCTTGACATCCAAAACTACTTCCATTTTTTGTAACGACCGCAACGGCACTTTTGGCTCGAATATCTTTTTTGTCAAAAGTAGTTAAGCAAACAATTAAATGTCATTTTAAAGTACTCTCAAATAACTGTGGTATGCTGAAGTTTATTTATAAATATCTCACTCATGACGCAAACAGGATTAATATAACAAAACATAAATGCGTACGAATGTAACGCCCGCAACACAGGATTTGCCCATATGTGATTTTAAGAAACTGTTTTGTGAAAGAAAGAATAAAACTGGGTTAGTGTTTTATATGTGAAAACCCGGAATTTTTTAAATTTTTTATGGCTTCTGAGGGAGTTAGAAAGTCAAAGTAGTATAATTTGTCATATTTGAAAAGTTAAACGAATTGCTTTAGCCTCCCCATTGTTACACTAATTCAAAACTTTCCTTACATACTTTGATAGTTCTGCCAACAATACCAACGAATAATGGATGGAACACAACGCTAGGTAGAACCCATTGAAATTCTTGACGACGGAATCCTTAATACGAACACAAAGATAGTATTCGGTTTAGTTAGTACCGGAAACTCATTCTTTAAGAAATGCAGAGATATTGATCCATTAATATTAATTATTTAACAAAACATAGGCGTCGCCAATTCCGAAAAAATATAGAGATTATCTTCCCATCTTAAAGAAAAAAACACGTTTTGTATATACTGCGAAAACTATAAACAAAAAGTATAAAATAATAATAGAAAAAACATGAAAAACCCAAAATATGCCTTTATATGCATAAACCTCCAAAACATTCCGGTAAGACTGTAATATGCATTTGCACATGCAAGTATGCATTACATACTTTTGTTGGCCCTGATGATGATATTCAATTAAGAAATACCCTTACAAAAATATTCAGGATCATGTCAATATTATAAATCAATTTTTATGGAATTTCCCGTAACATTTTCTGATTGTTCAAATTGACCTTATTGAATTTGACGGCTTTTCAAAGATCAGAAATTTCCTCAAAAATTGAAAAAAAAACTGGCAGCCCAATCATGAATGAAAATTCCGTGGGAGTTTTTTCCCTTTTCCCTTTTCTCCTATTATGAATGTGTTTATTCCCCTTTTTTGCAACTGAGGGAAGAGAAAAAATTCCGCGAGAAAAAAAGTAGGCATCATAAATGTAAAAACGGGGGAAAAACACAGCTTTATTTTCAAAAATTTTTCCCCTGCAAATTCGAAGGGAGTTTAAGCAAAAATGTAAGTAGTATTAATTTTACTTAAAATGAAATGTATTTAAAAGGGTCTTTCTAAATTTTTAGGTCCAAAAATACAAGCAAATACCAAATGCAGCACTTGCTGACCTTAATGGAGGTCAATCCAGATATAGCATGTGGATTTTTTAAGGGAAGTAAGGACGCTCTGTCACGATTTTGGCGGGACGCTGAGACGGAACTGAATTCCTTAGGACCGCCTACAAAATGTGTGTCTGAATGGAAAAAGGTAAGGAAGAATCTCTACCAAAAATTTATTATTTACAGCTTTGTGTTATAGGTGTGGGCAGACCAAAAAAAATATGTTAGGCAAAAGGCTGCCAAAAACTCTAAAGAGCAAAAAGGTACAGGTGGAGGTCCAAGTATGGAATTGAAATTTTCAGCAATCGAAGAAGGAATTTATAATCTGCTTGCAATGAAAACCTCTGTTGAAGGTGTGCCAGTAGAGCCTATTGGACTAAACTCGGCTAAAAACAACACACCTAGTCCAACTATGGAACAAGCTCTGATTGATGAAGTTTTGGTAGTTCCAGAAGAGCCAGATGAGCCGCCAAATATAGCGCCAGAGCCCATGCAGAGAAAAAAAGCTAATCCACCTGACGGAAAAAATAAAATAATAGAAAACCCTATTAAGGCGCTTCAGGCAGAACTGGACGTGCAGAAGGATGTATTAGGTGCAATAAAATCTATTGCACTTAATCAAAAAGACCTGGAACAAGGCACAAAAAGAATATATAGAGCGTTGGAAAAGGCAAACAAATTGAGGCAGAAACATTACACGACTATGGAAAATCTAGAACGCGAAAAACTTGAAGAGTTGCGGCACCACAACAGCTTTATGGAAAAGATGAGAGTCAAAGAAATAGAATATAAGTTGGAAAAAACTAGAATGGAATTGGAAGTAGAGTAATTTTTTAAAATGAATTTTGTTTTGTTCTTCATGTTATTAATCGTTATTTTTGTTTTGTTTTAGTTTTTTAATGAATTGTTATTTTTTTTTTAATAAATTATTCTTTTTAATGAATTGTTATTTTTTTTAATAAATTATTCTTTTTAATGAATTTTTATTTTTTTAAACTATGTTTTATAAATAAATTTTTTCAATTATAACATCATAATATTTTTTTCATTTCCAGTTATAATAGCGTATTTCCAATATTATTTCTAATAGCTTGAGCTGCAGCTAAATATTGGCTGGGAGCGGATGGCATTACTTCTTCCGGTACACTGGAAGAAAGAATTGCTTCACTGATTGTATCCTTTACATTATAGTGAATACATAAATTATGTAAAGCGCAGCATACATTAACAATTTTAGCTGCCTTTTTAGGAGTATAGTGCAACTCCCTTGCACCTAAAAGGCACCTCCAACGATTTTTTAGCACTCCATTAGTCCGTTCAATTATATTGCGACACTTTGTGTGGATTTCGTTGAACTTCATTTCTGGAGTTCCATCCTCTGGAACACGGTGTGGGGTTAAAAGCCAAGGTTCCAAAGGGTATCCTGCATCCCCTATTTGCGTAAAAACATATGGACATTATTGCGGTTAAATTTAACTCCGAAGTTTACATAGTAGCCAAAAGTTAGTTTCACCTTGCAAGTACTTCTGCTCAAAATGTGCTCGAAGGTCGCTGGTGTTCCATATTAAGGAGTCGTGACATGCTCCAGGGTGGGAAGGGTCTGCATATCGAATGATAAGTTCGTCGTCACAAACCTGAAATGTATACACAATTTATTATGCGTAAAATAATTATATTTGGTGAGGTACTTACCAGCATAACATTCAAGCTGAATCTACCTTTTCGATTATAGAAAATATGTTTATTTTCTGATGGCGCTAGAATTTGCACATGCGTTCCATCGATACATCCGATCACACCAGGAATTTTGTGTTTGGTATAAAATGCACGTGCAATTTTCTTTTTTTCATCTGTCGTTTGTGGCACATTTACCCACACGGGGCAAAGATGTTCTATAAATATGTTACAACCTCTGTAAGGATAATGCTAAACGTGGACTGGGCTACCGATACGTCGTAATCCATACCGATACCAGTCTGATAACCACCTTCAGCAAAAAAACGAAGGCAACCAGAAAGTTTTACAATAGGTGCAACAGCGGTTATCTTTTTGCCCGGTGGAGAGTGCTCTATCAACACTTCGAGTAAATATCGGAAAGCCGGCTTATTCACACGATAGTATTTTTGGAACCTGAGAAGAGAAAGAAAATTATTTCTGTTGTGCAAAAGTGTACCGCTGATACTTACAAAGATTGGGGCAAGTCCAGAGGATTTGACGCATCACGCAACTGCCTTCTCGCATTTCTTTCGTTTCTGAATTGCTCACATTGTTCTTCTTGCAAGTATACGTTGCTTGCAAGTATTCTAAACGCAATGCTATGCATATTTAAAACTTTTATTTAGATATTATCAAAAAATATTGAATGTAAACAAAACAAATATGCTGTCTTCTTCTTATTTATTTCATTCAGCTTAGAATGACAGCTGACTCAATTTTCTCTCTCCCTTATTTCTTACTCCCACGGAATTCATAATTGGAGGAATGTTTTCTCGAGAAAAATAATTTACGTGGGAAATCAATTCCTGGGGAGTATTCATGATTGGGCTGTGGATGTTGCTTCCCTTTTAAATTTTGGCTCAAAGTTCGCCAAATACACGAAAAAGTGCATGAAAAAATTATCCAAATCTTTATTCTGAAAAGACATTTTTGCCATATACATTATTAGGTAATGTCTCTTTATTGACGTCTAACCTTGGTCAAGGATCCTTCAAGGTTTTTACATAGGTTTTGATAAGTCAAGATGCCGCCAAACTTTTTTGGGGCCAACATTACCCCATGCGTGCCTTTTCGACCCAAATCGACCACTGTGCGATGTTGGTGTGTAAAATATCTCCTGAAAGGATTATTGGTTTTTAATGGTTTTGGTGTCATTAGAAAGTAGACAGAATGTGTATTCGGATTAAAAGAGATTCAAATTTAGAGTTATACGTCTTAGCTAAATTTAATGTAAAAAAACGGTTTTTAACGCCTGATATCTCGTGAACGGTTAATGACATTGAAAATATGCACATATACTTGTTTGTAGATGTTAACTTGATATATGCTAAATTGCTGAAATATATGTTGGTCTGCAAAAACCTACTTCGTAGTACAGTTTAAAAAATTTCTATTATTTTTTTTCTAAAATGCCACTCGTCAGCCGAATGTTTTTTCGACAAGTACATCAATATTTCAGATTTTTCTTCCTTAGATTTTGTTGATTGTGTTTGATGCACGACAACATTGGTATTTTTTAGGTCAGCTTGTCGTCAACTGAGTGTTTTGACGACAAGTACATAAATTTTTCACATTTTGTCTTGAAGACAGCGTTGACGACAAAGTCGTGTAAGACGGAACTTCCTACTGAATAAGCTTTCCAAATATATACATACGTTTATACTTCTAACCAGCGTTTGAAAAAAACATGTTAACATGCAAACACATCTTGCTAAGTGTCGGAAAGCGATGTTGCTCTCTTTTCTCACTCCTGTCGTGTGTGCGATAAAGACGACACAACTCATATGTGCACTGAGAAACGAAAATACCCAAACACGGAGTAACATTCATATGAAGAAAAAAACACATACATACATATACTTATACATATACACACATATACAGCTATATTTCTACTTCTTCTCTACCAATCTTTTAGCGTCGCTCGTTTATGTGTGCACACCATATTTGAGTACTCAGGAAAAAATTGTAAAAAAGGGTTTTGTTATGTGTTGACTCTGTGTGCGGAGCATCTTCGATCATTAAACTCTTGTGTTTTGAGTTCGCCTGCGCACATTATCGACATTTAAAATGTGCTTCTAACAAACTTGTGTTAAGATATTCTTCAAAAATATTGTTTATTGTTTTGTTGTTGTCTTTGTTGTTTCGTATTTTCGTGGTGTGATATATCGGAGATACATAACCTCAAACTACTTGTGTTTCGTGGTGTTATACAGTTACTGTCCTAATAATAGCACCACTAAAGGTAATTAACATCTTTATTCAATTCTGTTGCAATGGTAATTAATTTGTCTCCATAACTGTACGGTAGACCGTATCACCTTACAGGTACAAAAAAAGTGGACCGCACATTTGGTTGGTAGGAAATGAGATTTGGGGGGTAAGTACTAGACGGTACACTTGAGGTCAATGGACCTAAAAGCAAAAATATTGTTTTTTTTGTATCGCTATTTTAAACTTTTAGATCGGACTGTAAAAATGGAAGATATAACGAAAAATTTTTTTGAAAGTCCTTGGAACAATGCTTTATATTCGCTGGTGTACTTAGAACTTTTTTTCTGATACGGTGTAATGTACAGTAGGGCGTTTCACAAAAAAATTTTTGCAACTCTTGAAGCGGAATATTAAAGCTTGTGATCTAAAAGAATTTCGAAAATTTTTTGGGATTTTTTGAAGATGGGTATGGGGTCGCTGAAATAGATTTTATCAAAAAAAATGAGATTATGGAGAAAAAATATTTATATTATTTTTTTCTGGTGCTTTTTGTTCATACAACTAAACAATTCCCTTCTTAAAGATCCGATCCCAAGACAAAAAATTTGGTTTTCCTAGATTTCAAACCTCGGTAACTTGAAAAGTTTTCAACATTTTTTCAAGATGTAAAATGCGGTAGAAATGTCTTTAAATTACCTTTCATTCGGTACATAGATTTATTTTTACTTGTTGGAAAAATATAAGAAAAAAATTAAAGTTTGAGAAAATTTTTTTTATTTATCAAATGTTAAAACACGTTCCAAAGCATAATTACATTTAGTGGGAGCTGTCAAAATAATAGCACCTGTTTCGTGTCAAAATAAATTTCCCAGGAAATATTCGGGGTAAAAAAAAAACACAAAAAGTATTAATATTTTGGAAAACGTTATAAAACATATAATTTTATTTATAAGAATATTCAACTTCGGGGAAAATATAAATAAAAGTTAAAAATGAATCGAGAAAATAATAGAATTATGTTGCTATAGTCCAAGCACTATTATAATTTTACAATTTTACAATTTTTATTGAGAAGTATTAAATATATATGTATTTTATATAAAATATCGGGGAAAATATAATATACCGGATATTACTAAGGTAATAAATTTCACAAAAAATTAATGAAATGTAGTAAAATACGAATTCCGCAAGTATTTATTACTTAAATTCGGGTTAATAATGCGGATTGGTACGAAATACGTTAAAAATATTACGGGTTTTTGTGTTTTACCCGTTAAATCCTAATACACTTCGGGAGATAGTGTATGATAAAATACGACTCTATAGGAGGGTAAATTTTTGGGATAGGAGCGATAAACTGTGAATATATCAGTGGTTTACGTTTTTATCCGTTGTAACCGGTTATTTGTTGTCGATAACAACACTAATATAATTCGATAGATAGCATACGATATGATACGTCACTAATCGCGGGTAAATTAATTGGATGAGATTGAAAAACCGTAAAAATATCACCGGGTTTTCCGTTTTACCCGTTATAACCGGATATTTTCGTTCGTTTACAACACTAATCTGTAACGGGTAACAACGTGTGATACGACTCGCGAGTTATTAAAATGTAAATTCCAACAATGATATTTGTGTCGTTACCAATTATATGAAAAACGTGAAATTTCTATTATATTCAAAGGAACCGGGTTATCAGACTATAAAACACACAGCACTATTTTTGTATTGTTCTATTCCGTTTTATGCTATGTCCGCGTCGATCGTTTTAAACACACAGCTTAAAGATTGCAGGGGTATTTACGGGGGGGGACACATGTTCATTGGAAATGGTTGAACGCCTATAGCGCTCACTCTGTCATCAGCCTTATGCTTTGTGCGATATGCGCATCGATCGCATAAACAACTATTGCTTGGTAGTTTAAAAGGAAGTCGCGGGGAAATGGACGAAGAATAAAAGAGTATTATTCTGGAGAGTATATTCTGCTGTTTTACTTTGAGTAAACAACCAATATATACAAGAAAGGAGATCGTAGTGAATGTAAGAACTACCGTGGAATAAGCCTATTACCAATTTCTTACAAGGTCCTTTCAAGCATATTGTGTGAACGTCTAAAGCCAATTGTAGAAAAACTAATTGGACCATATCAGTGCGGCTTTAGACCTGGCAAATCTACGACGGATCAAATATTCACCTTACGACAAATCCTGGAAAACCCCATGAAAAGCAGATCGACACCTACCACTCCTTTGTCGACTACAAAGCTGCCTTCGACTCTCCGATAAGGAATAGGCTTTATGAGGCCATGTCTGAGTTTGGTATTCCTGCAAAGCTGATTCGACTTTGCAAATGTACCTTAGACAACACCAAATCCTCGGTTAAGATTGGTAAGGATCAGTCTGAACCATTCAACACGGAAAGAGGTCTCAGGCAGGGCAATAGCCTGTCCTGTACACTATTGAATATATTTATGCAGAAGGTGATGAGAAAGGCTGGTTTCAACATGTCTGGCACCATATTCCACAAGAGCCACATGCCACTAGCCTATGCCGATGATATAGACATAATTGGCAGAAATCAGAAACCTACATCTTGGCGCTCTCAAATTTACACTATTTCTGGTATTAAAATTCATCTGGTTCTGAAAAAAGGATATTGTGTGGTAACAAATGTTGTGTATACATTTGAAAACATACTTTAAAATGTTGTAGTTATACAATCCATTGATTGGGAGGATTTTGTTACACACTTCTTTAAACAATAACGTAGTAGAATAGTTTATTGGTAAATTATGCACAGTTTTCAGCGCTTTATTTTGCATTGATTAAAGAGATTTAAGCGATCTGTTGTTATTATTGTATGCATAAGCAGTGACTAAGTAATTTAAGTGTGACTGAATTAAACACGAAAAAATCATCAATTTATATATAACACTTAATTTGTTTTTAAACTTATACAAAATTCCAATTGCTGGCGCTATTTTACTTTTCAGAGAGCTTATATGCAAATCCCAAGAAAGGTTGCTTTGTAGCATAATGCCAAGGTATTTTACACAACTGGTTTCTTGTATTAATTCACCGTCAGCAAATTCGGTCGAAATCTTACTAATTTAGTTTTATCAGGATTAATCACAAGCTTGTTTATCCTAGCAAATTCAAATAGCAGCGCAGAGTCTCTTTCCATATGTGTTTTTAATACAAGATCGTATTTGTAAGGGTAAAAAAGACAGATGTGGTCCGCAAACATGTACAATTTACCGCTCAGCGGTAGGTTTTTGATATCATTGATATATAATATTGAGAATAATAATGGACCTAAGCAACTTCCCTGGAGAACCCCATGTTCCACATAACCATTTTTTCTGATCTATCTGATCGAGAGAAAAGTACTTCGAAAAATGTATGGACCTATCTGTGTCGACGGCGAGTTTCGCCATCGGATGAACCATAAGCTGTATGAGCTTTACCACGACATCGACGTAGCTAATAGAGTCAGAATGCAACGAAGCTGGAATATGTTGCCAGAATGGAGGTAAATGCTCCAGCGAGAAAGGTGTTTGAAGGCAAACCTGAAGGACGGCGCAGAGCAGGGAGACCCATACTCCGTTGGAAGAACCAAGTGGTAGGCGACGTGCCACCTTCTGGTAGGACTAACTGGAGAACACACGCAGAAAACCGAAGCGTGTGGAATTCTTTAGTACTTCAGGCCTCAAACTTATGAACCACGTTCGTAGGTTGTAATGGGCCACTTAAGTAAGGGGAAAAAATACCTGAGCCAAAATTTGGAATATGTGGGGTTAAATGGCTGCGCATCGTAGTCAAAATTGGGTAAGAAGGAGAAAAAATCAACATCAAGCCCCGCAACTGCCCTGGATCATTTTTCCCTCCTGACATTATTGCCAAACATAACTTCTCTCAAATTTCACCCCCTAAGGGGCTACCATACAAAAATCAACTTTTTATAAATTTTGCCCAGCTCTTAATGCCCGAAAGGTGCCCTAGAGGTAACAATTGTATGACCGACCCTCAATATTTTTGCAACCCCAACAGTTTCTCAGAAAATATCTATCCTACATCTCTAACCCTTAAGGTGGTCCCCAAACAATTTTGGTATTTTCATAATTTTTTTTATGAAATCAGCTACTGCTGCTCCGGTAATGCCTCCTAGAGGGGTAAAATGTATAGCCTTCCTTCACTAGACATCAGATGTAGTAGCAGTGCGTATATTGATTGCTGCGGCACGAGCTTTTCAACTTGACCCCATAAATTATATCATAAATCGGAAGTTTCTTCGAGATTCCCGAAAACAAAATCAACAACTGGTTACTGCATTCTTGACGGAACCCCACAGTTGGTTGACGCGACAATTTTCAATGTGCACTGGGATAGCAAAATGTTGGCGGACCTACGAGACGGTGGAAAAAAGTTGACTTCCTGTTGTCGAATTGTCCTATTGCGTCGAAAAAAATATAGCTTTAGTAAAAACGAAAATTAATTATCTCCAATACAACAGAAAAATTTTAACGGTAATATTATTTTGTTGATATTTTTTTTCTTTGGTCGTTTTAAGTGCATTTTGGGGGTGAAGATAGGCTGTTGATATTTGCGGGGTAAATGTAAGGAGGGAAATACTAGTGGCGGTCGGCCATACAATTTACCTCTAGGAGGCATTGTCGGAGCAGCAGGCGCTGTTTTCATAAAAATATTATGAAAATACCAAAAAATTGTATGGGGACCACCGTTTGGACTAGAGATGGTGGATAGAAATGTTTTGACGAACTGTTGGGGTAGCAAAAATATTGGGGGTCAGTCAAACATTTGAGTCTTCCAACTTCGGACAGGTGGGAGCAAAGCCTCCTTAGGGGGTAAAAATGGGGACTAGGTATATTGGAAGGGAGAAATGACTGGGGTCGGTCATACCACTCTAGGGTATTTCCAGAGGGTTTTCGTCCATTCGTACAACGTGTCCAAGCCAGCGCATTCGGTCTATTTGAACGCGCTTGACTACGTCGATGTCGTTGTACAGCTCATGATTGGGGTCCAAATATTTTGCAGAGTATTTTTCTCTCGAAGACTCCCAGAATATATTGATCCGCTTGTGCCATTACCCGGGATTATGCGCTGTAGAGGAAGACAGGTAGGATCAGAGTTTGGTAGAGCTGGATCTTTGTTCTTCGAGAGAGCGCTTTGTCGTTAAATCGCTTGCTTAGCGCATAGTAGCAGCGGTTTGCGATCAATACTCGTCTTTTGATTTCGAGGCTGACATTATTATTTTTGTTTATGGCGGAGCCAAGGTAGACAAAATTATCTACCACTTCAAAGTTATAGTTGTCAACGTTCACGCAGCGTCCCAAACGAGTAAACAAATAACTTGGTCTTGTCCTCGTTTATCACCAGACCCACTTCAGCCGACTGCTTTTTAATGCTCGAAAAAGCCGCAGTAACATCTCGCAATCTACGTCCAATAATATCTATAACATCAGAATACGCGAGCAACAAGTGACTTTTGTTGAAGATGGTACCATTTCTGTTTACTGCAGCCTTCCGCATGATCATCTCCATTACGATGTTAAAGAGATCGCAGGACAGACTATCGCCTCGTCTAAAGCCTCCCTTGGTAGAAAATGGCTCTGACGGATTTTTGCCAATTTTCACTGAAGACCGTGTCAGTCAGTGTCATCCGCAAAGTCGACTGAGCTTCGCGGGGATACCAAATTCAGCCATAGCATCCAACAATTTCTGTCGTATCGGACTGTCGAATGCAGCTTTGTAATCGATGAACAGATGCTAGGTGTCGATCTGCATTTCTTGGGTCTTCTCCAGGATTTGTCGTAGTGTGAATATCTGGTTGGTCGTGGAGTAACCAGGTCTAAAGCCACACTGATAAGGTACAATCGGGTTCGCCAGAATGGGCTTTAGTCTTTCACATAACACACTAGACTGGACCTTGTATGCGATAAGTAAAAGGCTAATCCCGCGATAGTTGGTACACACATTTGGATCGCCTTTCTTAAGCACAGGACATAGGACACTCAGATTCCGTGCAATTGCCGTGCTGATCTCGTTTTGGCTCGCTGGTGGACAGTCTACTCCATCGTCGATGATTAGTGCGATTCCGTCACTTATGCTGCCGTCGGGAACGAGTAGAGATTGAAAGTGTTCCCTCCAGCACACTCTGAGTGTCCGTGACCAGATTTCCGTCTCTGTTCTTACAGCTGGGGATCCCTGTTCCAAAACCTCCACTTTTTTCCGTTTCATCTCGCTCCGTCACCGCACGCGTCACCATTGGCTGCAGTTTTGCCTTGTGTACAGCATCCATTTCCTCAGACATTTCGCGACATTCATTATCGTACCAGGGCTTGTCTGAGCGTGGTTTTTCATAACCCAGTACGGTCGTTGCGGCAGTTCTTATTCAATAAGTAAACAAAACATAAAAAAGGCGCTTTTTAACCACCACCGATTTCGACCCTGGACATAATGCCTAAAGCTAATCCGACAAAAACAGCTAAACTAAAGGCGGTTGTAGAAAAGTTTCCTGTCACGAGCTGATGGTGGATTCCTCTATTCTAAATTCTGTAGCAAAGTTATTGCAGCAGATCGCAGATTTCAAGTGAAGCAACATGTGGAAAGCGGCAAATATAAGTGAAAATAAGCAGACCAAACAATTATTTTTGCCAGAATGTTCCAGTAGACTCTCAAAAGAACATGATTTTCATGAAAAACTGTGCCGAGTTTTTGTATCTGCCGACATTACACTTTACAAAATGAGAAATCAATATATAAGAACACTATTTGAGGAATACACGGACTGCCAAGTGCCATCCGAAACAGTTCTTCGAACTAAACATTTAAAAAATGTATACATCGACTGCATGGACAATATACGATCAAAACTAAAAAATCAATTTATATGGATCTCAAACGATGAAACTATAGATGCAACAGGTAGAAATGTGGCAAAAATTTTAGCAGCTGTATTAAGGAAATCGCAAGTGAGAAATTTTTACTACATACAGCAGCCTTGGAAAGGGCTAATTACTCAACAATTGCTCGACTGTGGGACGACGCCATCAAAAATCTGGACGTCAACTTCAATAAGAACAATGTTTTGCGTTTTGTGACGGATGCAGCTCCATATATGGTAAAGGCTGCAAAAGCTATAGTGGAATTTTATCCGAAAGTGACGCATGTGACATGTATTGCTCATGGTGTCCATCGATCGTGTAAATGTATTAGGAATTTTTATGAAAAAGTAAATAAAACTATTGCGAATGTGAAGAAGTTATTTTTAAAAGCTCCGTGTAGAGAGGAACTTTTTAAACAAATGTTTCCAGACCTTCCATTACCTCCAGAAGCTATAACAACACGATGGGTAACATGGCTTGAAACAGTCAACTACTATGTCGGCAATTATCAAGACATTTTAGAGGTCCAAAGTGCATTAAACGATGAGGATGCACAATCCATTAAAACTGTACAGGATGTCTTGACAGACCCCTAAACTAGATCTGACTTGATTTATATTGCTTCAAATTACGGTTTTATTGCAAAACATATTAAAATTTGCAAACATTGCAAACTAACCCAAATCTTTTTGTACACAAGATTTTTCATTTTCTTTTATTTAACTTTTGACCAAAAAAATCTAACTTTAAACCACTGTAAACAAAAATCGTGACGTAGTGAAGCAAACTGGAGTTTAGGGTTTTGTTACTGAAGCTAAATGCTACTGTTTGATATTGGTTTGGTTCAGTGCCGAAAAAGTGTGTTGCACAGTTTGCTCAAAAATAAATTTTTTAACGTTTCATTAACATTTCATTTTGATTTTAATTCGGAACCTTTGACTCATAGAGGCTATTTGTCTTCGATGACTCTTAGTGAAATTTTCCGGTGAATATTACTATCGAAGATTCTAAGCCTTGACCTCCGTTCAAAGTTGACATATAAACAGTTTTTCAAAATTGGGCCAAAAATGTCCCACACGGGTGGCAACTAGAGGGCTAAAATGTTCCGAGGAAATACACCCAAGACATGAAATACCCCTAATGTACTTATATAGATGATTTTTCATATTCTTTGAATCGACTTTTGACCAAAAAATTCAAACTTCAAGCTACTGTAAAAAAAGATTGTGACGTAGTGGAGCAAAATGGAGTTTAGGGTTTTGTTACTGAGATCAAATGCTATCGTTTGATATTGGTTTGGTTCACCCCCGAAAAAGTGTGTTGCACTGTGTAATTTATCGGATTCCGAAATAAATTTAATAATAAAAAAAATTTAATCAAATCATATCAAAAAACGTTGGCTTGGAAGAAGTGAAAAGTATTCGTAAAGAATTGTGTGGATCTGCGTCAACATTAACATCAAAATACGAAGTACTGGAAATACTGTCCCTTAAATTCGCTCCAATTACATCTGTGGATGTCGAAAGATCATTCTCAATGTACAAAAACATTTTACGTTGTAATAGACAAAATTTTTTGTTCGATAATTTATCTTAATATTTTGTAGTTTATTGCAACAACAATCTTAAATAAGATGCTCAACATACAAAAACACCGTGATACTTAGGAAACATGGTTTAAGATTTTTGTTACTTTAATGTTAAATTAATTTATGTGATATTTTTTTAATTGTTTCTTAAATAATAATACTTAAATATTTATTTTTATTTTATTTTACTCACTCGACATTTGTGTTTGTAAATTTACCAAAAATACTTACAAAGTCTGAATTTAAAATAATATTGTTTCATTTTAATTTTTTACATTAATTTACATTTTATTACGTTAGTGTATCGAAATGATTTTTATTTATTGTTTGATATTTTTGGTCAAATTCAGTGTGTCACGCACTAGGATGACGCGTTTCGAACTCCATGACGAGTTCATCTTCAGACCCCTTTGTGACGAACTGATGCACAATGGTACATCATCAGCTTTTTACTTTAAATAAAAATATTTCTAATTCATATGACTTTAATTTTTTAGAGCATGTTTTTGTTGATTTTGAGGTCATATTTTGCCATTTTTCAGGTCATATTTTATGCGCATAAAACACGATTCTTAGGGCACATTTCCGGTTGCCCTGGTAATTATATTTCCATGTAAGATTTAGTTACATAATCATCATTATTTATATTCCTACTTAATAAGAAGCGTTTCTCTATTTTGTCTTATGTAGTTTTGAGTGCACATTTAAACTGTGTGATTCTTTTTAAGTTTTTAATAACACTGGGTAGTTTATTAATTTAATGCTACCCATGGTTTGTTTTCTCTAGTCTATATCTAGGGAACCTAAAGCTGCCCCTTGTATTAAAAGCACTTTGATTTTGAGAAAACTGTAATGTTCAGTAGCCAATTTGATTTAAAGATTTATATGTGTACATTAAAACTTGGTTTTCATATACCACATATACAAGCTATAAATTAAAAGTTTATTAGCTACAATACAGGGTTCATATAACTAATAATTGGTGGATTTTGACGACAACAACGATGGTATTTGAGAACGAAGAACTATTTGCCAAGTTTACTGGCGAAGACGTGAGCTTAAAATTAGTTATTTTCAAATGTTGTCTGCAAATAATTCCCGAAATACTGTACCGCCACAAATATGACTCCATATTCGAATTTAGCGGCCCTAAAAACCTTTTTATTCACAATATCATTAGAATTCTAGGATTCTTGTTAAACATATCTTTAAACCTTACTCCGTATTCTAAATCAGCGGGCTCCTTTTTAGCACAATAACTGCTGAATTCAAGTGTTTTTTGAAAAAAAAACCGCAATTCTGTATTTTCCACTTTGTTTTTTATTCAAAAATGGACTCCAGATTCGGAAACTGTCTACAACTTAGACAAGGCCATCTTAAATGGGCTCCACGAAAAGCCCCCCAATGAAATAACACCCAGGAAATAAACCCCAATGAAATAAACTCCCAAAAAAAGGAAATAAACACCCAAAAACAGTGAATGAAATAACCGAAAAATAAATGAAATAAGCCCTAAAGCGAAAACGAAACAACCCCCAATATTTGGGAATTATTTCATATGAAATAACACCCAATGATGAAAATGAAATAACCCCCAATGAAATAAATCCCATCAGCAAAAAAAAAAAATTATGCCGAAAATTCATAAAAGTCAGTATCACCAAGGATTTCATGAAGTCAATATGGAAGTCAATTTGCCTTTTACGTTTGGCCTCTACACAACCACCTTCACTGTTCACAAGCAAATCAAACTCTCTGCTTTTATTTACATAACCACCTCCACTGTTCACAAGCAAATCAAACTCCATGCTTTTATTGAATCATTCCTTCTGAAGCACACTTACAAATTTAAAAAAATTTCGATTCTTAGATATCATGGTAATATATTCACAGGCTAAAATTTTTCCTGTAAAAGGCCTATTTTTATATAAAATTTCCCAAAACCCAAAGGCTTTAAAAATAAAATAACCCCCGAATAAAAAAATAAAATAACACCCAAATTATACATGCTATGAAACAAGCCCCGAATTTAAAAAATTTTTAGGTGTTATTTCATTGGAGATCATTTCATAATTTGAAAAACCCCAAAAGAGGAATGAAATAATTCCCAAAAATAAAAAACGGCCCAAAAATTGGGATTTATTTAATATCTGAGAACTATTTGTTGATTCGCATTATATTGCAATGTAATGAGATCCCTATAAGCTACATTTTATGATAAGTTCCACGTTTTCTACTTCCTCTGCATCACGAGTTTCCAAAATATCCTCAAGATATATGTTGAGGGATCGAGTTGGTCTTGAAACACAACTTCAAGATGCGTCTCCGTAACTCGGACTGACTCAGGTTTTAGGTGGTAGAGTTTCTTTGCTTTTATTTTAATAGTAAAGGGTGGTTAAATTGTAAGGGCCGATGTTGAATGTGAAGTCAAGTTCTTTGCTGCATTTCATTTGACATTTCTCAATTTCAAACTAACTCAATTTGAACCGTGAAAAGATACATAATCGAGCAACGCGTTAAAGTTATTCAGGCTTATTATGAAAATGGGCGTTCAAATCAAAATTGCCCAAATGTGCGTACAATCGGAAAAATCGTGCAAAAATTTGAGCAATCCGGGTGTAGGAGATGTGAAAACACCAGTGCATGCGCGTACAGCACGTACTGCAGAAAAAATTGCTGCTGTTCGCGATAGCGTGCCTGAAGAGCCGTCCACCTCAACTCGTCGTCGTGCCAAACATTTGCACCTCTCACGCACGTCGTTGATGAACATTATGCATAAAGACTTGCATTTTCACACTTACAAGGTGCAATTGACTCAATAACTAAAGCCTCTTGAACATTCCAAACGTCGTCTATGGTCAGAATGATGGCAATAAATGGCAACAGTGGGTGATAAATTTACGAAGAAAATCATCTTCAGTGATGAGGAATTCACCTCAGTGGATCCGTCAATAAGCACAATGCCGCATTTGGGCGAATGACAATCCAAGAGTGATTGTCGAAAAACCAATGCACCCACAAAGAGTGACTATTTGGTGCGGTTTATGGCGGCATCTTCGGGCCGCATTTTTTTTTTTGCCAAAATGAGGCCGTTCAGGCAGTTACTGTGAATGGTGTTTGCTATCGTGAGATGATAACGAACTTTTTATGGTCCGAATTGGATGATATGGATGTGGACGATATGTGGTTTCAACAGAACGCTGCTACTTGCCACACAGCTAACGAAACAATGGCTCTTTTGCGCGACCGTGTTATCTCATGTGATGGCGATGTCAATTGGCCGCCAAGATCATGTGATTTGACACCGTTGGACTTCTTTATTTGGGGTTATTTGAAAGAAAAGGTGTACGTCGATAAGCCAGCAACAATTCAAGAACTAAAGGATGAGATAATTCGGCACATTAACGGCTCAATTATGCCTCAGCGTCATCGAAAATTTGGACCATCAGAGGGAGGTGTGCCGCTTTTGTTTGAAAGGCACTGACAATTATTTGCATATATATACATATATGACCGTATATGAGTTTGTACAATGATGTTGGTGTACAAACATGAGCCCACCCATGCTGTTCACTGAGTGTCCGAATTAGAGCTATTATCAGGAACCCAAATTTAACACAGGTTCGCAAACTTCTTACCGGTTTCGGGGAAATCAACAATTAAAAGATTAACCAATCATTTTCGTTACACGAATGATAAATTCAAAATTTAACACAAATTCTTTGATGCTCAACAAACTCATTATTATTAGACTTATTTGCAAAATATAAATAGAACATTTTATAACAGAAAGTGATTCAGAAATTCTGAGGAAAATTAAATTATTTAAGTAAATAAAATAAGTATATGAAATTAATTTATGATATAATTTACGTAGATTTATATGAAAGATTATATTATAGATAAGAAAAAATCCTACGACAACAAATTCATTAAAGCATTTCAATAGTTAAAATTTGCTTCCGACATTTCGTTTCTTTAAAAAAGGCTTAAAAACATATGATCACCGTGATTTATATGTATGTAAGTCGATAGCAAATACCAGGAGTTCATTGACCTGTGTCAACAACAGGGACAAGAGGAAATAGCAAAATCTTAGGTTGCAATGCCAGAGCGACAAACTAAACTTACACAAACTCACTGCAATAGCTCTCCAATGATTTACTTATCGACGTGCATACGCAAATATCAAGGGCGTTTGCAAATAACAAAACAGAGAAATAAAGAGAACAAATACAATGTAGTGGGGATGACTTACTTGGCGACGGCGAGAGAGTCCAACGTCGAAAGTACTTTCGTAGAAGAGACATCATGTAAGGTGTCGGCCAGGGAGATGATTAGATCCATTGTTGTTATGATTTTTCACTGTTCTGATTGGGAAGTAACTTATGTTAAAGAGATTTAAATGTCTATTATGATGATACCACTGAGTATTAGACAATTCAAATTTTCAAAATTATAACAAAAACAAAACACAATACACGAATATGGAGTGAAAAAGAGAGTTAAATTATAGAGATGTTGTTGTTTTTTTTCTTTAGGTTTGAATATCAATAGGCATTGGTATGATATTCGTGTTGTTTTTAGCAATTCAGTAATTTTTTTTCTTTTAAAACTTAACTGAATTTAACACATTTTAAAAATTTTTGGCTATGTTTTGCCAAATTTCGCGATCGAAATGCCGACGGCAATTACCGTTCCGCTAAACCAACCAACAAAGCAGTGTTGCCAAGTCTTGGACATTGAAAAGCACTATGAACTACCTCAAAATGGGTAAAAAATTTGTTTAACTCAAAATTATATGTTTACATTTATAACTATTAGGTCATACGTAGTCTTTATTGTGAGATCACTTGGTTATATTCATATACTACGTACATAATTTTATATTAATAAAGAACAATACAAATAATATGTATAAAACATAAATTATATAATATTCTTCTTTACAGCTTTTGTACATTTGGAATTAACAAAAAAAAATGTTTCAAAATACAAGGGCTTCACTCTCGTCATTGCAGTCATTCAACCACTAAACAATTTAAATAAAATAATTAGATTTTTTATAGCATTCACATAAATTGATTTTGCTATAAACACTTGAAGGAAGTTTGTAATTATTGCAGCAAGATTTTTCTATTCTAATTCCATATTAAATTTTGGATTTAAAAAAATTCATTAGACTGGACGTTCTTTCCACTTCTGCGTTAGCATATGTAAGAGATAATATTTGTAAAACGAAAATAGACAATTCTGCAAAAGGACGCTCATTTACCGAATTTTTAAAATTATAAACTTCAAACCAAAATGTATCAGTTCTTTCAGTACATTGCCATTTGTTAAGTTTTACGTTTTCTAGGCTTGTTTCCATTTTTGTGAATTTATTTGGATCACATATAAATTCTTTTATAAAAGTAACTATTTCATGTTGGGTTTCTTTAAAAATATTACTTATACTAAAAAATGATTAATTTTTTAATAACTAAATTTTTTGGCAATTTTCACCTCAATTCGGTCGCAAGACTTTGAGCAAACGCCACCCAAGATTGAACCCAGATATAACAAATATACATAATTAATATTATCATTATACATATCTCTTAATATATTTGTTACAAAGGAACAATCAGCTGCTGCGTTAAAATGTATCTTTAACTCGAGCCACATTTTTAAAATTACATTAACAGCCTTTTAAATTGACAACCACCTGGTATTTGCCATCATTGGAATCTTTTGTGGGTAGGAACTATCATCATTTATCAATTTAAAATTTTTGCATAACCCTTTTGTCTCATATGAGAATGGCTAAACCAATTGTGGGTTTCTTTCACAAAGAACTCCAATTTATTTGGGAAACTTTCTGTAGCGAGACACACAGCTAATTGAAGCAAGTGGCACACGCAACGAACCAAGACAAGGTTCTTTAAATAATGCTTGAGTTTTATCTTTTGGTACAAACCGTTATTAACACCAGTCATCACTGCAGCGTTATCGGTGCCGATTGCCACTAAATATTTCAAATCCAATTTAAAAATATTTAGGAGTCGCTCCAACGCCATAAGTAATTCATCAGCCGTACCTCCATTTAAATCAATTAGACCTAAAAATGTGGTAATAAAAGTATTCTTTTGATGGTTTAAATACCGCACTACGACTCCTAGCAATTTTTCGACAGGTATTTCCGTTCCTTCATCTAATATAAGACTGAAGGCATTGCCATTCATATCTGCTGCAAGCTTTTCCATGAAGAAAGGAGCTATTACATTTGTTATTATGTTGGAACATTTAGTACGATGTAATTTAAATGGTACAATTATGCTTAAATTAACAGTGATGGTACACAGAAAAAAAAACTTTGTGTAATTATAACCAAGAGATGAAACGCACCAAAAGCACTGGAAATAAATTCCAAAAGCACCATTATTAATTTTTTTCGGGTAACGGGTATGAAGAAACAAAAAGGGGTTTTGAGAGTCAAAAAAGAACCAAAAACAGTGCTTGAAGCACCAAAATGGCAACACCGCAACAAAGGCAACGATTATACGCGACGGCGCACAGTGGGGAAAAAAAGTTTTTTTGGACATTTTAAATTTTAGGCCGCATTTTCAAAATTCTTTATTGTATTATTGGAAACAAAATTTCGCACAGATTGTACGTTTTTTTTATTCTGAATTCCTTACCGTTATTTTTTCAAATTTATCAAAGTCTATGCAAAAATAATTTTTGACTTTAATGTCAAATATTTATTAAACTACGTGTCCTTAAAATTACGAACTGACCTCAATTAATGTGGACATATGTTACAAATTAAACTCAGTGAAAAAATTAGACAAAAAATATGTAGAGGCACTATTTTCACACTTTAAGTAGGTGTCCTGCTCATAATAATCGTCCGATTAGAACAAAACCTAACATATAGCCTGGAAAAGTTTTAAGGAAGACGTCTGTAAAAAATAGGCCAAATCGGTGAAGGTCGCCCTGCAATTTTTTTGCATATGTACCAAAATAATGCTGTTTTAAACATCTGATAAAATACAATTTTGTGTTTACAAGTAGGCTAATTGGTGTACTTTAATTTTAAAAAGACCAATACCTTAATATGTTACATCATCTGACAAAATAAGGAAATTTGTTAAAGGCTTATACAAAATTCAAATATATTTGCAATATATAGGGCTTAAAATCGCAATATACACATTTCATATGTATTAGTAGGCTTAATTATGTATGCCTTATGATATTTTGATACATAATTGAAAATAACAGAGTGTAACTAAAATTTTTCCAATTTCTTCAGGAAATATATCGATTTTTGGGTTAACTTTAGTATTGAAATTTAAAAAGTGTTAAAGCGTTTCACAAGTTTCCTTATTTTGACAGATGATGTAACATATTAAGGTATTGGTCTTTTTAAATGAAAAGCACACAACTTAGCGCACTTGTAAACACAAAATTGTATTTTATCAGAAGTTTAAAACTGCATTATTTTGGTACATATCATAGCTCGCAAATAACTGTTGACACTTTTTCGTTGTCTGCAAATAAGTGTCTTTCACTCACACAATAAAAAAGACTCAGACAGAAACTGATTTTTTCGCGTCTGACTTAGCTCGCTCGCATTTTGAGCAAAACAGTTATTTCTTTTTTCGTTTTGCTCAAGTCAAACACCCCAGCTAGCAATTGGATGTTTGTTTTACGATCACGATTGTTTCGCGACTGGATTTCCAATCGTCCCCATGATTGTCGGAGCAGACTTATATTTTTCTCTGCCTTAAAGACTTTGTGCTCGCGATTTGTTTTTGCGTTTACTTTGTGTCACAGTCTTACATGTAGTTTTGTTATTGTTGTCTTACTTCTTCCCGCACACTCCACCGATCTCGTGTTTTGCAAGGAGAATCTAATTTTGTTCTACCTACTCTTGGGTCGTTATGTCTCTCCGAACTTCGTATCTAATCGTCGACGATTGGAAAGTAAGAGTCGCCGTCTTGACACAGTTACTTCAGTTGTTCTGAACGTGCGCGATTGGAATACGACATCGCGCACGATTACTTTAATCGTCGACTCCGATCGTGAAAGAGCCGTGCACTGCTAGCTGGGACTGATCGTTTGCTTGAGTTAAATGAAGCAAATTGTCTTTTAAGTATGTATGGGTAAACACGCTAAACTCCATTTACAAAAAAAAAAATATTATTAAAAACAAAATAAAAATAAATATTATTCCTTAAAAACAAAACATTTTTTTCACATTTTTATTTAACATCCGATTGCATTGTCTTTTTTATTATTTTCATGCTCATGTACATTTATATGTATGTATTTACATGCACACGAAGGCAAAGATCATTTCTGTTGAGTTTTTTAGTCAAACTGTCTTTTGGTGACTTTGTGTGAGCGAAAATCGTATTGCTCTTTACGCGACACTCATTTGAGAGCGTCACACGAATGAGTCAATGCAAAACGCTTGAGCGAAAATTGAATCGAAACAAAAAAAAAGAGAGCCGCTCTGAGAGAGATCGTGTCTGCACAATCTTTTCGGTTATGTTACGAAGCAGAGCATATTAGAAAAATTGCATGGCGACCTTCACCGATTTGGCTTATTTTTTACAGACGACTTTCTTAAAACTTTTCCAGGCTATATGTTAGGTTTTGTTCTAATCGGACAATTATTATGAGCAGGACACCGAGTTAAAGTGTGAAAATAGTGCCTCCACACATTTACTTGCAGTTGTGCCAAAAAAATTTGTTTGTCTTATTTTTTCACTGAGTTTAATTTGTAACATATGTTCACATTAATTGAGGTCAGTTCGTAATTTTTAGGACACGTAGTTCAAAAAATATTTGACATTAAAGTCAAAAATTAATTTTGCATAGACTTTGATAAATTTTAAAAAAATAACGGTAAGGAATTCAGAATGAAAAAAACGTACAATCTGTGCGCAATTTTTTTTCCAATAATACAAAAAAAGAATTTTGAAAATCGGTTACGAATTGCGGCCTAAAATTTAAATTTTTTTCCCCACTGTGCGGCGGTACGCTTTCATGCAGATCGCGACGGACAATCGACAATACTATTGTCCGATGCGTCTGGTACTTGGTGCCAAACCTATTAAGTTAGAAAATTGTTATTGTTCACTGGAAAACACAAAGAAGAATCGGAACTCACCACTAAAGAATTTGGCACCAATGATTCTTCTCCTTTTCTATAGCGAAATTGAAACAGGTTGATGACGTATTTTCTGCACTAATTCCTTTTCCTAAACGGACGGGTTCGATAACTTTTATATGTGCGACAGCTGATAATTGGCTGGTGAAACAAAATTTTCAATATGTTGGGATGTACATGTGATGTTACATATTTACATCGAAACTTACTTTGTTTGCCCAAAAAAGTGGATATCGGTGAAACAAACTTATTAGCCAATTATTCAAATGCAAAAAAGGCAGATCAACCAAAGGCACGGCGTGGAGGTCGAATTCAATTAAAATGAAACGATATTTGGCTAAAAAACCGAAATATTGGGAGAAAAATGTTAACCAATATTATGGTTACATTATAGCATAAAAACATGTAACTTTATTCTTCAGGAGGAAGGCAAAATTGACTTATTATATTGCTCAAGGAAAGGAAAAAAAAACTGTTTCAACAATCCCATGTCAAATTTAATTCTTTTGAACTAATCGACGCAATATATGGAACCAGCCATCCTTCTGACGTTAAAAAGTTAAAGGACAATTAAATAAATTTCACTTTACTCACGTTAAACGATGTGAATCAAAAGGCTTTGATTCAAGAGATTTAAAGAATCAGGCTGAGAAGATACTCAGGATGTAAAAAAAACAAATTACTTTTAATATTTTCACTTCAACGATTAACTTTAACTTAACTTTGCCGCACTACACCTGCCACACTTTAGATGAAATTGTACTTGCTTGAACACGTCTCATCTACTCTTTCCAGTGCAAGTAAACCGATTCGCCATTTCACAATCTACGTTGCACACGAAACAATAACAGCCTGTCCCACGATGTCGAAAGAAAATCTATGCGAGCGAAAGCGAGTCACTCACTTTCGCTGCAAAAAGCGACCCACTAACTTGCAACTTGTCGTTCGCCTGGCTTTACGTGTTGTTACGTAGATCATTTACATATTGTCAAATAACAATGCTGCGAAACACACATATCCAGAAATAAATCGCGTATTTTAATAAAAAACGCCAACATTTACAGATCTGTACCATTACAAATACAACTATGTGCCATTTGAATTCGGCTGTAAACTGACACTCAAAATGTAAACAAACAAAAAAATAACATATGTTGATATTTGTGTAATTTGTTCCGAGTGTTTAATTGTGTTCCAAAACACAAATGTTTTTATCTATCGGTTTGCACTTTCTGGAAGACAACGATGAGACCCAGCAAGTCCCTCGGAGGCAGCTACGGGACATGTATAACGTTCTTGAGATGCCAAGAAACCAGTTAGTACAAAATAATATGTATTCATAAACAACAACTAATGCACTTCAATGTTTTTTTTTACAGAATTGTGGCAAATGTGCCGAAGAACCAGCCGCGACATCAGAAGTTCGAAAGGTGGCGGTAAATGAAGATAGAGGCGATGAAGTAGATGACAGAGATGCAGCAATACGGAGGACCATTTCATTAAATTTATAATAAAAAAGAATATTTAGATTTTTAGTAATGAATATTTATTTATTTTTTGCCAAAAGCAAAATCGCTTCTGCTAGAGTTTTTAATATTTCTGTTTGTGCCTCCGCGGCGACGGCGCTTCTTTCAACAGCATCAGCCATTCTTCTCATGTCATCGCTATGGCTGTTGCTTCCTCAGCCACCCTTAGCTGGCGACGTATAAGGGAAGTTTGTTCGTCGCTGTTTTTGTTTTGTTTTTTCGGCAGAGGAGCAATCTTGCATGTTATCTTCTAGTTGCCTTTTTTCTTGGCTGGTGTGCGTCAGTTGGTTGGTGTGTGGATGTTGGCTGGTGTGTGGCTGTTGACTGCGCTGTTGTTGCAGCGGGCTAGCTACATTGCGCTCAACTGACTGGGAACGGCCTAACATTCTTGTTGGCGTTATTACGGCGACGATCTTGTCTCGCCTGGGTGGTGTGTCTGTCAGAAGTTGGAAGCAAGTATCAATAACCTCAATACTCTCTGTCGTTTTTGGTGGTTCAAAACCGAACACCTTGCCACTAGGTGCTGCGGCTTTTGACAGAAAGAGTACTCGGTCTATTCTTAGCTCCATCTCTGACAGACAGTGCTCGCTGTACATACCGCCTCCAGTCCCCTGCATACTTCTTGCATTTTCTGCTATTTTTTTCTTCGTGCGGGATTTCAGGTCAGCCCAAGTCTAAAAACAAAATCAACATAAGCACACAA
Organism: Muscina levida; assembly: GCA_964034835.1. Taxonomy (NCBI): domain Eukaryota; kingdom Metazoa; phylum Arthropoda; class Insecta; order Diptera; family Muscidae; genus Muscina; species Muscina levida. The sequence continues at coordinate 73,691,279 of OZ035880.1, forward strand.
TTTACGACAAAAGGCAAACAACACTTACCTTCTTCCAGTCACTCATTGTTCGAAGAGGAGGTCCTAATGAATTTAATTTGGAGGTCAGCTTGTTCCAGCGATCCTCTGTGGATTGTTTGGTACTTCCAAACACTGGCATTTCTCTGGCAAACTCAGGATTCTCCTCCATAAAATCTACCAATGCATGTAGCTGCTGCAACGTGAACTTCTTTATGCTGAAAGGAATATATGTACATGCGTTATACATATTTTAATAAAGTTAGCATAAAAACTTTATTTACTTACCATTTAACATCCATTTTTCTAAAATATTTTTCACTATTATTTTTTTCTCTTGTCTATGCGACAACCAAAACACAAGTGAGTAGTTTTGACGTTTGTGTTCGCAGAGATGACAGAGAAAATAGTTAGTGGGCACCAATTTTACAGTAAAATGATTACGTTTTTGTTCGCATAGATTTTCGTTCTACTTGTCGTGCTAGTGCGTGTTAGTGTTTGTCGCATAAAATGCAGGCGAACGCTAAACTTCGACATCGTGGGACAGGCTGTAAATGTCAGAAATAAATAATGACAAGAAATACAAGGGATATTGTTTTCGACAGTCAACACATCAACGGATGTGCATGTGGTTTAAACATCGGATGAGTTTTCAGTGACGTTCAAACTGTATCTGTGAGGAATTTCAAATAAACAAATAAATACTGCAAGCGACACTACATTCCCCCTGCCAACATCAGGTTTGGGGGTTGAAATAACTAGAAAAGCTGATCCCGCCTGCAGGCAACACACCCAATCACTACGCTAAGTTATTGCCTCATATCTTTGGCATGGTATTTTCCCAGAGGACGTACTTGCAAATCTTCTAACTCATAATAAGCGTTTCCGAACTTTTGACGCACGCGAGCTTTCACGAATGGTGGAGCTAATTTCGCGCTAAATCCCAGCTCGAAATTGGTATGATTCGCCGTTAGTCTCCATATGCTGACCAAATGCCATAAAATACGGCGAAGTTCCAATAGATGAGTGAACTGCTGAGCGTAGGGCACAAGATATTTTGCTTAAATTCTCATCCCAATTCTTGTGATCATGATTTATGTATGCCCTAATCGCCGAAAGGATAGACCGATTTACTCTCTCCGAAGCTTTAGCTTGAGGAAAGTGCACGGTTGTAAAAACATGAGAAACATTATAGCTTTGCAACAGGTCATTAAACTTTTTAGCCATAAATTGGTAACCGTTATCTGATACAACTGTTTCAGGGACACCAAAGGTATGAAATAGTTCTTCTTCCAGATACTGAACAACAACATGGGCAGACAATTATCGCACAGGCTTAACGAAGCTAAATTTAGAAAAATGATCCAGCACTATAAAAATACCGACGTTACCACTACGAGACCGAGGATATGGACCTAAGAAGTCCATGTAAAGTTTTTGGAAAAATCTACACGACTCCCTAGTTCAACCCAATGGTGGTCGAAGTACATAGTTTGGATGTTTTGTTGATTTGCACACATCACAAGCGTTTATATAATTTTTAACATCATTCACTAAATTAGGCCAAAAATAGTACCTTCTTATCTTCTCAAGACACTTATTTATACCACAATGAGAAGACGGTGGATTATCGTGATGCATACGAAGCAATTCTGAAACTAAATCTCTAGGTATCCACAACTTCCATGCTAAATCGTCAGTAGTCTGCTCACCGGTGGTATGCTCAGTTCTCCTATACAAATAATTATCAATTATCTTCAAATCAGGCGTTCTAGCAATGTTCTCATTTACTTTTCGTATTAACTCACGGTATTAATCTGAAGAAAAATGTGGGGAAGATAAATCTACATAAACTCCATTACTATTCATGGAAGCACTAGGGTCTTCTATTGCGGACACTTCATCAGAATTGACACGCAAAAGTGCATCAGGAACTACGTTCTGTGACCCCTTGCGATGTTGTATTTTAAACCGGAGCCCTTGAAGTTTTAAAGCCCATCGAGCCAGCCTAGTACTAAGATCGGTTTAGGACATGAGCCACTTCAAGGACGCATGATCCGTGATAACTTAGACTCATGTCCTTCAACATATGCCCTAAATTTCTTAATGCTTAACATTGCTGCTAAACACTCTTGTTCGGTGACACTGTACTTACGGTGGGCTTGGTTGAGCTTCTTTGACATGAATGCAATGGGAAACTCTTCACCCTCCGCGTTTGTCTGCACCAATACTCCTCCTATACCCGTTTGACTAGCATCGCAGTGAATGTAAAAAGGCTGCGTAAAATCTGGACTGTGCAATACGGGAGCTGAACTCAAAATAGCTTTTAAATCTTCAAAGGACCTCTGGGCTTCTTCGTTCCACAAAAATTTACGTTTAGCTTTTAGCAAATCAGTTAAGGGGGTGGTTACAGCAGCGTAGTTCATGATGAAATTCCGATACCAGCCCAACATCCATAAAAATCTTCTCAATTGTTTAACGGACCTAGGAGCGGGGAATTCCATAATTGCAGAAACCTTATCTGGATCCGTCTGAATAACTCCGTTACCAACCACATGACCAAGATAACGCACTTCCCTCACACAAAAGTGACTTTTCTCAACGTTAATCGTTAATCACGCAAACACCTAGACACTTCTGCCAACACCTCCAAATGCCGATCAAACGTCTCTGATACCACCAGATAGACGACCACTTCTGACCTGAGGGCTGCTGGTATGACACGATCCATCAACCTAGACATAGTCTGTGGCGCATTGCGCAGACCGAGCGGCATTACCTTAAACTGATAAAGCGGCCTCCCAGGTACAGTTGCTGCCGTTTTTTCCGTTGACGATAGATCTAGCGGTATCTGCCAGAACGCATCTTTAAGATCAATACTGCTTATAAATTCAGCTTTCGGGCAAACGACTTAATATGCCATCTATTTGTGGACAGAGTTAAGTTTGCGACTGTACAAACAAAGTCTGTCTTTGCCGGGCTTTCTGTGAAGAACACCAGGAGATGACTAAGCACTAGTAGATTCTTCTATAACACCCATGGCAATCATCCTGTCCAGTTCCTTATATATAAGCTGCTCTATCGCCGGCGAAACAGAGAAATTTCGCTGTTTAATAGGTTTAGAGTCACCAGTATTAATATGATGAAAAAGGACACTCGTCTTTTCAAGTTAGGGTAGCCAGATATTAAAATCGCAAAAACAATACATTAGTGAATAAAAAACAGTAAAACGAAGAAAAAACAGTACATTTTAAATAAAACATAAAAATGTTTTAAGTTTCACACATTAGAATTCATTCAATAAGCAACAAAGACAATGTTAAAAAAATAATATTCTATTATAAGCGCATTTGCTGAACAAGCAAAGCTATAAGAAATTAATGCAGAAATTAAGCACTAAGTCCAATTTATTACATATTTGTGTAATATCTTACTTATTCCAATGTTGGAACATCAACTGTTTGGAGTTCGATCATGAACGTCATAGTTCAGCGGAGTTTAATAGTTTATCATTGTTTTGCGACAATTATTCATTATTCCCAATATATTTTGTACACAGTTACACTGAGTTAAAATCCCAATAGAGAAAGAGACTCATAAAGCGGGACAAAATTAAAAATGAATGAGCGTGATGCTCCAAAAATTGTATCAAATAATTGTAAAAGCAGTTTTGAAATAAACCAAGATTTGATAAACAAGCATGACAGAGAGAGAAAAAGTGAAATAAACGAAAGCGCAATGGCTAAAGTACTGAAAAACAATTACTATTCTTCTCTTGATATCGATGATGAGTGTGACAGAGAATACCTAGAGAAATTTGAGAAACATGTGAAGCAGAAAGACAAACCATGCTCTTCAGAAAACTCTACACTTAATAATTCTACAAGTGAAGAGAGATCAAATACAAACATTGAGAAAATAAAAAACAATTATCAAAACAAAAACAAGAAAATACCACCATTAAATGTGTTTGATGTAGAATCATATGAATTAATAACATTTCTTAAAAATGGTTTAAAAATTAAAAACTTTAAACTCAAAGAATTCAGTAATAGAAAAATTTATCTATTTTTGGATGAAATAAATGATTACACGAAAGCTTAGGCTTATCTAGAAAAGGCAAACACTAAATTTTATACTTATACGCCAACAAATTTAAAAACAAAAACATACCTATTAAAAGGTTTTAGCGCCAACATCGACCATAATGAAATTTTGATAAACCTACGTCAATATGAAAATAATAGCCTAAAATTTTTAAAAGTTAGTAAAGTTATAACAAAAAAACCTATTAACAGTGGCTATTCACTAAATATATTCTTGATCCAAGTGAGTGGAGAAAGTGACCCTAATCAACTCAGAGCCATTACGGGAATTTTGCACCGTTGTATCCACTGGGAACCACTGAGGAAACCCGAGATTCCGCAATGCAGAAGATGCCAAAGCTTTTTTCATAGTGCATCCAATTGCTTTTTACCTCCAAGTTGCGTCAAATGCGATAAATCCCACGATTTTTTTTGTGAAATGGTTAATGTTTCTGAGACTGAACGAGAAAAACTTTATTGCGTGCTTTGCAACACTTATGGTCACCCGGCCTCTTACAGGGGATGCAAAATTTATAAACAGCTTCTTGAGAAAATCCATGCCAAACGCCAAGCATTGACAGCCAACAATAACAATGGAACTTATAATCTTGTAAATCCTAATCTAAGTTTTTCTAACATTTTGCAAAATAGCGCAGCACACAATGTAGATATGTGTAACCCATTAAATATAACATTAGAAAAACTTAATAATACTATGATCAATTTTTCAAATCAAGTTATAAATCTTCAGAAACAATTAGAGATTCAAGCATCTAGAGTTAATACTCTTTTTTCTTTAATCAGTACTGGTAATGAGTAATTCTAGTCTTAATTATCAGAATTTAATTGAAATAAATGTATACTTAATTAATTTAAGCAGAAGATTTGAGTTGACACAATTTATAACCAAACATTACCCCGATATCCTTTTTCTTCCTCCAGTTGGAAAATGCAATTATAATATTAGAAAACATTGGAAAGAATTTGGTCTCACATCTAATGATAATATAGTTATACCGAATATAAATGTTGTTAAATATCTTGGTATCTTGGTAGATAATTTCTTATATTTCAATAAACATAAAGATATTCAAATCTTCAAGGCAAGGAAGGCATTTTTCATGTATGGATACCTTCTTTTCTCAAAATTCATATCTCAAGATGTTAAAATTACATTATACAAGACCCTTATTCGCCCTATTCTAACTTATGGTTGTCAAATATGGTTTAATATTTCTCCATCTTATATGGAAAAGATTAGAATGTTTACATCAAATAATAAACTGTATAAGGCGGCAAAAATCACCAGGATCAACAATTTCATTATGCATCTAATAAGAGATCATATACTAAGAATATTTGACTGTTGTAAAAATAATCTAATTCAAGCTCCTTATTATTCCAACGATGAATTAAAAAAAACACTGCTAACTGGATTTGTACCACCTGAAGCATTTTTATATTTAGATAAAAATAGATATATTCAAAATAATGTTGGAATTCCTGTTCTGTATCACATTTTTAGAAAAGCTAACGATAAAAGAATTACACCAAAACATATAACAATCGATAATATTATATAAGATTTTATACAAACTTCTATAGGGAATACTAATAATATAATTTCGAATTTAAATACTAAAAATTACTGGTGGCTTAGCCATTAAACTTAAATTTGCCTTTGCTATTTTTTTACCCCTTGACTTAGATTGCTTCTATCTATAAGTAAAGTTTTTGTAAATTTTTCTTTACAATAGCAGTATCTACAAATGTGATTATTGCATATATTATAACTTACATCATAAATTATTATTATAATCTGTACTTGAGATCCTACTATAGGGCAGTGTACTCTGATAAAATATGAATACTGTTTGTTTGTTTCTTAGTATTTAAGCTTTAGATGAATTCATAAATAAACACAATTAAAAAAAAACTAGTAAGGCTATGCCGAAGCTCAGATACCCTTCAACATTTGTAAAAATAGTGATAAAACTGGTTATTTGCACAACAGCTATATTTTATTAAACTTTGTACCACAAAACAGTGGAGTTGGTAAGAAGTGGACGTTACTTTTAGCTTCACACATCCATTTTTTGTCAATAATTTTTATAGATTTTATTCGATTTACCGATAAGTTTGTAAGTTGGTAAGTTGGAGCATATTTTTATGAATTTTTTAAATCCCCCAAAAATGGGAATTTGTGTGGGATGTGGGAGTAGTTTAAATCCGATCCTGTATATCTTAGAACTTAACCTCTGCTTCTCGACAGAAGCTTACATTTCAGCCCGAAAGCTCATAAACTACAGGGACATACAGACGGACACCCTCAAAAAGGGGGAGTTTGTATGGAAGGTGGGAGAAGTATTCGTCCGATATTGCTCATCTTACAACGTAAGCTCCTTTTATAGGATTAAAGCTTGCATATCAAATTTCAGCTCGATATTTCCCAACCTACGGCTGTAATCGCGGGGGCAGTAAGGCGGACACTCCAAAAAAGGTGGTTTGAATGGGAGGTGGGTGTGGTTTTTGACCGACATTGCTTATCTTAGAAAGTAGCCTCAGCTTAGAGATTGAATCTTGCGTACAATATGTCAGCTATATACCTCTTAAAATACGGCTGCAATCGCAGGGACAGGCCCCAAAAAGGGAGAGTTTGTATGGGAGGAGGGAGTAGCTTTTGACCGATTGGTCTCATCTTAATACTCAACCTCAGCTAAGAGTAGGGAAGATTGCAAACAAAATTTAGTTTGATTGCTCTTAAACTACTACTGTAATCGCGGGCCTAACATACGGACACCCCCAAAAAGAGGGATTTTGTATGGGAGGTGGGAGTAGTTTTTGACCGATCGGCCTCATCTTACTACGCAACCTCTGCTTAGTTTAGGGAAGCTTGCATACAAAATTTCAACTTAATTTCCCTTAAAATACATCTGTAATCGTATGGATAGACCCCAAAAAGGGTGAGTTTGTATGGGAGGTGAGAGTAGTTTTTCTCCGATCGGGCTCATCTTAGAACTCAACCTCCATTTAGGGCAGCAAAGCTTGCATACAATATTTTATCTTGATTGCTTTTAAACTACGGCTGTAATCGCAGGGACAGACCTCCAAAAGGGGGAGTTTGTATGGGAGGTAGGAGTAGTTTTTGACCGATCGGGCTCATCTTAGAACTCAACCTCCATTTAGGGCAGCAAAGCTTGCATACAATATTTCATCTTGATTGCTTTTAAACTACGGCTGTAATCTCAGAGACAGACCTCAAAAAGGGGGAGTTTGTATGGGAGGTAGGAGTAGTTTTTGACCGATCGGGCTCACATTAGAACTTAACTTCCGCTTTGAGGACAGAAGCTTGCATTCCAAATTTCGATACCTTTTAAACTGCGGCTGTAATCGCGGGGACTGACAGACGGACGGACAGACGGCCACCTTTAAATCGACTCAGATTTCGATGCTGATCATTTAAATATATATATTGTCATACCTACCATGCATCCTTATGGGCGTTACAAATGGAAGAACAAAATGAATATACCCTTCACTCTGTTCATGTTCATGGTGAAGGGTATAAAAACATCAACTGTTTCGCGCGGAATAGTATAAGAGTCCAACCAATTGACTTATTTCGCCACACTCCGGCCAGCTGATGAGGTTATTGTCTGCGTTGTCCATTAAAAAAAATTAGTGTGTGAGGTACCAAAAGGGGGGTGGTAAATGTTTTATAACTTTATACTTTTATAACGTTATTAATCTGACGATGTTAAAATACCCAGCAGTTTCTTGTTTAAAATTTATAAAAGAAAAATAAATTTTTCAAAAATAGGTGATACCAGAATGGGGATAGGCTTGGACTATTTACAATCCCATGACTTTGTTTAGAAAACTATTAACAGTGTTACATTTTCATAAGGATTAGTGGAGGTTTACTCGAGTTATCGTCCCAGACAGACGGACCAACATGGCTCAATCGTCTTAAGAAGTCCTGAAACGAATTTTGTATTAATATATTTGATACTTTCGCGTATCAAATGATATATACCCTTATCCCTAAGTGTGTGGGTATAAATGTATTCTACATGTAATTTTCAAGCTTATTTTAAAAATTGTATGCATCCAAAACGATAACATCTATGGTACAGTGTTTTACATTATCTTCGGCTATTTTTGTAGATTATACAAAACATGTTTTACCAAATATTGAAATCGATTGTTATATAAAACTAGCTGACCCGGCAAACGTTGTTCTGCCATACAACTTCGAATCCGGCAAACATCGTCTAGCTTCTAAGGTAACGCCTTTATATGAGCTCTAGAGAAATAGTAAAACACATATAGTTCAAGTTTTAAATTGATTTATTTGAATTTAATAGAAATTAGTGAAGAGTGATCTGATAAACAGTATTTTTCGATTTGTTTTCCGGCGTAAGAACAATCAATGAAGACGGTTTGCCAACACGCGAACAGGCAATGATATATACCCTTACAACTGACCTTGTGAAAAGCAGGGAAATTTGAGATTGATCCCACCAACTTCCAACGATTGGACTTACGATTTATTGACCGTCGCTTGAATTTTGATGTGAAGATCGGTTAGAATAATAGGAATTCGTGGGATAAGGACTTGCTATCCTTTAAATTTGTCCTTGATAAACGTCGCTTTAATCGCATTGATCATCAGCTTCTTAACGAACAACCGCGTACCGTTGCACAATTTCGGATGATTCAGATTCCGCAAAATGCTTATGATCGCCTCATTCTCGTTGGTCACGCTGTCAACGGGTTTTTATGAATGCAGTTCTCCATCGATTCTGCTTTGAATAACAACATTCAAGCTATCGACGTCCTTATTCTTCGCTGATCCGTTCCGTAATCCAATCTAGATTTTTATAATTTTGTGCAATCACGGGGAAAACTTTGGTGTTGAGTTCCTCCTTCGGCGATGTAAACTCGCAAAAATTTGCCGGTAACGCCTTCAATCCAGTTGAAACATCAACACGAAATTGGCCATTACCAAGCGCCAGTAGCTGTCTTAAAATTCAGTAGCCGATGGGTCGTTTTGCTACATGACTCTCATGTTCGTAATCAGTCTCATCTTCTTGACATACCACAACAAAGACAACGATTTGAGGCATGCATTAATTTCATAAGCAGCAGTAGATTTTGGGTTGACGTCAAGCGTTTGACGAAAATCTCCGGGTACCAATATCATAGCCCCACCAAATCGTCTCGTAAATCCTTCATCTTTCGGTCAACTGCCTTCAAAGCTCGTTTATGCGCCATCGTGCATTTATCCCAAATGTTGATTTTGCATTATCGCAACAATTTCGCCGCACGTTGGCTTGTTAACCGTGAGAAGATTCAACGGCAGCATCAAAGCGGAAAGTGCAGTTTGATCGCCTTTCAATAATGTAGGAGCAATACCAGAGGATGCAACAGCTAACGCAATATGCGATCTGACAGAATTGTTGCCAGAATCAAAGAAATTACGAATGTCTTGCCTTTCCCACCGGGAGCATCGAGAAAGTAAATGCCTCCCGTCAACAACCTTCATCAGCGAATTGTACACGTTCGTTTGCTCGGTATTCAACTGCGGCACATTTGTTCGGACTCTTTCAGTTAGCTCGATCAAAGTTTTGATCTCGTTACAATTCGCGATTGAATGCATCGTGCCTCGAGCGATTTGGCGCTGGTATTCCCATGTCATATTTACATGTCTTCGATCAGAAGTTAATTTCAGGACCGAAATTCGATGTTGTTGTGCGAACTCTGTGCAAATTGTCGTCAGCCATCTCGTCCTTGTATGTGCCCTACAATGCGCTAGGGTTCGGCAGATGACACGTGGCTATGATGATCGCAAACAATGTACCAATTTGATCAATTGCACACAAAATTTTAAACATAAATTTAATTTGCGATTTTTATCAAATCAAGTGATACAATGCCAATTTTTTTTTAAGAATTTTTTTTTCTGAAATTTTCCGAGTTTTCCACCAAGAATTTTTCTATTTTTCCATTCGAAAAGTCATTTTGGAATAATTATCTGAAATTTTTCACAGTTACATCGTCCAAATTTATTAAATCATACGATATAATGCAAAATTTTTTTATTTTTCTATTCGAAAAGCCATTCTGTGACAATTGCACTCAAAATTCCATACAAAAAGGCAATTTTATATTTTTCCAATTTTCTGACTTTTCCGGAAAATTTTCCCAAAATTTTCATCACATGAACCTTCTCCTGGCTATAACAAACAACTGAAAAAAGTTTGAGCAAAATCGGCCCAGCCGTTCTAAATTGATGAATTACTATACATTTTTTACACTATAGGTCTAACCTTAAAAAAAGGGGTTGATCGTAGAGCGTTGAAAATTTAGAGTTGTATGCATTTGTATGCTGTATCATAAAAAAATTAAAAATTTTGTTTAAAAAAATAAAAAATAAAATTTAGGGGTGGACCACCCTTAACATTTAGGGGGATGAAAAATAGATGTTGGCCGATTCTCAGACCTACTCGATATGCTCACAAAATTTCATGAGGATCGGTCGAGCCGTTTCGGAGGAGTTCAATCACGCAGAGATATCTTCGACTATACTTTTTTATCTCTTCGCAAAAAATTCTAACTCTAATATTTTCGTAATTCAATTTCCGTCCGTGTAATGATTTCATACCCAAATTTACCTTTTCACTGACAACACCATCTTTCTTCCTTAATAATAATTTGATTACTGAATCTCCGGGTCTATCACTGTCTGGCAGCAATTCCCGGTCATGTCTGCCACTTGATGATTTTTTGGCAAATATTTGCAAAATGAGTGGTTTTTACCACATGCAAAACAACTCATTTCGTGAAAAGTTGATTTGCACTTCGTTTCGATACTAATATCCTGACTGTTCCTGCGATAATAATCACCAGGCATACCACAGGTGTAACATAAATTTAAATGGAATGGTGATTGACAAAATCTCTGGGTGACAATAGGATGAATTGCCTGCTGATCAGGTGGTTTTGCTATAAGATTTTGTTGCTAACTCCCATAATGACTCTTATACTGAATGTTTCTAGAGTGGTGATTACCAGATCTATTCTTATTTCTACTAGAGATTACCATCGCTTCTACATTAGAGATTTGTCACCATCCCCAAGTGTTGACAAAACTGCAACTTCATTAACAGCTCTTTGTTTTTGCCTACCATCTTTTAAAAGCCTTTCTGCCCGCTTACACTCCTTCTTTAAATCAGCCATACTGACTATGTTGGATGAAAAAAACAGTGAAGCAACATTGTGACGTAAATTCCCCCAAACAATTTGAAGTAATTCTGACTCAGGCATCTTTTTACGCATCCGGAATATAAGATTGTGAATATCCGTATAGAACTCCTCAAATCCCTCGCCAGGTTGTTGTTTCCTATCCATAATTTCCTTTATAAGCTCAAAATTAGAATCCGATGATTTAAAATGGCTTAGCAACTCCTTTTTTAAATTAAAATACCCGAAATCTACATCATCTGAATTATCTTCAAGTACTTGCCAGTACCATTTGGCAGCAGTACCCAAAACCAAACAATGGAAATCACTAAACAGTTGGTCATACGATACATTATGATGTTCCCGCATTTTCTCAATGCGGAAAATAAAACTTTCAACCGTCATTTCGCGGCCAGATCCATCAAATTTAATATGCCATCCGTCTAAATCAACCGACCTGCGAGTATCGAGTTCTCTTCGAGTGTACGATATATGAAAATTATTATTATGTTCAGTATTCCTTCCATTTTCTCTATCTTTCGCTGCTTCCGGCTGATGCTGCTGAGACATACCACTGGGCTCATTATCACTACCATCTGTACCAGTAGTCCGTCTCTGTTGTACACTCCCGATGGGGTTTCTACTGGAAGTTGAGCTTGATGGAGGTATTTTAAGAGGTGCAGCGTTAACTGAACTTTCAACATCAGCAACATGTTGACTAAGAGAAACAATATCGCCCTTCATCTGACGAATCTCAGTCATACAATTCGCCATAAGTTGAGTTTGTTGACATAGCATATTCATTAGCTGTGTTAGCTGATCTGAAGATACTGCATCATTTCCAGATGAACCTGGTAGACGTTCTTCTCTTTCTTGCGAATTATCTCCGCCAGATATTGATGGCTGTGACATATTTGTTACTATATCTAATTTCCATGTAAAACTCAACAAATTGTCACTAATATTCAAAGACAAAGACATTCACTAATATTCATTCATTTGCAATTCTAACAGCTGAAATTAACCTCATCCGAAGGTCTTCCAAAAATCAAATTAGCACACCTATTCAAAGAATTCGTTGCACAAACATCTATAGGATTTTTAATTCTAGCTATGGGTCTTTCGATCCCTGTATCTATTTGTGTCAGAATTGTGCCTAGAAGTTGAGATTCCTGTGCACGAGTAATACTGCGTGTTACTCTTCTATCATGTGAGGGTTATTAAGAGGGTTTTCAGTTTGCTTCTTAAAATTATCCATTCACTATGATAAGTTCAGGTAAAAAGGAAATAAAACTCCAAATTAAAAATAATTGATATGCAAATGACTCAAACAGAATAATTATTTTCCAGATACTTCTTTTCCTTTATATGTAAAGGCTAAAAAAAATTATTTGTTATTTCTTTATAAAAATATATTAATAACTTTCGATGTTCTTGGTGTTGAGTATGAGTGTACGAAGAGTGGTATAAAATGAGTAATTTCGGCCCCCCCCCCCTATGTCAGATATGGGTGAGTTCCTCACATCTCGAAATACACACAACAAACATCAACATCTATTGTTCGTGTCAGAAAAATCTCATTCACACTCAAGTCACCACTGTCCAGTGTAATGTCTTAGCCCCCTTCCCTTCAGCTTTTAGATCAACAAGCAGCCGATGTATTGTGAATGGCTCAATTATTCTTAACAATACCCTACGAAGTGGTAGTCCGTTTGTTAGTTTATGTCATATGTTCGTCCGTCTAGTCCAGATTACACACTCACCATATTTCCCATAAAACCCTTTCAACACCCTATATAAATATAAATATAAAAGAAAATCTACTTAGACATTATGATAGCTTTATAAGAAATTACGAAAACCAACATCTTCACCAATAATATTTTTAAAACATTTTTTTTAAATATATGTTTTTTTTCCAAGATTTTTACATATAAATATTAAATATAATGATAAAAATATGTGTGTACAATTAATTATATAGAAATATATATTTACAACTCCTCATTTTTGTTTTCTATATGATCATGATCAGCTGTTTAGATCTAAAACGAATCTCTTAAATCTACTAACTTACCCTTTAACAGCACTGCGCTATACTCTAAAGAGCTGACAATTTAAATACAAATCTCTTAAAATTATAAATATATTTTTTTTCTCTTCTCTTTTTGTATGTATAAAATATTTCTCTTGTTTTTCTGTTCTCTTCTGATTTTTTTTTTGTTTCTTTTTGCTTCTTTATTTCTTCAGTTTTTTGGTATATATATTTTTGTAAGTTTTACGTATATAAAGTTATTTTAGTTAAAGGGAGAAGTGAAAAAAATGGAATTATTATGGGTATTACAAACAAATTATATCTTAAATGTTCTCTTCATCAACATGTGTGTTTTTACACAAATATATATACATATTTTTATAAATTTAGGTATACAATTAATATGTGGTGTACAAGTTCGGCGTCATATATATAAACATCGGGTGTTGTAACCTTTTTATACCATTACCCTTAGGGATGAGGGTATATATCATTTGATACGAAAAAAAGTGTAACGCAGTAAAGAAGACAAGTTAGACCCCAAGTATCTTAAGACCAAATTCGTTTCAGGACTTTTAAAGACGATTGAGCTATGTCCGTCTGTCTGGCTGGATGGCTGGTGGGCAGGATAACTCGAGTAAACCTTAATGGATCGGTATGTAAATTTACCAGTATTAATATTTTTCGAAACGAACTTATGGGATTGTAAATGGGCAGATTAGCCCCACCCCTTCTGGTACCTCCCATACAAAATTACATATTTTTGGATAATTAATATTTCTTTCATAACTCCCAAACGCATGACCGGAGGATATTAAAATTTGGTCAGTTTATTTATCTTGCAATAGTAGACAAACCCAAAGAACCCCGAAACCCTTGCCACACCCCTTCTGGTACCTCCCATACAAATGACCGAACTGACCCTCATAGTTTTACATGCATATCTTTTTTGTAAGTAAACTGAATTCACTAAAATTTTGCGTTTAATGTTCGTTTATGAAAATTAGACTCAGGAATGAATATGGACTATATAGGTTGACGCCTTCTGGTACCTCCCATACAAAATGACTTATTTTTGGAAAATTAATATTTTTCTCATCACTTCCAAACGGGCCCTTGGGGGTAATGATAATTGGTCGATTAATTTATATTACAATAGGAGGCGGAACCTCAGAAAAAAACTAACTATTTGACACACCCCTTCTGGTACCTCCCTTAGAAATGTCCGAATTCTAGTACCTCCCATACAAAATGACCTATTTTTGGAAAATTAATATTTCTCCCATAACTTCCAAACCGGCACCTGGGGGACAATCAGATTTGGTCAGTAAATTTACCTTGTAAAATGAGGCATAACCTCAGAAAACCTAATTATTTGACGCATCGCTTCTGGTACCTTCTATATAAATAACAGATATTGCTCCTTGCTTGCATATCTTTTTTGTACGTACTCTAAATTCAGACAAATTTTGCCACGGTAAGCGTTCACTGAACGTTGACTTACGGTTTTGCTCCACAAGCAGGTAAAAAATAATATATAAGTAATTTTATTTTAATTAAAAAACTATTAATTTCTATAACTCAAAACCAATATCTTATATTGGGTATTTATCAGTCAGTTTATCTGACTGAAATTTCTGTACTGGTTTTTGTTTATTTTTGGCTTCACATAACCATTATATACTATATATTTAGAATTGATTGTGTTTCACTCCACTCTCTATCTATATATATAAAAGGCTTGGGTGACTGACTGATCACTCCCCAGCCCAAACATCTAAAGCTAGAACCGAGAAACTTGGATTGTAGGTTTCTTTTATGACGTAGGCGCGCACTAAGACGGGATTTTTAAAAATTCGGACTGCAAGGGGGTAAAATGGGCGTGGCACCGCCTCATACAACTCGAATTTTGAAATGGCTATATTTTTTAAACCATTATAGGTAAAAAGTCGAGATTTGGTACGTACATCGGACTTATAAGAAAAAATACTGTGTTTGTGGACAGAGGGCGATGCCACGTCCCTTTTTAAAAAATAGTTATATTGGCCAAATAAATGGACCGATTGCAATCATATTTTTTTGTATGATACTGTCCATAGAGTCTTTATCATAGGCTACATGAAAACATAATTAGACAAAGGGGCGTGGCACCGCCCACACAAACCAAAATGTTAATCCATCATATCTCAGGAGCCATTAGAGGTATGAAGATGAGGTTTGCTACATATGTTACTGCTATCAAGAGGATTACGTCCCGCTGGAAAATGGGCGGTGGCACGCCCCTTTTGAAAAAATCGTTATCTAGGCGAAATTAATGGACCGATAAGAATGAAATTTTCACAGTGTTTCACTATCCGTAGGGTCCCTATAATAGGCTACGTGAAATCATTATGAGACCAAGGGAAATCAGTCATATTTCACGAGTGGTGGTTGTTTCCCTATTCGAATAAACGTCAATTAAGAATGGATTTTTGGATATTCGTACTTTTAGGGGTAAACATGAACCGACCAATCGGCAAATGCTATGTATAATCGAAGAAATTGATATGAGCGTGCTCACTATTGAATTGTGTTGAAGGTTTTTTTGAAATCAGATATTGAAATCCGTAAAAAAATCGAAAAAGAGATAAAAATTTTACTATCGCCCAGACCGAACGGCTAATGATATAATTATAATAATTTATATGGGCTTAGAATCAGAACGAAGCAAGGACGGTTTTCGAAATTCTAACCTTTTAGGGGTAAAAAAAGACCGAAGAGTGCACTAAAAGGCTAAAGGTATAGTCACAAAAATGGAAGTGCATATTTTAGTTCTAATATGTGACGTTTTTTTTTCGAAATTCGCTCTTTAGTTGTAAAACTACCTAAAAAGGGATAAAACTTTTACTATCGTCCAGACCAAACGTATATAGAATTGCTCCTTATAGAATTAGAGAGCCGGCAGTTGGGGTTTTTAGAAATTCGAACATTTAGGGATAAATAGGCTGAAGATCGTCAGTACTGGTATCATCCCCCAGACCAAAGAGCTGAAGCTATAAACGTATATAGGCATGCTTCCTATAGAATTAGAGGGAGTACCAGTCCATTTCAGTTGTGGGATACGAATGTACCATTTTGAAATTCGTACTTTTAGGGATATTAAGGGACTAAAGCGGTACAATTACTCAAACCAATGGGATAAAGCTACAATCACACAAATGGGGTGTTCGAAGTTCTAATAAAGCGTTTGCATTTTACCTGTATTGCTTGAATTCATAAGAAAATTCATTGTAAGTACAGGTGAAGCAACGCGAGCCGGGATAGCTAGTTATTATCAGTGATTAAATTGCTGACGAAAAAATAGCAATAGCAGACAAAAATTGACTAGTGCATACCGAACGCATAAACAATTTTTGTCAAACGACTACTGCTACTGCTTCATCCATGAATATGAATTGGAAAAAAATGAAATGAAACAGTTACACATAAAATGATTTCGTCTGCAACAACAATGACTTCTCAAACACACAAGTCGATAGCAACAGCTACAATAATTCTGATGAAAATGTCTAAGGACTATCGGTAGTTAAGAGAATTGAGTTGTAGTTGTTAGGGAATGAATATGCGTAAGACGTTTGATTTTGCTATTTAGTCGTTTGTGCGAAGCAAGTTGATATGTTAATAGTTAATTGCAGTTCAAAGAAAATTAACAGAATGACACCAAGGCTCAACAAAAGTTTAATTTTGTAAAAATTTAATTAATTTAATTTAATTGTGAAAATTTTTGAATTTAATTTTTTTTTCTGTTATTTTTTCAACTACTAATTCTAAAAATTTAACAAACAAATTGTTGTCTGCAAATTGTTGTCATTGTAGTCAAAATATGTTTATCGTGGTCATTGTAGTCGTTTCATTGACAGTTCATTTTGCTATCAATAAATTTGCTGCGAATATTTCAGTCGTAAGTCGTCTTACTTTGCATGCTCCCTGCAAACATTTTACTGATTGTTTTCATCGCCATCTCAAAATATTCACTTTTTCGTCACTCCGAAAAGTGGGTTCTAAGATAGAAAACAAATTTACAAAAACAAAATGCACAACCATCGTATTTTCATCTCTTAAATATTTACTTTAACGACAGAATTTACAACTACTTAAAACATTGAGGAAAAAGAGATTGAAATATGCGGTCAGTAACATTGTAATTGGTAAAGTGACCAGTTTGTAATTTACAGGGAACATTTTTAAAAAATATAAATAAACAAGTTTTAAATTCATTATTAATTTGTATTCATTGCCCTACAAATCAAACAAGTGATTGATCAAATAAACAAAATTAAATAAAATACAAAAATTAAAGACACCTTTTTGACTCTTTTAAAATATACTTTTTTGACACTTTCTTAAAATTATATTGCGTCACTTATCAAGGAATCGTAATATACACTTCGGAAAGAGACTTAAAAGTTACTACATGGATGTATCTTAAGCGGGGTACATTTTCTCACTAAAGAAGTTACTATTAAGATAAAATAACGATATCTTATACGATGATTTTCATCCACATGGCGTTACCATTTAGTAGCTTATAAGATAGAAAATGTTTGCAGGGCTTGTGGCTGTCGACTTCGCATGTGTGTTTGCCGAAGTCGCTGTCTTTGCAGACACAATCATTTTGTGTGTATCTGTTTCATTTCATCTTGTTTTTCAAATAATTCCGCAGTCATAGTCAATAACGCATTTTGGAAATGAATATGAGTTAGCAATTTTAAACCCTGGTTATTATATATTTTTGTAGTTTAATTGTAATGAATGATGTTCATTATCGGATTTTTGATGTTTTTGTTGGTTTATACCTAATTTCAATGTTGTTTTTTCTATTATTTTCTCGCCAATTCTTTAATTACTTTCTTGCTGTGATCTTTAGCCGTTTCTTATTTTTGTCTTAAATTTGCTCTGGTTTTTCTCTTTTTTTTCTTTGTTTGATTGTTTGGGTTTATATGTTGGAATCTCTCATAGGTTCTAGTTTTGATATTTGTACTATTCCTTTTTTTATGAAATTTATGTATTGATATAACGCAGCAAACATATTGACTATGTCAAAAACCGACTAACTTCCAAAACCACATTGTCTGACCCGAATTCTTGTTCTTCATTTTTTTCTTATCTACCCTTTTCATTCAATTTATAAATTCTCCAAATTTCTAAGAGAGTTGTATTTCGCAGTAAAACTAATACAAATCTGTAAGCCGAATATTTACAGTGGAACCTATAAACTTGTTAAATACTTGTACCATAACAACTGACTGAAATTTCTGTACTGGTTTTTCATCCGATTTTGATGACCAAGGGCAAAACTACTACTCTATCATTTAATTGTCCGAAACCGGAGGAATTATTACGGAAAAACGAAAAAAAACTTAATGAGTCAGCGAAATCACCAAAATATTTACAAATCGGGCTGTTAGTCATTTTTCTAAAACACAATTTTCCTACTCAAAAGATTAAATGTGTGTTTGAGATTCTCGCTATAAAAACATAAAAATTAAAATAATTTTGCTAATACTGTATTTGAATTAAAAGACTTAGTTTTAATTTTTATACAAATTTTATTATTTTATTAAATGCTAAATGAATTAAATGCAAAATAAAAATTAAAACATTAAAAATATTTATTTTATTTGTGTTTTAACTTTTTTGCACAAATTTTATAAAAATTTTACTCAATTGTAACTGATACAGAGATTGCAACTTGCTTTCGAATTTTTTGCCATTGGAATGGAGTATCGCCAAGATATCTTTTGACGTTTTCTCTCATTTCATTATCAAAACTTACGGTTTCATGGCGTTGTGTAGGCAAAGATGTTATTGTGGATGGTAATATAACCGGTTCTTGGTGTTTTGAAAAGTCAGAGCTACTTTTGGACAACATATTATGCAAAACACAACATGCTGTTACCACCAGATCGCAAGTTTCCAATTCGACTTCAATTGGTCTGTGAAATATTCGAAATCGACTTGCTGATTTATCTAACGCCATCTCTACTGACATCCTAGCACGGCTCAGCCTTTAATTAAAAATATCTTAAGATGTTGCCAAATTTGCGTTACGATTATAGGCCTTCAACAGGTTTGGATCAATTCCAAATATGTCATCCCCAATCAAAAAGAATGACGTTTTTAAATGTTGTCCTGGCAAAGCTTCGTCTGATGGTAAATTCAATTTCCCAGACTTAAGATTAGCATACAAGATTACTTAAAAAACTTAATTTCTCTTTGCACCCCATGTATGAGGTATGGGATAGCTTCTCGCGTTGTTGTGAATTAACACGCTTTATATTTTTAGATTCACAACTAACGGCACCTACTTGTTTATCGACGAATGCGAACGTCACTGTTTTGAGAAGCTCTTACTAGACACGCCGATTGAATCGACGCTTAATACTGCGAAGTTGCTGTCAACAACATTCGAGGGGAGCCGACAATGAAAGAAAAATTTATTTATTTTTTTTTTCTCTTTTAAGATGACTGGAGCCAGGTTTGAACCTGCGATCTCCCGCATGGTAGTCGCGTGTTCTAACCACTATGCCACGGCCGGTCCCGGTAGCATACAAGCTACTGTTCTTTAAAAGAATTACATCCGAGGCTCTTCCATTACCACCAACATCTATATAAATAAATCGACTGTGAGCATCTACAACGGCTAAAAGCACAATGCTATGGTATCCTTTATAATTATAAAAGTCGGAACCAGCATGAGATGAGCGCTTGATTCTAATATGCTTCCCGTCAATAGCGCCCAAAGTGTGCGGAAACTCCCACATGTTATTAAAGTCATCTGAAATTTTTTTCCATTCTGTTTCATTAGATGGCATACAATAATTTTTGTAGATATATTTATATTAATAATATTTATTACAATAAATTATAAATTATTTAAATTTTAACTTTAAGTACTTGTCAGAAAAATCTATAATAATTGCGTTTAAATCCTCTGGAACAAATTTGCTGATGGTTTTTCTAGACACACGTGTAAGAAACTCCAATGATCTATATGAACCCCCAGTGGATACATACCGTAGTGTTATCGCTAGACGCGTTCTTGGAGATATTGCATCTCTCATGACAGTATTTTCCCTTTTTTATTTTGGAATCTACCTAATAATTATACAAAATGTTGATTAATTTTTTGAGCTCAATGTTTGTAAATATAACTTACCATGGACAGTAAATGTTCAAAATCATCCACTTTTAAACGGCAAAAGTTTTTGTAGTCACTGGTGTCGCATAAAAAAGGGTTTTACCCAGTATCTACGTTTCAGACTGTCTTCTTCTTCATCTATAAGATCCTTAAGGTTTTTTACAGCCATTAAAAGGCTAAAGCTTCTTCCGACTTCCATTTTCCTTAAATCCACAAAAATAGATTGACATACATATGTCAAACGATTTTGTTTTTGTGCATTCGTTTTCATAAAATTTAATAAACAAAAAGAAAACAAACCACACTCACAATAAAAACTCCCAACGAACAACACAAGTTTACTGTACGAGAGTCAGTCAACAATGAAATGTTATAAGATGAACATAAATACGTATTCCCCTTATTTAACATTAACATGAAGAAATGTCATCTCTCATTCTGTCGACGTTTTCTCAGATATTATGTCAAACATACTCTCAGGTGGAGACCGCGTGTAAGCGATGCATCGTGGGGTATGGTACACCCAAAACGGAGATTAATTCAAAAATGAAAATTGCAATTTCCAATTTAAGTTTTGTACTCAATAATTGTACACAGGATACTGATTCTATAGATACTAGTATCAATAACATATGTTGGTTATTTATAGTTCTATGCTCTCTCAAACTTCGGAAATTTTTTTAGACTTTTCTACGTGTTAGCGAAAAGTGAAATATCGATATTTTGTAGTAAAAGTTTTTGACTTTTAATCATTTAAAACCCGAATTATTGTTATGGATCATTCAACGTCAGCTATTGAAGAACGGTTCTCTAAAACCCTAAAAAGAAACGTACAGCTGACCGCATGAAAATCAGGGAAATTCAAGATTAATCCCACATACTTCCAACGATTGGCCTTGCGATTTATTGATTGCCATTTTCAAAGCCAACTAACGGGTAATGACGATCAGTTGGAATAATATGAATTCGTATGATAAGGACTTTCTCTTCTTTTGCCCTTGATGATCGTCGGTTAAATCACATTGCTTATCAGATCCTTAACGGATATTCGCGTACAATTTCGTTTGATTCAGATTCCGCAATATCATCTGTAAATTATGCGGCACATTAAGCGAGTTGAAAAATTCGTTCGAAATTCGGTCACGCTGTGAACAGATTTGTACGAATACAGTTCTCCAGCGATTTGACTGTCTAAAATTAAATTTAAGCTATCGATGTCTTTATTCTTCGCTGCTAGTACTGCGCTTAAATTAATCCAATCAAGATTTTTATAATTTGTGCAATGTGATGAGTTGCTCTTCCGACAATGTGAACTCGCAAAAATTAGCAGGAAAAGATATACATTCAGTCGAAACATCAACATAAATTTAGCCATTGCCAAGCGCCAGCAGTTGTCTCGAAAATTCAGCAGACGATGGTAGGTTCTAAATATAAGTTATCTCGTTAAATTCTCCATCCAAAATTTATCCGAAATTATCCACCTTAACATCGTTCAAATTATGCGAAAACTGCAAAATTTCGTCGATAAAAACCAATTTTTTTGCGTTTTTCCGGAATTTTCCGAGTTTTTCGCTAATAATTTTTTATTTTTCCATTCGAAAAGTCATTTCGTAACAATTGCACATAAATTTCCCGACTTTTACGAAGGATTTTCCCAAAATTTTCTCGCATAAAAAACTCCTGCCAATTGAAAAAAAAAAATTTATCAAACTGGGCCAGCGCTCTCACTTAACGAATTACTATGTATTTTTCACATAATTTTTAAATATATAGATTTCATAATAATCTGAAATTTTCGAAGCAACACAACGTTTCCACCTTAACGTCGTCTAAATTCATCAAATCCAGCGATACAATGGAAGATTTAGTCGAAAACGCCTAAGTCTTTCGATTTTTTATGGAATTTTCCGAGTTTTTCACTAAGAATTTTTCTATTTCTCCATTCGAAAAGCTTTATCTAAGCTATATCTAATAGACAAAACAAACGATAAAATTCAAAATGTTGTCGAAATTTTTTGCATTTATTTATTTATTTATTGGTCTTCCTATACAACAAGATTTACATCTTAATATTACAGTATAGGAGTGTAGATGTGCATTCGAAATAATATAATCATAATTAAAACTTATATTAGTAATAGGTAATAATAATAGTTAGTAAATAAGCTGTGTTAATGCTACTGAAATGAAAAAATAGCAAATAACATAACAAAGTAAATTAATCAAATCATGTCATTAAAATTGAGAAGAAATAAAAAACAACGAACAAATAAAATATCAACGTAAAATGTTAGAAAAGGTAATATGTTACATTAATTTTGAAACAAAAAAGGTCAAACAGTATGTATATTTACTTGGTGTCGCCACGATGACATATAGTGGTTTTTAATGCGAAAAATAGTCACGCAAAAGATTTTTAAAACGAGTAGCGTTGCTGGTGGTCTGAAGAAGGTGCGGTAAGCTATTCCAGAGACGTAGCGCATGGATATAAAAGTGCCAATCTGAGACAAGAGTTCGATGTCTTAAAGGAATTATCATTTTTCCTCTGTTTGATCTTGCAAACTTAATACGTTCGAGAAGGTAAGACGGAGAATTTTGATAGACAATTTTGTGTAAAAGTAACAGGACTCGAATTTTGAACAAGTGGTCAAGTGATACACCATATAGATTTGGACTGACAGTGGACATTAGACCTGGCGTTAAAAAGTTTTTTTTGGAATCTTGAGAGTGGGTAGCGATTAAAATATGAGAAATGATGCCAAAATTGATATAGCGAATTTTCAGGCTGATCGGATGGTGCCAACCCGTGCCCCAATGAGGTCAAAGGTCAACATTTTTTAAAAACCACCAAAAAACTCTTTTAATTGCTTTTTGTTAGTTTTTTTATAAATAAAATTACTATATATATAATGTTTTTCCTTAATTTTCATTAAAAGGGTTTATACGTTTTATTTTAAATCAGTAAAGATTTTGTATAGACTGGGAGGTCCTTACGTTAGCCCTCTACAATGTGCAGCAAGTACTGTTTATCGTCTTCGTTGTGTATTAAGCATTTCGTTAGCTTAACATGAAAATGTGCTAAGTCATCTTTTTGAAATTTTACAGGAGAGACAAAAAACCTAATAACTTTTAAATAAAACATTATTTTATTAAACTGTAAATGCAGTAACCTCAATGTCATAACTACTCAACGCAAAGGACAAAAAAAAACTAAAAAAAACATGCATTTTACCCCTATCAGCTTTTTATTGAGTTAGCAATTTTTCTTACTTAATTTTTTTTTCTGACTTAGCACATTTTACTAAACTTATTTCCTCATAGTATTAATAAATAAAAATAAAGCAATTTAGTTTCAAAAATAAAAAGGTACTTGTTTGTTTGTTAAGATTGATCACAAATTAAATGCAGCCTTATTTCATTGCTGCTATTTAATTGTTCTTAGTTAATTATTTATAAAAACAATCTTAAAATTATATAAAAATTATCACAAATAACAATTTTGCAGTCTTACTCCTGCTGCTAGTAAAAGTTATATAAAAAAATCAGTAAAAATTTAATTATTCGAAAAGCAAATCATCATAAAATTGATGATGGTCCTTAGGCAAAGTAAGTTTCAAGTATTGTAGATCTTCGTATTTCTTTCGTTTAATTGGTATTCTGTTTTGGTACAGTTGTTCTAAATTGCACCACTTTAAAGCAACTACTTTTTGATCAATTCTTTGCGGCAGAATTTTCCATAAAGTGGTGAATCGTAATTTAAAAAAAATTTCTCGATTTAGAGTATATTTTAATGCACGAATGCCTGTGACTTTGGCATCACCTTTGGTACGTTTTTTTTTTATAATTCCACACGTCACTTTCTTTTTTTCTTCCCCAATAGCTTTTTCCACATTCTCTTCTGTTTTTATTTTTTGCAACGAGCCATGTATTGTTCTCCACCTGCGCTCTCTTTTTGCGTTTTTTATTTCTCACTGGCATATCAAAGGAATTGTCAGAGTCACTGTTGAAGCCATAAGGAACCAAACCAACCACACCATCGTCAGATTCTATTCCAAAAGACGCATCATCGATGCACTGAAGTGATTGTGCTGTAACGTTGTTATTGTCGTGCAAATCCATGAAAATCTGCTAAGAAATTGTTTTGTTTTTATTTAATTCTTCGTTTAATTAAGTCATTAAAGTCATTTATTACCTTTTTCGTTTAAAATAAAACACAAATAATATTTAACATCTGACTTAGCACAATTTCTTTGACAGTCGTAAAGTTAGCACATTTACACAATTTGAGTAATTTTTACCTGATATTGGCAATATCAGGTAAAAATTACTCAATTTCATATTTTTTTTTAAACTGTGTATTTTGAATTTATTTCTAAGACTGCATCAAAATCTCATTTTTCAAAAAAATTGACTTAGCACAATTTCATGTTAAGCTAACGATTTGTAAGAGTCAATTATTAGTCTGACTATTTTTTCGACGGCATTCACAACAGTAATGCTTTTGACGATCAGCTTCCCTTTAAAAAATGCCATAGAAATTTGATGGATTATAGCGTAAGAAATCCATAGAAATCTCCAAACGAGTAAAAAAATATTTTGTGTTCGTAGTCAGAAAAGAGCTCAAATACTGGGATGTGAATAATTTGAAATTATTAACATCATCACCGATATAATGGTCTTTATCAGACTTAGACCATCTTTTCTTTTATTTCTGAGTCTACATGTGGGTCAAAAAAGGCAAGTGCAACTGTTTTCTTCGATAAATACCACTGTTTTTTTTGCAATAGCGCTGTATATATTTATTTATTTATATGAAACGCAGAAATTTTAGTGTGCGTGAAAAATATAAATTTTTAAACAATAGATGTCCCTGTACATGAAACTTGCATGTGACGTCACTCCAGGTGCACGAAATGTGAAACTGGGAATGCTACCACCAATAAATATAAATGCAAGTTGTATAAGTTCTCTATAATCATGCCGAATATGTACTTTCGCTTAATATTTAAGACAAAAGGGCCGTTTTTTGCAGCAGTTGTGTCAAAACATATAATTTCTAATGAATTCAGAATATCAATTTGTAGCAAATAGGCGTAGACTGATTGAGCTACTGAAGAACCAGTTTAATCTTCAATGCTGGGGACAGCTATAAATTTTTCATAGTTCTATCACTTCAACCCAGTAGCCAAACGAACAACTTTAGCTATTCCAGCAATTGCGCTTCGTGGCATGATGGTTAGAAAATGCGACTACCATGCGGGAGATCTGAGGTTCAATTCCCGCCTATATTTATCTTTCTAAAAATAGAAATCTTTTTAATTTCCAGCAACTCGGAAAGCTGTCCTATACATTCATGAGGTGTAAAGAAAAATTAAGTTTTTTATGTAAGGTCTAAATCTGATAAAGACCATTATATTGGTGATGATGTTAATAATTTCAAATTATTCACATCCCAGTATTTGAGCTCTTTTCTGACTACGAACACAAAATATTTTTTTACTCGTTTGGAGATTTCTATGGATTTCTTACGCTTTAATCCATCAAATTTCTAAGGCCAAGCATTTTTTAAAGGGAAGCTGATCGTCAAAAGCATTACTGTTGTGAATGCCGTCGAAAAAATAGTCAGACTAATAACTGACTCTTACAAATGCTTAACACACAACGAAGACGATAAACAGTACTTGCTGCACATTGTAGAGGGTTAACGTAAGGACCTCCCAGTCTATACAAAATCTTTACTGATTTAAAATAAAACTTATAAACCCTTTTAATGAAAATTAAGGAAAAAACATTATATGTATAGTAATTTTATTTATAAAAAAACTAACAAAAAGCAATTAAAAGAGTTTTTTGGTGGTTTTAAAAAATGTTGACCTTTGACCTCATTGGGGCACGGGTTGGCACCATCCGATCAGCCTGAAAATTTGCTATATCAATTTTGGCATCATTTCTCATATTTTAATCGCTACCCACACTCAAGATTCCAAAAAAGGCTTTTTAACGCCAGGTCTAGTGGACATATGTACATATTTTCCTTTGGCAAAAATGTATCTACATATATTATTAAAAATTACATTTAATCTTCTTCTACTCACAGAGTCACAACACGAGAACAATTCACAACCATAAAACAACGATGGCATTAGATAGGCCTTTGCTAATAAAATTCGTATACGTTGGGGCGTAAAAGCCTGTGTTGACCATAGAGCTCTTAGTTTGTTATAAGTAGTTCCCACAATGCTATTCACGTGGTTCGACCACGTCAAGGTGTTATTAAAAATTGCGCCCAAATTTTTTACGCTCTGAACAATTTCAATTTTTTGACCGTTAAGGAGCAAATTTATATTAAAATTACATATTTTGGTCCTACCGTGAACGATGAGGCATTTTGATTTCTTAGGGTTAAGACAAAGACCATTTGCCGTGGCCCAAGTATGGATATTCAGCAGGTCAAAATTTACCCTATGTACTGCTTTCCTAAGAGACCCTAATGTAGTTCCTAGATAAATCTGTACATCATCCGCATACATGTGAACCTGACAGTGTGACAAACGTTGTGGGAGGTCATTTACAAAACATGTGAAAAGTAAAGGTCCCAGAATTGATCCCTGTGGCACACCTCTCGTTATGTTAAGTGGATCAGAAATTTCATTTTTCATGTAAACAGATTGAGTTCGGCCTGTGAGGTAAGATCGAAACAACTGGATAGTCGTATTCGAGCAATTAAAAAAGCATCTAAGCTTTGAGCACAGTATATCATGATCGACGGTGTCGAACGCTTTAGAATGATCGAGCAGTACCAATATATTAATTTTACCTTCATCAACGTCACGTCTTAAATCCTCAGCTACATTAATTAGTGCCGTAATGCAACTGTGTTTCGGTCTAAACCCAGATTGGAATTTTGACAAATAACTATGAGTAATTAGGTATGAGTTCAATTGAAAATGCATAAGTTTTTCCAATACTTTTGAAAAATATGGCAGGATAGCAATTGGCCTAAATTTCGTCTTCGTCTTTGGGAGTGGTATAATTTTGGCATGCCTCCATCTGTGTGGGAAATGACCGGTCATAATTATTGTATTAAATAAATGCGTAATGAAAGGCATAATATGAGGTAGAATTAGTTTTACAAATTTCGGATCTATGTTGTCGTAACCTATCGTATTTGATTTTATGGCCAAGCAGCTCAAATAAACATCATATTGGTTCACACAGGAGAAATCGAAAGCACTTTCTCTTTGACCCGAGACTTCATATACGTTTTCATAATAGCCATGATTTGGATTTATGGTTGGGATATTAACAAAAGATTTATTTATATCATTGGCACTATGTGGGAAGTCGTTGTGGTCGGTAGTTTTGCAATGTCCGATGTCTCTTATTGTTTGCCACGTTCTCCTAGTATCTAGACAACTGTTAAACCGATTTGTATAATATTCATTCTTTGCTCTCTTAATTTCGTTGTTGACTACCTTTCTTGCACATCTGAATTCGTTCCTAAATGTGTCGGTTTTAAATCTGTTATATCTGGAAAAAGCTACGTTTCGTTTTTGTATTAAAATTCGTATCTTTTGACTAAACCAGGGTCTTGAGGTGGAACGTTTTATTCTAGTTTTGAGTGGTACAGCCAGGTCATAGAGTTTAATTATGTTACCCTCTATAAAAGATGCTTGGTTATCCGTTGAAGTCATCATGAAAACTTTGCTCCATTCAGAATAAATAAAGATTTCCTGCAGAATTTGGTGATTTATCTTACTGTAGTCGCGATAATAATAAATTTGTTCGTCTAAAATTGCATGAGACTCATATGACAAAAATATTAGGTCATGCTTCGAAAAACCTGACGCTAAAAGTTGATCATATAGTTGCACTTTGTGAATATCGCTAACAAAAAAAACATCTAGCAATGTACTGTTTGTTGATGTAAAATGAGTTGGCATAGATACGTTAGTAGGTAGAAGGCCAAAAACAGCCATATTATCTTTTACAGAGTTATTCACTAATAAATTTGAATTAAAATCCCCAGCAATAATAATATCACTATACACTACTGCAATTGTCTCCAACATTACGTATATATTTTCTAGTGATATATTATTATAGGGTCTGTACACACATCCCACAAGCATTTTACCGCCATTCATATTACATTCAACAAAGATATTCTCGGCTCTATCGCCGTCCGCACTTTTTGATACAAATTTACATTTAATTTCCTGCTTTACGTAAATTGCCACTCCACCACCAAGTGTTGTCCTGTCAGCTCTATATACTTTGAAGCCTTTCAGCGAAATCAGACTATCAGGAGTATGTTCATTGAGCCATGTTTCGGATACACAAATTATATCAACACCTGAATTTTCAAACGTTAGTCTGAACTCGTCTATTTTGTTTTTCAAGCTTTGTGCATTGATGTGACATATTTTTATTCCTCGATTTTGCTTGACCAAAATTTTTACCATATCCATCATAACATCTCTGGAATTAATATTGTAATTTGAGTTTAGCATCGTTAAAAATATTTAAAATATAAAGAAAGGTTGAGACCCTAACAGCAACGCTTAAAAATCGATTTAAATTAGGCAAATTGTAGTCGACACTGAAGTAGTACGTATAATTTTTGACATAGATATTGTAGGTTTTTCCAGAAAAAAACAATATAAATACAATTAACAATATTAATACAGGCACATTTTTTTTAAACATATATGTAAAAAAAAGGTATATATAGTTTTTACTGCATTTCGACTTCATTCCCATTTTCACGAAAAAACTGATCGAGTTGGTCGACATCATCAATACGTGTTGGCTGTTCCGTATCATTCTTCACGACATGTACAATGCCACGGATGGTAAAAACGGAGCAGAAAACATTTTCCTTTTTCAATCTCAGAGCCTTATTAAATATTTTGTAGTTTGAATGAGACAGGTTTTCATTTACGTAAAAAGGATCGTTTGCATCAAAATTTACAAGGTGTAAACGAAATAAGTCCTTGTTCCTACGTCGGTAGTTTGACACAGTCTTCAATATAAAGTTTTTCTCATACGGGGAGGAGAGTTTCACAAGTATTGTAGGGGCTGGTGATCTTGTTTTCAGCCTATATATAGCATTTATATTAGGAGCTTCGATATTAAGACTTGTACACAAAGTGCAGAATATCGCATAAAGATTTTCATTATTATAATACACAAAGTGCAGAATATCGCATAAAGATTTTCATTATTATAATATGGGACACCGTCTATTCTTAACTCCGAAGAAACAGCAGAGTTTTCATAATGTGAAATTTTACGACGTAAGTCTTTTAACTCAGTTTTCAGATGCATACTTTCGGATGGCACTGTGTTTACATTATTTGTTTTCCCCATTGTTTTTTGTTCTCTAACTTCACTTTCAAGCTTAGTTACGCGCTCACACACTTTATCAATGTCCAAACGCATTTCATTTAATCTCTCACACATTCTCTTTTCTAGCTGATTTAAGAGTCGAGCCTCACTCTCTTCGAACAGCTCTTTTAGTTGTTTATGTATTTCCACAGTTTGTTTCTCCAGCCTTGTGTCCACTATTTGTAGAAGACGTAAAGGAGAGTCAGATAGTCGCGGAGTTCGCGCGGCGCTCTCGCGGAGAGAAATTTCCTTGAATCTCTTAGGCGATGGTGGATTCATTGTTTTTATTGTTGTAATTTTTGTTATTTTGTTCTTTGTTTCGCGTTTATTTTGTTTTAATTTATTGTTTAGGCTTTCTTTTTCAAGTTTTAGATTTAACTTTGTTTTGATTTAACACCAGATGTGTATTGTTATTGTTAAGTATTCAAAGGTTAACGAAACAAAAGATACAATATTCAAGTGTTAGAATGTTTTTGTGCAGTTTAAAAGGGATTAGAAGTTAGATGAACAATGAATATAGCGGAGGGATAAAAAACACGTCCGATCGCTGCAACGTCTCTCTTCAATTTATTTTCCTACCAAAATTTTCTATTTTTACATGCGAAAAGCGACAAAAATTTAATTTGCGATTTTTATCAAATCAAGTGGTGCAATGCTAAATTTTTCCGAAAAAATTCAAATTTGTCGATTTTTTCCGAATTTTCCACCAAGAATTTGTCTATTTTTTCATTCGGAAAGTCATTTCAGAATAATTATCCGAATTTGTTCCCAGTTACATCGTCAAAAACTATGAAATCATAGGACAAAAAGCAAAATTTCGTCAACAAAAAAATTTCAATTTTTCTAATTTTTCCCGAATTTTCCAACAAAATTTTTCTATTTTTGCATTCGAAAAGCCATTTGCACACAAAATTCCATACAAAAAAAACAATTTTCGGTTTTTTCAATTTTCCAGCTTTTCCATAATTTTCCAACTAATATTTTATATTTTTCCAATCGAAAAGCCACTACGGAACAATTGCACACAAAATTTTATACAAAAATTAAATTTTCGATGCAAAATGTTCCCAAAAAATAAAAATTTTCCGAGTTTTTCACCGAAAATTTTTCTATTTTTCATTCGGAAAGTCATTTCGGAATAATTATCCAAAATTTTCACATCGTCCAAAATTATCAAATCATACAATAACATGCAAAATTTCGTCGAAAAAAATATGTAACATTTTTCGATTTTTTCAGGAATTTTCCAAAAAAAAAAAATTTCTTTTTTTCCATTCGAAAAGCCATTCTGTAACATTGCGATACAACAAGGCAATTTTCGATTTTTCCGACTTTTCCGGAAAATTTTCCCAAATTTTTCATTCACATAAACCTTCTTCTGGCAATAACGAACAACTGACAGCCGTTCTCAATTGATGAATTACTATACATTTTTGCCACCATTTTTATATATGTATGTGGTGTGCCTAACTCCTGCGAAAACGGTGGAAAATTTGTTTGGTTTGATTTGGCCTCATTTTCTTTGTTTTTGCTGTATTGCAATTTGATTCTTAGCATTAATTTTTAATTATAGCCTGCATAAGGCAGTATATGCTTATTTGCCTTGAAAATATTCAAATTAAAAATATGGTTAAATGACATTATTTCACAACAACTCTAGATTTTATAGCCGTCACAGCAAATTTTTTCAAAACGTTAAAATATCAACATATTTGGGAAAATTAATTCAGAACTGATTAACAACAAGCACTAAAACTAGGTATTCATGCAAAATTCAGAGAAATACCTTCTAACTAGTACAAGTTTCTTTTATAAAATATGATTCATTTCGAGGTTTGTTTTTTAAATGGTTTTATTTACAAAACACGAGTGACTGATTGCGAACTGTTATTTGGCTGGTATTTAATATTGTTTGACATTTTGTCAAGTAGTAACTGAAATTTATTTTTTTGCAAAAAATGTTTTTCAAGCCGTTCGCTCAACAAGTAGTGTGCATCATAATATATCTGAGAGCGCTATTGTCAATATCATTCTAAAATTTTAGCCTCAGTGTACGTTACTGAATAATACGCAACCAAAAATACCAGTTCCATCCGATATAGAGTAGAATGTTGCGCCTGTATCGGAGACCGTTACTAAAGATACTGACCAGTTGATTAGACACCGTGTGCATTCTGCGCACGCTTTGCATTAGATATGAAACAACTTGGAATGACGCTGTAATGATGAATTCCCATTGGCAGTTCTTTCCTTTCCCAACGCCTCCGCCCCACCCCGCCGAGGTTGCTCTATGCAGATAGTTATTTAAATGTATACAGCTTTTTGGTCCACCCTGTATATAAATACATTAGTGTTTATTCATATGTACATAAGCATTTATATGTATTTTAAACAGTTAAAACATACGTCAATATCAAAATTTCAAAAAGATCGGATAGAAACCGTAGCTTTTATAAAGGTTTGATTCTACTACAGTATATATACATATAAGTGTATACATGGAGACTATATTTATATATGGACCGATTTCTTAAAAACTTCAAACCAATCGATCTTATCGAAAAAACCGCAGTAACATATATCTATATCATCGGTCTGGTCGGTCGTTGATTTACCAGGTCTAAATCCACACTGATAAGTTCCAATCAGGTTCGCCAGAATGGGCTTTGCGTTGGGTAAAAGTCTAATCCCGCGATAGAGATTGAAAGTGTTCCCTCTATATTTTCAGCACACTCTGAGTGTCCGTGACCAGATTTTCGTCTCTATACTTACAGGTGGGGATCACTGTTCCAAAACCTTTGATTTTAACCCTTTGGTAGAACTTTCGGGCCCCACCACTATCCCTGTAGTTTTCGATATCCTGACTCTCTCTTTTCTTCCACAGACGCTTTTTCCGCCTGAACAGGCGTTTAATCTCCCTCCTTTTCTCATTATAACGCGTCACCGCACGCGTCGCCTTTGGCTGCAGTTTTGCCTTGTATGCAGCAACCATTTGTCTGAGCGTGGTTTTTCAAAACCTAGTACGGTCGTTGCGGCAGTGGTCATAGAATTCGCAATATGCTGCCACTGTGTGTCGGGAACATCGGAACTAGGGGGATTTGTTTAGAGGAAATGAGAGGGGAGCCGGTATGAAGCTTTGTGATGTATAGCTTTGCGTTTGATTACGAGTGTTTTTAGCACTACTTAATCGTGTGCGTACCAGAGAATGACAAAATGTATAATAAGCAGGGCCAACAAAAGTATGCAATGCATACTTGCATATGCAAATGCATATTACGGACTTACAGGCATGTTTTGGGGGTTTATGCATATAAAAGCATATTTTGGGGTTTTGAGGTTTAGTTTATTATTTTTTTTTATACATATTTTTCGCACTATAGGCAACACTTGTTTATTTTTTTTTTAAGAAACAATATTAATTAATAAATTATTAAATTCTACAAAGGCAGTATTTTTTAAAGTATATGTTTCCGGTTTTAACTTATCGAAATATTATTTTTGTGTTTATACCAAGGATCCATTCCGTCGTCATGAATTTCAGTGAGCTCTATCTAGCGTTGCGTTGCCACCTGTTTCATCCATCACTCATGGGGTAGTTTGCTGAAACCATCAGGATACTATTTTAAGGACGTTAGGAAAGTTGTGGAAAAGTGTAACAGTGAGGAGGCTGAAGCAATGCTTACTTCCAAGGAGAAACAGTCAATTAGCGTTTAACTTTTCAATATGACAAGCGGCATTTTAAAACAGATAGCATTTTCAAATAAAACTTTTTCACATATAAAGCACGTAGCCAAGTTTATCCTTATCCTTCTTAAAATCTCATATATTCAAAAAAAATTATCAAAATTTTAATAGCGGAAATCATGAATATGTGAGAAAAATTAGTGTGAAGGCGTATACAAAATATTTATCATACATTAAAAGATTAAGTACGCCATTGAATTCAGTACGACTGAAAATTATAGAGTTGTTAGTCAAAAAATCTCATGTTATTTTTTTACAGTAGAGTAATTAAACAATAGTTTGAATATTATAAATCTAATTAGCGATATAATTTTCAACTATTTTTGATGAAATTTTATTAAAATGAAATGTATTCAGTGAATAAATTAATTAAAATCAAAATTTATTGTGAATTTTTTTATCAGTTTTAAAGGCATTTTTTTAGTGTTTTTCGTGCTTATCTGATGCTCATATTTTTAGTTTTTCCGGGCATATATGTGTGTTGGCCCTGATAATAAGAGTACTGTTGAAGTATTAATGTCCAAACGTGTACATGTGTAAAGAATAGAAAATCTCTGGAGACACTACCTTACAGATTACCACAGAGTACCAATGTAATCGGCGATGTAGTCAATGAAAAATCAATGGCGATGTAGTCGATGGAATGTTGCCAGCCACTACTTGTGAAACTGCGGGAAACGATCAAACCATGCCCATACCCGCACACACTTGTGCATTGGTATACCCAAGTACACGAGAACCCAGCACATGTTGTTACAAGTGTTGGTTGTGTTGGGTGCTAGTTATACATGTCAAATTTCTATTTCTGTTCCGTAGAGTATGGGAATATACAGGAGTGCACATGAGTACTCATGTCACTCGTAGTGCTTAGAAGTGTTGACGAATGTAAGAACGATCAATCACGATGATCTATGATGATCATTATCGTAGATAAAAAAACTTCATAATTAAGTTGAGTCTGCTTCGGCTTCTGACCTCGTGTGCGTCGAGTATATTTTGTGTATACTTGTGTATGAGAAACAATAGTAAGGGTAGGTAGAGGTATCGATCGTTATAAATGGTGTGCAAACATGTCTTTTACAACGCAAATAAGACCCTGCAGTTTCACAAGTAGTGGCTGGCAACATTCCATCGACTACATCGCCAATGATTTTTCATTGACTACATCGCCAATTACATTGGTACTCTGTGGTAATTTGTAAGGTAGTGTCTCCAGAGATTTTCTATTGTTTTTCTCAACCTTAAGAATTTAATATGGTTAGTTTCATCTAATGCCATCATCTAATTGTTAACCTTATAGTTGAATTCAAAGAAAAAATTTGAGTTCAAAATAAAGCGAATAATTTGTTGTACAGGCTTTTTATTCAAATTTGCTATCGTTTAAACATATTCTTTTCAACAAAGCAACCACCAACAAACGGTACATGAGACAAACAAGAAACAGTTACACAGAATAAGAATAACACCAACAACACATGGCACATTGCAAACAGAAATGAAACAAAAACAAAAAAACGCATGAGTTGGTTGTGGGCAGGGATGAGAAATAGATTTCCTTAAATTGTACCATCAAACTTAAAAAATTCTACTATTTTTATTGGTTATTGTACCAAATATGTAAAATAGATAGTTTTGAGTTTTTATAACATTTTATAAAAGAAAAATGGAAAAATAATTTATAAACGTTCACTTTTATACACTTCTTATGTTGTCCTTTCTTTCCTTCATCACTCAATTTCAGTACTGTAAGCGTTTGATTTCCCTAATATTAAATAGATGGAATTTTCTTCGTTATTTAAGTACATGGTACAAAAATGAAAAATCAAGTTTGTAGTTCAGAATTTGTTCCTTGTTGCACATTTTGTTCAAAAATAATATTTTTATCACATTGGTCATTGCTGTCGTTGTTTTTAAATTACTATTACATTATTGACCTTAACAATTTTTGCAATCACACTAAAATTACAATTCATAAATTGTACCTATATATTTATTAATTGTACCAATTATGTCATTGGTACCAGAAATGTACAATTTTAGCAACATTATCTTCTCTGGTTGAGGCACGCATTTTTTTTATTTTATCAATGTATATATGTTACAGCTACAAATTGAATTGAATTCATATTTTAATTTTTTTTTTCGGAATTGTTGAATTGTATCTTTTATGTTTTTACTTTGTGTTAATAAATACAAATAAGTCGTAATAAATCATTTTTCTTCTCTATCTCATCGGCGAAATGTTACCGACAAATTCGTCGAATGTAACCGATGAAGTAATCGACGAACAGTAGTGCCGAGAGTAAGGCATTACCAAAGCGGCCATCGCCTTGTTAAATTCGCCGCTCAAAAGCATTGCTGGTAGTTTAGCGAGTAGTCGACGAAATGTAACCGGTAAATGCGTCAACGAAATGTAACCTATAAATTCGTCAACGAAATGTAACCGATAAATGCGTCAACGAAATGTAACTGATAAATGCGTCAACGAAATGTAACCGATAAATGCGTCAACGAAATGTAACTGATAAATGCGTCAACGAAATGTAACCGATAAATGCGTCGACGAAATGTTACCGATGAAGTAATCGACGAACAGTAAGGCACTACCAATGCGGACATCGCCTTGTTAAATTCGCCGCTCAAAAGCATTGCTGGTAGTTTAGCGAGTAGTCGACGATAGGTTTTTGGTACTCGGTGAACTCATCGGCGTAGAGTCGATTACCAATACTGCAGGGGAGTTTGTAAGCATTCTCTGTGTGTTAGGTATAGTTCCACACAAGTATACAATTTATGGGTATGTACTTAAGTATACATTAATGCCGAGTACTTATTGTCATTCTCTGGTGCGTACCTTGGCTGCAACTAGGTGGTAATCCGAGTCAATATTTGCACCGCGCATCATACGCACGTCCATAATGCTTATGTCATGCCTTAGATCAATTACCACGTGATCAATCTAATTTCTTGTATTTTGATCGGGAGATATTCAGGTTGCCTTGTGGATATCTTTACGATGTTACAGTTCTTTCGTCCCTGTCCATTTCCTGAATGGAGGTGATGTGAGGAGAGCGAATTATTAGGCCACCGCGCCCGTTCCTAGTTTCTTGGGGCTGCCAAAGCCACTAAGAGAGCCTGTGCTGAGCTTCAGTAACTTCTGTTACCTACTTTCTAAGACGCATCGGTGGAAGCATGTCGATTAGGTTACTCTACATTTGCTACCACTGAACGGATGTTCAGTGGCATTGCCCGGGGAATACGTGATCTCTCGGACGTTGTGAGCTGCTGGGAAACCCTTTAAAGAGATCTTATGGTTATTCCCAAATGAATAACAATCAGAAAGAATTTATTTTGAAATGATTTGGTCGGTTACACACGATTTTGGTCGGTTTTTCGAAAAATATTGGTCGGAAAAAATTTTTCTAGTGGCAACACTGAGCATAAGACATAATTAAAGCATGCCTCATTACCAATGAAGGTTTTAATATAGCTTTGCAAAATCTTATCGGCCGTTACGAGAAAAAGAGAGTGCACGGCCAGTAAAGACATTAGTTGGTCGTGCCTCATTCGACAACAAAAACTGGGCCCGGTATAAAACAGTAGCAATGATCTATTGATGACCGTATTCATAATCTCTCTATGTTGGGAATTGATACAGAAAATTGGGACGTTATTTTAACATATCTTTGCTTCACTCGTTTTCCCGAAGTCACTCACTCCCCGAAATCACATCTCATTCAACCCTTTCGGAAATACCTATGTTAAGTGGTCTGAAATGAACATATTTCTGACTTCGACTTGTCTGATATAAAAGGCGCACATACGTTCTTGTCCTCCGGAAATAGTTCTCGAAGCAAAAGGCATTCCAGTTTTACAACAAGAGTTCGTATGTATCACAATTCGAAAAGGCGGAGGAAATCCCACAGTTAGCGTCCTCGTATAGTTCTAGGAACCACGCTCGTAAATGTCTGCAACTACGACTTGAAATGCCAGTGAAGATTGACTCTTCCAATTTATTCTGCTCCGAATACTAAAGTTATTTTTTTAGATGCCAGTATAGCGTCAAGGTCTAATGAGATATGCATCATAACAAAAATTGTCTAACCATCGCACAGTGGTCGATATACCGAATCTGACGGCATTTAATTCGCAAATGAATATAAACAAAGCCTGATGCTTAAGTTCGACTATAAAATGCGTAATAAATTAAACTGTAAACAATTTTCATTTATTTCAGAGCTTTAAATCAAAATACACTGGAAATAGTATGTCTATAATTTAACACAAATATTTATAATTTCCAGCTTATAACAAAATTTATTAAATTCCACCACTTTTTTTGTTAAAGTTACTCATTCCTAGCCAAAAAATTAGAAATATTTCTGTTAAATTACCGACATATTATTTTGAGTGTTGTTAATATAATTAATACAAGTTTCTTAAAGATAATATATTTGTTTTTAATCTGAATCAGAAGTATCAGAACCAACAGTGTCTTCATGTACAATTGGCTCTGAAATCAAATTTTGTACATCTCTTCCAATTTCGATGTTGTTCCCGGAGTAGCTAGAAGGTCGTTTGGAGAGCGTGGATATAAGAGGATCAGATGAGAAAAGAAGTGAGTGCATATAATCCTCCATTGTGTTTTTTCTTGAATTTTTTCGTGTTTGACGCTCTCTAAAATTTCTCAAATACTTATTTCGCGATTCAATTTTGGTTGTTGAAAAAGCAGTATTTCCGTTATTAGTATTTCCCGATCCGGGCTTAGGAATATAAAATAATAAAGACATTTCATTTCTTTACTTTTCTTGTATATCTAATTTAGTTTGCTGTACAACAGATTTGTCAGTGCTACGAATTTGCCACCTTTTTATTGGGATTCTGTACGCAATATGTAAAATGCACTCAAAACACCTTATCCAAGCATGTAGTGTTGACAAGCCATACTCATACATATTTATATTTATCGACAGATTATTAATGGCATTCAAGTCATTTATAATTTTTGGTGTGGCTCCGCAAATGTCACATGTTTGTGATGAGCATTCTGAAATTACACTAAAAACTTTGGCATCGATCATTGTCATGTAAAATTGGTGATTAATTTGAAAAGACCCAAATTGTGTTGGAATAATTTCAGCTGTTTCACTTTACCAACTTCAGCACTAACCAACTGAGAAGTTTCTTTTGCGTAAATCAATTTTATTGGTCTACAAAATCGCGTTGAAAAAGGCCGAGAATTCTCCCACAGAATGACACTTCCTATTTTCACTTGCAGTGGCACAATGCATATGGCAAATAAGTTTTCATCGATCCTGTTCGATTCAGGGTCAGAAAAGCTTTGGCGGTAAGTTGAATGTCCGCTACTGCCATCACATCCCCATTTGTATATCGCTGTAATAGCATCTTCATTGATTCTGACGAAAACTTCCTTCTGTGATTCGATTCTTGTTGCTGTATGATCAACCAAGCTCTGTAGAGACACTCCGGCAGACGTATCGGTAATTTGGACTCCAATAGGGTAGCATTTCTTTTTGCTAATAGCAATGCATCATATGCTGGATATATGTTTGCATTTCTTATTTTTACACTAGCTTGGATCAATTTGTACGAGTGATTTGTAAAATCCCCATCCACGTAAAGAGCCAAAGCTTCATCAGGACAGTATGCAATAGCATTTTAGGCTTCTGAAGCAATAGTTTTTTTAATTCTAGCTGCAACCTCGGAATCAGAATGTAGCATGGATACAACTTCCGATACAACTTTTCCAGCTTTGTGTAAACTTACATGCGCAGCTACAACAAGTTCATCGCATGTAGTTTTTTCTACAAGCTGTGAAACTTTGTTGACTTGTGTTTTAGATGAACAAGCAGTGAACTCTTTTACAGGCCTTTCAAAATTGTTACTAGTCGTCGCCCCAACTAATAAAATCTCAATGTCCAACCAATCTTTATTACGTTTTTCAAAATTCGATAACGTTCTGTTGCAGTTCTTCCACTTTCCACTACTTTGCTTATGAAGCTCCTCAAATTTTTTTTTATTTCTCGGCACTGCTCCTCATTATAGTGCGATTGGTCTATTATATTATTAAATACGTGGGCCTCCACAGCTTAAAATTTTTTAGTAGGGACGTTTTCATTGTGCCAAATCAAAAAAGTGTGCGTTTAGAAACATTCATTATGCCTAAAAAATTAATTAACCAATAAACGGGCAAGAACGGGCAGATCATTTTGGACGTTTCACAACAACAAATAACCAAATTAATAAACAAAACCATATTTGGACCGAATTCGATCGAATCCCAAAAGATGCACTCCACCGAACTATAGTGTATAACACTTCAAATCTGCTATCACCAATGTTAACTTCTACAACGTATTTCTATTAAACTAGATAATCACAGATCACAAACATATTTTTTTTAGTTAATACATACCTTTTACTTTAAATAAAGACCTTACTTTATAAAATTATTAATCAAATGATTTAATATTGCCAAAAACCACGCACTGAGTAATTTGGCGCCAAATTCTTTCAACGCACTTGCTGCAACTTATGTTATATTTGACAGCTAACAGCTGTGCGAAAATTGAAAGCAAAACAAATATAAAAACGTAAATTTGCTCAGTGGAGTATCGGCTATCGATACAATGTAAAACATTTATCGATTTTAGTTTTAAATTTTTAGTTTTAAAATTTGACTTAAATGCCGTCAGATTAATGATTTCGACCACTGTGCATCGTAGGTCTAATCCCGGAAAAATTGTTTGTTGACGGTGTAAATAAAACACAAGGGTA
The DNA here is from genome assembly GCA_964034835.1 of Muscina levida. Lineage (NCBI taxonomy): Eukaryota > Metazoa > Arthropoda > Insecta > Diptera > Muscidae > Muscina > Muscina levida. The sequence goes on from OZ035880.1 coordinate 73,731,750, forward strand.
AACAGTGGTAAACAGTTTTAAAAATAATGATGTGGATCGGTTTATTTAATTTGTAGACCCTTCTACTCTGTTCAGCAATTAATATAATGAAAATTTACGACAAGCCGTACATTTTAACAAACTTCGAATTCATAAATAACACAAGTAAAAAACTCAATTTCCCGCCCCCGTGAATTGACTCCGGAAATTCACCAAACAGTAGTAAAGTCAAGTTTCGCCAATTTAGATGCGGGTTTTTTAATTCAGTCTTGAGTTCGGACATCTTCCGATCTTACAGCGCCAACATTGCCTGTATAAATCTTTGTAATACGGCCACGTTTCCATTTCGATCTAGGAATGCTTCCATCGCACACCAGTATAAAATCTCCAACTTGGAGATGGCGACTAGGTAGACACCACTTTGTACGAAATGTTAAATCTGGCAAATATTCCCTAGTCCAACGACCCCAGAATCCAATTTTAAAATTTTGAAGCATGCGCCATTGCTTTCTCGAGTTCATTTGTTCCATGTTAAATTGGGCAGGAGTTTGAGTGGAGTTTGTACAACCCAACAAAAAGTGATTTGGTGTTAATGGTTCAGGGTCTTGAGGACCAATTGGAATATTTGTCAAAGGTCTTGAATTGACTATATTCTCAGCCTCGATCAAAAACTTTGAAAGACTTCTAGTTTAGGAACTGAACAACTGGTCAAAACTGCGAGCGATTTTTAATTGATTGTATTAATCGTTCCCAAGAACCACCAGAAGAAGGATCATATTGGGTTGTTAAAAATCCATTTTATTCCGAGTGGTAATTTCATTATGATCCAAAAAATTGCTTAATTTTTCAGCAATTTGTTTAGTCCGACGAAATTCCTTCCATTGTCAATGCGATTTTGTGAAGGTATTCCTCTTCTGTTTAAAAAATTTCTCAGACTCAATACAAATGCATCTGATGATAAATGTGAAACGGTTTTCAAGTGAACCGCTCTTGTTGTAAGACAAGTGAATAGTGCCACCCAACGTTTCTCAATACTACGACCATTTACCCTAATAATTCCCCTGTTATCAAAATGATATTTTGACAAGATATTTTTCTCAGCTTTCAAACAATAGTACTCCACACTTAAACATTTCTTCTGAATCTCCCGACATATAATCGATTCGGCTTCTTCTTCCTCATTAACGGTTAGCTCGCCCATTAAAGTTTGTTTTGCTGTCAAATGGCTACGAATGTTTCTGCAGAATCTCAGCATCCATGTAACCTGCTTAAGTATTTTTAGATTTCTTGAACTTCAATTTACAATTGTTTTAATTATGTCATTGCAGTTTATTGAAATTAACACAACTCCTTTCTGTATGAGTTATTCTTCTGAGTTGTCATCTTTTTTTGCTAAATCAGTTTCTATAGGCCAATCTAGTTCATTTTGCCAAAGAAAATCTGCTCCATTCTTCCAAATGTTATTAGGGTCGCTTTATCTACAGGATTTTGGTTTGTTGGACACCAATGCCACTCAGCTTCCTCAGAACCTTCTAAGATTTCTGAAACCCGATGCGAATCACTCCAAAAGTATACAATGTTTAGTATTATGTCATGATATTTGACTACGGCCTCCTTTAAGCACACGGCCATCACTGCCGCTTGTAGTTCGAGTCGCGGAATAGAATGAAACCGTAGTGGAGCACATGATGATTTCCCCATTACAAACGAAACATTAATTTAATTGTTTGACGCAAACCGCCAGTACAGAACTGCTGCCATAGCTTGTTCGCTAGCAGCGCAGAAAACGTGAAGTTGAACTTTTCAATTATTACATCCTTTATAGTAAAATTTTGAAATTTCAAATTGTTGCAAGCTTCGGAATTCATGCAGCCAGCTTTGTCTGCAGAAAGTTTGTCATCCCAACCAATTCCAGATTTCCAAACATCTTGCATTAAAACTTTTGCACTAATCATAAAATTTGCAATAAATCCAAAAGGATCGAAAACTGACATTGTCATACATAACAGCTCTCTCTTTGTGGGCACCCGTTTAGCATTTAAAACCTCTTCCGGAACTTTGTGAAATGTTAAAACGAACACAAAGCTATAATTTTGAGACAACCAGTGCATACCAAGAACTCTTTCCACTGTTTTACCCACGTTCACACAACTGTTAACCTTTTCAATTTCAAGTTCTCTAGCAACAATATCAGAATTTGTAATTATATTGTGCATTTCAAAAACCTCCAGCCTCATGATTTCCCGGGAGGGAATTCCCGGGATTCCTGGGAAATTAAAACACCTTTGGCAGAGCAGTGAAGTATCTTAAAGATCCAACAGTATTTGATAAGAATGCTAATAACATATTTCAAACTGCTTCAAAACAAAATGTGATCGCGAAGTTCAGGAATCGGACGAAATTCCTATTTGTGACATTAGTACCGAAAGACCATTTGAGGATATTTTAACCGATGCCATAAGAATTGCAAATGTTGCATAAAGTAATAGACTACTTAATTACTCGATAAAAAAGGATTTACAATTAACGAAGCAAGTGGAAAAGCAACGGAAAATGTCACCATTTTATTGAATGCTCTTCTGAGAATAAGGCCAACATCAGTTGAAAGCGAGAAAATATTTTCAACAATAGGGCAACTTGTAAATAGAATTAGAAACAGACTGTCTGATAAAACCATTTACGCTCTTTCGGTTTTAAAAACGTATTTTCAAAATGACAAAATAACTTTCATTATTTAACTAATATTTTTATATACATATACATTAAAATGAATGCTTTTCGTTTGTTATGTGGTTGTTTGTAATGTTTTTGTTTTACTTGCAGCTTGTACTATATGATCTCATGAATTAACAAATAAATATATATGTACATACTGCAAAATTGAAAAAAATTAACATAGTTTGTCATGTTTTTCTACTGCGCGAAAATTCCCGGGAAACGCAAAATTTTTTCCCGGTTTCCCGGGAAATGAAAAGCCCGGGAAAAAGAGAAACTCTATTTAAAACATTTACGGCTTCCTCTTCGGTGTCAAAGCAGTCAACGTTATCATCGACATTAATATGCCTTTTACAGCTCGTGGATATTTATCCAAAAATTCTATAGCATTCTGATTTTTGACAAATTAAGCAATAGTTGGGGAACATGTTGCTCCGAATATCATGCATTGCACACTAAGCCGTGTCGATCTATATGGAGAAAGAAAATATATGAATGTTACCGCCTTATATGAACAGTCTTATAAAAACAAATTCGGAGGTGCAAAATTTTTATTTTTGTGGGCGTGGCAAAAACGCCGGTTTTGAAGTTTTGTCCATAACTTTGTTATTCGCTGTCCGATTCTTAAGTTTTATATATCGTTGAAGATGGATTAACAAGAGCTTTGTTATTAATATAGTTACTTAAAACTATGACGTCACATTCCAGTGGTTCTCAACATTGTATCCTTAAAAACCCCCCTAATCATAAAATTTTCTGATGCAGATTTGAAGCCCTGTAGAAACTATAAAATAATTGCGAAATAAACGTTACATTTTCTTCATAAACAAAAAAGTTATATTGATTTAACATTTTAGTACAAATGATAGTTCGAAGTAGATTTGTATAAAAAGTTTTATTTACTCAACCAAAGTTTTCCTCATGATCGGATATGGCATTAAGCGCCATCATACTTAATTTACATTGGTCGCTAAAAAAATCATTGGAAGTTCTTCAGTTAGATAGTATTCCGATTATTTGGTATTTTCGAATATTGCTTTTTATTTGTTTGAACTTTATTTATTTTTCAATTGTACACGTTTTATAACAAACGAATGTAATAAAAATAAACAAATGTATATTTCGCATTATCACATGTACTGACTTTTTAAATCAATATAACTTTTTTGTTTATGAATAAAAGTTAACGGTTTTTTCCAAATCGTTAATAGTTTTTCAAGTCCTCAAAAAATTATATGCTTAGGGGGGTTTTTAAGAATACAATGATGAGAACCGCTGGAAGATGGCGTCGTAGTTAGAAGTATTTAACACACTAACAAAGCTGTGGCTAATACGTTTTCAACGATGCATAGATCTTGACAATCGGTATACAAATAACCATGTTATGGTAACAACCCCGAATCCGGCGTTTTTGCCGCGACCACAGAAAAAAAATTTTCGCTCCCCCGACCCGACCCGGCTTATTGCACACGACTTGACAGACTTTGAGGAATCCCCATTTCTCCACAAAAAAACGTTATGCATCTTGATCTTCCTGTAAGATTTGCACTTGATGGAACATTTCCTATTAATCAGCACAAACGGTTACTCTTGCTTCTCGAATTTTTGTCAGTACAGCCAAAAGAGGTTGATTAATATCAGGGCCAGCGAGTAATGTTTTAATTAGAGAAACTCCATCAATTTCCGCGGAAGCATCAAACGCTTCTTTTTGTTTGGATTAATAACTACGAAGTGACATATTCTATTTAACATATTCCTCGATTTGTTGTTATATTCTGTGTAGCGACATCCGGATCCCTCTAAATCTTTTGTTCCACTGTAAGCAGTTGCTTAAAAGCCATTGAATACGAATCAGGAACCCCATCAAATTCGTCTTTCCATAGTAACCCTGACTCAAATTATTTATCCATTTAAGCTCCAACACATTTTTTCTTCCAGCAATCCCCAATTAATGAATAGTATCACCATCAATCATGGTAACGTTGGCACTGCACAGTGGTTCCTTTTTGGAATGAATTCTGTACCTTTTGAACGGATAATGGTATCTTGATGAACTTTAAAATAGTTAAAGCTGAGGTATTTTCGAGATGATTTGGAAATATTCGGCTCCCTAGGGGGTGTGGGGGCCACTGCGTGGCCCTCCAAAGTTGGTCACCTCGGGTGTTTCAAAATTTCAAATGCTTGAGGAATGTGCATTTATGAACCGATTTAAAAGATTTATTGCATTGGATAGTGCTTCGAAAAACCTTCAAAAAACATAATTACATGTACATGTTATCTCATTTAGGTCAAGAGATATTTGAGAAAATAAAAAAAATTGTGTAATTTTGGGATGAGTTTGATTTAGTATTTTTAAGGGTGTGAGATCAGTTGTTCCTTGATTTTAAAGATATTTATATCATTAGTTAGCTTATAAAATCCTGAATGAAATTGCTGAAAAAATACTGCAAATATTTTGTCCCAATCAAAAGTTATAAGCATCGCAAGTAAAAGTTTCCAAAATAAGGCCTATTTTTACTGTTTTTTTGCAAAAAGGCGAATATATTCTTTCGTTTGTAAAAAAAAAATTCTTCCGGGAGGTGGCAATTACTTTATTATTTCTCATAGAAATGCTCATTCAGATGCATTTAGTGCTAAATTTGAATCAGTTCAGCGAAATGGTTCCCCGGCAAGGGAAGTCAAAAATACCCCATTTTTGAAAAAAAAATTTGTTTTTGAAAATTCTCAAACCGCAAAGCGCCACCGAGAAAACTCATTATATATTTTTTTGACCAAATATGTGGACTAGTTAACCGTAACGTATTTCAACATCCCTGCCATAAACAAAGACAGTGTGGCAATTTTAGTAAAAAATTCGGAATTTTGGAACATATTTTCCCCGTTTTGGGAATTTGGGTATTTTGTTGTAAGATATGGCAACATATTGTTATTCGTTTTTTTAAGGACAATTTTTTGTACATTATTCCAGAATTTCATTAAGATATTCTAGTCCGTTTGAATTTTACGCTATTTTTCATATGATATTATTTCTCCAAAAAATACGTTTTGACCAAATTTTATATTTGACTCAGAATCATGCCCAAAATAAAATGTGATTTTAATTAGTTTTTGTAAATTATGAAACCTTATGTTATTCAATTTCCAACGATATGCAATACTTGTATGTCAAGAGTTTATTTATTGTTTATAATTATAATCAAACTTCACTACCTATGTAAAAAAGTATATATCGTGAAACAAACATATATATGGGGGCTATATCTAAATCTGCCCCGATATGCTTAGTTTTGTTACCACATTAGAATAGTGTAAAAAAACTAAGATGTGCAAAGTTTTATTGACATCAGAGCAAAAATGTGGTTTCTGGCTACAATAATCTATAAAAAGTTATGCTAATTTGTATGGGAGGTACCAGAAGGGGCGGGGCAAGTGGACCCAATATTTCAGTATATACCACACGCTGTCAAATAATAATATCATCCAAATTTTAGCTTCGTAAAAAACTCCAACAGGAAGTTAGTGACAATATAGTGGTTTTAGTGAAATAGGTCATTTTGTATGGGAGGTACTTGAGGGGGCGTGGCTATTTCGCCCATTTTCCAACCAACATCGCGACTAGTGAATTTTATGCCACTGGTAAATTTCTATTGAAATTGATTAAGAACTACTCCAATTATCGTCTTAACTATTTACCCAGCCGGCCAGACGGACAAAGCTTTATTGGACATAGCATGTTTTTGTAGGTTTTTCGAAGCACTATCTAAATGCAAAAAATATTTTAAATCGGTTCATAAATGCACATTTCTCAAGCAATTGAAATTTTAAAACACCCGAGTGACCACCCCCTGGGGAGCCGAGTATTTCCAAATCATCTCGAAAACACTCCAGCTTTAACTATTTTAAATTTCATCAAGATACCATCATCCGTTCAAAAGTTACAGAATTAATTCCAAAAAAACAAACAAAAAGGAACCACTGTGCACTGTCGTCTATAAAAGCATAAATTACCACTGACCCATTCGGACCATATAATTTTACTGGGATGACTTGGTACTTACTTACTTACTTAAGTGGCCAATTACAATTTACGAAACGTAGTTCATAAATTTGAGGCCTGAAGTAATAAAGAATTCCACACGCTTCGGTCTTCTGCGTGTGTTCTCCAGTTAGTCCTACCAGATGATGACACATCGCCTACCACTTGGTCCTTCCAACGGAGTTTGGGTCTCCCTGCTCTGCGCCGTCCTTCAGGTTCGCCTTCAAACACCTTTCTCGCTGGAGCATTTACATCCATCCTGGCAACATGTCCCAGCCATCGAAGTCGTTGGATTCTGACTCTTTTAGCTACGTCGATGTCGTGGTAAAGCTCATACAGCTCATGGTTCATCCGATGGCGAAACTGACCTTCGACACAGATAGGTCCATATATTTTTCGGAGTACTTTTCTCTCGAATACTCCCAGGTTTTGTATGTCCGTTGTAGTAAGCACCCATGATTCGGCACCATACAACAGAACAGGTAAGATAAGCACCTGGTATAGCTGTTTCTTAGTATTCCGAGAGAAGGTGGTGTTACTAAAGTGCTGCCGAAGTCCGTAGAAACATCTATTGGCTAGCACTATTCTCCGTTTAATTTCTTGGCTGACATTATTCATCTTGTTGACGGAAGATCCGAGGTAGGTAAATTCGTCGACTACCTCAAAACAATAATTGTCAACGTTCACGGTGCGTCCCCATCGAGAGGACTCTTTGTTCGTCGAAATCATTATTTTTGTTTTGTCCTCGTTGACCGCTAAACCCATTTTTGCTGACTCCTTTTCTAGCGATGAGAAAACTGCAGTAACATCAAGCAGATTTCGGTCAATGATGTCTATATCATCGGCATAGGCTAGTGGCATGTGGCTCTTGTGGAATATGGTGCCAGACATGTTGACACCAGCCTTTCTCATCACCTTCTTCATAACTATATTAAATAGTGTACAGGACAGGCTATCGCCCTGCCTGAGACCTCTTTCCGTGTTGAATGGTTCAGACTGATCCTTACCAATCTTAACCGAGGATTTGGTGTTGTCTAAGGTACATTTGCAAAGTCGAATCAGCTTTGCAGGAATACCAAACTCAGACATGGCCTCATAAAGCCTATTCCTTATCGGAGAGTCGAAGGCAGCTTTGTAGTCGACAAAGAGGTGGTAGGTGTCGATCTGCTTTTCATGGGTTTTTTCCAGGATTTGTCGTAAGGTGAATATTTGATCCGTCGTAGATTTGCCAGGTCTAAAGCCGCACTGATATGGTCCAATTAGTTTTTCTACAATTGGCTTTAGACGTTCACACAATATGCTTAAAAGGACCTTGTACGCAATTGGGAATAGGCTTATTCCACGGTAGTTCTTACATTCACTACGATCTCCTTTCTTGTATATGGGACATAACAGACTGAGACTCCAATCCCCGGGCATGCTCTCCTCTTGCCAGATGTTCTCCATGAGCTGATGCATGCTCCTAATCAGCTCCTCCTCGCCAGCCTTAAACAATTCAGCAGGGAGACCATCGGCTCCAGCAGCTTTGTTGTTTTTAAGGCGGGAGATGGCCATACGTATCTCGCTCTGGCTCGGAGGTGGACAGTTAATACCATCGTCATGGATTGGAGCGGGGTCTTCTGGAGTGGTGGCAGTATCCAGTAAATTTCTAAAGTGATCTCTCCATATCTTCAGAACGTTATCCGGGTCTGTCACTAGCTGACCATCGCTGTCCTTGCAGGAGGGCAACCCTGTTCCACGCATTCTCGCTTTCACTCTCTTGTAGAATTTTCGGGCTTCCCCTCTACTTCGGAGCAACTCAGTGCACTCATCCTGCCTCTTCTTCAGCTCCTTCTTTTTTCTTCTAAAAAGACGAGTTGCCTGTCGTCTCTTCTCCCTGTGCCGTTCACGAGCAGCTCGCGTTGCCATTGGCTGCAGTTTCGCCCTGTATGCAGCAACCGTCTCTCTCGTGGCAGTGCGACATTCATCATCGTACCAGGCATCTTCTTGAGACGGCTTTGAGTACCCAAGTACGCTTCTCGCAGCCCATTCTAAGGAGTCGGCTATATTTTGCCACTGCGAGGTTATATTGTCAGGGGTTGGAGCATTCCGCAGCAGTTGAGTTAGGTGGTTGGAGTAGGCGTCCGCTACCTCTGTGGTCCGCAGTTTACCGATGTCCAGCTTTCGTTGTGCCAAGGTTACGTACTTTTTTCGCCATGCTTAGCCTAGTGCGTACCTTAACTGCGGTAAGGAAGTGATCAGAGTCAATGTTCGCACCCCTAATCACTCGTACGTCCAGAACACTCGATGCGTGCCGTCCATCGACTACCACATGATCAATCTGATTCCTCGTCAATTGATCTGGAGATAACCATGTTGCCTTATGAATATTTTTATGGTCAAATCTAGTGCTGCTAACTACCATATTTCTTGCCGCAGAGAAATCAATCAGTCTGATGCCATTGTTCGACGTTTCGGTGTGCAGACTGAATTTTCCGATGGTAGGTTCAAATGCGGTTTCCCTGCCTATTTTAGCATTAAAATCGTCTAGTACAATTTTAATGTCATGGCTCGGGCTACGGTCATATACATTTTTTAGGCTCTCGTAGAACTCGTCTTTGTCCTCATCGCTTTTCTCTTCTGTCGGAGCATGGGCACATATAAGTGTTATGTGGAAAAACTTAGTTTTGACTCTTATGGTGGCTATACGTTCACACACCGGGTTGAACCTTGAGACTAGGTGTCGCAGTCTCTTGCCAACCACAAATCCACATCCAAACTCGTGCTTGTCCGCATGGCCACTATAGTAGATGTCGCACGTCTTCATGCGCGAGCACCCGTGTCCCGTCCACCGGATTTCCTGTAAAGCGGTTATGTCAGCCTTGTATTCTTCGAGGACTTCCGCCAGTTGGATAGAGGCACCTGGTCTATACAGTGTTCTAACATTCCAGGTGCATATCGTTAAATCATGGTCCTTAATTCGTTTGCGGTGGTCGTCAAGATTTTGGGGGGTCCATTTTATTCTTTTCTTACTTCTTTTCATTGCAATAGTTTAAACGTCAGTGGCGGGTTGCAAGCCCAGCGCACCACGTCGCAGTTTTCTCCTCCTGCCAGGATTTTATTACAGCCGCCCATTCTGGATCAGACGCTGACCAGGGTACCGCTCACTCTGAGCAGACGTGCCTGGGTTTTAGGTTTCGCCCCTCACAGTTAGTCGTGCTCTGACGGGTGTCAGAGGCACGCTTCCAGGCGTCACCACGTGGAGGTACTCCGTCCGCAGTAGTACTACGAATACGGAGCTCTGTGAGTAGACTTGAAGTGCAATTGGCAAGGATCACTCTGGGTTTGCCAAGTTAAACCGATCAGAAGCTTTACCTTGCATCACACTCCCGATGACTTGGTACTAGGGTGTTTAAAACCGAAACCGAAAAACCGTAAACCGATTTTTTTATTTAAAACCGTATGCCGGTTTTTGCAAAAATTCCCTTTTCGAATAACCGGTTTAGCCGAGTTTTTTCCTTCGGGAACTCGGTTTTTTTTAAATTGCTTTGCTACAACTCTAAAAGGAGTTATTGAAAAAGTATAAACTTTAAAATTAAATTTGAAATTAATTTAGAAAACACTTTTTACATTTTGTAAACGAGAATATTTTAGAAGCTTTTTAATGTTTTAAAATTCAATTTTAAATTAATTTAGAAAAATCTTTTTAAATTTTATAAACGAGAATGCTTTTAGAAGCTCTGTAAAAGTGTAAAATTCAATTTTAAATTAATTTAGAAAAATCATTTTACGACAATGATAGTGACGATGATGAATGCGGTGAAATAGTGGAAGTCTAAAAATCAGGCGTCGTGCAATGAAGCCGGCTTTATTACCAGCATGGTTGTGCAATAACACCATATAAAATTTCCGATTAAAGTGGAAATAATGCCATAACAATGAAAAATTTGACTAAAAGTAATGAAAAAGCGTTATGAAGTAGGGGATGCGTACCCCCACCGCATTCATCTCTCGCTGCAATGTATTCTATAGTACACCACTATGTTTACTGACTTATTACCATAAACAGAGATAGAGAGAGTAGTGAGGCTGGTTATGCTGCTAGACTAGGGCGCGCAAAACAAAAATACTAGATACATTTTATTCAAAATATTGTGTCTCAAATTATCGCAAAATTGCGGAAGCATATTAAATCATTTAAAAAGTCGAGCAAAAAACAAAGAAAATTGCAGAGCTATGTTTTCCAGGAGCACAATAAAAAACTAAGGCTCATTGTCGATGTGAAACACCGGTGGAGCTCCTTATCTGCAATGATTGAACAGTTTCTAAGAATTTACCCATGTGTCAACCATACGCTTTTCGATTTAGGGAAAACTCCATTCAGCTCAAAAGAAATAAAAATTTTGAGAGATTTGAGCTCAGCGCTTCAGCCTTAAGCGCTCGCAATTAAAAGATTATCAAATGATTCAGTGACTCTATTACTGAAACAGCTCAAAAATATGGACTCCGCATATGCTCGGGAGCTGCGAGACAAAATTTAAGGAAAGATGAATACAAACATTAAATACCCTAAATATATATCTTAGCTCCGGAAAATATCCTACAACTCATCCTCTGTAAAGTATTCTAAAAAGATGGAAATGATGGAATGTGCGAAAGAACTTTTTAAAAGACTTTATCCTGCAATTTTCCCAACAACGCAGAGTCTAGCAACAGTTTAGATTGTGAGATAAAGGAATTCTTAATGGTAGTATTTGCAACGATTTAAACAACAATAAATAATATCCAAAATCCACCAGTAAAAACGAATTGCAATGACACAAGCCTTTATGATAAATTCAACTATTTCAACTATTAAAGGTTTTCTGTCCTCAACATCCTTCTAAACGCGCTTTTGTCAATAAATCCTACTTCCACAATTAGTGAGCGCGTGTTTTCTGTATCAAGCTTTATAAAAACGAAACAGAAGAATAGACTCAGAATTGAACACTTAAATTGGATACTATTTTAAAAAAAGAAAATTAAAAATATTCCGAAAATGAATTCCTTTCCAAAAATACTACTTTAAAAAATAAAATGAAAGAGATTTAAAAATTTTTTAAAAAGTAAAAGTGCAAACAGCTTCATTTATTTAAACCAAATTATTTTTTTATTTTTATTTTAACTTTTTAGGAAAAAACCGAAAAAAACCAGTTAAACCGGTTTTCTTTCAAATGCTGTATTCGAAATCCGATTTTTCTAAAAAATCAATCTTTCGAATAATTCGGAAACCGGGTTTTTAAAAAAGGAGGTATTTGAACACTCTACTTGGTACAGACCAGAACTTCCAGTACAAACGTCGACAGGAAAACTTCGAGCACGACTCTCACCACAATTAATCACACCGTCAGAAGAAAGAATTCGCTCTGAATTCTGATCAGAAGAAAAATTAATACTTGATTTACTAGTAACACTCTCGTCATGCAATTGTGGATGGTGCGATTGTGTACATTAGACCGTATCACAAAAAAAAAGTTCTCCGTACACCAGCGAATATGAAACATTGTTCCAAGGACATTTCAAAAAATTTTTTTTTATTTTTTTTGCCGAACGTTGGGGTCGCCTTTTTAGGTAATTTGAGATCAAAGACTTTTGAAAATTGGTCTGCCACAGACACACACATCGATATATCATACTTTAATATCTGAATGAAAAATTTTTTTTTTGAAATGTCCTTGGAACAATGTTTCATATTCGCTGGTGTACGGAGAACTTTTTTTTGTGTGCCTGTAAGGTGATACGGTCTAGTGTACATCCCTTTTATTACACCGCTTCTTTGAAAAACACATCGTCGCTAAACGTCCGTCTTTTAAGCATTTGAAAAACACCTTTAAAGACCTGGCTTTGTCCCACTTCGCTTTTAAATCGAGGTTTATAAATTGTTGACAATCACCCAACCATTTGCAGCTCTTACACAAAGTTTGGAATCCTTGTTTTCTACAGAAACACATGCATATCGCTTTGATTTATTGTCGGAGACATCCTTATATGGAGGAAGAGAATCAGACTCCATATTCATTACTTTTCGTAAACTTTGGAGCCAATAAGAAAAATCTTTAATTGATGGCATACAACCAAGACTTAAACACCTTTCCGACCATTCACCCTTTACGATTGAGGCAATTTCATAACAAGCCCGCTGAGTAGCATTGGGTTTACTTAATGATAATCACCTCCTATCGATTCCTAAATGTAGTCATATTCGTTACTTTGTTTGCAAAGTTGATTAACAAATTTAAATCTAAATCCTGGACGGAAGAAAGGCAACGAACTTTCTGAATTTTAGTTCTTCCGGTCTCCCGTAAGTATCCGCCAAATTATTCATGATCGAATTGAAATTTCTATAAATTGTTAAAAAGGATTCCACCGTTTCACGAGCGTTTCCCTTTAGAGAAATTCAATCGTAGTACTTTGGAAAGTTTCTAGAAATGTAAGCCAATCTTCAGGCAAACCAGAAAATGACGGTAGTGAATATATTTTCTTATGACGATGTGGTATGACAGCATATACGACTTGTGAAGAAATTAACTGGGTTAGAGGTATACCGATCACATAATTGTTAATATTTTGTATTTGCATTGAAAGACGAAATTTCAGATGGAACAACAGTATTTAAAGGAGATTAATTGACAGTAGAATATGACTGTACGATTATAAACATCTGGCGTGGTTACCAAGGAATTGCTAGTAATATTATAGGATTGGCGTTCACTCACCTAAGTTAGGATTGTGGTTATGAATTTCGTTTTGAAAACTGGTAATTGATGCACGCATCTGCATATTATTATTTTCTACTATTGTTATATTTTCAAATTGTCTTGCGAACATTAATGTTACCTGTTCAATACCACTTGGTACAATAGATTCTTGAGGTTGATCAGAATTTTCTGTGGTCAAGGGAGGTGTAACACTTGTGACGAGTCCAAAAGACCAATCAGCATCTAGAAACAAAAATATCCCACGATCCAAATTTATACTGGCTCCCGATCAAATCAAAAGGGGTTTATCAGATAATATATCCAATTGAGAATTCACAATAAATTTATCTGCTTCAATCGCGTGACAAGGCAGCCAGCGTCCAACTTAGAAGATTTCAAATTTAATAAAATTTTGTTGACGGTGCACACTGTGAGATTTAATCAATCTGGCATCTCGAAATTAAAAAAAAAATGTTTTCGTAACTCTCTCATATTTTTTTTAACGTAAGTAGAGACCCCAATTGTTACGAAAACAAACACAAAAGAGAATAAAAAAATGTTATTAGCGTGATAACAGCTATCAAACACGAGCAATTTCATAGCATGAAACAATTGATTTTCAAGCTTGCATTGATCACAAAAGTTTGAGTGATCAGGTCGAAGTTGTGAGTGTTTTTTTTGGCCTAAAATATTTTTTGCATTAAAGGTTATTACTTAAACTTAAAATTTTTGTTTTATTCAATATTTATTTTTGCACTCAAGTATTTTGAAAAAATTGTTTTATAACCACCTAAAAGGTAAGACAAATTTTAAAGCTTTCAAATTTTTGATAGACTAGAACTTCCAAGTCCCACGGAGTTCCGTGATGGGAATGCCAGCAGAATCTTTGTTAATGTGCCCAAAACAAATTTAAAAAATAAAATCCTGCCCATTTTTTGCCTTTTTTTAGTATGAGTGAAATATCGCGAGAGGAGCTATTTTGGATTTGGTTGAGCAAGGTGAAAATAAAAAAAACAGAAGCGGTCGAAAAGCACGTTATATCAATTTTTGGACCAGATGTTGACGATACCAAAATTAAAGATCGTATAAAAAGCTTTGCTTCCAATTTCAACCGCGATGGAGCAAATCTCACCGTGATAAAGCAAGATTTATGCATGACAATGCTATTTGGCTAAGTTAAAAAATTTCTGCTGTTGATTTTGCTCTTGATCACGCACCATCAAGTTTGCTGAAAGTGCTTCGAGTATACAAAAACGGAAATGCAAAGAGTCAATATCTTCATGCATTCTTCCCATAGGAAACTTTTCTGAAGAAGCGCAAGAAGCACGCAATAAAGAGTCGAGACAGTATCGCGAACTGTTCACAAGAAAAACGTCCCGAGTTGACACCAACATAGATTTATTGCATAGGTTGCTTATCACGCCAGACCCTTTGATTGCAAGTTTACGTTTGCCCCCAAAAACCAAGCGCTCTACTTTACCTTCTGAGGTCATTGCACTTTTGTCTGACACCCAACTAAATGATGAATTTGATAATTTAGCATAAAAAACTTTGCTTGCAGCACTCTGGAATTTTTATTTTTGTATAAATTCCTTATTTTTTTTATTTCTACTTTTCGCTTTTTACTTTTGTATAATTTGTATATAATTTCTTTATTTTGGTGTTTGATTAATATCTTATTTTGAATATTTTCCATTCTTTTAAGAACTTTCGTCGAATTTTTTAGTTTTTCCTCTTTATAATGTTTTTGATATCAATAAATTTAACATTGAAACAACATTAACTTTTTATTTTTCTCATTTGCAAAGAATCATCGAAAACTAAAGTTCGAAACTTGAAGCATTTTATAGAAATGGTTGTATGTGGGTACTTATATCAATATATCGACAAGTTTTAGTTAGAAGAGAAAAAACGAAGAAATATTGAATATAAATGTGTAAAAAAAATTGTCCCCAACTAGTGTTTTTGAGGACAGTTCGGAACTAGTCCCCTTTGACACTAGTTGGAACTAGTTATCTTTCACCATATTAAAGCTTATAATCTCCTTAACGATCGTGCCAAATTTCATGTCGATATATCTAAAACTTCATATAAAAATTAATTTTGAGACGCTAGATTGACTAAATCTCACACTGTGCGGTGTCATTAAAACACAAGCCGTAGACAAAACAACAAAAGTCCAAATACAATATTTCCACCATTTAACAAATTTCGAATTCATGAATAACACAAGTAAAAACAACACTGTTTTAGATATAGTCTCCAGGGTTCTGAGGTCCGGAAACCACCCCATCTACCCCCTTTCCAACATAACCGCCTTGTCCCGTTAGCCTTTGGTAAACATATGTGTCCATCCTGAGATGTCTAATTTTGTAATTTTCTTGCATTTTTCCGTGTATTATAAAGCCCTAGTTCACGATAAGATGACGGCCTCACCTGTACTTACTGGAAGTGACCAACAACAAGGACGATTTGCTGTTTTTCCAGATGTATCTCGTACTGAATTTGTAGTAGTTCTTTTGTGTGTATCAAAGACGATAATGAAGTATTTTCCTGATTGCCTCTATTGCTCATGCTTGCATTTAGATTGCACTGCTTTTAAGGGGGTGGAATGTCTAGCTGGCCACAATAACTACGTAGGTGTAGATGTTTTACCTTTAAGATCAACCCTTTTTATAACTTTACTAATTAACGTTTTGATATGTATACTCCCATTCTACGATTTAATGCAGTGTAACCCAAAGGTGCTTTCCCTGCAAATTTTCTAAAAACCTAAATGTTTTTTTTATTTCTCTTAACGTTTGGATAATTATTATTTTTCCCCGCCGTAACAGTCACTTATATTTAAATTTTGAAATAGTAAGACATCTGAGTATTGCTCTGTGTAAAAGTTCCATCAACTATATTTCTTTGAAAATAAGTTCCATAATGCCGACAAAGAAGGGTACAATACTATACATTTTACAGCAAATCTCTATTTTGTAAGCTTTTCAATTTTTTTTATTTTTTATACAAAACAATTTGTTAATTTCATTGTTTATATTTTAATGACATCTTTAAAAAATTTGACGTTTTAGGCGGATAACAAATTAACAAAGTTCGTTTGATAAATAGGTGTTTATTTTGAAACTCTCATACTAATCAAATTCGCCAATACACACATATTGCGGTTCCTGTGGGAGTATTTGTCAATGGGGCGCTTAATTCTGTAATGAGACTAACCGTCCAAATTTAGTTTTTGATTATATTAACGAAGTGCATCACTTCTGTCTTTTCTGCAGTACATTAGACAAAATAAAAAAATATAATAAAATAAAACAAAAATAAAATGCGTTTATTTTTTTTTTTTAAATGCCAAAATATACAATAATTTTGTTTACAATTATTTACAACTTCCATGTTTGCTGAGATATACAGCAATTTATAATCAAGTTGCTAATAAACGACTATCGCCGAACTTTTCGTCTTTATTATGATAACTAGCTATTCAAAATTTAGCAGTGTGGCGTAAACGCAAACAATAACACCGCGCCTTTTTTTATAAATTACCATTCCAAATTTTTATATACCTCATAAAATGTATGGCTGTTAGGACTGTAAAACTGTTGATACCAATTTCTAAATGATTTTATAGCAGCATCTTCTTTAACCAGTTCTGGGTTTTTACGAAATGTTTTATGATTCCACATTAAAATATCGCGTTCAAACTGAAATGTAAATTGATTCTATGAATTTGTTCTTTAAAATTTGTTTCCACTGAACTTGATATTGGTTTGTTTAACAATTTGTTTAATATCAAAATCATTTTCAATGGAATCAAAAGACAATAGTTACCATAAAACTTTCAGCCAATATTGCAAACTTAACTAATGGGGCTACTATTCGGGAAGCGTAGAATCGATGAATGACCCTTTGCAATAGTGGATTAATTGGAGTTATAGTTTGCAATATTTCAATGCGCCCCATAGTTGGTGAATCCAGATGAAGCTGTACATACGAGGGTCCAATCTGAAACACGAAAAAATTAATATTATTCAGTTGACTTTCTCGTAACATAAAAACATAACTTAAGTCATGTATTAATAAACAATCAACTTTCACATTCGTGAAAGTTAATGTAACATTAAATTTTGACGTAATAATGATATAAATTTTCTTATCAATGTACACATGACAGATTTTTTAAAATTCATAAATAAAATATGAAAAAAGCTAACGTGTTTTTTTTTTAATATAAAAAAAGCAGTGGTGCAAAAGTGGAAGCGAAGGGGTGCAAGTGACAAAAAGTTCATTTCGAGATGTTCGCCCTCAAAGTTTTAAATTCAAATGGAAATGCAACTATTACTAGAACTTTTCTACGGCTAAATATCACTACTGGTAATAAAAATTGATCTTATCTCATGTTAGTAGACAGAGATGGTATCAAGGAACACAACGGCACACTTGTCTCAATTTTTGGCACTGACATCAGTTTGCATATGACTGCTCTAATTTTAAAAAAATAAATAGTGGACTTGATCGGTTTGGCAAATGAAGCATTCATATTTTCAGCTGATAAGCACCAAAAAAGTCAACAGCTGTTGCCGACAAACTAAGGGTCACTGAATACTGGTTGCAGACCCATTACACCCAATTAATTAAAAATTGTTCAGTGTTATCAATATTGGAAATTAAAACTTTCCGATCGTTTAGATAATTTGATGTATAAGTCTCGATACACTTTCCTGGAAACATTTTCTATATCATAAGCTATTAAATGGTAACGCCATGATTTCATGAATCATTGCAATCATTGTTTGCACCATTGTTTTTTGCAAAATACATATTAAATTGCACTCAATTCGATTCACCTAAACCACGTGTGCTGAAAAAGTCTGAAATCTTTTTTGAACCGTGTTTTCTGTTCCAACCTTATATATTTTTTTCTCCAGTTTCTCTAAATCATAATTTACATTTATGTTTTATGAGAGATTTGCATTTATGCATGCAAAGTTGTACTAAAAAAGTACTTTCAGGTTAGCAAAAGTTGTGCATTTATCCGGTTTTTGCATTTATGCGTATTGCACTTATCCGTGTATTTTTGTATGTAAAAGTATAAAAAAGGCTAATGGCTTCAAGTTCCAGTGCACTTATGCGGTTTTTGCATTTATGCGATGTGCACTTATCCGTAGTTTACTGTAATCTCACGATCTTCTCTATACACACGATTATTGTACACAATTACATTGGATTTTGCCTGACCTAAAACTATGCTCCATATTTGAAGAAATAATAGTAAACACATATTCATTATCAAAAGCTTAGCTTAAATCCTTTAGGTTGGAGGGAAAAGGGAATTTTTTGCAAAATATTTTGTTGCAAAGAAACAATTACAGAATAGCTTTTACTGATAAGTAACAACTTACACTTTCGGTTCCACAATATATTATTTTTGTTTGAAATTGTCTCAAGGCCAACATGTTCTTCGGAACCTGTTATGAAATGAATTGCTCCATAACTAAATTAAATATGCTGTTTTTTGAAATTCAATTGGTTTTCAATTGGGTACTTACTCGAAATATATTTGAACTCAGTTTTTTGAGTTTTTCTTAATAAATACTCTCTTTAAAATACTTATTTCGAATACGATGGATGTAAAGTTACTTTAACGGGCAAATAGAATCTTGTTTTTATGTAATCTCTACACAAATTAATGGTCAGGTCTAGTCACAGCAAAAAAAAATATTTTTTTTTTTCATTTTCTGTTCTACGGAATCTGTCGTGCAACATGTTGTACATAGTCGGTTATATGGAACAAGAAACAGAATAGAAGTTCGATTAAAAAAGAAACGATTCTAGCACCAATACCATTCGCAACAAGTTCTGAAAAATTTTCCTGGGTATTCTCTTGTCAAATTAAATCCTTTAATCGGAAAACACACACACGGCTAGATCTTTGCCGTGTGACATGTAAAATTTTTGTCTTGCAACTTAGTTTGTACATTGCTTTAGTTACGATCAAACGTATGAACTTACAATGTTTGTATGGCAATGTTGTAAAAAAAACATTGTCAGGTCATTGTAAAACAACAATTTTGCCAGACACCTGACAGTCTTGTGAACTGAACTTTAGTTGCCATTACCAAATTATTGTAAGACAGGGAAGTTAAGGCTAAGCCACGCTGGTGGAATGCAGATATTGGGGCAAAGGCAGAGAAAACAGGAAACTATTCAACAAGGCTAAAAGAGATGGCATCTGGAGCGCATATAAGTCTTCAGTTAACAGTTTCAAGAACCTGATTTACTTACAAGTATCAGTTTATGGAAAACTCGGTCGGCCATAACTTTGATATCTCAGACATACCGATTACTGAACATCGAATTCAATCGCCTATCAAAAGTTTCCACTCTTTTAAGTCACCGGGACCCGATGAAATTATTCCCGCGGATCTATAAAAGAACATCGAAGTATTGACGCCCTGGCTTCTGCCTATCTTTAGAACATGTCTGAAGCTGTCGTATATTCCAACGAGGTGGACAACATTCAAAATTGTATTTATCCCTAAAGGGGGTAAGGCATCCCAGACTAAAGCCAAGGATTTTAGACCAATTAGCCTATCTTCCTTCTTACTCAAGACTATGGAGAGAATAATTGATGCATATATCAGATCATCTCTTAAACCGGAAGTCCTGTCCAGGACTCAGCATGCCTACACGAAGGGCAAATCCACGGAAACTGCTTTACTTTCGATAACCAGCCTCATTGAAAGATCCCTGAACTACAAGGAATACGCTCTTTCCACCTTCCTGGACATTGATGGGGTTTTTATTATGTCAAACCTGAATCTGTAATTGACTCAATGGAACAACTGAAGATTTGTACAGTGGTCATCGCCTTAGTTGATAAACTATTAAAATTTAGGTGCATTGGATCCAGTCTTGGCGTGTCAAATATTTCTAAGGTGGCGGTTCGCGGTACTCCAAGAGAGGAGTACTCTATCCACTACTATGGAATCTCAACATCAATACTCTCCTGAGGAAGATGGAAAAAACGTGCTGCACAACTGTCGCATATGCGGACGATGTGGAACTAATAGGTACCGGAAAGGATCCGAAACTACTCTTTGAGCTACTGGAATCTGCGCTAAAACTTCTTCTAAAATGGTGTCATGACTGGGTGTAAACCCGAGTAAAACAGAACTGGTGCTATTCACACAGAGATACAAAATCCCTCAATTTGCCAAACCAAGATTAAATGGAGTCGCACTTACATTCTCTGATAGTGCCAAATACCTTGGGCTAATATTGGACAGTAAACTGAATTGGAATCTGAACACTCAGACAAGGATTAGCAAAGCGGTAACGGTTCTATACTGCTGCAAAAGGGGAAACGGCCTCAATAGGGTAATTAGCCCCAAGAACATAAACTGGTTATACGAATCAGTTATTAAATTCATCTTATTTCACGGATCGGAAGTCTGGTGGCCGGCGCTAGATAGAGCGTCCCAAAGGCTGAAATTCGAACGCATTATGAGACTGGTGGCAATCATGAAAATAGGGGCACTTAGAATTACTCCAACTAAGGCACTGTTTACGATCCTAAACTGGTTACCCCCAGACATTGAGGCGAGGAAAACAGCAGCGAACACCGCAATGTGTTTAGACGCCACAAAAGCTGGGATGCGCAATAACTATGGCCATGCCAAAATTCTGAACCTAATCAATGTGAGCTGCCACACGGATAAAACCATACCTGAACCTCTATTTGATCCGGGTTTTATAAGGAACATCCCGGATAGGTTCTACTATGATAATAATGCCCTAAACTTTGGGGAGAATGTCATCCTAAGTTTTACGGACGGTCGGAAATTAAAGGAAAGAGCGGGCTGTGGAAACTTTTCGGAAGAGTTGAATTTGCGACTATCAATCAGGCTACCAGACCACTGTAGCACAGTTCAGGCCGAAATAGCGGCCATTAGAATAGCCGTAGAGAAAATTCGGTATCTTAGGTCTAAATGGGATCCCTCTCACAGGTGGAAAACAGCTCAATGCGGGGAAACTAAACCTCATTTATGAAGAGAGATGGGCAAGAGAACCCACTTGCACGGCGACCAAACAAATTTGGCCTACAATGGATGTACAGAGGACACGATTTGTGCTAAAATTGTCCAGAGTCCACTTGAGGAAAGTCATGGCTGTAATAACCGGTCGCTGGGCGGTTGGCAAACACGCTAAGAGGCTAAAACTATCCTACAACGATTTTTGTAGAAGCTGCAAAGATGAGGAAGAAGAGAAGACCACGGAGCATCTTCTATGTCACTGCCATGCTTTTGGTGACCAGAGATACGAAAAGCTTGGTCATCATCCATGCCTTCATCAACGAAATGGCTTGATAGCGACGTTGACCGAACAGAATAGGAACATTTGGTGCGAAAATCTTAAAATTTTATCACAACGAGACTCACACTAGGACTCAAGTGAGCTGTGTTCAACGTGGCTGCCGAATTAACCAAACCTAGTGGATTTGGTTATTCCGCACCAGTACCGAGATTGATATTCCGTTTATATGGACGACATTATTGTAGTTGCCATAAATTTTGACACCATGCTGCAAAGACTTGACACCATAAACTCCAAAAGCGCAAATTTTGTTTTAAACTGACCCAGAAAAAGTTTCGGCTATTGTCGACTATCCGAAGTTTTCTCGGAATGGCAGAATGGTATCGCCGTTTTGTTCCAAACTTTTCCACTCTTTCTGACTCAAACTCTGAAGAGGAATAAGTGTTTTGATTGAACAGACGATGCTCAAAGATCATTTGAAGCCCTTAAGAGTGCTTTAACTAAAAAAAAAAACTTAATTTCCCTTTGCACCCCATGAATGAGGTATGGGATAGCTTCTCGCGTTGTTGTGAAATAACACGCTTTCTATTTTTAGATTCACAACTAACGGCACCTACTTGTTTATCGACGAATGCGAACGTCACTGTTTGAGAAGCTCTTACTAGACATTGCGAAGTTGCTGTCAACAACATTCGAGGGGAGCCGACAGAGAAAGAAAATTTTATTTCTTTTTTTTTAAGATGACTGGAGCCAGGTTTGAACCTGCGATCTCCCGCATGGTAGTCGCGTGTTCTAACCACTATGCCACGGCAGGTCCCAGAGTGCTTTAACAACATTTCCAATATTATGGCACCCGGACTATAACCGACCATTCATTATCCAATGTGATGCCAGTAGATAAGGCGTTGTCTTGGTTCTGTTCCAGATTGATTACGATGGCAACGAAAGAGTTGTGGCATACATATCTTAAAATCTCAACTCGGCTCAGAGGGACTACACCAGGGACTACTAACCAGGGCCAACACAAATATGCACGAAAAAAACTAAAAATATGCGCATTAGATCAGATTAGAAAAACATTAAAAAATGCCTTCAAAATTGTGTAACAAATGCACAATAGATTTAAGTCGTAGGTTATTTTGTTCACTGAAAGCATTTAATTTTTACTAAAAATTCAACACAAATAGTGGAAAAAGAAATAGTTATTTTTACATTTCATTTATAAGATTCAAAACATTAATTAATTACTCCACTGAAAAAAAAAATACTTAAGGTTTTTTGACTATCACCTGTATTTTCGGTCGTGCTGAATTCAATTTCACACATAATTTTTTAATGTATGATAAACATTATGTATATGCCTTCACCGTAATTTTTCTCACACATTCATGATTTCCGATATTGAAATCTTGATCAATATTCTGTGTATGAGTAACGCTAGGTAGAGCTCATTAAAATTCTTGACGACGGAATGGAGCTTTAGTATAAACAGCTTTGAGGTAAAAAGGGAACCGTGGGAAAAGAATTTCCTCCATTCTCATGTTTGAATGTTAACGGTCAAATTCAAACTATAATTGGTGCTGGACATTTTCGGCTGATATCTATTTCGCATGTACATGTTTGACATAATTGTATATGTATATACAGCTGATGATGTACCATTGTGCATCAGTTCGTCACAGAGGGATCTAAAGACATGACACCCTGAATTTGGCCAAAAATATCAAAGCCCCAAAATATGCATTTATATGCACAGACCCCCAAAACATGCCGGCAAAGGCTATAATATGCATTTGCATATGCAAGTGTGCGTTCCATACTTTCGTTGGATCAGGTCATAAAAGATCATGCTTTGCTCAAATGGTTGATGAGCCAAAAGGATTCAGATTGGCTCGCTGGAGCCTAAAGCTTCAAAAGTTGAACTTTGATTGAGGATTGGATAATGTGGTGGCCGATGCTTTATCGGGAGCGTTTGTGGAAGAGGTTTTTTCTCCGCTTGATTTGCTCGAGGATGCGGCGTTCACTTCTCCCGAATATCTGGCCCTTGTGGAAAATTTAAGCCGTCTACCTGATATTAAATAAAGAATGGAATAGTGTATAGGCGCACCACTTTTAACAGATCGTCTAATCTGAATTTCGATGAGGCGAGGAAGATTTGGGTACCAAGTGCACTTGTTCCTGGACTTATTTCTCTGAATCACGAACCGCCTATGTGTGGCCATGATGGTTTTTACAAAACCTTGAAGAGATTGTAAAAGTGGTACTTTTGGCCGAAAATGTCAAGGACCGTAAAAGAGTTCGTAAATGCATGTGAGGTGTGTCGGCAGATTAAGGTTTCTAATTGCGTGTTGCGTCCACCTTTGGGTAAAACACTTCAATCCTAAAGGCCCTTTCAGCGCATTTTTATTGACTTCCTTGGACCTTATCCAAGGACTCGCAAAGGTAATAGTATTGTATTCATAGCGGTTGATAAATTTTCCAAGTTTGTCTGGCTGAGAGCGGTTAGAAGGGCAAGGACGGCTAAGGTTGTTGTAGTTCTAAAATCGGGCATTTTCCATAATTTTGCCGTTCCTGAAGTTGTGTTCTGTGACAATGGGAAGCAGTTTACCGCTCGCAACTTTAAGGAATTCCTGGAATCTTATGGTGTGAAGCTGCAATTTTCCGCATTGTATTCTCCTTAGGCAAATGCTGTTGAGAGAGTTAACCGCAACGTTTTGACTAAGATAAGGGCATACATTTCGCAGGACCAGAGGGATTGTGACTCTAATTTAAGCGCTATTGAGTGTTCCTTAAGAACCCTCGTACACGAATCGACGGGGATATATCCACACTACTTGGTTTTTGGACAGCATTATATCGGCATCGGAAAGGATTATAGGTTACTAAAGGAACTTGATGTGTTGAATGGGGTGCTGGCATGGTGATACTCCCTAATGACACTGGTAGGGAACTGGCCAGTCCAGGTTTTTTAATTACCAACGAAGTAAAATGTTCCACAGGTTAAGACGAAAAGAAAGAACAATTTCTGAGACGTCTCAATGTAACCTTCTCGTGATTCTTTTTTTATCCTGACCTTTGGACTTTCGGAGTAACTCTTATGTCAATACGGCCTACAAGAATATAAATCAGTTGATTTTCATGCAAGCAATGGTATCACCCTATTTTAACACTGGTACTTTTTAATAACGGATAAAATTTCATATCGTAGTTTAGTCATGGGGGATAATGAAATTTGGTCAGTTATTTTATCTTGTAATGGGAGGCGAAACCTCAGAAATCCTAACTTTATGACGCACCTCTTCTGGTACCTTCCATATAAATAACTGACCGAATATAATATAATAATACATAAGGAAATTTAACTGAAAATCGGTTAATTTAAATAACTCAAGACTTTAACATTATTCTATATTGGGTGATGGTATTTATCAGTCAGTTTTAAAATAACATAAATTTTTGGGGTACTTTAAATTAAATAAATACAAAATTAACCCTAGGCTCTCTTGTTGTGTGTCATTTCTGACTTTCTGGTTGAATTTTACGTTTTGGTGTATTCAGGGACTAATAGTAAAATTTCACGACGAATATTTTTGCGGAATATTTAAACCCCTTAAAAAAAGGACAAAAAAGACCCATGTATTGAGGAGTTAGAGGGTTAAAAAAAATTGTTTTCCGTAATATTTCACATAACTTTGCTGAACATACCATATACTTTAAATGTAAGCTTTACTCGATTTTCTATGCCGATTGACAATACAAAATTTGCATTTGGGGGAAACTTTACATCCCCCTAAAATGAAACCCAGATGTAAACTTTCAAAACGCCGATACACGGGTCTTCTTTTTTTGTCTCCTATATCAAAATTTGTAGGGCGAACATTGTAATTTTTTTTTGTGTTGTACAGTGTTATTTTCTTTAATGGAAAAGTTAGGCGAATACAAATTTGAGAGAAGAAAAGAAAGCTCGACTTTCTTTGACTGGAAGCCTGATAGGAAAGGTACCACGCTACTTAGCATGATTAATAAATTGATTGAACATATCCTGAATAACAGGTTATTCGATGTCATTTAATCCCAAATGTCTTGCATGGCTCCAAAGCAGTCATACTAAGCTGCATAAACAAGGCCCGGTAGACACTCGGCATACTAAAAATACTATGTGGGTGTCAACATTTATATCGCGGAAAACGGAACTAAGCCCTTTTTAACTCTAATGTAAAGTAATTAAAAAAAAAAAAAAACTTAATTTCCCTTTGCACCCCATGAACGCTTCTCGCGTTGTTGTGAATTAACACGCCTTCTATTTTTAGATTCACAACTAACGGCACCTACTTGTTTATCGACGAATGCGAACGTCACTGTTTGAGAAGCTCTTACTAGACACGACGATTGAATCGACGCTTAATACTGCGAAGTTGCTGTCAACAACATTCGAGGGGAGCCGACAATGAAAGAAAATTTTTATTTTTATTTTTTTTTTTTTTTTTTCTTTTAAGATGACTGGAGCCAGCGGTCTCCCGCATGGTAGTCGCGTGTTCTAACCACTATGCCACAGCCCGTCCCAATGTAAAGTAATTAGTAACTTAAAAAAAATCGGAGACATAAGCGGAGGTGAATATGTCATACTTTGAGTAAGTCGACAGATGATAATATTGGCACCCGCAGAGGGAGTCCTTTGCACACATGGAAGCTGTAAATTGAACTAGAAACATCTTAATTACGTTAAATTTCATGCAATAGATTGTGTATAGTTAGAGAAATAAGTATATGTATATCTCACTTGATTTACTTCGCTGAATGTTTAAATTTTTTACGTAATTTGCTTGGAACTTTACTTACTTATTATTTACCTGTTCTTATTACTTAATGCGTATGTCTGTATATTTCTTTCTCAGTAAAATAAAGACTTAACCAGTGAGGCCTCATTACACTGTGACAATCTGTCAGTATACAATTGACAAATATTATATTCCAGCAGACCGGGCAGACTTCGTCCTGCCTATAGAAGTATTGACTTACATGTAACTTTTTTTGGTGGAATAAATCTTCGGGATATATTAGATTCTTTTGATATTGTAATCGAAGTTTAACAACAAGTTTTGAAGTATATAAAGATTAATATTTTGTTAATGACAGAAATTTATTGTAATGCTTTTTAATACAGCGTGTATGGAAGAACAAAAGGAGTGTACATATGTTAATATGCGGTATTCTGCAACATCCAAAAGAGTTGCGCAATACAGGAGGATGCAGTAGCCAACGCGATACGATTTGCGAGCAAACATTTTCTAAAATCAACAATATAAAACCCATCGGTGTATCAATGCAATAGAATCCCCACACTCATTCGTAATTGCTAATATAGTACTGTTGTATGCTGTTCGTCGCTCTTGTTCTAATAGATGCAGATTTGAGAAATTTTTCAATTCGTGAGTATTCGATTTTTTTTCTGCCGTAGATCTCGGTCAAATACGCCACTGGTCTCAAATAATACCATACCAAATATCAAGACGAATGGTGCTACAGTACTTCAGCTATTGTTATTGGAAAACTGAATTGGGCAGGGCCACTCATTTTTGGCTTGATCACACATATTGGTGTTTCGTCCACACCCTATTTCAAATCCAACCCCTTTTATTATAATACGTATATTGATCCTTATTGAATCCGCACAAAATTTCATGACAATTCGCAAAATTACGTCCAATGGACAGGGCCATTCCTACTAATCTAGTATTTCAGATATCCCACTTTTACAAATTAGGTCATATGGGCGGGGCCATTCCTACTAATCTAGTATTTCAGATATCGCACTTTAACAAATTAGCTCCTATGAGCGGGGCCACGCCCAATAGTCTTATCCCGCCAGTTTTTGACCTGATGGTATTGATTGGGGTTCAATGGGTCGGCCACACCTCAAGAACATCGGTTAAATGCTATACCATTCACTAAACTTTAAACAAACTCAATTTAAATTTTATATACATAAGTGTACCATTTGAAAATTTAAATGTTGATAAATTTAAACATTAATATATTTAAAATTCCACAATTTAAAAACTTTGGATTATTTTTGTATGGGAAAAATCGAAATTCGACTCAATAATGCAATGTTTAAGTAGCCTATAACCATCCTGGGAAAATTGCCTTTCTAATGAAAACGATTTGTTGCACATCAGTTGGATAGTTTTAAAGTCTATAGTAGTCATAGGTAGAAACAAATGTTCACTTTTATATAAATAGATTTAAAATTAACTTTAAAGAACACTTACCTGTTCACCCGTTATTTTAATTCTAAATAAATCAAAATGCGGTGTAAGTTTCAAAGAATGTGTGAGTTCAATATGAGCAATATGTTTCCAAGGCGCCTCTGATTGTTTCCATCTAAAGAATCGGTAGAATTATATTTAGTACAAAATTTTCTACCACAAATTAAACCATACTCACATAACATGCCAATGATGTTTCCCTATGCCCTTCAAAATGCTGGTAATAGAATTGTACCCACCGGCCAGGATGCTGTCACTGTGAACTGAATCAAAATGAGCTAAATCAGCACCATTTTCTGGTATTTCTTGTATATGACAATTCACATAAAACTCATTTCTACCATGAAAAACCATTTTACACGTATCAATATCTTTTACTATTGGGATATCCCATGGTTCCTGGTCAGATTCCGCACTATACCATACAAAAATGTTGTCATTGATTTCCTGCGATGTCCATTTTTTTATTTTTGATGGCGGAGGTGCTGTTGGTTTTGTGACATAAAGATGAATGTAAAAAGGTAAATGTGCAGATAAAATAATTTTTGTGCCAAAGTTTATTTGCGTATACTCGGTAATTTGGTTTTGTATGTGAAAATATAAATTTTATTTTAATTTAATGTACAGAGTACAAAACGTTGGGCGATTCTCATGTGTTCGAATTTCAATATTATTGTATATTAGGGTGGGTCGATAAAAAAAGTTGTGCCGGTCACCCCCTAGAATGAAAGATAATTTAAAAAGGAATTCAAAAAAATTTTTTATTTTTTTTTGCCACGCCCCTTGACCCCGCGCATTGGGTTTTTTGTTTCCTGTGTCTCCATTTATAGTCCGATCGTAATGTGTGACATATCAATGTTCTTGGACTGACAACAGCTACATTTTCTTCTCTGATCACTTTTGACTCCGACGTCAAATTCTAGAAGTTTCTACCTGAACCTCGGTTTTTACCCCCCTAAGTCAAATTTTTTTCGTAACGATAAAAAAGTTTTTTAAATTCCATGATAGTTTCTCTTTTACAGTATATATTTTTATTCATAAACAAAAAAGTTACAGAGGTTTAAAAAAATCAATTTGACACCGCTAAAGGCCAAAGCTCATTGTTTACAAATGTTGGCGTGGTCGTATTTTGTTTTTTAAACCTCTGTAACTTTTTTGTTTATGAATAAAAACATATACGGTAAAAGAGAAAATATCATGGAATTTAAAAAACTTTTTTATCGTTGCAAAAAAAATTTTACTTAGGGGGGGTAAAAACCGAGATTCCGGTAGAAACTTCTAGAACTTGACGTCGGAGTCAAAAGTGATCAGAGAAGAAAATGTAGCTGTAGTCAGTCCAAGAACATTGATATGTCACACATTACGATCGGACTATAAATGGAGACACAGGAAACAAAAAACCCAATGCGCGGGGTCAAGGGGCGTGGCAAAAAAAAATAAAAAATTTTTTTGAATTCCTTTTTAAATTATCTTTCATTCTAGGGGGTGACCGGCAAAACTTTTTTTATTTGTATGAAGTGCGACCCACCTTATTGTATATTGTAGAGTATGACATGATAATTGTTTGAAAATACAGGTGGAAGCAAACATTGTTTTTTTTTTTTTTTTTGCTTACAATTTTACTACTACATTCAAAATAAGTACGTGCATACCTTAAGGGAAATTGAACAACTCTTCGATAAATGGCCGGCACCTAGTGGAAATTTCTAAGAGTATTCCGATTGCCCTCATGGTATGCATGCTGTAGTTTTAGATCAAATTCCAAAATTTTAGATCTTGGCATCTACGAAATTTCAATGGTTTGCATTATATGATCGTGAATATGTTTTTTATAGCAAACGAAATTTTCGTTTTTATAACACAAGGCTGCGAACTTACCACAAGTACTATAAGGGACATTATCGCAAACTCCGTCGCTACCGCGGAAACTCCATTGGTGAAAAGGACATTCTACGGTGTCCCCAACTACACGACCACCTACTCCAATGTTTGCTCCCAAATGAGGGCAATATGCATCCAACACATAAACAGTAGAATTTAATGTTCTAAAAACAACTAACTGTTCACCAAAAACAGTAACACTTTTGGCTTGACCTTGTTTGACTGACGACGATTCTAGTACACTGTACCAGCCGTTAGGATATGGCGGCGGTAACTCTTTTAGGCCAATTTTTCTCCATTTGTGCATTCTATTTATAAGTTCCTTCTTTAAAATGTTATTAACTTTCCTGTTATATCCCGTTATCATTTTGTATTCCACTTCGTCCATCCTCTGTAAAGAGAAAAAGTAGTTTTCAAATTAATGGTATAGCACATTCAACAATAATAACACTATGCAACAAATGACGACTTTTTGTAAAATACAAAAACGGGATAGTATAGGTTCGATTCTACTATCGAAAGGTAATAAAACCCTATACTCAGTTTGGCGAGATTGGTGACCAATTTTTTTTATGAATTACTTAACTATTTATTAACCGATTTTTACAAACAAGTATGCGTTTAACTCGTGAAAGCGTGCACTTTCTGAATAAAATAGTAAACATTAGGATGTCCCTCTAAAATAGGGGCTACCAAGTTCATTAAACTTAAAAATAGTGAAAAAATTACAAAAGTTTGAAATTTCGAGGCAAAAAAACAAACAGATATGACAAGTTACCAATATAACTATACGTATGGTTGGAAAGGCCGCAGTCTCTTCTTTCTAAATCCATTGAGTAATTTCAAATCGGTTGATATTGAACCACGTTACTGGCTTATAAGTGCGTAAAGGTTCGAAAAACCGGTATCAACGTGGACTTTATGAGCTATTAAGGTTGCCTAGACACGTTCAGATTGGATTGATATGTTCACGAAACTTGTTTATCTTTACCAGGGCTACAATTTTGGCGAACAGTGTTAGAGAAAAATTTGGACTCCCTCAAAGTAATGCTCAAAAAAGTGAAAAAATATTAAATTCTTCTTCAATTTTTTTTGAAAAAGGTCAGGAATAACCAACCTTTTTGACATAATTTGTTAATAAAGTTAGTGCGCAAAACTCCCAGCTACATTATTGCCGAATACAGTTTAGCGCTATTCCGAAGTGTGAGTTAGCTGTTGGACAAAAACTGATGACACCTTTTTTCATAGGGCTCACTAATTTTGAGAATCTTTAGGGGCCCATAAAAAAAAATTGGTCACTAATCTCGCCAAACTGAGTATAAGGTTTTATTACCCTTCGATAGTAGAATCAAACCTGTACTATCCAGTTTTTGTATTTTTTTCACTGTTGCACTGTGTAATGAATAATAATAGATTTTGCAATTTTTTCATTGTACGAGCACTCAATAACAATTACGGCAGCGTCTTAAATATAACTATCCTGTATCCATCGCGGAAAATACATTTAGTCAAGATCCTCTTCTCCAAAGTCAACCTTAAAAATTTTAAATTTTCGGATTGTAAAATTTCCTTAGTATATTATAGTATTGGTATTTTTAAACAAAAACTCACTACTTAGCCTTTTTGTAAACACAAAATTTTATTTATTGAAATAGTAAAACTTTTTGCAAAGAACAAATTACATGGTAACTATCACCGATTTGAATTATTTTATAAAAAAAAAATTTTAACATTACTTGAGGTCAGTTCAACATTTTTGGGATACATAATAGGGTGGGGCGATTTGTATGGAAGGAAAAAAATCTTAATGGGCGCTTCGTGTTTCTGATTCTTGGGATTGTACTGAGCAAAAAAGTCCACTAGACCATATGTCTACGGTGAAAATCGAGCCTCCCCATTTTGACTTGAAGTTTTTTCTCAAACCTTATTTTTTTGAAAAATTTGCAAATGTTCTTCGGCTCATATTTCGTAAACTATTTAAAATTTTGACTTATAAGAAAATAAGAAATAGAACATTTTTATGATTTTGCCCTATGAACAACTGAAAATGGTAATTTATCAATATTTTCACGAAAAATATGCATTTTCACAAGGCCAAAACTACTAGAAGGAGCATTCCAATGCATTTGCGATGTACTAGAGAGTTCGTAACTATTGTCTTGGCTACCATTTTTGTGTTAGTATTGGATCAAAAATCTCAATGGTTTGGCTATTATAGGCCAAAATATCTAAAAAAACGTGACAAAAAGTGGTGAATTTTCCACATTTTCGACTATTTCACCACGCAAACGAAGTTTTTTCTAAATAATATGTTCAGAGAAATTGTAGCCCGAGATAATAGCTATAACTTTACTTTTGAAATTAAGTCAAAATTTTAAATAGTTTACGAAATATGAGCCGAAGAACATTTGCAAATTTTTCAAAAAAAATAAGGTTTGAAAAAAAACTTCAAGTCAAAATGGGGAGGCTCGAT
This sequence comes from Muscina levida, assembly GCA_964034835.1. Lineage (NCBI taxonomy): Eukaryota > Metazoa > Arthropoda > Insecta > Diptera > Muscidae > Muscina > Muscina levida. The sequence goes on from OZ035880.1 coordinate 73,764,138, forward strand.
TTTCACCGTAGACATATGGTCTAGTGGACTTTTTTGCTCAGTACAATCCCAAGAATCAGAAACGCGAAGCGCCCATTAAGATGTTCAAATCGCCCCACCCTAATACATAATCCAAAAAATATTTGAAATTAAAGATAAAAATTATTTTTACATCGAGTTTGACAAATTTTTTTAAAAATAACGGTAAGGAAATCGGAATAAAAAATTATAATATCGCGCACAAATTTATCTCCAGAAATACAAAAAAAAAAAAATTAAAATCAGTCAAAATCGCGGCCTAAAATTTAAAATGTTTTAAAAAAACTTTTTCATACTGTAAGTCGAGCATTTTCATCCATTCGTACCACGTGCCCAAGTCAGTGCATTCGGTCTATTTGAACGCTCTTGACTACGTCGATGTCGTTGCACTGCTTATACAGTTTCATTAAGCTTATCATGTTTATTGCAAAATACGAAATTCCCAGCTGACTTATATATAGCCGATACACGTTCATCGGCAGCGTTGAAAGAACAAGCGGCTTTTTATACCGCCTTATATTTTGAACGAAAAATTAAGGATACAATTGATTTTATTGGTCAAAAGTGGATTCAGAGAATATGAAAAATCATCTAAAAAACATTTGGGGTATTTCATGTCTTCGGAGACCTATATTAAAACATTTTAATCCCTATCCGTGTAGGACATTTTTACCCAATTTTAGATTAGATATAGATTTTAGAATCGTTGACAGAAATATTCTCTTGAAAATTTCACTAAGAGTCAACGAAGACAAATAACCTCTACGAGTCAAAGGTTATAAAATAAAATCAAAATGAAATATTAAGAAGGCTTTTTAGAGCAAAGAGTGCAACAAACTTTTTCAGGAGTGAACCAAACCAATATCAAACTGTAGCATTTGACCTCAGTAATAAAACCTTAAACTCCAAATTGCTCCACTACGTCACAATTTTTTTATTTTATATGAACTAAGTATTATACCTTGGGACCGGCCGTGGCATAGTGGTTAGAACACGCGACTACCATGCGGGAGATCGCAGGTTCAAACCTGGCTCCAGTCGTCTTAAAAGAAACAAATAAATAAAAAAATTTTCTTTCATTGTCGGCTCCCCTCGAATGTTGTTTGACATCAACTTCGCAGTATTAAGCGTCGATTCAATCGTCGTGTCTAGTAAGAGCTTCTCAAAAACAGTGACGTTCGCATTCGTCGATAAATAAGTAGGTGCCGTTAGTTGTGAATCTAAAAATAGAAAGCGTGTTAATTCACAACAACGCGAGAAGCTTTCCCATACCTCATTCATGGGGTGCAAAGGGAAATTAAGTTTAAGTTTTAAGTATTATACCTTAAGCCTTTTGGTCTTGGAAATTTTGAAAGCTTCTTCGTGCAGCTCTCTAATTTTATGATGGGTACCAATTTTACACCTTTCTGGGGCGTTTTATAGTCCTAAATGTACGAATTACGAAAAATCCCTTCTATAGGAAGCATACCCATAAATATTTTCTGGATTCTACCATTAGCCATTTGGTTTGGTGATGATACATGTTGGGCCACCAACTACCGATTCCCATTAGAAAGTATCGTCATACTCGACTTTTTCGTCAACGGCATCGTCAAGACTAAATGTTGACGACAAGCTGTTGGTTGGAAACAGCAGTGCGTGAACGTTCATGTATGGCACGTTTTCAATAAAACTACTTCAATTTGTTATTTTAAATTATTAAGCACTGGTAACGACAATTTGACCGTGTGACCTTCGATAGCTCAGAGGAAGCGACGTAGACTAGCAATCCGAAGGTGCCGGGTTCGATTCCCGGCCGGGGCACTGGCAAAATCAACATCGATGAAAAATGAATTACTTTTCAAATACTTTCGAGTTCTCCAGCCAACAAAACTCATCCTAGAATCCAGATTGCGCAAGGACCAAGGAAAAAGGAAAATGAATTATCAACATCTCATATAAATCAACAAGCCAGCTGGCGCCATCTCTGGTGGGATTTGGCGGTTACGACTCACAACAACAACGCCTAACAATCCTTGACACAAACCTTGTTATCTACAAAGGAACGAAACAGAGTAGCCAACAATGATCGCATGATAATCGGATTATATGCCCGCTCGAGTGCCGATAAATTGAAAATCGGTATAAAGAATTATCACCCCAGCTATCCACCAGCAGTTACAACAACAACAATTTGACCGACATTGTCGGTCATTATGTCGTGCATGATTGTGTGGGCGACATGTCGCTTATTTGGACATCAACGACAATTTGACCGACATTGTCGCTCATCAGATCGTGCATGACAAAGCGGACACTTGTATGAAAATTTCATCGACGATTTTTATGGACGGTTCCCTACGTGTCATCAACGATTTACTATGGTCGTTCACCTATCCTTGAGGATGTCTTGCAGACACATCCTACTGGGTTTATAAACAATTGTCACTATTTTGACTTACTGGTAGTGGCGGCTGTAGGGTAGGGTGTTCCTTATATGGGTTTGTGGGAATTTCAGGTTAGTACCGAAGTTCGACATCGAGCTCCACCTTTCGTTTGTTGTCTATAAAATTTCGAATATACTGTGTGAAATTTCGCATTGATAGTTAGACGTTAAAGTGTGCCGCAAAGAGGTCAAAGTTTGATTTTGTGTTCAAATCAGCTTATCGCCGCTAGTTATACGCCGTTGAATAGTTGAAGTGGAGATCTATAAAAGTATATGCTTAGACTTCTCGTATCTCTTATAGATAACGAGATATTTGGCACAATAGTGGGAATATTTAAAAAAAAAATAATAACAAATTTTGAAATTGCATTACGAAGAAGCTTATTGCAGACCACATATTTTCAATACCGCACATTTTCAATACCTCTAACCGTTCCGCCTAAACATACTCTCCGCATTGCACAAGTGCAAATGAAATACAAAATTCGTTTTTGTTTAATATTTATGTACACAAACAGTAAAATAAAGGATTTCATTCAAAAAAAAGAAATATTACAATAAAGGTAAAATGTAAAACAAAAAATAATACTAAATATTAATTCTGTCGTCCTTTTGCTATCTTTCTTCAGTCAACGCGACGTAACTCCCCCTTCTTCACAATCGTGCGGAGGCCTCTCCAAATATGGTTTTTTGGCGCCGACGTATGCGCAGCGTATGCGGCTAGCAAAGTCAGCTTGAGCGACGACGTGAGGTGGTCCACCAAAAGTCAGCGTCTCGTTCGGACGGAACACGCAGCTAGCCTGTCCCTTTAAATATTTGGACCACGGGGGTGAGGTCATAGTCTTGGTCCTCCTCTCGACGATACTCTTGATCGCGGTGATGGAGGGTAATATTGGTACGCCCACGTATATAATTTTTCTGTTTACATACTTTACTTTAAGATATATTTACTTACTTACTTAGCTGGTACTTCTATGCAATCCCAGTGGATTATATACCGCACGTAGAAAAATATTATAAGCGCCTCGATCTTCTGCGCTTCTTCTCCAGTTAGTCACACCGAGTTCTGTAAGGTTCTCAGTAACCTGGTCTTTCCAACGGAGTTTTGGTCGCCCTCTTCTGCGCCGTCCATCGAGTTCATTGTCGAAGACTTTCCGAGCTGGAGCATTTTCGTCCATGCGTACAACATGACCTAGCCAACGCAACCGTTGCACCTTAATGCGTTTGACCACGTCAATGTCAGTTTACAGCTCGTACAGCTCATGATTCATACGACGCCGAAACTCTCCGTTAACGATGATGGGCCCATATATTTTACGGAGTATTTTTCTCTCGAACACCGCCAGAACCGATTCATCCGCTTGTGTCATAACCCAGGATTCTGAGCCATACATTAAGACAGGTAGAACCAGTATCTGGTATAGCTGGAGCATTTATTTGCAAGCAGGATTCTTGTCAACGTTCAAGCAGTTTCCCAAACGAGTAGATTCTTTGTTCGTTGAAACTAATAACTTCGTTTTGTCCTCGTTCACCTTTAGGCCCATTTTCGCTGATTCCTTCTGAATACCTGAGAAGGCTGCAGTCACATCCCGCAGTTTTCGACCGATGATGTCTACGTCATCAGCGTACGCAATTGCGTGTGGCTTTTGTTGAATATAGTGCCACTCGTGTTTACTGCAGCTTTTCTCATTATCATCTTCATCACAATGTTGAAGAGATCGCACGATAGGCCGTCGCCTTGTTTTAGGCCTCGTCTGGTATAGAATGGCTCCATAAGGTCCTTGCCAATCTTCACTGAAGACTTCGTGTCAGTCAGCGTCATTCCGCAAAGATGTATCAGCTTCGCTGGAATACCAAACTGAGCCATGGCTTCAAGTAATTTCTGCCGTATCGGGCTATCAAAGGCAGCTTTATAGTCGACAAAAAGATGGTACGTGTCGATCTGTTTCTCTTGGGTCTTTTCCAGGATTTGCCGAAGTGTGAAAATCTGGTCAGTTGTTGATTTTCCAGGTCTAAAGCCACACCGATAAGGCCCGATCAGGTTGGATAACACTGGCTTTAGTCTTTCACTCTTTAAGCCAAACCGTGCGCAGGAGCTGGTGCATGCTCGTTATCAGCTCTTCGCCACCGGACTTGAAGAGCTCTGCGGGCAGACCGTCGGCACCGGCTGCTTTGTTGTTTTTCAGCCGCGATATTGCTCTTCTTACCTCGGCTTGACTTGGTGGTGAGCAATCTAAGCCGTCGTCGACAATTGGCGTGATAACTTCACGTGCGCTGCCTTCTGGAACCAGCAGTTGCTGGAAGTGTTCTCTCCATATGTGCAGCACACTCTGCGTATCCGTGACCAGATTTCCATCACTGTCCTTACAGGTGGGGAGGCCATTACCGTATCCATTTGCTCTTACTTTCTGGTAAAATTTTCGGGCCTCACCTCTATCCCTGTATCGCTCTAAATCCTCGTTCTCCCGTTCCTTCATCTGACGTTTTTTTCGCCTAAATAGCTGTCTCTCCCGTTTTGCTTTCTTCTTATGCCGTTCCCTAACAGCACGGGTTACAATTGGCTGTAGTGCCCTATAAGCAGCATCCTGTTCCTCAGACGCTATGCGACATTCTTCATCGTACCAAGATTCGTCTGAGCGCCGCTTTTCATATCCTAGCACGGTTGTTGCGGCGGTTGCCATGGAATGCGCAATATGCCGCCACTGTGTATCGGGAACGTCAGAAGTAGAGGTGTTGTGTCGTAAAAGTTGGGAGAGCTGGTTGGAGTAGGCAGTAGCTATCTCTGGGGTTTGCAGCTTCGCGATGTCCAGCTTTCTTTGTGTTTGGTTAAGTGCGTTTTTCGCTTTGCTCAATCTTGTGCGCACCTTGGCTGCAACCAGGTAATGATCCGAGCCAATATTAGCACCACGGATCACACGCACGTCCATGACACTAGATGCATGCCTGCCATCAATTACCACATGATCAATTTGATTTTTGGTGTTTTGATCGGGGGATAGCCAAGTTGCCTTGTGGATATTTTTGTGCTGGAATCTGGCTACACTCACTACCATGTTCCTTCCCGCTGCGAAGCTAACCAGCCTAAACCCGTTGTCTGACGTGTCGGTATGAAGGCTGAATTTACCGATCGATGGACCAAGAACATCTTCCCTTCCTATTTTTGCATTAAAGTCTCCCAGAACAATTTTAATGTCGTGGCAAGGGCAGCGGTCGTATGTTTCCTCTAGGCGCTCGTAAAATGCATCTTTAATCTCATCGTCTTTATCTTCCGTCGGGGCGTGTACATAAATCAGTGTGATGTAAAAATATTTCGCCCAGATGCGTATGGTGGCTATTCGGTCACTTACAGGGTTAAACCGCGAGACCAGGTGTCGAAGTCTCTTGCCGACTATGAAACCACATCCAAATTCGTGTCTTTCTGCATGGCAGCTGTAAAAGATGTCACAGTTCTTTCGCCGTGTGCATCCCTGTCTCGTCCATCTCATTTCCTGTATGGCGGTGATGTCAGCCTTGTATTTGTCGAGGACATCCGACAGTTGGATAGAGGACACTCCAGGTGCATATCCTTCAATCATGGTCCTTATATCGTTTGCGAGGGTCGTCAACATTTGGGGGGGTTCTTGTTATATTTATTCTCCGTGTTTTCATAATAAATTTTGTTTAAGGAGAGTGGCTTATTAGGCCACCGCTCCCGATCATAGTTTCTTGGGGCTGCCAAAGCCACTAGGAGAGCCTGTGTTGAGCTTCAGTAACTTCTGTTACCTACTTCCTAAGACGCATCGGTGGTAGCATGCCGATTAGGTTACTCAACGTTTCGCCTTCTAACTCTAGCTAACTTCTAAGCGGTTGCTTTAAAGTTATTGCCCAGGGAATACTTGGTCTAAGACCGGAAGTAGTTAGCTGCTTGGACAGTGCCACAAAGGAATCGATTCTGGTCACTCCCAAGTGAGTGACAATCAGTAACTTTCAGCCTCTGGGCAAAGTCCCATTCCCCAGATATATTTGCTTTTCAATATTAATAGATATAACAATACAAATATAAACCTCATTTTATGAATATGTTGACGATCATGTTCGCCACCGTGATTTATCGCTGACTCCAAAAACGTATTTTTATCGGTATAAAGATTTTGATTTTTACGAAATAGTCTTCTCTTATCTGAAATTAAGGCCTCTGAAGATAATAACTTTGTCATTTGAGAGATCGTTGTTACATAACTCTCATTAATTTTTCCGATACTTTCGAAATTCTTTATACCAAGCCTCGAGTGCCTTTTTTATGAAATTTTGTAGGTATAGTTGGTAGGTATGAGTATATGTAACACCGTATTTTCATACCGCTAGGTGGCGCTGGGGAGGATTTATATTGAAAATTTGAATGGATAGACTAATTCAACTGAAATTCAGAATGTATGTTTGTTTGATCATGAAAAAAAATTGTATGTACCAATGAACCCGGTGGCGCTCGGGTGGATTTATACATAAATTTGAATGAATGGACCAATCGAACTGAAATTTAAAATATGCATTTGTTTGGTCATGACAAACAATTTTATGTACAAACGGAACCGGTAGTTGGCGCTGGGGTGAATTCATACAGAAAGTTTGAACGAATAAACCAATTTAACTAAAATTCAAAATGTATTTTTGTTTGATCATGAGAAGAAAGTTTTTGTATATATGGACTTGGTATGTGCCGCTGGAGTGGAATAATTTACAAAATTTATATTGATGGTCCCATTTTACTCAAACCCAATCTGTTAAACATCTTTGAATTGAACGTATGGACCAATCCCAACAAACCACAGGTGCCCGAAAAGAGTTCTTTTTGAATCCTTTTTCGGATCTTTCACGCCCTTAAAGAGCCCAAAAACAATCATATTCAATCCGAAAACCTTCAGAAAAGAGGGTCTTTTTCTTCGAAAATGGTCCGTCAGAAAACAATATTGTATAATGTTTTTTTAAGCTCTGAAAGATCTCTTATTTTATGTAAGAAAAGAGTATTTTATGACAGTTTTTGAGCTCTAAGAGAGCTTATAAATTTTTTCAGATAAAAAGTCTTTTATTTTTTTTTTTGGAGTCCGAAAGAGCTCTTAATATTTTTATTGATATTGGAAACTCTTTTTACGTTCAAATAGAAACCATTTTTCAGACCGCTGCGAAATTGCTCTTTAGTACAACTATTTTCTGAATCCTTTTTCGTAGCGTTCCTATGTTGGTTTGCTGGGATGGGGGGCGCTGGGGTGGATTTATCAAAAAATTTACCAAATGGAAAAATTTAAGTGCAATTTATAAAGTAGGTTTGTTTGCCCATGAGAACAATTTTTTATATAAATTGATCTGGTAGGTGGCGATGAAGTAAACTTAGTGGAAGAGAAAAAAATAACAAAAAAATCCTCCAGAGGGGAGCTGGAAATGTAAACTGTATTTTTAGGCCCAGAGCATCAAATTCAATGCAGATATGGTACTTTCCGCTACATATACGAATATAATGACGAAAATTTTATTTTTGATCAGTAGGGTAGGTGGAGTGCCACAAATGTATTTAGTCGTGAAGAAATAAAATTTGATACACATATAGTACTTAGCACTACACATATGACGATCACAGAGCGCCTTCTCCAAAATCTATTAAGTGTAAACTTTAAAATATTTATAACATTGGGATTAAAGATGTAAAATATGGTAAGTTACATTCTTGTATGCTTGAACTAATTTCCTCTACGACATACTCCATTTGTGTCCTGGAATCTTGATACATTTCATAGTTATGTATTTCAAAATATATAAACATATCTGCGGACATTTGTAAAGAACAAATTACAGTAGGAAACGGATATAAGAAACTAAAAATACTACAAATTTCTTTTTTATATGCGATTTATTCCTATAAGCACTTATTCTTTAAAAGAAACTAATTTCTTATAAGCGTATATATGGATTAGTTTCTTATAGAAACATTTTACCCAAAAATTATATTTTACTGAGTAGTCAAATTCAATGGTTTTAAAAATTGTATTTCCAATAACAATTCAATAAGAAAAATTAAATTTACATAAAAATTACATAATATGTAAACAAAAGGAAGAAAAAAAAATAAATTAATTCAGTTTGTACTTATAAAATCGTACTTTCTTTTCATATAGTGTTGATTCAATTATATTGAAAATAGTCTTTTTTTCTTTGGACTAGCACCTCATTTCAATAATTGTATAAAATGTTTTCTAGAGTAATTATATAAATATTGTCATTAATATTGTTTTAAAACAAATAATCCTTGAATAACTTCTTCTCTGGTTGATGATGTTTAGACGATGTTTCAGGCATCTACTTCATCGTCTTTAGTATCTTGTTCTTGTATTTCACTTATTATTTCGTCATCACCTAACATACCAAAACAGTCACGATTCCCTAAAACAGCCAGTTCCTCCAGAAAGCAGCTATATTTATTGCCTAAGAAATCTTTAGAACTCTCAGGATCGTGGGATTTATTCTCTCTGAAAATTCAAGCATTTTTGAAACAATTCCTCACCGTTTGTGGTGTTGCAAGCCACCAAGAACGTTTTATCATATATAATGCTCTTAAAACTGTAATGCTCTTTAAGAACTTACACAGTACAACACATGATTTGCCAACTCAATTCTGTGAACTGTATGTGAAATAAGACCCAAAAAGAAGAATTTCTGCATCATTCGTTTTGTCTTCTTACCTGCGATTTGAAGTTAGTATCGATTTGAAGTTAGTACTATCGTATAGGGGAATTTATCACGTTTTAGGCTCTGTTGTTTGACATAACTCGAGAACCACTAGTCCGATTTTGCTCAAAAAAATTAAAAATAACAATTTCTTTAATCTGTTCATATAACGTTTCCCTACATAAGCAAAAGTTTTCTTTTTCCATTCATCAAATGATTTTGAACTGAGTTTATTTTGTAACAGTTACAATAAAACTGTTGTACTCCGTGGCGTATGATTTAAGTCGAATATTACTTATGGTATTCATACGCCACCATATAACAATATAACAAATGAGCCTAAAACGTGATAAATTCCCCTATACGATAGTACTAACTTCAAATCGATACTAACTTCAAATCGCAGGTAAGAAGACAAAACGAATGATGCAGAAATTCTTCTTTTTGGGTCTAATTTCACATACAGTTCACAGAATTGAGTTGGCAATCAATTAACTGAAAAATGTTGTACTGTGTTATCCATATAGTCACCTTCTATCGCTAGAATTTGTTCTCGTATAAGGCATTTTCTATATTGAGACCTGAACGATTGAATAATACCTTAAAATAAATATAATTAGAATATATAGTTAAAATTACATATCATTTTCATCATACAAACCTTGACCTAGTGGTTGAAATCAGCTGGTTGTATTTGGTGGTAGAAAGACAATTCAATTTTTTTTTTTGGTGTAAAGTCAAGTTTAAGATACGAAGCGTTAGTAATCAGTTTCAAAATATGTTTCTATTTTTTTTAAGTTTATCATTTAACTCTTTAATAATATCGCACCAAATAGCTCTGGTCTTCCAAGCCATTTTGATATGTTTGTAAGACCTATAAAGAGTAATGTGATCCTGTCTTTCGGTGTTTTGTGTCACCTTCTTGTTTACTTCCATAGCCATAAGTTCCATTCGGTAATGTCTTGAAGGGAAGACCAGTTTTATCCGCATTGTATATGTCTTCCAACGCATATTTATCCAATAGTAAAGGTAAAACGTTTTCGTCATTCAAACTCACGCCATTGCATATTGGAGTTGAGGCGATATAAACCACTCTCAATTTTGTTGTTGCGCTTTCTGGCTTGAAAACGCCATGATGATGTCAAATAATACTTGGGACCACCATATTGTGCCTTTATTTCAGGTCTGCGTATTAACGATCTCTCTTTCCTTTCAAATTGGTGCAATGCAAAGTGTCAACTTGAGCCTAGGGTTGAAAGTTAACTTTGAAGGCCAGACTAACTATATATCTCCCAGCAGAGTTTCTTTTCGCCGTTGAACGATAAATTTCCTGACAATTTTCATCCTCTTGTGATAACACACAATTATGTGGAATCTCTTCCAACTCCCAAAATTTGGACAATTGTATGTCAATGATACTTTTGTAAAATGGGACACGCTAGTTGAAGAAGTAGGCATTTTACCTGGTGTAGGTCCTGTCACAATCCAACCAGTGAGCCAAATACTGCACGCTGAGTATTTCGGGGTACAAATCGCCTCCAGTTATATATCGACTTGGGCAACTCCTCATTCCCAGTATGAATAGGAATATTTCCAGTGACTTTCGTCAGAACTAGGGCGCCTATATTTAGGACCACATTAGAATGGTGAATCGGCATAATAGTAAAATGTGCCTTTTTGCTACATTTACTCACAACCCCGCCGTTTATGTCGGTCACTTCCGCCAAAATTGGTAAAGTGGGCAGTGTAATTTGCCTTTGGTTATTTTAGGAGACAAAACTATCGCCCGAACATGGATCGATAAGTGCCTTTTTTTATATTTTGACCAACAACTTTTTATGTTAACCCAAGCAGTCGCAACATAACTTGGCTACATTGTATGGTGCGATTGAACCACATTAGAGTAGCTTGGGGTATCAGTGGACAGTATTTGATTTACATTCTGTTGCCCTGAACTTTTCTTTGAAGAATTATAAATGATTGGCCCTCATCCTCATCATATTCCCAGTCTTTAAACGATTGAAGCAATATCGATATTATTTTAAAAACGACACGAGATTCCTACGATCCATATTTAAATATTTTCGGCAGGAAATAATCTCGTGGGTCTCTTTGCATAATTTGTATGATGAATCTTTGTTTGCAAGCAAGTAGCCGTGATAAACGGGCAGATCATTGGTAGTCAAATATCGGATCCCATGACTCGATATGAATAGCGCATAACTTTAGGACCAACATGCAATTATTAATCTCACTTTGGAGCTTTTTCACCTCTCTTGTGGAGTCTTGTTGCATGGAGCCAAATTTAACAACAATTTTAATTGCCTATTTATTAGGATACGCTTGTTTTTATATTGAACCTTTAAATTATTCCACGGAATTTAAAAATTTTGGCAGTTAGCGACACGTGCTGAGATTCCACTGCCAGTACTTCATCGGCCGCTTTTTCCCTTTGGGAACCACTGGCAATCGATGCTTTTGCAAATTTTTTAGGTTAGCTAACCTCAAAAGTATCGACCTACAAAATTGATTTGACACACATTTTAGCATCGACATTTTGGTCTACTTAACTAAATGTTCACTTATAGATGGCGGCGCTAGTGCCGGTGGTGACTACACACTCACAGGTGCGGGAGCCTTTGTTGTCTTCACACAACGTTTTCCCGAAATTAAAAAATATTATATTTGTATAGGACGGGCGAATGTGAAAGTTGTGTGGCTGGCGCGAATGGAAAATAGCGAGCCCTATCAGCCCTAGGGTAGCCAGATATTAAAACCGAAAAACAGTACATTAGTACATTTTAAATTAAAACATAAAAATGTATTAAGCCTCACATATTTTTAGAATTACTTCAATAAGAAACAAAAACAATGTTAAAGAAATAATATTATGTCATAAACGCATTTACACAGAGTACAAACATATTATTGGCTGAACAAGCAAAGGCTCTAAGAAATTGAGATTTCAGAGCCTTTGCATGTTAAGCCACCGATATATAGTTGGTAAATCCTTTTTAATTGCACCTGTTATTCCAAAAATGGTTTTGAGCATAAAGTTTTATACTATATAATTAATCATAAATTATAGCCTTCTTATAAATTTACGCTTTAAATAAGTACAAAAAAGTGTTAAAAATGTTTTAAAAAATATGAAATCAATAGAGATCATGATGTCCTTGGGCAAAGTTTGTACTTACAATACAGATATGCATGTAAAATGACGGTGAATTGAATCATTTGTGTGGGAGGTACCAGTAGGGGTGTGGCAAAAGTTTTATAACTTTATACTTTTATAAGGTTATTAATCTGACTAAGTAAATATACCCAGCAGTTTCTTCCTTGGAAGTTATAAAATAAATATAAATTTTTCAAAAATAGGTAATACCAGAAGAGGAATTTTGCTGTGGGATTGTAAATAGGCAAAATAACCACAGTCTATTTACATTCCAATGGCTTTGTTAAGAAAACTATTAACAGTAGTAAATTTTCATGAGGATCGGTCCGTTAAGGTTAACTCGAGTTATCCTGCTCACCAGCCAGCCATCCAGACAGACGGACATAGCTAAATCGTCTTAAAAAAATCCTCAAACGAATTTTTTCTTAATACTTGATACTTTCGCGTATCATATGATATATACCCTTATACCTAAGTGTGTGGATATAAATGTAGTTATCTTACCGCGATGTTAAAATGTAATTTTCCAACCTATTTTAAATTGTATACATCCAAACCAATAACAATGTTGTAAACAAACTATGTGTTTACTATGGTAGGGTGTTTTATATTATATTCGGCTATTTTTGTAGACTATACCAAACATGTATTATCAAATATTGAAATGGATTGTTATTTAAAAAATCAGTAAAATAAAAAAAAAAAGTACAAAAACAGTAAAGGTCTGAAAAACAGTACTTTTGCGTACTGTTTTACGTGTTGTGCATAAAAAAGTACATTAACAATAAAACAGTACATGTACTGCTAAAAACAGTACGTCTGGCTACCCTATATCGGACCCAACCTCAAAAAATTGAAATATAACGGTATTGTAATTGGGTGGTGTTGCCAGACCCTAATACGAGGATTTGTAATAAGGGTACTCGCAATCCATTGCAAAGAACTGTTTGGGCCACTATAATTACGACATTTAAATCCCTTTGTTATTATGTGATTGGGCAACTATAATAGTGATGTAGACAATCCCTTTATGGTCCAAAAATTACAAATTTTGATAAATCCCTTCGTGCAGCTCTCTCATTCTAAATGAATATTCACAACTGTTACATTTACCGTTTGGTCCGGGTAGATCTCGTTGTAAACTCCAGCAGTTGTCTGGCATCATATCGCTCATTTAACGTACGATATGCATTACTCAATAATTCGATTCGGAAATAAACGCGTTTGAAGTTATCAATTTACTCCCAACTTGTACGGAATAATGAAATTCAAATAGTCCTCAAGCGGTATGTTTAAAAGATATAAAGATGCATTTTCACAACATGAAGTATGATATAACGAACAATTCTACATCATTAACTCACAAATCACTTTCACAGAATCACACAGATTTTGTGGACATCGGTCTAAATGTGGGTGCATTACATTTTTGCCCTTGCAAGTTCGATAGCATGTACTCAACAAGCTCGACATGGTCGTACGATAATGCAGATTTTGTTCTCCTGAGAAAACGTTTTTTTTTTGTTTTAAACGAGATGATTAAATTTCACAAGCTTCTTTCAGATTTTATACTAAGTCATTTAGTGTTTTTCCGATTAAAGAACTGATTATCTGAAAGCCTCAATATTTATTCAGGATCAGAGTCTTGGTGTATTTCGATCAGGTTCAGCAGAAGATTAAGATGTGTTGGGTTGTACCTCTCTGTATTTTAATTGAAGTCGTTGACAGAAGGTAAGTTGACGATATCTAGGGTTAATTCGGTTTATTTTAACAACGCAGAAGTAGCAGTCGTCAAAATGGTTTCGAGCTTCTCGCCAAATCATGTGTGTTATCAACATTATTGCATCTCTTTTTCCATTGGACCATAACCGTAGGCACACAACACTTTATTTTAAAGAATTGTTGATACGCAGTTTTCAGAAAGTCCGATATGGGTTTTTCATGTTTCTCAAATATATTTACAACAAATGTTGCAAAAACAATCTGGATTAAGCACACAACATCCTCTTGACTAAGCTATATGAAACAACATGAAAATGTCTTTTAGTGTCCAATTAAAACTATAGATGTGATTATGCCCGTACTACGCAACCGTCCCCCAACTCAATTTGAGTCATATTCAACCTCTCATTGCATTATTGGCCGAAAGCTCACTCTCAAATTCAGCTGTCGAGTTCGAGCATAAGTTACTGCCTCTAACGTATTTTTACCACTTACGCTTAGGTCAGTTCTCATCATCCAAGCGAACAATAAAGTTGCACTTAAAACACCAGTACGGCATTTTTAATCCTTACATATAAGCAAACATAAGTTGATATAACCAGCCATTTTTTACCCCATATACTTCTTTTGGAGAATATCTGCACTAGCCAACCCCTGCATATTAATTTTTGTTCCACTCGAACTGGATAGGCAGATATTCTAACCCAAGAGGAAAATATATTTTCCAGATTTTTGCGGCTGGTTAAAGGACTCCTGCCAAGTTTCCTGGTTTAAAATCTCCGTGTAACCCTTCTGATTGTTTTGGAAACCCCGTCAAGCATTGTGTCAGCATTGTTCCTAAAAGTTGGAGAAAAGGTGCAATACATTTATTTATCGAACGGTAAAAAGCTATTGGTGATCGCGGATACAAATTTCCCCCGTTCTTAACAACAAAATCCACAATTGGGTTTAGGATCGATCGATCACAAACAACCGCATGGCTTTTATGTTTGCTTTCGGGCTTGTGTGTTACCAGAAAAACTTTTTGTTTTTCTTATTAAATTTGTTAATTTAGCTTAACGATCAGAAAGGTTATTTTTATTGTCAACATAAATGGCAATTCGTTGTCACTCACTAGGATGACGCGTTTCGAACTCCATGACGAGTTCATCATCAGACCCCTTTGTGACGAATTGTTGCATTTTGGTACATCATCAGCTGTATATATATCTACAATTATGTGCAATGTCCACATACGAAGTAGATATCAGCCGAAAATGTCCATGCATCAGTCCATGAATTAACCATTTATATTGACATGAGAATGGAGGAAAGTCTTTCCCCGCAATTCCCCTTTTTCCCTCGTATTGAAAACTTTTTCAGCTAAGCTTTCTTGAGTGGAATGTAATTTTGCTATGTATTCATCAAATGTGATGCATAGTTTTAGGCCGTGCTAATGCCAATGTATTGAGTACAATTTTCATGTGAGATGAGATCGTGTGATAAGTTTTTATTATTAAATTTGTTAATTTAGCTTAACGATCAGAAAGGTTATTTTTATTGTTTTTCTCTTTTCTTAGGCTGGGGCCACACTGGCGTTTTGTTGACGCGCGATTTCAAGAGCTTTCGAAGAAGTATACACAATCAAATGGGGCAGGCCACACTAGCGTTTTTTATCACGCATTTTGAACTGAAACGAGAATTGTTTTTAGTTGATTTCAAAGTAACTAAAAATGTAACGCAATGTATTCCTCACATGAATCACTGTACGAAAACAACAACGACTTTTCAAAACGCGCATTAACAAAACGCTAGTGTGCCATCCCAGAAACGTATTCGACGTTGAGCTTTTTTTTGGCGTTTGAGCTTTTGAAAACGCGCGTCAAAAAACGCCAGTGTGGCTCAAGCCTTAAAGATTTCCCTATAAAAGTATTTCTCGTTATTGCTTTAATTGCTAATCCTACAACAGTAGAATAATTAGATACTATAAAGCACAAATCTTTCATTTTTCCAGAAAACAAGTAATTTTGACTGATAGTTTATCATTTATTTTCTCTAGTGCTTTATTGTGTATCTTTTTTTATTGACGAATAAGAAAAATGGGGTCTTGTTTTAATTATGTTGACACATTGGAATTATTCTCTATGAAAGCACAGTATCGTCCCGGGAATTCTCGTCCCGGGAATTTATTGTTTGATCTGTAAATGTTTTTACATTACATTTACAGGTCAATTATATATTTGTTATCTTATAGTTGATGTCTTAGGGGTAGGTAGTCCAAGAACATAAGAATGAAAGCCTAATATACACCTACTATATTTTACATCTGTTACTCAATGTTATACTGTTTTTACACTAAGTAGATTGTGGAGAAGGCTGTCGTCACCACGCTATGCTCTCTCCGCCCTTTGATTGAAAATAAAAATTTCGTCTGTATATTCATATCTGTAATGCCAAGTACTTTTAGCGTAACGAATTTTGTCGCTCTAGGGCTAAAACGCCCACTTATTGAAAATAAATATTTGGTCTGGACCTTCATATCTGTATTGCTAAGTACTTTTAGCGTAACGAATTTTGTCGTCCTAGGGCTAAAACGCCCACTTATCGAAAATAAATATTTGGTCTGCACCTTCATATCTGTAGTGCCAAGTACCATCTGTGCATTGAATTTTGATGCTCTGTGAATAAACAAATACATTTGCCACGCCAATTACGCTCAATGATCAAAAAATGTTTTACATTTCATGTTATTAGTATTTTTACAAAAAAAAATAAAACTTCAAAAAATTAAATATTATTGACCTCAGTTGTTTTGAAATTTTAGGGCACAATTATTCTTTTTTGTATTATTGGTATTATTTGTATTATGGGACCAGCCGTGGCATAGTGGTTAGAACACGCGACTACCATGCGGGAGATCGCAGGTTCAACTTCTGGCTCCAGTCATCTTAAAAAAAATGTTTCTTTCATTGTCGGCTCCCCTCGAATGTTGTTGACAGCAACTTCGCAGTATAAGTGTCGAGTCAATCGGCGTGTTTAGTAAGAGCTTCTCAAACAGTGACGTTCGCATTCGTCGATAAAACAAGTAGCTGCCGTTAGTTGTGAATCTAAAAATATAAAGGGTGTTAATTCACAACAACGCGAGAAGCTATCCCATACCTCATTTATGGGGTGCAAAGGGAAATTAAGTTAAGTTTTCAGTAAGTGTTATTGGTAACAAAATAGTGCACAGAATGTACGTTTTTTATTCTGAATTCATTACCGTTGTTTATTTTTTAATTTGTCAAAGTCGATGAAAAAATATTTTTTGACTTTAATTTCAAATTTTTTTTGGATTATGTGTCTTCTGTAAAAAATAAGTCAAATAATTCAGTTTAAACTTTAAATAAAATAAAATTTTGTGTTACAGTGTGCTTTTCATTTCAAAAGACCAATACCATAATATGTTACATCATCTATCAAAATAAAGAAATTTGTTAAATCCAAAAAATATTATTTATTTTTTCATCGACTTCGACAAATTTTAAAAAAAATAATGGTAAGGAATTTGGAATAGAAAGTACATTCTGTGCACAATTTTGTTTCCAATAATAAGAAGATTTTCAAATAGGTCAAGAATTGCGGCCTAAAATTTCAAATGTCCACAAATCCTTTTCTCCCACTGAAGCGACGATAAAAATGACATGTATTCTGGGTTGATCATACATCAAAAAAATGCTTGAATTGGAATCAAAGCTGACCCTTTTTTCATTACTGCAAACTGGACCAAAAGTATTTTTACTTTTTAATCGATGATAGTACAAAAACTGGACAAATGAGACAAAATCAGTTTACTCTTGTTTTGTATTGGTGATCTATATTTGTAAATAATAAATGTGTTTTCATCGTTCGGTTCAACTTCTGTTCTATTATTGCTAATAGAATTTGTTTTACAAGAGTTGTGTGAAATGGATTATGTCACAGTCTACAACTGTCACTTAAAGCAGTCAGACGTCTTATTAAAACAGCTGTATTCCGTGTATTTATTAAATAAATACTTTTTGCAAATTCTATTTTTGTTTTCGAATATCTCAAATGAGTCAAAAGCGTAAACGTTTTTGGGGAAACAGCCCAAGATACAAGCAAGCAAAAGTAGCTGGTGCTTCTTCCAGTAACAGGTTCCAGCCATTTTCCGATTTGGATGATTCTCATGCCTCAAGTATCGAAAGTGAAGTATATGCAGATCCCGTCATAAAAGTCCCACCAATCGTTATTGACAATAACCACAATTTCAACTTGATCATCCAGCTATTGGGAAATAAGTGTAAGTACAAAAGAATGTCTATTGGCACAAAAGTCATGCCCAATACTCAGCCCTATTCTGCGTTTCGATTACGCTCCCGCATTCCGCTACGCACGGATCGTAAATTGGTATTCCAGCAAAAAACTGAATCGAAAGAAAATGAGGAAGCACGTGTGTATTCACAATAAGCTGTTTTGTCAGTGGAACGGAAAAAAACGAAACAAAACATATAAGCAATTGTGTACAAATTGTTAAGTAAACTGCAAACAAAGCAAAAACCTAAAGCATAAAGTTTGTTAAAAAGAAAAAAAAGTAAATTTTTGTGGAATTAAAGATATCAATGAGTGCCAAAAGACAAAAAAAAGTGAACATAAGAAGATGTCTGTGGCCAAACAAAAACAGTGTGCAGAAGCCGGAGCTATCGTTTGTTATATTTCCAAGATTGCAGCTGAACAATTAAATTTTGTTTATTTGTTTTAGAGAAATGGAATTGATAGCAGCGGCGTTTTTGTTGGAAGAGGATGACAACGCGGAGCAGTATACACAGTCAAGGCTGGAAAGGCGAAAATTGAGAGACAACTGTAATCCATTCGAGATGACCGATCAAATGTAAGACACTTGGGTTTAAATTAATTGATATGGGAAATAATTAGTTTACTTTTATAGGTTCAAAAAAAACTTTCGTCTAAATAAAGATGCGTTTAAATATGTTTTAGACATTTATGCGCAAGAAGCACCAACGAATTCATTAGCATCTGTTTCACCGCTTAACAGAGTCGTGGCTGTATTGAGATTCTTTGCAGAAGGAACCTACCAACACGGAGTTGGTGCGGATTGCAATGTTGGAATGGGTCAATCCACAGTGTCTAAGTCGCTAACGCACTTCCTTAACGTTATGCAGCGAATGCTTTGTACTCAGTGGATAAAATTAGAACAAACTGAGGAGAAAAAAACGCAAGCGAAGCGTGAATTTTATGCAAAGGCTGGCTTCCCAGGGGTCACTATGTGTGTTGATGGCACACATATAAAAATTATAAAACCATCCGAAGAGGATTTCCTTTACTATAATAGAAAAGGTTATTTTAGTATTAATGCTATGGTGGTGAGTATTTTGTTTTAATGTTGAGAGTACTTATAAATTGAACTTGTATTTTTAGGTGTGCGATAACAAAATGCGCATAAGGTTTATAGACGCAAAATATCCCGGATGCAACCACGATTCCCATATATGGAGTTTAAGTAAAGCGAGGTCCCACATGGAACGGAAATATCGGGACGGGAGAGAAACACTTGGATATTAGGTAATTATTTGCGAAAACTGTGTATAAATTTCAGAAATTAATGATATTTTCTACAGGCGATGCGGGTTACGCCCTGGAACCCTGGCTAATGACGCCATTTCGGTCTCCAAATGCAGGCAGCCGGGAAAGCATGTACAACATACGGCATTCAAAGACGAGGAACATCGTTGAAAGAACAATTGGCGTTTTAAAGAACCGCTTTCGTTGTTTATTGGGTGTTCGGGAACTTCATTATTCCCCACTGAAAGCCTCCCAAATTATAAATGTTGTATCTGCCCTGCACAACATTTGCATATACCATCGGGTGAAAGATTTTGACGTGAATGAAACCGAAAGTGAAAGTAGTCTTGAAGAGGGGGATGACGAAAGCAGCGACTCCAATTACGTTTCCGTAGCACGCAATATCCGCGGTAATATACTTGCCTCTTTGTAGTTATAAATACTTATCACACAAAGCCTAAAACTACATCAATAAAATAAATGAATACAATAAAGACTGTTTAATGATTTTCATAAAATATTTTATATTTAATAATAACAAAACAAGGCACCTTGAGATCAGCTAATTCAGTTAAATAGAGATGCATCTTAAAAATAAATAACTCAAACAAAAATTAAAAAAACTATTCATATTCTGGGTGTTCCAATTTCAGCATTTGCATTTTTAGTTGAATCTTTTCACGCAGCAACTCCTCCTTTACCTTGTTGTGCCGCTTATCCTCTGCAAGCTGCTGCTCAGCAGTGTCTGCCAACCTTTCCACATTTCGGTTTATTCGCCGCAAATATGTACACACGTCCTCGGATGTTTTCACAACACTTTCTTGAAAAGTTTTGGTTTCATTGTTAAAACCTTCCTGGCTGCTGAACATTTCTTTCAACAAATTTGCTGTTGATGGTTTTGGCTCATTTGAACGCCTTCTTGAGCATGAAGCTACATCGGCATTGCCTACAGACTGCAGGGAAATGTCCATTTCAGAGGCTAATGTTTCTTCTTGCTCCGCACTGTTGGCCGCCCCGTAGTCATCCGAACCCTGTAATAAATTAAATAAACATCAGAAATCAGTAAAAAGAAATAAAAAACATTTATCTATTTGATACTTACATTTTTCTAAATACTTTTTTATATTTTGTATTTTTTTACGCAAACTCCGCCAGCTAAATTTCAACTTACAAAAACGTAACTACGCTCGTAATGTAGAATAGCTACAATCGGAAGAAAAGCGGAACGGAACGGAACGGAACGCAGAATACCAGAGTTGTCAAAACGGAGAAAATCCGTGCGTAATCGAAACGCAGAATAGGGCTGACTATGTCAGACTTCGAAGAGATCGTAAAAGTACTGAAAGCCAAGAGCATCACATTTTTTACCCACCCGGTAAAAGACAACCGAAAGTTTAAGCTTATACTATTTGGATTGCCACAAGTAGGCGTAACCTCAATTAAAGAAGAATTTAAGCTGAAGCACAACATCGAACCGGTGTCTATCAAGGAAATTCAGACAGCCAGATCCAATTCTGATGATGCCCTTTACATGCTGGAATTCAACAAGAGCCAAATATCAAAACGCGAGGTACGAAAAATCAGATATTTTTGTGACATTGTCGTGCAGTGGAGAAATCCTCTTCGCAGTAAAAAAGGACCTACCCAATGCTCCAAATGTACCATGTATGGACACGGTGCTGCCAACTGTCACAGAAAAGCTGCATGCTTGGGATGTGGTGGAGACCACGACTATTCCGTATGTACCTTAGAAAAACTTTCCACAAATGGCCCTGTAATTTACAAATGCCATAATTGCATCAAAAATAACCGCAAAAATGTAAGCCATAAAGCTGATGACCTTCGTTGCCCTCACCGTAAAGAATATTTAGAAATTCGTCAAAGAGTTACGTCTAAACAGCGATCATCTCGTACCCGAAAAATAAGCATAACTGACTATTTCTCTGAAGACGAACTTAATATTCCTTCTACCAGCAAAAACCCTCCAAGAACTTTTACCCAAACAAAAAGCAATGCTAATAAACTGTCTTATTCAATGATGGCCAAGTCAAGACCTCAAACTGAGGATAATGATGACCTATCAAATGAAAAAATTCTGGAAATCTATTTTGAAGCTCTAGATGCTTTACAGAAATGCAAAAATAAATATGACAAGATGAGAGTTCTTGGTATGATGTTAAAGCATGTCATATAATCACACATCAATAAATGAATATCAGATTATGCACTGGAACGCCCAGGGTATAACAAGTCCGTCTGCAATTGTCGAATTGGAACACTTTCTTATTGAAAAACACTTTGACATTTTTTTAATTAATCGGCCTTATTCCCGTAGACGTCGTCGACGCAAAACGACGTCGTCTTGTGACGACGCTGTAAAATCGGTTTTCTCGTAGTCGTTTTCGATAACTATCGGTTACTATTGACACAAATTTGGTATTCTGTAAGGAAATGTGACGACGACGTTGAATCGAAACGACTCTGAATCTGTCGTCACAGTTGTTAGTAACGACTTGAAACAATTTGAAAGAATAACTTTAGTTTTTGTAAATTTAAAAAAAGGTTTTGTTTAATGACGTCAAGAATAACAATGTCGAGTAACAAATAGGGGCTTGGAAACAAAATCCCTCATAGGTACAAGGATTTTGTCTAATTTTAAGGGGTAATGTGAGAAAATTGGTGAAAAACAATTTAATTCCTTTGGAGCGCCTTTAAGAATCCTTTGCGGTTGTAGTTACGAATCTGGTCTTCTTTATTTGTAGCAAAAATTTTGATATGGATTCCATCGACATATCCAATTACTCCAGTAAATCCTGTTTTGTTAAAAAAAATTTAGTTTATGCTTCCGATTTGTCATCTTCAGTTACTTCCAATTGTATCCAAGGTGGACAAATCACATCTCTAATGCATTCAGACAGGAATCTTGCAACTACTGTCTGCACTTACACTTAGGTTGTAAGGCCCCTGTCCAAAGGACCTCAATGTTGCTGACAACTTAATTATGACTGAAACATATGTCCTGAGTTCACTTTTCATGATAGGAACTATTTCTATAGGAACGATTACGTAATTAAATGCTGCCTTATTAAGACTTAAGTAGTTCTAGAATCTAAAAAAAGTTGGAAGGCCGGCCAACAGATAACCTCAAATTACGATTTTAACACCGATGAACATACTCGTTATTTGGCAAGTTTAAGATCATCGGATCATAGTCGAAGTATTACCCTTTCCAGTATAAGATTATTTTTACTTTCCTCATCGCTTGAATCTGAATCGGACACAAAAAACATTTCTTCACAACAGAAAATAAAAGTCAAAATGAATCAGCTGATGTACAAATGTTACATCAGCTGTTGTTATTTCTTTCATATTATCGATTACTAGTCGACGTCGTCTCATAGTAGTTACAGAATACCGAAATAGCATTGATGTGACAACGATGTTGACTCGAAGTGATGTTGACATAAAAACGACGACGATGTCGACGACGTCTACGGGAATAGGGGTGAATGAAACTTTTTTAAACTCCAGCCATAAACTCAAACTGAGTAATTATAAAATATACAGAGAAGACCTGCAGACTCACGGAGGAGGAGTTCTTATAGGAATTCGAAAAAATATTCCCCACAAACGTATCAAAAAGTTTCCTACCTCATCGATTGAAAACGTATCGATCGTTATTAGCACAAACAACCGCCCACTGAGACTTACATCAGCGGACTGCCCCAGGTACCCTAACCACTTTGTCCGTGATTTGGAAATAATAACAACGAGCAGAACAGATTTCTTTATTTTCGGCGATCTTAACGCCCATCACACAAGCTGGAACTGTCTTCAAAACAATACAGCTGGCAATAGACTTTTCAATCACCACCTTAGGTCTAATTATTACATATACTACCCCAACTCCTTTACAAGATTTGGACAACAAATGTCCCCAACACAGCCTTCCGTTGTTGATTTGCTGCTGACAAACTCGAGTCTACTGGTCTCGCCAATCACAACGCACGAGGATCTTCTTGACTTCGATCATGTTCCACTTACATGCACAATCTTTGGGTCCTATTTTTTGGAATCGTCAAGAATCCCACTGTACCACAAGGCAAATTGGAACTCTATACGAAAATGGGTAGATGGCAAAATTAAAAACAGTGGACTACATACTGGTGTAATTACACAAAACAACATTGAAGAAGTCATCAGAAATACTACTAACATTATGCAGGAGGCTTCCAAACAAATTCCAGTTGCAGAAAGGCGAACTTGGCAGAGAAAACTCACTCATTTAACAATTTATTTAATTGGACAAAGAAATAGATATCGCAGAAAATTTCGAAGAAGTAATGATCCCAGAGTAAGAAAAACAATTGCAGCTATTCTAAAACAGCTGAGAGCGCTTATCGAACAGCATGTGTCTATTGACAGAAATAACAGCTGGTTTTAATTTATTCAAGGGTTGCCACCTGGCAAGAAAAAGTTCTGGTTATTAACTAAAGCTATAAAAGGCAACAAATCGTCAATTGGACCACTATCAATAGATGGCGTTGCGGTGCATAATTGTGAGGAAAAAGCTAATGAAATTGCCAATGTTTTTGAAGAGTACCACGGGATAACTTATAATATGGTATCGTCTGCCGACCGAGCTGTTTCAAAACATATTATATGGCTGGATAATCAACATACTTATGATGACGTTCCAGTTAATCTTACTTCTGAAGAAGAAATAAAATTCATTATCAACAAATTAAAAAATGCTAAGGCTCCAGGAATAGATGGTATCAAACCAATTATTTTAAAGAAAATGTCTGAATCTTTTTGCAATCTAATCACAAAAATCTTCAACTGGTGTCTTAAGAATGGATATTTTCCTAAATATTTAAAACATGCCAAAGTGATACCTATTCTTAAACAAGGTAAAGATCCAAAATCTCCAAAAAGCTACCGTCCTATCAGCATGTTGAACTGTCTAGACAAGGTATTTGAAAAAATAATTCTAAGTAGAATGCTGGAGTTCACTGAAAATAACTCTATTTTAAAAGAAGAACAATTTGGATTTCGAAGGCAACACTCTACCGTTCACCAAGTGAAGAGAATTGTAAATTTAATAAGTGATAACAAACTTCAAAGGAAAAGTACTGGAATTGTTTTTCTGGACGTAGAAAAAGCATTCGACTCGATTTGGCACAAAGGTCTTATTTTTAAACTTAATAAATTTGGATATCCCATTTACCTCCAAAAAATGATCAACAGCTTTCTCATGGATAGGACATTTGTTGTTGATATCGAAAATCATATTTCCTGCATAAAGAATATAATTGCTGGCGTACCTCAGGGTTCCGTCTTATCACCATTATTATATTCAATTTTTACCTCCGATTTTAAGCTTATTAAAAAGAATACAGCGGCGCTTTATGCAGATGATACTGCAATCATATCAAGCGGAAAAGTTTCTAACGCTATTGTTAAAAATATGGAGGCATCACTTAAGCATATTCAAAAATACTTTTCGAAATGGAAAATAAAAATTAATGAAGGGAAAACACAGGCTATATTATTCCCATTTAACAAGTCCCCTAAAAGAACTCCAACCATTCCATTGAGAATACAGGGCTCAACCATTCCAATCCAAGCATCGATTAAATACCTCGGTATTATACTGGACAAAAAATTAACTTTTAAAGAGCATATTCTACATGTATGTAACAAGGCTATAAGATGTGGTAGAGCCCTTTTCCCTTTGCTAAATCGGAAATCAA
Organism: Muscina levida; assembly: GCA_964034835.1. Classification (NCBI taxonomy): domain Eukaryota; kingdom Metazoa; phylum Arthropoda; class Insecta; order Diptera; family Muscidae; genus Muscina; species Muscina levida. Next base: position 73,789,492 of record OZ035880.1, read on the forward strand.
CATTGAACACGAGAAATAAGCAGTTACTGTTTAAAACGTGCATTCGACCTATAATGACGTATGGCTGTCAAGTTTGGTCAACTAGATGCGCTAAAACACACGTTCGTAAACTGCAAATTATACAGAACAAAAACCTCAAAATAATTTATAACTTACATAGACGTCATTCCACTGTAAACTTGCATAATCAATATAAGGAAGATATGTTCAAAACCGTAATTTGTAAGCTCACAAACAGATTTGAAGATCGAAACAGATCTTCAAGTTATGCAATTATAAGAAATTTGCACAATTAATAACTTCTACAACTTCAGAGATGAAATTGATAGAAGTTTTTAATATTAAAATTTCTAAAAATAATGTTAAAAATTTAAATGGGGTTTTTCCCTATCTTTTCCCCTGACTTGTGTCACTTAAAAACTTTTGTATATAGAATCTAAAAACCAGGCCTATATTTGCTGCAATACTCTTTTAAGTTAATCCTCAAGCTTTGTAAATATAAATATTGTAACTATTTTTAAGTGTTCTGATGATAGAAAATAAACAAAAAAAAAAAAATGGATTATGTTGTCAGCTGGCAGGGCGGATAGCTATTTCGATGGTTGCCAAACCATCTCATCAGCACCCTTTGCTGTGCCTTCTTCACTCATTATCACAACCTTAAGTGTTAAAAGCTTAAAGAAACCATCGTGTAGCCCAAACACACCGGTGCGAAAATGGTATCAACGAAGACCGCACGTCAACACAAGCTCTTGTCTATCGGACAAAATTGCATAGAATTGTTTTTGGCAACAAATGCCAACCCAGTGTACCTCCCGTGTATGTATGCTCTTGTTTTGTATTGGTGATCTACATGTGTAGATAATGAATGTGTTTTCATCGTTCGGTTCTATTATTGCAACCATCGAAATAGCTATCCACCCTGCCAGCTGTCAACATAATCCATTTCATACAACTCTTGTAAAACAAATTCTTTTAGCAATAATAGAACAGATCTTGAACCGAAATCTGTTTATTTATTACAAAAGTACACAAACAGGGATTTATTTATCATTCATGTATTGTTTTTGATTATTTTACATTGCTACAACCTGGAGGCTTAATATGCATTCAAAATTCACATTTGAGGTAAAGAAACCTAGTTTGATAGATAAAACGGAAAAATTTTTAGCATGCGTAGAAGTTTTAATGTAAATTTTCAAGGATATTAAAAGATACAAATTTAAATGGACATTTTTTGCACATATTTTTCCTGAAAAGTCAAAAAAAAATTTTTACAATGCTGGGAGTGTCTGCTTTTAGCCTTTAACATAAAGGTATTTTTCAATTTTTTTTAATGCAAATTTTCAAGGATATTTAACGATACAAATTTAAATGGACATTTTTTGCACATATTTGTCCTGAAAAGTCAAGACAAAATTTTATAATGCTGGAAGTGTCTGCTTTAATGTGATAAATTAATTAAATATATTGTTCAAATTTCTATATAATTTAAATAATTAAAAGTTCTTTACATGTGAACGAAACAACGGATGAAAAAGTGATTATGCAGTTTTCATATAAATAGTCACTACTATCACTTGTATATATAATAATTGATGTCGCATGGTGTCATATACTTGGTATTGGGTGTAGGACTTTAATTACGAATATAAGTTTTTACTGGTTTTTTCAATTAATCCTGGTTTTACAGTTGTTTCAACAAATTGAAGCACAATATGTTTGAATAACTTTCTTAAAAAAAATTTATCGAGACAACCAACCGATTAGAAGTAAATGGCTGTTAAAATCGAGTCATAATCGAAATTGTCATTGTAACTCAAAAACTAATGATGCAGTTCCAATTAGTGTAAAACCGTCGAGTCCCGTCTTGTAATTTTCTCGACTACCACAGTGTAATTGGCCAGGTTTGAACTCAGCAAAGTGCACTACAGTAAAGCTTCACAATCTAAGTTGTGCATGCTAGGGCGATCAAAAAAGTAATATATTTTTTATTGTAGGTTGAAATTCATTTGTATTTTAATTCTTTAACGCATTATCTGAAGAATGTTATTATATAGAAAAAAAAAATATAAACGATTGAGAGCAGTTGCACAAAGTGTGTTATGTCATGACAACGAGAGAGAAATAGGTTTAAGTCATTGAGCAGTCACACATGAGCAGCTTTTTTCCAAATTAAAAAAAGAATCAACAGGGGTGGACCAATAGTCCGTTTAAAAAGGGTGCGCGAAATACAATTTTCTTTTAAAAGTGCAAAAAAATTAACAAAATCAATTAGTTTGCATGTATTTTGGCTAAATTAGTAAGAACAAACATTTCCATTAATTAATTAATTATGGATCACAACTTCCCAGCCAAAAAATAATATAGGAATGCCCATTGCCATATAATCACTTACTTTTCTGAGTTTGCTAAAGTACAAACAATAGCTCATTCTATCACTCCAATTTTACAAGACCTTAGCTTTGATAATATTGGCTTAAGTGTTTGAATCGTTTCAGGATTAAAATAATCTATGATTTTAAGGTTAACTTGTATTTGAGCCACCCTCTATATCGTTTGACAGGAGAAAAAGTGTGAAGTCTTAAAGGAGACACGTCGGACCTTAAGTATCTGTGGAGCGGCTGGCTGGAGAGTCTGGCTGGATGGTTGAGGAACTCTTAATTTTTTGTGAATTTAAAGCTTTGAAGCTGTAACCATTGTAAAGCTTTGATACATGCCTGTAAAGGTCTGGCCAACAGTTACCACTGCACAAGCAGGAAAATAATAATTCATATGTACTTTTACTTAAAAATTCGTTAATTTCATTGACTCAGATTTAAAAATAGCCACTAAAATTTTGGAGTATGAACATAAGGTAAGAGTTTTTTATCAGTCAGTTCACCTTAGTGAAATTTCTGCACTGTTTTACATTGATTTTCATATTTTCCGGGATTTTGACAGATTTTCCAAGTTGTAGGGGGGAGGGGGTTTAGCTGCCCCCACCCTTTAATTTCATTATTTTTCATTTTCAATTTGAAATTGTTGATAATAAATCTTTAATTTATGTATCATTATTTTATATAAATATATTGTATTCATTTTGCAGAATGGAATGACCTTGGGCAGTATATGAAAATTGCAAGAGAACATATCCCCCCTAGATCTAACATTTTGGTATGGCCTGATGAAATTGTCAGTCTGAACTGCAATAGAGTTTGAAAAAAAACGTCATAAAAAACTGTTTTTTTATTATAACAGCTCATTTCGGATAAAAAATTTTATTAATGAAATAATTTTGTTCTATGTTTGCAGAATAAAAAGACATAACTTTTTTATGGTCTCATGAAATTTTCAGTCTAAACTGCAACAGAGTTTGAAATAGATCATAAAAAACTTATTATAACAGCTAATTTCTGATAAAAGATTTCACAAATAAAATTAATTTTGTTCTATTTTTGCAGAATGCCTTTTCTAGAAAAAAATAAGAGAAGGATACGTAAGGAGTCTGTTATAAAAGACACATTGGTTTTTAGGACCTATTTCAATATCTGTTCCACTTCAAATTGAAAACTTTGTCAGACCATTAAGAAAAATTAGACCTAATTTAATATTCTCATCTAAGACTCTCATGCAAATAAATCATTCAACCCCCAAAAAGTTGCACTGTGCAATAAGTTATATACTTATATGATAACACTATATTTAAGGTGACCAACTGTATACTATTATAGTGCACAGTACACTATTTTGACCTGAAGTACACTATTTTTTCATTGTACACTATTTGTTTTATTTTTTTAGTCATACATTTGTATACTATTTTTTTAAAGTATGTACACTAGTGTGGGTCGAAAAAAAAGTTGTGGCGGACACCCCCTACGTTTAAAGATTATCTCAAGACAATTTGGGGACAATAATTTTTTTTTAATCCGTGCACCGTACGTACTAATAAGTTTTATTGCATAGCTTCGTTGTTTGGTGTCCTATCGAAATAAAAAGTATACCGTTGTTCATGTTTTATCAATAGCTCTATTTTTGTCTGTGGTTACTTTTGACTCCGAAGTCAATTTTGACCATTGACTTCATCACTTCTAGCACGTCTTATAATTTCATAACCCTTAAATCGTATAATCTGTTCCGGATCAGTTATCATCGCCAAAGAAATATTTTCTGGATGAAAATAAAAACTATTGGTTTCGATTATTGGTGGGATGATAATTTGTATAGCAATTGGTTACTGTCGACTCCCAAAGTATGTATTTGACGAGAAACCAGAATGGTGAATAAACTTTCACAATGAATTCCACCAAATTTTTTAAATTGTCACTTGGATGAGTTTTTGCGACGTAACGTCGAAGTAATCTCGGTAGAGTTGTTAACCACCGTGCTGTACTCACAGGGCCAGGTTTTTGAGTAGCTATGTTATCATAACACTAACCATTATTTACGGCAAGTACCATACGGAATAAATAACGTTGATCACTACGAATATTCCAATCGTCGATGTTGTCTGGCATGGGACCCATAGCAATCGGTTCGAACTGACTTGCAACCGAGAATGAAAGTTCAAGTTTAAAATTGACGTCGGAATCTAAGTTGTTCGAAGCCTTTGGAAAAACATGAAAAACGGTATTCATTTCGATTCGATAGGAAGCTAAATAAGAACACAGCACAAAATTTGATTATAAGTGAAGTAGGGTGACTAATTTCTTTTTAAACCTCTATAACTTTTTTGTTTGTGAATAAAATTAAATGAATTAAAAGTAAAATGATAATTATTTTCTTTACGATCGTTATGAGAAATGGGCATCATGTGGATATAGGAAACGAAGTAGATGAAGTCAATGGTCAAAATTGACTTCGGAGTCAAAAGTGACCAAAGACAAAAATAGAGCTATTGATAAACATGAGCAACGGTATACTTTTTATTTCGATAGGACACCAAACAACGAAGCTATGCAATAAAACCTATTTGGGCCGTAAGTAGGGTGCACGGATTAAAAAAAAAATTATTGTCCTCAAATTGGGTGTCCGCCACAACTTTTTTTTGTATGGGGACCGACCCACACTAATGTACACTAGGCATATAACAAATTTTTACGAAAAATTTGGCATAACACTACGTGGTGGCAAATATGGTACAAGTAATGAATATCACCTTTTTAGGTGATTTGGGTTCAAAAATGTTCCGCACCAAACGCGATTTCTAGTCAGAGTCAGATTTTTGTTTATAATATTTTTATTTAAAAAAACAAATGTTTTCCATTGTTATATGAAATAAATTTTATGTTTAAAGTATGTGATAATTTACACAATATCTTGCTTCATTTAATTGCACGCTCTGCGCAGATGTTGCTCCGCTGAACACCATAATAGCTTTCGGTGGCCGGTAAAAAATTATACAACATATTCAAACAAGTAAACACAAAAATGCTTTAGTGAAAAGAATTGCCAGCAAAAAAAAAATAACCCAATTCAGCAGAGCAAAAGATTTTCAAGGAAATGAAGAACACCTAGCCCTTGTGGAAGGAACTTGGATATTTCATTCAGTTCAGCACAATTTTTCGTTTCGCTCAAATGATTGCACATCCAAATTGATCAAATCTTGTTTTGAAAGTAAATATTCTTGTGCAAGAACTAAATGCTCGGCAATCATTAATAATCATTAATATTTGCACCGCTTTCATTGGATCTAATAAGCGAGGACCTACGTCGTTCCAACAACATAACCATTTATTTAGATTGTTCTAATCATGGATCCATTAAGCTTTGTCCAGTTTTAGTTCGATATTTTTCACCAGACAAAGGGACCTTGGTGAAAATACTTAAAATAAATGAACTAAAAGGAGAAACTTCGGACATTATTTTAAACTTTTTGAAAAATACAATAAGAATGTTCGAAATTCAGAGTAAAATTGTGGCATTTTGTGGTGGCAACACTAATTGTAATTTTGGTGGAGCGGCAAGAAAGGGAAAAAATAATGTTTTTTTATAAAATGCAAAATTTTCTGGGTAGAAAAATTGTTGGAGTCAATTGTGTAGCTCACATTTTAAATAATTGTATCCAATCTGCTTCTGATTCTCTTGCAATTGATATCGAAGTAATAATTGTAAAACTTTATTCATATTTCTATATTTATACCATAAGAGTAGAACAATTTAAGGACATATGTGAAAATATTGATGTGGAATACAAAAAAATATTAGGTCACAGCAAAACACGTTGGTTGACATTAATGCCGGCTTTAGGTCGAATTTTAGAACTATTCACGCTTTTAAAACTCTACTTTCTTGAACAGGAGAAACGTCCAACAATACTGTTAAATTTCATTAATGATTTTTTGGCTGCTTTTTATCCATAGTCAAGCTTCTGTATTTTATAAATGTATCCTTCGCTTAGAAACAACAGATATTTCAATGCCTGAGTCCGCAGGAATATTAAAAGATTTAAAACTTAAACTTATCCGGCGTAATGACGAATTGTTTTTACCACTTGATGTTAAAATGCAATTTCCGATTGAGCGTCTACTGATGTTGAAATAAATATGTTGAAAGAAAAAATAACGTCGTTTTATACAACTTGTATTGATTATTTAAGTCAATGGGAAAAATCTGCGTGGTGGTGAAAGTCATAACAGATGTAAGCTTTTGAAAATCGGTTTACAAAGAGAAGTTTTATGAATTTTGGAACTTGTAATTTTAGGAATATCGTCATTTCACTTAATTTGCTATAAAAACACTACTTAACGAAGTGACCGAGAAAAACTAAAAGTATCACTGTAGTCTATGGACTCTAGTCTAACTGAAATGCTACATGAGAACCCCTGTATATTTTTTTCCTTCACATTTGTATCACTGTGTAATCTAACGAAATCCAAAATTAAATTAATAGTAAAAATTGATTATATCAAAAAACGTTGGCATGGAAGTAGTGAAAAGTATTTGTGATGAATTGTGTGGAACTGCGCCAACATTAACATCAAAATACAATGTAAAGGAAATACTGTCCCTTAATTTCGTTTTAATTACATCTGTGGATGTCGAAAGTTCGTTCTCAATTTACAAAAACATTATAAGTTGTAATAGACTAAATTTTTTGTACGATAATTTATATCAATATTTTGTAGTTTATTGCAAATACAATCTCAAATAAAAAGCTCAACATACAAAAACACCGTGATACTTAGGAAACAAAGTTTAAGATTTGTGTAACTTTAATGTTGAATGAAATCATGTGATATTTTTTTTGTTTCTTAAATAATAATACCAAAATACAGAAATATGTCATAAAATTATATATAGGTAGAGATAAGTTATGAAATGTATAATACTTATACAAAGACTGAATTTAAAATAAGTTTGTTTTGTTTAAAAAGTTATTTGTTTTTTTTTAATTTTTAAGCTGTTTTTTTTACTTTAAATAAAAATTTTGTGAATTCATATGAAAAAAATTGTGTGACTAATTTTTAGAGAATGTGTTTGTTGATTTTAAGGTCACATTTTGTCCATTTTTAGGTCATATTTTATGCGCATAAAACACGATTTTTAGGGCATATTTCTGGTTGCCCAAACATCAGCAAACCCTCCTCACTACGTTAAAATTTGAAGGACCCTCTATCGATATGACCCTGGATAAACTGCGATATTTGCCTTTTTTTTCTTCTTTTAATTTACTTTTTCTACGATAGAAAAATTTAGCCCTATAATTGAGGAGACTTCTGATATGGATAAACATAGGACTAAAGGGATTTTGGGGTCAATGATATTGAATACGGAGTCAGCCTTGAAAAAAATTATATGGTGGACACTGAATGGCAGACATTAAAAAAAATGCTGGAATTCAACTCAATAGTCCGCCATTTTGTTTTTCTAAAATTTGACTACGAACTCGAAATCAGCGACCCTAAAAACTCCCTTAGGCACAATATCTTAAAAAACTTAATTTCCCTTTATACCCCATGAATGAGGTATGGGATAGCTTCTCGCGTTGTTGTGTATTAACACGATTTTTTTAGATTCACAACTAACGGCACCTACTTGTTTATCGACGAATGCGAACGTCACTGTTTGAGAAGCTTTTACTAGACATGCCGATTGACTCGACACTTATCCTGCGAAGTTGCTGTCGACACAACATCGAGGGGGCCGGCAATGAAAGAAAAATATATTTTAATTTTTTTTTAGATGACTGGAGCCAGGAGTTGAACCTGCGATCTCCCGCATGGTAGTCGCGTGTTCTAACCATCAATATCACTTAAATTATTTAGCGTTAAAAAGGTGAACAAAAGAAGAGACAGAAAATCAAAATTTGAGGCTTTTAATAAATCAATGTCAAGGTGGCTCGAACAAATGATGCCAAACGGTGCCCAAGAGACTGGGCCAATACATCTTGAAATATCCCAGCACTTCGCTATAAAATTAAATATTCCAACGCTAGAAGAAAAATTAAAACATTCTTTTTAGAAAACGTCATGGAGATGCCGCTTCCGCCGACTTGGAGTCTGCTTTTCAAGGAAAATGTTTTACCTTCACCATTGGATAAATTTGTGGTTTTCAAAGATAACCGATCATTCATGAAAATTGCTCTCATCGTACAAATTTAAATAACAACCATTTTTTACCGATTACACTATGCAACAAATGACGACTTTTTGAAAAATACAAAAACGGGATAGTATAGGTTCGATTCTACTATCGAAGGGTAATAAAACCCTATACTCAGTTTGGCGAGATTGGTGACCAATTTTTTTTTATGGCCCCCTAAAGATTCTCAAAATCAGTGAGCCCCATGAAAAAAGGTGTGATCAGTTTTTGTCCAACAGCTAACTCACACTTCGTGATAGCGCTAAACTGTATTCGGCAATAATGTAGCTGGGAGTTTTGCGCACTAACTTTATTAACAAATTATGTCAAAAAGGTTGGTTATTCCTGCCCTTTTTCAAAAAAATTGAAGAAGAATTTATTATTTTTTCACTTTTTTGAGCATTGCTTTGAGGGAGTCCAAATTTTTCTCTAACACTGTTCGCCAAAATTGTAGCCCTGCTAAAGATAAACAACTTTCGTGAACATATCAATCCAATCTGAACGTGTCTAGGCAGCCTAAATAGCTCATAAAGTCCACGTTGATACCGGTTTTTCGAACCTTTACGCACTTATAAGCCAGTAACGTGGTTGAATATCAACCGATTTTAAATTTCTCAGTGGATTTAGAAAGAAGAGACTGCGGCCTTTCCAACCATATATATAGTTATATTGGTAACTTGTCATATCTGTTTGTTTTTTGCCTCGAAATTTCAAACTTTTGTATTTTTTTCACTATTTTTAAGTTTGATGAAATTTGTAGCCTCTATTTTATAAGGACACCCTAATGTTTACTACTTTATTCAGAAAGTGCACGCTTTCACGAGTTAAACGCATATGTGTTTGTAAAAATCGGTTAACAGCTAGTTAAGTTATTCATGTTTTCCGAGGGACGCAACTTTCATATCCTATACCAAAATCAAAGAGTTGAAGAAGAAGCATTGTTTTGGTGTTGTTAATTACTTCAACTTTGATTTTAGCATAGTTGCGTCCCTAGGAAAACATTAATAACTTAACTATTTGTTAACCGATTTTTACAAACAAGTATGCCTTTAACTGGTGAAAGCGTTCACTTTCTGAATAAAATAGTAAACATTAGGATGTCCTTATAAAATAGAGGCTACAAACTTCATCAAACTTAAAAATAATGAAAAAATTACAAAAGTTTGAAATTTCGAGGCAAAAAACAAACAGATATGACAAGTTACCAATATAACTATATATATGGTTGGAAAGGCCGCAGTCTCTTCTTTCTAAATTCACTGAGAAATTTAAAATCGGTTGATATTCAACCACGTTACTGGCTTATAAGTGCGTAAAGGTTCGAAAAACCGGTATCAACGTGGACTTTATGAGCTATTTAGGCTGCCTAGACACGTTCAGATTGGATTGATATGTTCACGAAAGTTGTTTATCTTTACCAGGGCTACAATTTTGGCGAACAGTGTTAGAGAAAAATTTGGACTCCCTCAAAGCAATGCTCAAAAAAGTGAAAAAATAATAAATTCTTCTTCAATTTTTTTTGAAAAAGGGCAGGAATAACCAACCTTTTTGACATAATTTGTTAATAAAGTTAGTGCGCAAAACTCCCAGCTACATTATTGCCGAATACAGTTTAGCGCTATCACGAAGTGTGAGTTAGCTGTTGGACAAAAACTGGTCACACCTTTTTTCATGGGGCTTACTGATTTTGAGAATCTTTAGGGGCCCATAAAAAAAATTGGTCACCAATCTCGCCAAACTGAGTATAGGGTTTTATTACCCTTCGATAGTGGAATCGAACCTATACTATCCCGTTTTTGTATTTTTTTCACTGTTGCACTGTGTTATTAGAAACAAATATGCGTTTTACTCATTACTGAGTGATAAGCCTTCAAGTGAGGAAAGTAACGAAAACCCGTTTTGTTTTAACCGTAAGTCAACATTTTGAGAGTGTTAGGGAACTATGATATGTGATAAACACTGTCTTTCGATTTGTTTTTTGGTGCAAAAACAAACATCGAAAACGGTTTTCCAAAACACGAAAAGGCAACGTAGATAAGGCCACTAACTCCTCTCGAATCACCCCGTTAGTCCTTCATCGATCGGTCAACTATTCAAATTCATTAATTTCGCTCTCGCTGAATTGTTGGTCATTGCGTACTTTGATTTGTCAAACGTGAGAAGATTCTTCGGCAGCTTCAACGCGGAATTTTCAGTTCGGCTGTCTTGGCAGCAATGCGAGAGGATGCAGCGGCCAACGCAATTTCAGATCTTGACGGAATTGTTACTAGAATCAAAGAAAAAGATGTCTTGTCTGCCCCGCCAGGAGCATCGAAAAAGTAATTGCCTTTCGCTCCATCGAAAACAACCTTCCTCAGCGAATCGTACACGTTCTTCTGTTCGTCATTCAACAGCGTCACATTTGTTCAGACTCTTTCGGCCAGCTCATCTCGATTATAGCAAGATGTATCAATTATAAAGCTACGTACAGACGGTTGCCAGATTTTACAAGATTGCCCGAAAAATTTGCAGAAAATTTCCAACAACCGTGTTCACTTTATATTATGTATGGCAACATTAGCAGAAAAAGCATTGCAAAAAAACAATATTGCCAGACATCCGATAATCGTGTGAACCGCAAAATGTTGCCACCTTCAAATTTTTGTAAGATACTTGCAAACACATTTAATTTGCAGATGTGCGAAGTTTATTTCATTTGCAGAGATTAATTATATTGGCAACACTGTCCATGTCAGTACAATAGTAGATTTGACAAAATTGCTATTTCTGGCAACCGTCTATACTTAGCTTAAGGAGGTGGCATCAGCTACAACAAGTTCACAGCTACAAGAACAACTGGGAAATTGTTTTTGTTTTTAAGGACTATGACTGTCAAATTAAGTTGATTTTTTTGTGATGTTTGATATCCGCTAAGAGTCAATAGGTGAAAAAATAAATTAAATTTCCTGAAGCAGTATTGGTTAAAAATATTCAATAGTTTATTACTTTTTTCACACAGTTATTATAAACAATAAATTTTACAATGTTTCATTAAGAATTTGTTACCGAACAAGCAAACGAATGTAAACAAAGTAGGCAGTACTCGTCATAAATACAAATAAAAAAAGTTTTCCAACAGCTGACATGTCAACGCCACCTTATAATTGATACATCTTGGATTATAGTCTTTTTTTTAGAACCATGTATTTGCAAATCTACGAATTTTATTCGCTGAAGCAGAAACAGTAGAATCGGCGAGCGTTGAGTGTATCATTTTCGAGCAATTTAAACTTTGGCAAGCAGTACGTAGGGAAGTAAAGGATTGCAACATAGAAGCTTACACCTTGGTGTGGATGAACTGTGAATAGTCCGACTTATAGGATGCATTAGTCAAACAAATAACTTTCAAAAAAAAACTACAAAGTCGTTTTTGGCTATACGAAAAATCTATTCAAAAACATAAATATGACGGAATGAATAACCTTACTTTCTAAATGTAACATTATTTTCTAAAAAATATTATCTAATTGATAAATGTTGCATTGAATATCTATTGCGATGCGCGATTTACCACTATCGGGAATCAGTATAAAAAAGGCATTTGCTCAATAGAAAATGACACAGGATGACTGTCAAATTGTGCACTGCCTAAGTCATCGTATGTATATCGCCATATTTCAGATTATGGCATTCATCGCAGCATTATTATTCTTTACCTATTATTTATTTATCTCCAAACAAATTTATGCAAAACATCTTTGATCTCACTGATTTTCACAATTATCCGATTCATAACGAATTTTCGAATTTTCCACCTTAATATTATTCAAAATCATCAAATCATTCGAGTTTCTTATAACCGTACCTAATGTATTGTAAGCTAACTGACATATCGTCCCCTTAATATAACAATAGTGTATGTGCTCATACACCATTATTTTTTTATTGCCTATTTAGAATCTCCACAATTCTGACAAAGTTTTCTGCCTGACCATTTGTGAATGGATGTCCAGGAGCAGGTTAAATAATTAAACATATTTTAACTGCTCCTGGAAATTAAGAGATACAAATTCTTGAAAATCGTATGAAGTGAATTGTGGGCCATTGTCACTCCCAAGGGTGTCCATAAGACCATAACGAGAAAACAATTCTCTCAGCTTTCCTATTGTGAAATTTGTGGCCATTTCCTTTGTTTTGAAGACCTCTACAAATTTTGAAAAGAGAAACAACTATAATTAAAAATTAAAAGTTTTTGATTCGACCGGCGAAGTCGATATGAATCCGACTCCAAACCGAATTACTTGGAAAATAAATTTAAAATCTACCCACGCCCATTCTGGTACCTCCCATACAAATGTACGACCTCGCCCACTTTAGAAATCGAATAATAATATCAATACATTCAACGCGATCGTGTATTTAGTAAAGCTAAAGCAGGATAAAGTTTTGGATAACAAATTGGAAGTCTAGCCACGCTATTCTTGTACCTCCCATACAAATGTATTACTCCGCCCATTTTAGAAACGAGTAATAATATCAATATACTAGAAAATATTGTTTTACTGAGGGTGAGGGTATATGTAAGTCGGGTTTCGCCACTGAAATCTTACTGGTTTTAATTAAATGTAATTACATATTCACTTTTTAGATAATTTAACCACAAACTGTTGTATTAATAAGAAACACACTGTGCATTCTTTGCTTAATGTTCATTTCTTTATGTGTTTCGTTACAAAAAGGATGGATTGCTTCCCTGTGTCCCATCCGGATCAGTTTCCGATCAGATACTGATCCGATTCTACGGACATTTGATCCGAATAGGATTCCGGATCGGATCCGATTTCGTTTGGAATTCCTTTTGAAAAACGGACCGTTTTTTGACCGCATTCGAATCTAAATCGGAATTCAGTTTCGGATCCGAAACGGATTCAAAAAACGGAAATAATGTAATGAAAAAGTGTTTAAAATTTACACAATAAATTTAGGAAATATGTAGTATTTGGTTACCCTATAGAAGCTCGTAGGTTGTTTACTAATGACAGTAATAATAATATTATGACAAATAGTTCTATGCGGATTAAAGGCGAGCTGCAGCAGTATGTGATTACTAACGTAACCAAGATTTTTAAAATTAAAATATGAAAAACAACTGTATTTTCTGCTTCTAATTCACTAACTAACAATAAAAAAAGTATATGAATGCATTTTCAACCAAGTTTGAGAATGTTTACTATAATTATGATTTCACGAATTCCGTTTAGTCGGATCCAAAGAGGGTCAGTTTCGGATTCGACAAAACGTACTTGTGCACATTGGGTAACTATGTATATGTATGTGTGTGTGTGTACATTAGTTTCACATACCCAGTGTGCCATGCGGATCAGTTTCGGATCCGATTCTACGGACATATTATCCGAATCGCATATCGGATCCGATCCACGGATTCCGTTTTGTCAGATCCGGAACAGATCAGTTTCGGATCCGATTCCACGGATTCCGTTTTGTCGGATCCGAAACCGCATTTGTGCACATTGGGTATTTAAGATACTCATAAATTGTAAATACACAAACAGATAGAAGAAGAAGATATTCACACATGGGTCGATATCACGAAATGACTACATTCTGTGGCCCGACGCATTTAGTATTAAAAATATTGAAAAATTTAAATTCTGAGAACAGGAATAAATAAAACAAAATGTCCTTTAACGAGGCACGGAAATCAAAATAAAATATTCTACATATTTTTATGAAAAAATTTGGTCGCACGGTGCAAATAGTCATTACCATGGCGTGTGTCCGATCGATTTGTGTCCAGAAATCACAGATTTTCATAAATATTTCAAAATTTTTATTATAAACTCAACTGACCGGACATAAAACAGGGAAATTCGAGATTAATCTCATATACTTCCAACGATGGGCCTTGCGATTTATTGATTGTCGTCGGGAATTGGAATGGATGATCAGTTGGAATTATCTAATTCGTAAGATAAGGACTTCCTCTTCTTTGAATTTGTCCTTTATGATCGTCTGAAATCACATTTTTTATCAGATTCTTGACGGACAACCGAGTACCATTGCACAATTTCGGTTGATTCAGATTCCGCAATATGATTATGATCGATCCCACCTTTATCTGTAAATTATGCGGCATATTGAGCGAATGGAAAATTCGGTCGGCTTGTTGGTCGCTTCATCCTTTACGGTCCCGCTGTAAACAGATTTGTACGAATGGAATGAGCCCCTAATTTTTTAGTCAATTACAACTTCTTGACGTTTTCAAGCATGGTTTTAGTAAATCAGCAGCATTAGACATTTTGAGCAAAATCATAGTCCCACCAAATCGTTTTAAATTCCCTCGTAAATCCTTTATCGTTCGGTCAACTACTTCCAAAGCTCATTTAGTCGTTATCGAGCATTCATCCGAAATGTTGATTTGGCATTTCCGCTCTACTTCGCCGTTGCGTAATTCTTGGTCATTGTATACTTTGGCTTTTCAACCGTAAGAAGATTCATCGACAGTTTTAAAGAGGAATTTGCAGTTCGAATGCCTTCCAACAATGTGACAGGTATGCCAGAGGATGCAGCGGCTAACGTTATTTGAGATCTTGACCAAATTGTTGCCGGAATCAACAAAAAATGTCTTAGGTGTCCCACTCGGAGCATCGAGAAAGTAAATGCCTCCAGTTTCATCGTGAATAGTACACGTTCTTGTACTCGGTATTTAACAGCGGCACATTAGTTCGAACTCTTCCGATCAGATTATAGTCTTGCTCCCGTTAAAATTCGCGATCGAATGCATTTTGCATCGAACGATTTGACGCTGGCACTCCCAATGTCGGGTTCGACGGATTTTTTATTTAAGTATTATTTTTTTCGTTACCAACCAACATTTAACCAAAAATTTTCTACCTAGACATCGTTCAAAACCATCAAATCATGCGAAAATTGCAAAATTTTGTCAATAAAAAAAACAAATTTTTTGGAGTTTTCTGAGTTTTTCCCTAAGAATTTTCTATTTTTCCATTCGAAAAGCCATTCCGTAACAACTGTACACAAAATTCCATACAAAAAACCAATTTTCGATTTCTCCAATTTCCCGACTTTTTCAAAGGATTTTCCCAAAATTATTTTGCATAAAACGAACAATTGAATAAAAATTGAAAACAAAATGGGCCAGCCGTTCTCCCTTGATGAATTACAACACACTGTTTACACCGTTTTTATACATATAGGTTTCACAATAAACCGAATTTTTCCAAGCAGCACAACGAATTTTCCACCTTTACGTCGTCTAAAATCATCAAATCAAGCGATACAATGAAAAATTTCGATGAAAAAATTCAAAATTTTCGAGTTATTTCAAGAATTTTCCGAGTTTTCCACCAAGAATTTTTCTATTTTTCCATTCGAAAAGTCATTTTGGAATGATTACCCGAAATTTTCACATTTACATCATTCAAAATTATCAAAACACAAAAAAATGTGTTTCCATAATTTTCCAACCAAAATTTTCTGTTTTTTCAACCGAAAAGCAACTACGGAACAATTGCACACAAAAAGTTATACAAAAACTCAATTTGCGATGCAAAATGTTTCTGAAAAAATCCAAATTTTTCGAGTTTTTCCGGAATTTTCCGAGTTTTCCACCTAGAATTTTTCTATGTTTTCATTCGGAAAGTCATTTCGGAATAATTATCCAAAATTGTTCACTGTTACATCGTCCAAAATTATCAAATCATACGATAATATGCAAAATTTCGTCGAACAACAAATTCAAACTTTTTAAATTTTTCCAGAATTTTCCGCATTTTTCAACAAAAATTTTCCATTTTTCACTCGAAAAGCCGTTCTGTAACAATTGCACAAAAAATTCCATACAAAAAGGCAAATTTCGATTTTTCCAATTTTCCGACTTTTCCGGAAGATTTTCCCAAAATTTTCTTTCACATAAACCTGCTCCTGCCAATAACGAACAACTTAAAAAAAGTTTGAGCAAAATCCGTTCTCAATTGATGAATTACTATACATTTTTGCCACCATTTTTATATATATAGATGAAGTACGTCAAGTTAATCAAGAAGAATGAACCAAGTCAATTTTAATTTCATAAATATAAAATTTTTTGACAATTTTTGAGACATTTTTGTCCGTGGCCAATTTTTTCTTCATTCCCGTGGGCCAATTTGTTTAAATTATTAATGTAACGACAATTCCCGTTAGTTTTAAAGATAATTGACAGAATTGAAAAATGTAGTCAGTTGTTTGAGAGCTGTTGAAGTGTTTAGTGTTTTTTGCGCATGTTCCTAAAATTTCATCATTTCCATACTTACCACGGTAATGATGAAATTTTAGGTATTGGTTTGTTCATTTTTTAAGTCTTCATTAGATTATATTATCTATATATAAAAATGGTGGCAAAAATGTATAGTAATTCATCAATTGAGAACGGCTGGGCCGATTTTGCTCAAACTTTTTTTCAGTTGTTCGTTATTGCCAGGAGAAGGTTTATGTGAAAGAAAATTTTGGGAAAATCTTCCGGAAAAGTCGGAAAATTGGAAAAATCGAAAATTGCCTTTTTGTATGAAACTTTGTGTGCAATTGTTACAGAATGACTTTTCGAATAGAAAAATGGAAAATTTTTGTTGAAAAATGCGGAAAATTCCGGAAAAATTCGAAAAATTAAAATTTTTTTTTTTTACGAATTTTAGCATATTATCGTGTGGCTTTATAGTTTTGGACGATGTAACAGTGAAAAATTTCGGATAATTATTCCGAAATGACTTTCCGAATGGGAAAATAGAAAAATTCTCGGTGGAAAACTAGGAAAATTCAGGAAAAACTCGACAAATTTGGATTTTTTCGGAAACATTTTGCACCGCAAATTGAATTTTTGTATTACATTTTGTGTGTAATTGTTTCGTTGTGGGTTTTCGGTTGGAAAAATAGAAAATTTTGGTTGAAAAATTATTAAAAAATTAAAAAAATTTAAATTTTTGTTCGACGAAATTTTACATTTTATTGAAAGTTTTGATAATTTTGAATGATATAATTGTGAAAAATTAGGATAATTATTCCGAAATGACTTTTCAAATGGAAAATTAGAAAATTCTTGGTGGAAACCTCGGAAAATTCCGAAAAAAAACAAAAGTTTTTTGATTTTTTCGACGAAATTTTTCATTGTATCGCTTGATTTAATGATTTTAGACGACGTAAAGATGAAAAATTCATTATGATGCTTGAAAAATTTCGGAATATTGTGAAATTTATTATGTTTAAATATTAAATGCAAAATGGTAGAACAATTTTAAAATCTTCTGCATAAGCATAATGCATTGGTCCGATTGTTCAAAACCACATTGAATACAATGCATCATGACGTCCACAAAATCATTATCAGAGAAGACAAGAGACCCTTTGGATGCCATGTAAGACTATTCAATGCTCCCACTATAAATAAAGACGGAATTGTTCTCAAGCTTCGGGATGGTGGACAAGTTGGACGAAATGGCTGACGACATTTGCATAGAGTTCGCATGACAACATCCAATTTCGATCTTGAAATTATCTTCTGATCAAAGACATGTGCGTGCTAATGTGTGGCAGTCTACTGTCGAAATTGGGAATACCAGCGCAAAATCGTTCAATGCATGATGCATTCAATCGCGAATTGCAACAAGAACAAGACTTTGATCGAGTTGAGCTGACTGAAAGAGTCCGAACAAATGTGGCGCTCTTAACTGCCTAGCAAACGAATGTGTACGATTCAATGATGAAAGTTGTTGACATTGGAACGGAAGCATTTACTTTCTCGATGATGCCGGTTGGACAGGCAAGAGATTCGTAATTTCTTTGATTCTAGCAACAATTCCGTCAAGATCGCAATTAAGTTATCTGTTGCATACTTTGGTATTGCTTCCTCAATCGAACTGCACATTCCGCTTTCTTCTCACGGTTGACAACACAACGTGTAGCGAAATTGTTGTAGAATGCTTAATCATTATTTGGAATTAATGCACGATGGCGCATAAACGAGCATTGGAGGCAGACGAGAATGAGGCAACCAACAATTCGACAGAATTTTTGAACTCTCTAGATGTGCCAGTTGTGCATAATTTGCAGCTGAAGGTGGGATCGATCATGATCATTTTAAGGAAACTGAATCATCCGAAATTGTAATTAAAGCGATGATCATCAAGGGCATATGCAAAGGAGAGGAAGTCCTTATCCCTCGAATCTATTATTCCAACCGATCTTCCCTTCCAATTCAACTCCCCATTCGATTGGCTTTTGCGATAACAATCAATAAATCGTAAAGCCAATCATTGGAAATTTGTGGAATCAACCTCGAATTTCCCTGCTTTTCACAGGGTCAGCTGTGCGTTGTTTGTTTGCGTGTTGGCAAATAGTCTTCATTGTTTGTTTTTACGCCGGAAACAAATCGGAAAACATTGTATATCAGATCGCTCTTCACAGACTTCGATTAAATTCAAGTTAGTTCAAGTTAAAACTTGAACTATCTGTGTTGTACTATTATATAAAGGCGTTACCTTAGGAGCGAGACGAAGTTTGCCGGGTCCAAAGTTGTATGGCAGAACAACGTTTGCCGGGTCAGCTAGTATCTTATAACAAATTTTGAAGATTTCCACATTTAAATGCAAGAATACTCACATTTCCATCATTACCGTGCAGTCATTACCATAGGTATAATCTAAGTAATTTAAGTAAAAATCAGAAGAAAAAAACATGCTCATAAAATCCTTAACATCCTGAAATATACATGACCCATTGCTTATTAATACATAAAATGGTCTAATAAAACAGTATCAAACGAAAAATAATTAATAAATCCCATTTTCGCACTTGGCCGTTTTCAACTCTCGATTGTAGTCATTTCGTGATATCGACCCATATACATATTAGGTTGCGTCGTGTTGTAACATGTCCAATATACATTAGAGTGGAATGTTAATATTTGTCACACTTTCGTCTACAGCGGCGATGTCTTCTATTAGCTGCTCAGATGGATTATTATGTGCACCGTAAACTTGACAAAGTGCTCCATAAGTTTGGCGAACAGAACGCGCATTTTTAAAATAATTTTCCACGATTTGTAACCGTTCTAGTGTAAGTCTTTGTATGGTGATTTGCCAAAGTATACTGAAAGAAAGTTTATCACACTTCATTAGTATGACAGCAAAATTTACACTAATACCTAACAGTAAAATACCCCATACATAGGTTACTTACAAAGTTTGCTTGTGTTACGTCTGACATACTATAAAAATTCAAATTGTGCCCCAATCAAACAAAAGGTGTTTTCCGGCCCAACTCCAATGAATATTGCTTAAATTTTCTATTTATAGGATTTATTACCGATTCGCTCTCATGGAAAGAAATTGAAAAACACATACCTGTTAAAATATTAAAAACATATCACTGTTTTAGTCTGCGCAGCTAGTCTATGTCCTCAACTGTATGGTGTACGGACCATTATTTGAAACAGTTTAAAATTCAAATATTGAAGTGAGGGGGCAGCGCCTCGGCACTTTTTATTTATTTAGTTCCAAATAGCCTGCTCATTAGGGCGGATCAATTTAATCGTATATCAAAATCGGAATCTAAGAAAATTTCACTAAGAAACAATATGTCTAAAATCAATTCAAAGCAGAAGGAAGCTAGGAATTGATTTTAGATACATAGTTTATCGGTGAAATTTCCATAGAATTCATCATAGATTCCGATTCTGGTGATGCTTTTTACACCCGCACCTAGGGGGTCATCATAGAATTCAAGAGGCCCTTATTTTGACCCCATGGGCTCCGGCTCAAATTTTGACCTACCATTCCGATGTTTGGAGACCAAGACGAAGAGAATAGTATATGTCTGATGCTGTTTGGGATCCCGCTCTATATATTGGACTTCCGCCAAAGGCAAAAATGCAAGAATTTCAAACACTTAATTTCTGTTTGCAAATTTTCAAAGACCATAACTTTTTAAGCAACACATAGTTTTCCGCAGAAGGTCTCAACAAAATATATCTGAAGTTTTCGGTTTTTGCTTTTTTAAAAACTCTACCTGAAATCATAATGCTTCCCAGCGCGAGCTAGGAATTGATTTTAGACACAATGTTTATTGGTGAAATTTTCTAACAATTCATCATGAATCCGATTTTGGTATACGATTTTTGCGAAAAAAAAATTGACCCGCACTACTGTTCATATCTCTAGGCGAACTGCAGTATAATATGGAATTTAGAGGACGATCAAAATATTGCTATGGCAGTTATAACTGGGGTGTGGCACAGCCCACTTCCACCCTTGCAGTAATTCATACTGTAACAAATCTCATCTATATACCTCTGATAATTCATGAGATATAGCCTTTTTTACTTTCAAGGTGTATGGGCGGTGCCACGCTCCTTCATCAAATCACAACCAAGTACAGCCAGAGACTATCAACAGTACCACTTGGTAAAATGTTTGTAACAATCGGTCTATTATAAAAGACGTCAGAGCGATTTTTGAAAAGGGCGTGACACCGCCCACTTCCACCCTGGCTTTAATTAATACTGCTCCAAAAATATATATACCAAATCTCATCTTCATACCTATGATAGTTCATGAGATATAGCCCTTTTGATTTTCAAGTTGTATGGGCGGTACCACGCCTCTTTGCCCAATTGGATCGAATTGTAAATCTAAACCACCCGGGGCGCCAACCAAACGCATACAAAAAAATGTATGCAAATCGGTCCAGCCGTTCATAAGTCTTCTCTTTGCTTACATCTGTTATGACTTTCACCTTTTATTAAAAAAAATAATTTTGAAAATCGGTTAAAAAATAGTGAAACGGCGGCTGTTTACGCAAAAGAAAAGCGAAAAAATTGCGAATTCTCATTTTCCCAACCCTCTAAGTTGATCATGAGAAATGTATATTTTTTATTAAATATATGCTATATTAAAGTAGCTTTCTAAAATAGGTAAGTTTATAAGAATCGGTTGAAAAATGAACGAGTTAAGCTAAATTTTGTAATTACATATTCGCGTCATTTCGTGGTTTCCTTTGAGTGTGGGTGTCATTTTGTACAAATACGTATCACGTATACGTAATGCTCGTATATGTACTGTTTTTCGCAGTATTGTACTGTTTTTCGACATCAAAAACTAAAATAGATACAGTGAAGAATCATCAAAATTTGGATGCTATTCGTTCAAAAAAAATTTCATTGGGGGTGCCAATTCAATTCCTCTAATTATATAGAATTTTCCTCTTCTCTTTCTGCTTTATTTTTCTTTTATCAGGCTGAATTATTCGGGAAATATGTGCTGAAAATTGAAGGTGATGATTTCACTGCAATCGAAGTTGCACATTGTTTAAATAAGCTAGAAGAAACAATAAAAATGCGTCAAGACGATGATTTTTTTATACTTTTTTTTTACTTATTGACAAAGGATACAATTTGATTTAGATGGCTGCTATACGCACTGATTTTTTCGGTAATTTTGTCTGCTTTTATTTGAATGCTTTTATACTAATTTAAACTAATTTCGCGGCCGCTGCACTGTCCTACTTCCATTTACGGACAGCACCGTTCGAGCCACTGGACCTTTTTGCGTGGGCTGTGTTGCAAGAAACACTGCCAATGCAATGCGGTAAATTTGCACACCCAATTTCGATGTATCAAAAACTATTGTCCGAGCGACAAAATTATGTAATGGACAGAAGGCAATGTTTCGATTGTGGATCGGTTGGTGCAGATATTTATTCATCTCAACAACGCTTATTGCGAATTCAAAGAAATGGCCACGATCGTTGAATATATTTTATGTTTGCCAGGAACTTCAGTATCAGTGGATCGAATCTTCTCTGCAGTGGACAAAACTTAGACGTCAGACAAAACCCGATTAGATGTGCAAACATTAAAGGCGATTCTGACCGTCAAATGTAATATGAAGTACAATTGCATTGATTTCTACAATTACCTCAAAACGAAGCCGGCATTGCTTATTCAAATTGCTTCAAACGACAAATACAAAACAACCACAAAAGCAGATTCTGATGGAAATCATTCAGATGATGGAAATGATTGTTAATTTTTTTTAAATATTGAATAAAATATATACTGCGAAAAGTACTGTCTTTTCAAATCGATGTACTGCTTTTTTAAAAAATTTCAGTAAAATGTACTGTTTTTGGTCCAAAAAAATATACGAGCGTTACGTATAACATACGTATCACAACAAGTAATTCGTACTACATATTCCAAAGAATGTCGAAAAACGTATTACAAAAATTAGCATAACTCATTCATTTTTCAACCGATTCTTACAAACTTACCTATTTTAGAAAGCTACTTTAATATAGCATATATTTAATATAAAATATACATTTCGCTGCCTCACCTATACTTTAATATAGCACAATACAAAAGTAAAAAATATACACTATTTTTTAACCGATTTTCAGCATTATTTTTTATAATAAAACGCGAAAGTCATAGCTTTAAAACAAATGTAAGCTTTTGAAAATCGGTTTACAAAGAGAAGTTTTATGAATTTTGGAACTTGTAATTTTAGGAATATCGTCATTTCACTTAATTTGCTATAAAACAGTGCTGTTCAAAAGTGAAAATGTAATTGTGTTGGTGAGAAAAAGAGAATTTCACTGTGAGAAATGTTAAATGGGTAAAGAGCAGTTTTAATGCATAAACATTAACATAATATATACATATATACATTAGATACCTTTTTTGATTCTATATAAAATAGTTTAAAAATTTAATTATTAATATAGTTGTGTTTTTTTGTGCATTAAAAAAAACATCGGCATACACCCGCTGCACATGTTCATTCGTCGCTGTTTCAGTGACGACTGAAAGCAAGAGAGTAAGCATACATGTGAGTTGAGCGGGAACAATTGTTCTATGAAATGAACACCAATGCTATAAAAACACTACTTAACGAAGTGACCGAGAAAAACTAAAAGTATCACTGTAGGGCTCCACGAAAAGCCCCCCAATGAAATAACGCCCAAACGAGAAATGAAATATTCCCCAAATTTTTTTCATACACTTTTGGGTGTTAAATATATGAAATAACTCCCAATTTTTTTGGGCCGTTTTTCATTTTTCTTTGGGAATTATTTCATTTCCCATTTTGGGTTTTCAAATTATGAAATAATCTCCAATGAAATAACACCCAACCAATTTTTTAAATTTGGTGATTGTTTCATATCGTGAATAATTTGGGTGTAATTTCATTTTTTATTCAGGGGTTATTTCATTTTTAAAACTGTTGCTTTTTGGGGTTATAATTATATAATTATATAAAAACAGGCCTATTACAATATATTTTGAATGTTTACAGATATTTCCATTTGTGTTCATATTGACGGATAGAAAATCAACTAAATGCACCGAACATTTTTTCATTTTGAGAATTAATCGAATTCACACTAAGAATCGAATTTTTTTAAATTTGTAAGAGTTCTGTAAAAGTAAGAATTCAATAAGGCAGAGAGTTTGATTTGCTTGTGAACATTGCAGGTGGTTGTGTAAAGGCCAAACGTAAAAGGCTAATTGTCTTCCGAACTGCAAAAATAGAGCAGGGCTACAACGATATACGATCCACACGATTCATTTTAATAATTTTGCGACTTTGCTGTTGGGCCATATTGACTTCATGAAATCCTTTTTTGAATTTTGGGCATTATTTCATTTTTGTTGCTGATGGGCTTTGTTTCATTGGGGGGTTATTTCATTTTCATCATTGGGTGTTATTTCATATGAAATAACTCCCAAATATTGGGGGTTGTTTCGTTTTCGCTTTGGGGTTAATTTCATTTATTTTTCGATGTTATTTCATTCACTGTTTTTGGGTGTTATTTCCAATTTTTTGGGGTTTATTTCATTGGGGGTTATTTCCTGTGCGTTATTTCATTGGGGGGCTTTTCGTGGAGCCTCACTGTAGTCTGTGGACTCCAGTATAACAGAAATGCTACATGAGAATCCCTGTATATTTTTTTCCTTCACATTTGTATGACTGTGTAATCTAACGAAATCCGAAATTAATTTAATTGTCCCTTCGATAAAAGGGGTACCCCCTGAGAAAATTGGGAATTTCCTTGAAATCGTGAAGCAAAGGTTGTATGGGGATGCGTACCAGCTGGTTCGCCTCCGGACGATCGTTTCATTGGAATAGATGGTCTCTCTAATAAAGAGTACCTATTTAAGTACAAGGTCTCTCGACTCGATACTCAGAGAGATACATGAGGCCCGCCAAGGGAGCGATGAGGATGCCCGACAGTTTGCTAGACGACTTCAAACTCTGTCATCCATGGCACAAGCCATTCTGGCAGAGGTGTACCGGGGCAAGTCCGACGAAATAATGATGGCGGAGATAAAAAAGAAATTCAAAGCCGCATTTACATCGGGGTTGCGGGATCCCATGTTGAGAAGACGGATGCTCGCGAGCACAGCGACATCCATGGACGATCTGTTGGAAGAGGTACTGGCGGCCCAGGCAACGTTATGGAGAGGAGATGAGCCACCATCGGACAGAATACACTTCCATGAGACATATCCAGCTCAGGCAATTAACGACGAAGGTCGGAAGAGGGATGATCAAGTGGCAGGTCTCGTGGCTACGGTCACTAGTCAAAAGGAGGTAGGACGAGAAGGTATGGAGGAGAGGCCGCCATGCTCATTTTGCCACAAGCATGGGCATACAAGGGACGTATGCTGGACAAGGAAGAATACGCCGTATTGTGTGATGTGCCAAGTTTACGGGCACGAGCAGAACCAGCGTTGCGGTCAGGCCAGCGCAGTTGCAGTGGGGAGGCCTCGACGCGTGTTGAATTGTTTTAACTGTGGAAAACTTGGCCACAGGAAAGCGGAGTGTTGGCATGGTCAGAATAGAAACAACACACGTAGGCCGGGAAACGGGGAAGGCCCTCAGCGAGATCAGACGGAACATTAGAAGACGCTGAGGGGCAGAGAGGTGAGAGGCTCACGTTCTCGTCATTACCAGAGGAGCCGAGGATGAATATTGGCGGAATTAGGTCGCATGTCAGCCCACACTCTTCGGACTCCGTTTTTGTAAGCTTGCCATGTGACAGGGCTAAAAAGGGAAGCTTGATACTCTTACAGGATACCGGGGCTGACACTAGCTTGATTAAATGGAGCAGTCTCAGGAAGGGTGTGGAGGTCGATAAGTCCATCAGTAAGGATTTGCGAGGAGCTTTCGGTGGTACCTCTCGTACAAATGGGGCAATTAATATAGCCCATGCAGACGCGGAGAATTTATCTTTCATCATGCACTGCGTAGAAGAGAACATCAGCATCCCTGGAGATGGAATTCTGGGTCGCGACAATTTATGGGGCCGCTCTATCACTGACGCCGTGTCGTTAACCCTTAGAATGTTTGCGAAGGAGGGGGAGTGGAGTCTCCCACTGATTACCTTGAACGGGACGTCGGTAAATGATTTGGTTAACATGACGGAGAATGCGGAGGTAGTTAGGGCACGGACAGTGACGGTCACCCCAATAAGAGTAAATACCAGGTCCAAGACTGTGGTGGTGGAAAAGCAGGAAATTTCTCCTGGAGTTTACTTGGGGGGTACACTTGTGAACGTTGTGAAGGGTACGGTGCATGTCCCTGTACTTAATTCAACGGAGAAGGATTTCGAGATGCCCAAAGGATTCCAACCCACAACGAGTAGTTTGTTGAATTTTAGGGAACAACCTAGCAGCTTGGTAGGTCATATTCACGAAGCAGATGTTAGGGGTAGGATCGAGAGGATCCTGGGATCAATCCGGAGGGATTCAGACCTTAACCCAGAGGAACTCGCATCCGTTGAGAGTATCTGTGCGGCGTATCATGACGTTTTCTGGCTGGAAGGTGACGGTTTGTCCTGTACACGAGTGGTGAAGCACACGATACCTGTCACACCAGAGCAGATGCCGATAAATCAGAAACAGTACCGACTACCTCAGGTACATCGTGAGGAGATCAACAGACAAGTACGGAAGTTGGAAGAAGATGGTATAATTTCGCCGAGTTTTTCGCCCTGGAATTCTCCGCTACTTTTAGTACCAAAGAAGGCCGCGAAAGACGGGAAGAAAATCTGGCGGCTGGTTGTGGACTTTCGAAAGGTTAATGAAGTCACATTGAAACAGGTTTCTCCCATCCCAAGAATTGACGAGATATTGGACCAATTGGGCAACAGTAGGTATTTCTCCACGCTGGACTTGGCAAGTGGTTACCATCAAGTAGAGATGGATGAGGGTGATAAGGAGAAAACGGCGTTCAGTACGGCCCTGGGTCATTTTGAATTTAATCGTATGCCCTTCGGCCTGACTGGTGCCCCCGCCACATTCCAGCGGCTTATGAATTATGTGCTAACGGGACTACAGGGTATCGAGTGTTTCGTATACTTGGATGATATAGTGGTGTATGGGGGCAACCTAAGAGAGCATGAGGTTAGGCTGTGCAAGGTTCTGCAACTCCTGAGAGAGAATAACCTGAAAATTAGGACGGACAAATGTAATTTCCTCAGAAAAAAAGTGGTGTACTTAGGGCATAAGTGTTCCGGGGAGGGCGCACTTCCTAACCCGGACGGTGTCGAGTGTGTACGGACATATCCGGCCCCCAAAAATCGAAAAGAGGTACAATCATTCCTAGGACTTGTTAACTACTACCGTAAGTTTATTCCAGGAACGGCGGAGATTGCATTGCCGATTAACAAGTTGCTTCGGAAGGATTGTCAGTTCGAATAGACTGCAGAGTGCCAAGCCGCTTTCGAGAGATTGAAAACTGCCATCATTTCACCGCCTGTGCTCATTTATCCGGATTTCTCTAAGCCCTTTCTACTCACGACAGATGCCAGTGGGGATGCGTTGGGAGCAGTGCTTTCCCAGGGTGAAACTGGGAAAGACCGGCCAATAGCGTTCGCCAGTCGGGCATTGTCCGGCGCGGAGACCCGGTACTCAACGATAGAGAAGGAATTCCTAGCTATTGTGTGGGCAATTACGAATTTTAGGCCTTATCTGTTGGGTAGACATTTCAAGGTCTTTACAGACCATCAACCGTTGAGGAGTATAGCCAACTTAAAGGATCAAACTTCTCGGCTGGCTCGGTTCCGGCATAAACTGTCAGAGTACGATTTCGAAATTCATTATAAGCCGGGTAAGAAGAATCAGAACGCCGGACAGTGGGGAAAAAAAAGTTTTTTTGGACATTTGAATTTTTAGGGCGCAATTCTTGACCGATTTTCAAAATTCTTTTTTTGTATTATTGGAAACAAAATTGTGCACAGAATGTACGTTTTCTTTGTTCTGAATTACTTACCGTTATACATATTAAGATTAGACGATGTAACATATTAAGATATTGGTCCTTTTAAATGAAAAGCACACTACTTAGCCTACTTGTAAACATAAAGTTTTATTTTGTCAGAAGTTTAAAGCTGCATTATTTTGGTACATATGCAAAAAAATTGCATGGCGACCTTCACCGATTTGGGTTATTTTTTACAAACGACTTATTTAAAACTTTTCCAGGTTGTAAATTATGTTTTGTTCTAATCGGATAATTATTATGAGCAGGACACCCAGTTAAAGTGTGAAAATAGTGCCTCCAAATATTTACTTGCAGTTGAGCCAAAAAAAATTTTTGGTCTTATGTTTTCATTGAGTTTAATTCGTAACATATGTTCACATTAATTAAGGTCAGTTTGAAATTTTTAGGACACGTAACCCAAAAAATATTTGACATTAAAGTAAAAAATTATTTTTTCATCGACTTTGTCAAATTTTAAAAAAATAACGGTAAGTAATTCAGAACAAAAAAAATGTACATTCTGTGCACAATTTTGTTTCCAATAATACAAAAAAAGAATTTTGAAAATCGGTCAAGAATTGCGGCCTAAAATTTCAAATGTCCAAAAAAACTTTTTTTTCCCCACTGTGCGCCGACGAATTGAGCAGAATACCTATCCCGGAACCCGAGGTGTTGTTTGTCCAAACTAGAGCAATGACCCAAAAGGTTGTGGGGCAGAGCGAGGCCATGGCTCCCGGGGGTATGAACAATACATTAACGGCAAGAGAAGATGTAAACAGGCAAAATGAACCTGAGAGTGCTGTCAAGGACGGATCGGTTCGGTTAAGGGACAGGTACGTGAAACTGACTAACCCAAAGGAAATCTCAATGGCATTAAAGGATTTTCATGACGGACCTTTGGCTGGTCACGCCGGTTTAAAAAAGACGTTGGCAAGAATAAGAAGGCAATTCCTTGGGTGGGGATGAAAGAGGATGTGAAGCACTACATTGAGAATTGTGTCAAGTGTCAGTTGAACAACAGTGCCAGGAAGACTGTGATGCCTATGGTGCTCACGGATACCCCCCGCCGGCCATTTCAAAAAGCGTATATGGACATGGTAGGGCCTTTGCCGGAAACAGCGCTGGGGAACAAACTCATCTTAACGTTCCAAGATGATTTCTCCAAATATATGATATGTGCTGCCATGCCCGATGGGGAAGCGAGTACTGTTGCCAGGATATTCTTCAGCGAGATTGTAGCCAAATATGGGGTACCGGAGGTACTTGTGACTGACAATGGGACGAATTTTGTATCCAGAGTGTTCGCGGATACTTGTAAAATGCTGGGAATTAAAAGGTTGACTACAACTCCATACCATCCACAGGCCAATGGATCCCTAGAGAGAAGTCACCGTCCTCTTGCGGAATACCTGCGGAGCTTCGCACAGGAGGATGGTAGTAACTGGGACCAGTGGTTAGGCCCAGCGATGCATGTGCACAACAACACCTTGCACTCATCTACAGGACAGACTCCTTTCAAAACTCTGTATGGGTTTGATATAGATTTGCCAACGAATCTGAGAAGGAAGTGTGCGCCTCTCTACAACCCGGATGACCCAAGTAAAGTACTTAAATTCCAGCTGAAGCGATGCCATGAACTAGTGCAGAAGAATCTGGAGCGAGCAAAGATTAGGTCAAACCAGGCGTACGACAAAAATGCCAGAAGTATATCGTTTGTTGTCGGCGATAAGGTGCTTCTAAGGAATCACAATCGGAAGAACAAGTTTTCTGCGATATGGAAAGGTCCTTACGATGTCACCTGTGTGAACGGCCCGACCACCACTACGATCCGGATCAAAGGTAAAAATTCGAAGTGGCACAACAATCACTTAAAAATATTTCGAGACGCGTCAGAAAAGGGGGATAAATAAAATAAACTAAGTGGATATAGATATACGTTTTATTTAGTTATTGTAGTTATTGCAGTTATTACATTGAGTTATTTGACGAGTTTTCTTGGGGAAGCTTCTTCATGCCTCGTAGTTCCTTCAGCTGCCCGCGGTAGTGCTCGTTCATTGGGGTTCCTGACGTCATTGTAATCATTCGGTATATGTCACGCCGCCGGTCTCGAAGTCTCTGGCGCCGGCCGCCACGGCGCTTACATTTTGGCGGGGGTGTCGGGGTCCTTGGTCTTTGTCGGGCAAGATACTCCTCGATAGTTAGCCTTTTCGGTCCTTGTGCTGGACAGGGAGTAGGATTATCAACAGTCCTAGTAGTCGTCTGTGGTTCCGTGGCGTCCCACGACGAAGGGTGATTTGCTGCTTTCTGACCGCTCATGTTTGCACAAAGAACTAGAATGCCAGAACTAGGTTCGAGCAACGTTATATACTCTGTCTTAAGTTCGGCGGAACGCTGACTTGTCACTTGTACACTGCAAAAAGTTGTTGGTAAGCTCAGTGGTCACATTGTCGAGGCCGTGATCTATGCACTACGAGGGAAAAGCTGAATAGCAAAAACTTCAGTTACATGCATATTGTTGTTGTGTTGTTTACTTTTTAATGCATTTATTTTTGTTTTGTTTACAGGAATGAGGTTCGTAGTCTGTCTACAAATTTTTTCTTTAATGGCTCGGATGATGACAGCCGAGCCGATGGGATTATACGATGAGGTCCCGTTGATGTTCGAACCCATAGCGGATGTGGTCTTCTTTCAGGACGAGTGGTCTATATTGACCGAGTTCCACCCGACTAACGTCACAGGTTTATTGGTGATCGCGGAACACCTCCTAGATGAAGAGGAGAATATTTGTGTTTCAAATCGCACGAAGCCCAGTTCCATTCCTTATGCGGAAACCAAGGCAATTTTGGAGTTGTTGAAGAGGGGTCAGAAAACTATGAGAGTCGCAACTCGGCGAAGAAGCAGACGTTCTCTGGATTTCGTGGGGGAGGGTTTACACTGGGCGTTTGGGGTGATGGATGCCTGAAATGCCCAGGCGATAACGGAAAGCGTCAACCAATTGAGGGAAGTAGAATCCAAAACGTATGCCCTCTTGAACGGGGAAGTCACGGTGCTGAGGAAGGCATATGACAACTTATCAGCCCCACTGGAGAAGATGTCGCAGGACATAGACAGCCTTCGTGAATTCTTGAATTCAACCATCCAACTACAGGAGGACGCACTTCACGTTGGGGAACTTAAGCTGGCTACGCTTGAATTTCGAGTCGAATTATTGGAACGATTGTCCCGGGTTAACGCGAACCTACTGGAGGCCCAGGGCATTCAACAAACGGAGATGGCCATCCTAGATGACCTCCTTAAGGGCAGCCTACACCCAAGAATTCTGGCCGAGGCGGATATAGGGAAAATGGCAGCGGAGTCGTCCGGAAGGAGTAGAAACAGTTGGGTTATTAACAATCCAGCCAGGGCACTTAGAGCAGCGACAATGAAGATGTTCCCTGTGGGGCACAAGGTTAGAGTTGTGGTGAAGATACCCTTACCAGAGGAAACGGACTACGAGCTGCATGCCATCTACTCCATTCCCACGGGTTTGAATGAGGTATGGGACACTTCCATCCAGGTATCTTCGAAATTCTTGGCGTACTCACTGAGCACTGACACGTCAATTATAGTTGGATGGTTGAATTCACGAAGGCTGTCTCTGTCCTGCGACATCTTCTCCAGTGGGACTGATAAGTTGTCATATGCCTTCCTCAGCACCGTGACTTCCCCGTTCAAGAGGGCATACGTTTTGGATTCTACTTCCCTCAATTGGTTGACGCTTTCCGTTATCGCCTGGGCATTTCGGGCATCCATCACCCCAAACGCCCAGTGTAAACCCTCCCCCACGAAATCCAGAGAACGTCTGCTTCTTCGCCGAGTTGCGACTCCCATAGTTTTCTGACCCCTCTTCAACAACTCCAAAATTGCCTTGGTTTCCGCATAAGGAATGGAACAGGGCTTCGTGCGATTTGAAACACAAATATTCTCCTCTTCATCTAGGAGGTGTTCCGCGATCACCAATAAACTTGTGACGTTAGTCGGGTGGAACTCGGTCAATATAGACCACTCGTCCTGAAAGAAGACATCCGCTATGGGTTCGAACACCAACGGGACCTCCTTCATCGGGGTCACGTATAATCCCATCGGCTCGGCTGTCATCATCCGAGCCATTAAAGAAAAAAATTGTAGACAGACTACGAACCTCATTTCTGTAAACAAAACAAAAATAAATGCATTAAAAAGTAAACAACACAACAACAATATGCATGTAACTGAAGTTTTTGCTATTCAGCTTTTCCCTCGTAGTGCATGTATCACGGCCTCGACAGTGTGACCACTGAGCTTACCAACAACTTTTTGCAGTGTACAAGTGACAAGTCAGCGTTCCGCCGAACTTAAGACAGTGTATATAACGTTGCTCGAACCTAGTTCTGGCATTCTAGTTCTTTGTGCAAACATGAGCGGTCAGAAAGCAGCAAATCACCCTTCGTAGTGGGACGCCACGGAACCACAGACGACTACTAGGACTGTTGATAATCCTACTCCCTGTCCAGCACAAGGACCGAAAAGGCTAACTACCAAAATGTAAGCGCCGTGGCGGCCGGCGCCAGAGACTTCGAGACCGGCGGCGTGGCATATACCGAATGATTACAATGACGTCAGGAACCCCAAGGAACGAGCACTACCTCGGGCAGCTGAAGGAACTACGAGGCATGAAGAAGCTTCCCCAAGAAAACTCGTCAAATAACAATGTAATAACTGCAATAACTACAATAACTAAATAAAACGTATATTCTATATCCACTTAGTTTATTTTATTTATCCCCCTTTTCTGACGCGTCTCGAAATATTTTTAAGTGATTGTTGTGCCACTTCGAATTTTTAACTTTGATCCGGATCGTAGAGGTGGTCGGGCCTTTCACACAGGTGACCTTGTAGGGACCTTTCCATATCGCAGAAAACTTGTTCTTCCGATTGTGATTCCTTAGAAGTACCTTATCGCCGACAACAAACGATATACTTCTGGCATTTTTGTCGTATGCCTGTTTTGACCTAATCTTTGCTCGCTCCAGATTCTTCTGCACTAGTTCATGGCATCGCTGCAGCTGGAATTTAAGTACTTTACTTGGGTCATCCGGGTTGTAGAGAGGCGCACACTTCCTTCTCAGATTCGTTGGCAAATCTATATCAAACCCATACAGAGTTTTGAAAGGAGTCTGTCCTGTAGATGAGTGCAAGGTGTTGTTGTGCACATGCATCGCTGGGCCTAACCACCGGTCCCAGTTACTACCATCCTCCTGTGCGAAGCTCCGCAGGTATTCCGCAAGAGGACGGTGACTCCTCTCTAGGGATCCATTGGCCTGTGGATGGTATGGAGTTGTAGTCAACCTTTTAATTCCCAGCATTTTACAAGTATCCGCGAACACTCTGGATACAAAATTCGTCCCATTGTCAGTCACAAGTACCTCCGGTACCCCATATTTGGCTACAAAAAAAGGGCAAACCTTGAAAGAGAGCGGACGCGTTTTGAAATTCTCCATAATTGTCAATAATTTACAAAAGATTCTGCGGATACTTTTGAATTTTAACTCTTTAACGCTTAGTGTTCTAACAGCTGACAAAAATACACATCAAATTATCACCGATAAACATCAATATCAACTTTAAAACACATAAATAAAAACACCATAAACACCAACCAGCTGGCATTACTTTACTCACTGCATATCTCTCAAAATTATTTGAACAGCAACAACAAAATAAAAACCAACAACTAAAAATTTAGCGGGAACTACCTTGCAAGAGCCCAACAAAACTTCTTCGAAATCAAAAACTATTAACAAAAACAACAAACTCGCAAAAACAAACATGAGCACAAAACAAAATACAGAATTAACAACAACAACAAAACGCACAAGAGATCTGGTTCTCGATACCTCTCAATGTGTTGAAAGCGCAAAACATCAACGACTAACTATGGACTCTCCTTTTCGTGCGGTGCAAACACTAGAGAACAGATTTGATAAACTCTCAGAGAAACTCACACAAACAATAAAATATTCAATACAAAACGAAATGAAAGACTGTGAGAACAACCCCCGCAGGGGGGTCTTTTCGAAGATCTTTGGTGAGTGTCGACACCACGGACCCGAGATAACCGCAAGGGTGTTTCTACGGAAGCATTTGGGGAGTATCGCCCCCACGGACCTGAGAGAACCACCAGTGGACCTCTTTCTGGCTCTGCGTGTGGCGAAAAGAGGCAGTAAAGGTGGTATTATCTTTACGAGCTCCGACCAAGGAGTCTAAAGATGGTACCACGGGCGGCTGGGGGCCCTAAGTAGCGTAAAAACTACTTACCCACCGAATGGGTATGGAACAGTGTTCTGTGCCTCGTGGTGGTTGTTGGTTAAAACTCAAAGTTACGCGAGTAGACTAAGAGTTTGATGTTCGAGAGAAATGGAGCTGGGTGTCCCTTGACACCATACGAGTCTTGCATCTCTCATTGCGCATCAAACACTATCTTGGTCGAAAACATAACTAAGAATTTTAGATAGATTCAAGCACTTAACAAGTGCGTGCATAATACCGCAGTAAAGTATGCACTTTGCGACGGTGACTTTCTAATATCCAAGGGGAGGATATAATTGTTTGTATCTCCTTTGAGCTACAAATAGATATCAAATCAGGTCCAATCTCAGACTAATTGTTGTGATTGTCCCGATGGTAAAATGCCTGTATTTCCTAGGAAATACAGGTGAAATGAATTGGTATTGTTGGAAACTGGCCTGACGGAGTGGTAATACACTCGCTGACGGCAGTAGAAGGAATGCTGGGTATCGTTGGAAGCTAGCCTGAGGGAGTGGTAATCCGCTCGCCGACGGTAGCAGAAGGGATACAGGTCTGTGTAGTTTTGATGTTTTATCCCAGAGAGGATTTAATTGAGAGATGTCAGATGTAGGCCGGCCGGATGGGGAACCTCGGTTCCTAGCAGATGGCGGCGTGGGCGCACTTGTGGCGGGAGGAAGATGAGGTTGGACATGATTTGATTGAAATAACAAGTGCATGTACTTGTACATGTAACTTAAAGTAGCAAATAATTAGGAGTGGGGGGCCAAATCGGACGGAGTGCAAGACTTGAGCTTGTACTTGTCAGTCAATATGGTACCCTCACAAAAGGAATACAAACGGTTTGAACATCCCTTTTGGATAGAAGAATTAGATCCGGGCCTTAACAGCGGCCTAGTAGTATGTTCCAGTGGGGTTGAGCCCACCGTGGAGTTAAGCCTTTCATGGGCAGGTATTCACGTTAAACCAAAGGACTTTCTGTGAGAACAACATAATAAAAGACATAAATAAAACAATGTCAAATATAGAGTCAAATCTCTTAAATGAGATTGATTCTCTTAAAACACAATTCGAAGGAATTATCGATCGTGTAACTGCAGTCGAAACACAGTGTGCTGAAATCGATAATTTGAGAAAAGAAATCTATTTTATGAAAACGGAAATGATTGAAATGAAGAACAAACTGAACAAACAAGAATACTCATTGGTATCTTCTAAATTAGGAATAGTAGGAATACCATGCATCCAAAATGAAGATCTTGGATCGATTTTTTTAAACTTATGTTCGGTACTACAAGTCTAACCGCCAACTTATAATTCTTTTTACCGCGTTGGTGGTCCAAAATACAATAATCAATCACCTGATTCAACAATAATTATAAAATTGCAAACGGCTTACGATAAGAACAATTTGCTGAAGCTGATATTTACAAAAATAGCATCCGCGGCCAACTAAAGTTAAACATAATTGGGTTTGATTCAGACAAGAACTTTTTTGTGAACGAAAATTTAACTTTCACAAACTACAAAGTATTTCAACACGCTTTGAAGTGCAGAAAGCAGAAAATGCTGTTTTCCGTTTTTACTCGAAGGGGACTGGTTTACGTCAAGATTGCCGCTGAAGATGAACCCAAATTAATAAAATCTGTTGATGAATTAAATACCTTTTTTCGTTTGTAAATTTAATCATTTCAATTTAATATACACCATAAATTTATCTATTTATCATATTTTCGGATCTAATTTTAATTTTACTTGTTCAATTCATTTTTACAAAGATTTTTATTTTTATACTATCGTTTTGCCAAAAATTAGTGATGTAAAGTTACCGATTTATATTGTCCACGTTAGGTATTATAATATTAGTGGTCCCAATGTCAAATAATACACGGGGTGTTTCCAAAGACAATCTACATTCATTGATACGTATACTTGCAACTCAGTGTTGTGGTTTAAAAAAAGCCCACATAAATGCACAAAGCCTTAAAAATAAAATTGATGAATTTAGATATATCTTTGAAAAGTCAAACGTAGACGTAATTTGTATTTCTGAGACATGGTTTCAAACAGACCTACAAGACACTTTATTTGCTTTACATGGCTACAAACTACTCCGAGCGGATAGGTGTAGTCGAGCTGTTGGAGTTGCCATGTATATTCGGAAAGGTATCTCATATAATGTTTTGCTAAAATCTGGCGAAAGCGATCCATTTGAATTTCTTTTTACAAAGTTGAATTGCAACAACAACAAAATATTGCTTAGTGGTGTTTATCGTCCTCATAAAAGAACAAATTGTCGTGTATACTTGGAAAAACTTGATCAACTTTCATTGTGTTATAGTGATATTGTAATTTGTGGAGATTTTAACTGTAATGTTCTGCAGGACAGATCGCTTGCTTCAGAGATTGAGTCGTTTGGGCTTGAATTGGTAAATCGAACCGTACCGACGCACTATTCGTCCACAACTAACACACTTATTGATCTATTCTTTGTGAGTTCCAGAAATAAAATTATGTTGTATGATCAACTCTCTGCGTCACAGTTTTCTAAGCATGATCTTTGCTTCCTAACGTATGATTTCAAAGTAAATATTTCTGTCATCACATTTGAATACCGGGATTTTAAAAATATAGATTACAATAACCTTCACGTCGATGTAGGAACAATTGAATGGAATAGAATATATTATTTGTTAGATGTAGATGAACAAATTTGTTTTCTACAAAACCATATAAACTATCTCTATAACAAATACCTACCCATTAAGACAAAAATAATATCAAGTGATCAAAATCCATGGTTTGATGAGGAAATAAAGCTTTTAATTGGCCAAAGAAATCGTGCCTATACCCGCTGGAAAAGATTTAAAATTTCACAGTTTCATGAGGTATATAAGCACTTGTGAAATAAAGTGAATAGTGTTATTAAAAATAAGAAAATCGCATATTTCAGCAGAAAATTTTATTAGGCACTTAATACGAAACAGACTTGGAAAAACATTAAATCCTTAGGAATAGGTAGTAATAAAACTAACGATAGTTGCAATGCTGATGTTAACCAATTGAATAATTCTTTTGGTCATATACCATTTCAGCCTCCATCGAGTGATTATTACAGAAACATGAATAACGTAAATGATCCACAATTACAATTTAATTTTACTCAAATAACATGTGATGATATAGTTGAAGGTGTGAGCAATATAAAATCAAATGCTGTTGGCCCTGATGGCATTGATCCTAATTTTTTTAGAATTATATATCCATATCTGATTACGTACATTGCGCATGTTTTTAATAAAATCATAATAAAATCATATTTTCCCCGTGCGTAGAAACTCGCAAAAATTATACCAGTTCCAAAAACAAGTTATGAATATCGCCCGATTGCAATTTTGTCATATATGTCAAAATTATTTGAAAGGGTTATTAATAAACAAATTAGAACATTTTTGGATGCTTTTTCTTTACTGTCACCTCTACAATCAGGGTTTAGGCCCAGCCATAGTTGCATAACAGCATTGCAAAAGGTATCAGAGGACTTGAGGTCCAACATGGATCAGAATAAAATAACATTTCTGATACTGCTTGATCATACGAAAGCATTTGACAGTGTCGACCATGATATGCTTTGCGTGAAACTTGATAAATTTTTTAATTTCTCACCTCAATCAATAAGACTGTTGCAGCCATATTTAACATCAAGATCACAATCTGTCGTTGTTGGAAACTTATGGTCGGAACCTCTTGAGGTTTTAAGAGGTGTGCCTCAAGGTTCCATATTAGGTCCACTCTTATATAGTTTGTATAGTAATGACCTCCCAAAATGTGTTATGTACAGTGAATTACATATGTATGCAGATGATGTACAGATGTATACAAATTCTACCAAGAGTGATTTCTATGGTGATATACATAAAATTAATGACGATCTTCTTAGAATTAAAAACTGGGCTGAAGCAAATGGGCTACGTTTGAATCCCTCAAAATCTAAATGTTTGATAATTGCCAACAGATCTTTTAGAACACCTGATAACATCAATATAAATATGTCGGGCGTTCCCATTAAAATTGTAACAAACGCTAAAAATTTAGGTGTCGTCTTTAACAACAAACTTAATTGGCGGGATCACATAATTTCAGCCGTAGGGAAAACAAACGCTGCTTTGCGCAATCTTTACGTTTACCAACAATATACTCCCCTTCATATACGAATGCTTTTGGCTAAATCCTTTTTGGTTCCTAAGCTTATATACGGATGTGAGCTGTTTTCCAGTTGCAGCAGCGAAATGTCAACAAAACTTAATATCACTTTTAATAACATTGCGAGATATGTTTATGGGCTAACAAGACGTGATCATGTTTCCAATTACGCAAAATCAATATATAATGTTTCATTTCAAAAACTTTTAAAAATAAGAACATAAATGAGTTTACACAGAATAATTTGCACTAAAACTCCTCAATACCTTTTTCAGTTTATAAGGTTTGCAAGATCAACCAGAGGAAATCAAATAATACAAATAAGTCATAATAAAAGTCT
Organism: Muscina levida; assembly: GCA_964034835.1. Lineage (NCBI taxonomy): Eukaryota > Metazoa > Arthropoda > Insecta > Diptera > Muscidae > Muscina > Muscina levida. The sequence goes on from OZ035880.1 coordinate 73,828,246, forward strand.
ATCTGATAAATTTTTTTTCATTAACTCCATACGTCTTTGGAACCAGCTCCCTTTAAACATACAAACCCTTACCAAACACAGGCAATTTAAATCGGAACTTTACAAATATTATCAGTAAATTGCAATTAACAAGAATTCTCAACCAAACTATAAAATTCAAAACTCATTTAAATATATCCGCTTTTCATTAACTATTAACTAAAACTCATTAGTCAAATTAATTTAAAGTTTTATTTTATTCTTATTTCTTTTTTATTTATAATTAGATTTTAAGTTTAAATCGCTATATCATAAATTGTTAATTCCTTCTTAATTCATATTTTAATTAGTTTAGAAATGATTTTTTATGTTTTTTCTTTTTAACCGCTATACTTTATATAAGAAATTTTTCTTTGCATAGCTTTGGCCAAATATATAAATAAATAAAATCTCGCTGAAGAATATCCTGGCAGCAGTACTCGCTTCCCCATCGGGCATGGCAGCACATATCATATATTTGGAGAAATCATCGTGGAACGTTAAGATGAGTTTGTTCCCCAGCGCTGTTTCCGGCAAAGGCCCTACCATGTCCATATACGCTTTTTGAAATGGCCGGCGGGGGTATCCGTGAGCACCATAGGCATCACAGTCTTCCTGGCACTCTTGTTCAACTGACAGTTGACACAATTCTCAATGTAGTGCTTCACATCCTCTTTCATCCCCACCCAACGGAATTGCCTTCTTATTCTTGCCAACGTCTTTTTTAAGCCGGCGTGACCAGCCAAAGGTCCGTCATGAAAATCCTTTAATGCCATTGAGATTTCCTTTGGGTTAGTCAGTTTCACGTACCTGTCCCTTAACCGAACCGATCTGTCCTTGACAGCACTCTCAGGTTCATTTTGCCTGTTTACATCTTCTCTTGGCGTTAATGTATCGTTCATACTCCCGGGAGCCATGGCCTCGCTCTGCCCCACAACCTTTTGGGTCATTGCTCTAGTTTGGACAAACAACACCTCGGGTTCCGGGATAGGTATTCTGCTCAATGCGTCGGCGTTCTGATTCTTCTTACCCGGCTTATAATGAATTTCGAAATCGTACTCTGACAGTTTATGCCGGAACCGAGCCAGCCGAGAAGTTTGATCCTTTAAGTTGGCTATACTCCTCAACGGTTGATGGTCTGTAAAGACCTTAAAATGTCTACCCAACAGATAAGGCCTAAAATTCGTAATTGCTCACACAATAGCCAGGAATTCCTTCTCTATCTTTGAGTACCGGGTCTCCGCGCCGGACAATGCCCGACTGGCGAACGCTATTGGCCGGTCTTTCCCAGTTTCACCCTGGGAAAGCACTGCTCCCAACGCATCCCCACTGGCATCGGTCGTGAGTAGAAAGGGCTTAGAGAAATCCGGATAAATGAGCACAGGCGGTGAAATGGGGGCAGTTTTCAATCTCTCGAAAGCGGCTTGGCACTCTGCAGTCTATTCGAACTGACAATCCTTCCGAAGCAACTTGTTAATCGGCAATGCAATCTCCGCCGTTCCTGGAATAAACTTACGGTAGTAGTTAACAAGTCCTAGGAATGATTGTACCTCTTTTCGATTTTTGGGGGCCGGATATGTCCGTACACACTCGACACCGTCCGGGTTAGGAAGTGCGCCCTCCCCGGAACACTTATGCCCTAAGTACACCACTTCTTTTCTGAGGAAATTACATTTGTCCGTCCTAATTTTCAGGTTATTCTCTCTCAGGAGTTGCAGAACCTTGCACAGCCTAACCTCATGCTCTCTTAGGTTGCCCCCATACACCACTATATCATCCAAGTATACGAAACACTCGATACCCTGTAGTCCCGTTAGCACATAATTCATAAGCCGCTGGAATGTGGCGGGGGCACCAGTCAGGCCGAAGGGCATACGATTAAATTCAAAATGACCCAGGGCCGTACTGAACGCCGTTTTCTCCTTATCACCCTCATCCATCTCTACTTGATGGTAACCACTTGCCAAGTCCAGCGTGGAGAAATACCTACTGTTGCCCAATTGGTCCAATATCTCGTCAATTCTTGGGATGGGAGAAACCTGTTTCAATGTGACTTCATTAACCTTTCGAAAGTCCACAACCAGCCGCCAGATTTTCTTCCCGTCTTTCGCGGCCTTCTTTGGTACTAAAAGTAGCGGAGAATTCCAGGGCGAAACACTCGGCGAAATTATACCATCTTCTTCCAACTTCCGTACTTGTCTGTTGATCTCCTCACGATGTACCTGAGTCTATGGACTCCAGTCTAACAGAAATGCTACATGGGAACCCCTGTATATTTTTTTCCTTCACATTTGTATGACTGTGTAATCTAACGAAATCCGAAATTAATTTAATAGTAAAAAATATTTAATCAAATTGTATCAAAAACGGTTGGCTTGGAAGTAGTTAAAAGTAGTTGTGATGAATTGTACAATGTAAAGGAAATACTGTCCTTAATTTCGCTTTAATTACATCTGTGGATCGTTCTCAATTTACAAAAACATTGTACGTTGTAATAAAAATTTTTTGTACGATAATTTATATCAATATTTTGAAGTTTATTGCAAATACAATCTCAAATAAAAGCTCAACATACAAAAACACCGTAATACTTAGGAAACAATGTTTAAGATTTGTGTAACTTTAATTTAAAATAATTTTGTTTCGTTTAAAAAGTTATTTGGGGGGCCCCTTTCGGTTCTATGATGACCCCCAATGTGTGGGTAATCAAATGAAAGAGAGACGAATCCAGCGATGTCTCCTGGACTGAGTTTGAGCCATTTGAATTTTTGGGATATATCAAAAAAAAATTATTTTTAAAAAAATCGCGCGATATTTTTTCCGCGATATACCCAAAAAAAAAATAATTTAAAAAAAAAATCGCGCAATGGAGAGAAGGCAATGTTTCGAATGTGGATCGGTGGGAGCAGATATTTATTCATCTCAACAACGCTTATTGCGAATTCAAAGAAATGGCCACGATCGTTGAATATATTTTATGTTTGCCAGGAACTTCAGCAACAGTGGATCGAATCTTCTCTGCAGTGAACAAAACTTGGACGTCAGACAAAACCCGATTAGATGTGCTTACATTGAAGGCGATTCTGACCGTCAAATATAATATAAAGTACAAATGCGTTGATTTCTACAATTACCTCAAAACGAAGCCGGCATTGCTTATTTAAATTGCTTCAACGATAAATACAAAACAACCACAAAATTTGATTCTGGAAATGATTGTTTTACATATTGAATAAAATATATATGCTATGTAAATATGTACTGCGAAAATTGCTGTTTTTCCAAATCAATGTACTGCTTTTTTAAAAAATTTCAGTGAAATGTACTGGTTTTGTCCAAAAAAATATACGAGCGTAATAACACTGGTTTACAGCCAAAAAATACCAAGAACGCCACATGCCTAGATAAGTTAATTGGGACCTCCTGAACACGAAAAACGCTGTACTTTTTTTTCAAAGTACCGTTTTTTAGATAACGGTACTTTCGTGTTTTTCGGTGTATGGTCCCACTCAAACCCTTGTGGAGCCCAACCGAAAAGTCCGATCGAGAGGCATATCGTTGGAAAGGTAATTTAATGCCTTTTCCGCCGATATTTATCTGAAAAGAAATGGCTGAGTTATGGGACCTCAAAATTCAAAATTTCCCTATTTTTTACGTTTGTTTCAAAAATTTTCATTTTTATTTCGTTGTTTTTCTACGTTATAGTAAAGATCTGGAATGTTTTATTCTTTTACCTAATAGTTTATTTAATTACCAACATTTTAAGTGTAATTTAAAAAAAAAATCGGATGAAAAATAAAGTTTTTATTAAGTATTTTGTGGAACGACAATATTTTCATCTTCATTGCTAACACACTATATTCGAATATAGTGAAATATGGTACGTTTGGGAATTTACATTGAAACGACAAAAAAAATATATAAATTTGTTTTTGTTTTCAATACAAGTTCCCGGATTTACATTTTAATTTTAAAAAACAGGCAGGTCTATTATTGTGCATCGGATTTTTAAGCAATTAAGGTTTTTCCAAAATTTTATGGTCCTTTACTGTCTAATAAGCGTGCGTGTTTCTTACAGGTAACAAAACGCGCGAAACACCATCATAAAAATGTGTTTTTTTTAAACAGTTTTCCATGCAAATAAATTTTTTAAAGAATTCTTACAGGCATGTAAAAGAAAGAAAGAACATTTTGTAAAAACATGTCAGTTTGGCTTTGTACGTGCAAAAAATAAGATGTGTTCAATCGATCCTAACGAATTTTGTTATGTTTGAGGTGTTCTTGTAAAAAAGAAATCACAACATTTGATGGGAAAAATGATATATACCTTCATCCCTAAGGGTGATGGTATAATGAATACGAAAAATTTATCTGAAGCGTATAAAAAGTATTTCGGCTTTCGACCTACGTCTCTCGACAAACCGTGGACACCGAATAATGCATGTAACAACTGCCGAACAATATTAAATAAAATTGGCGGGCCCCACAGAAATACGAAAAAGAACAATAAAAAATGATTCATCAGATGAGTGCAGTGAAGCAGAAATGCAATCAAATAAGAAACCCCATTTACTTACTCAGGCCGAGCTCAATGATTTGTGCCGAGATTGGTATTTGCCGAAATCGAAATCTGAATTACTTGCATCACGATTACAAGAGTGGGGATATTGTTCTCCTGAGACACGTGTTACATATTACCGTGATCGCAGCAAACAACTTGCACTTTTCTTCGCAAAAACGGCAAACTTTTGTTTTTGTGCCAACATCTGTGGTCTTTTCAATGATCTCCAACAAAATTATGACCCAGAGGAATGGCGTCTTTTTATGGATGGAGGCACGGATAGTTTAAAGGCAGTCTTGCTTCATAAAGGGAATACGAAACCATCAATTCCAATCGGATATGAAAAATACATAAAGGAAACATATGAAGCAATGAAAGAACTTCTCGATCTCATACATTATGACCAACATCAATGGAAAGTGTGCTCTGATTTTAAATTAGTTGCCATACTATCTGGATTGCAAGGGGACAATACGAAGTTTCCCTGTTTTCTATGTCTATGGGACAGCCGTGACCGTCAGAATCACTACACCCGAAAAGTTTGGCCCGAGCGAAGTGGACGTACGCAAGGGGTGTACAATATCAAAAATGACCCACTGATTCCTCTGGAGAAGATAATACTTCCTCCATTACATATTAAGCTTGGGTTATTTACAAATATTGCCAAAAGACAGTCTTGCCATGAATTACCTTAAATAAAAATTTCCGAGAGCCACAGCGAGCAAAATTAAAGCTTGTATATTTCATGGACCTCAAATTCGGGCTCTGTACGGTGACCAAGCATTTAATGAGTGTTTAGGTCCTGCTGATTTGGATGCATGGGAAGCATTCCAGGACATCATTCACAACTTTTTGGGAAACTACAGAAGTCCTGATTACGCAGAGAAGATCGATACATTACTGCAAAAATTCAATGCCATTGGTAAGCGTTGAGTGAAAACATGTATATCAAAAAGGCCGTTATCATTTTAAAATTTATTCTTTTTAACCTTTAGGTTCAAATATGACACCTAAATTACACTTCTTATTCAGTCATTTGGAACGAACTTGGGCTCCGAAAGTGATGAACAAGGTGAAAGATTTCACCAAGAAATGGAAGAAATCGAGAGACGTTACAAAGGCTGGTGGGACGAACAAATGATGGCGGACTATTGTTGGTTCCTCATTCGCGAAGATCCATCCAAAAAAAAAACGCAACAGTTCAAGTCGCTCGTCATTTTAATTTAAAATTTTTGAATTTGCGCCGAATATAGTGTGTGAGCAATTAAGATGAAAATATTGTCGTTCCACAAAATCCTTAATAAAAACTTTATTTTTCATCCAATTTTTTTTCAAATTACACTTAAAAAGTTGGTAATTAAATAAACTGTTAGGTAGAAAAATAAAACATTCTAGATCTTTACTATAACGTAGGAAAAAGATGACAATTTTTAAAACAAACATAAAAAATAGGCAAATTTTGAATTTTGAGGTGCCATAACTCAACCATTTCTTATCAGATAGAAATTTGCAGCATATCGGCGGAAAAGGCATTCAATTACCTTTCCAACGATATGCCATTCATCTCGATCGGTTGGGCTCCACAAGGGTTTGAGTGGGACCATACACCGAAAAACACAAAAGTACCGTTATCTAAAAAATTACAGCGTTTTTCGTGTTCAGGAGGTCCCAATTAACTTATCGAGGCATGTGGCGTTCTTGGTATTTTTCCAAATTAAAAATTTGTAAGGCAGTGAAATACACCAAAAAAATATTTTAATAATGCCTGACAGCTTTAAGACAATTTTTCCGTTTTCTGAACACTTTGAATTTTGTCGTTCAAAACGTCATTCGCGGCTGTGCTTCAATTGTGGGTCATATCATTTTTCGACTTTAGAGTAATGAATTAATAGTCTGAATCATATAAATGTAATGTAAAAAAAACCATTTAGTTTTCGACTATTTGTGATGAATATTTATAAAAAACAATAATTATATTCAGTAAATAAATTTCACTAAATATCAAAATTTAGTATGCATTTTTTTTACCAGTTTTAAAGAAAAGTTTTTAATGTTATTCGTGAATATTTAATGTGAATACATTCAGTTATTTCTTAACCGAGTTTTGATTTCATGACGCTTTCAGAAAGAAGAATCGTTGTTTTTAAAAACTGGTTACACAGTTATTCAAACGAATATATTTCAGTTTTTGGTGAACGCAATTTTCATTTCGTTTTTACTGCTCTCCTGAAAAAATTGTATTTGATAGATAAGCGGTTTCTTGTGAAAACCAACAACATAAGATATTCAAAAGAATCGAAAGATTCTACCGTTAAGCCGGAACATGAATACCATTTATCCCATCAGATCGTAAACCGGCATTTTACCTTAAAATGCAGTTTTGGGGGTGCTTCGGAAATTTCAAAAACTGTCTCTTGTTGTACTCAACAGCACCCACCGGAAAAAAACTATAATTTTCCACCTATTTCAACTTAATTTTGATTTTTCCGTAATGTGTTGTTGTTATAGACTTTATTATTATTTATTTAAAATACAAATTGACAGGCGGGCTGATAAAAGGTATTCAGGTTCCAAGAAAATAAAATATGCAAAAAAATCGAGGCTTTTCAAGATTCAACCGCCTTGAGGATCGCCTTGCAATTACCCAATTGATCTAAAATTTTGCAAATATCGTTTTTTTGTCGATTAGAATAAGATAGGTGGTTAGGAGCTAAACTATGACAGAGTTGAAAAATAAAGGCCGACCTAGTTTACATATTATGGAAACATGTTTGAAATAAAAAAATTCCGATTTTTTTGACAATAGCAATATAGACTATAGATTTTTATATAACATTTGTTTAAAAATTTATTTATTTAAACATATTTTTATGCTCAACGTACATTTACAGAAATAATTGCAGAAAACTCTATAATTATGTTCAACATTAAACTATACAAATTGGTTTGGTAAATGAGCAAAGAAATAAGCTGGTTCATTTCATCATTTGCTAGTATTAGAATTTGATTTTAAGCAATTTGACATATATGTCATACCTATTTTTTTTCTGTGCGCCTATGAGTAATTTTATATACAACATAAAATCTATTTTAATTTTCCGCGAGGAAATTATTCAGATGTGTCATGTATTAAAAATTTTAATACTCCCTAAAGAAACCATCAGCAAATACCCATTCATTAAGAAAGTCCGTAAAAAAAATTAACTAATATGTAAGGAGACTTTAAGCAGATGATTATTTTTAATAAAAAAAGACTTAGTCTGGCGATAATTTTAAATCTTTCCTCCATATGTTATTTCTAACATTTTTCAATTAAATTGCTAATTATTGTACCACGTTTTCTTACTTTCTCAAATTCGAAAACCTAATTTTTTTAAATAATCCCAGTAGGAAGGAAGTTCCGTCATACACGACTTTTTCGTCAACGCTGTCCTTAAGACAAAATGTGAAAAATGTATGTACTTGTCGTCAAGTTGACCGACAAAATACTAATCTTGTCGTGCATCAAACACAATCAACAAAATCTAAGGAAGAATAATGTGTAATATTGATGTACTTGTCGTCAAAACACTCGGTTGACGACAAGGTGACCGACAAAAATCTAATGTCGTGCATCAGACACATTCAATAAAATGTGTTGCTATGATAATGAAAAAAAAAATTGTATGTGAAACGTCATATTAAAAACAGCGCTAATAAGGAGAATACCAGATTGGAAAAAAACAATATCATCTAATTTTCATTATGTTTGTTATTTACTTTATACTTTTTTTAATGGATTTTGTTATTAATTTAATAAATAAATTATAAAAAAATATTTAGTAAGAATTATTTCAAATATCATAAGAAAAATATCATTCAGCAGGTCCAAGACGAACATATTTGAAAAATTGATTTATATGGTCGTCGACGATAATTTGACCGACATTGTCGTTCATCAGGTCGTGCATGATTATGTGGGTGACTTGTCGCTTATGTATGCATCAACGACAACTTGACCGACATTGTCACGTATCAGGTCGTGCAGGATTGTATGGTCATTAGGGTGAGTCTTAAAAAATGTTTTTGGAATTTTTCATGGGCCAAGTTAAAATTTTATTAAGACGTACAAAAAAACTCTACGTGAATTTTTTTAATTTTTTTCTTAAAGGTTTAGGGGTCGCTACCGGGGTTCGAAATTCAAAATTTTACCGTCATCCTGAGGGATAAGCAGAATAACTCGAGTAAACCTTAACTGATCCTTATGAAAATTTTTCAGTATTAATATTTTCTATAACGAAGTTATGGAATTGTAAATGGGCAGAATTGCCCCACCCCTTCTGGTACCTCCCATACAAAATTACCTATTTTTTGATAATTATTATTTCTCCCATAACTTTCAAACGGGCAGCTGGATGGCATTTAAACTTGGTCAGTTTAATAACCTTGTAACAACAGATAAACCCTCGGAAAATCAAAACCTTTGTCACACCCCTTCTGGTACCTCCCATACAAATGACCGAATTAACCCCCACATTTTTACCTACATATCTTTTTAGTAAAAATACTGAATTCAATAAAAATTTGTTGTAAGATGAACACATGCCAAAATTTGACTCGTGAGTGACTATGGACTATATAGGCCAACCCCTTCTGGTACCTCCCATACAAAATTACCTATTTTTAACCAAATTATTTTTTACCAATAATTTCCAAACGGACAGCTGGATGGCATTTAAACTTGGCCAGTTTAATAACCTTGTAACAACAGATAAACCCTCGGAGAATCGAAACCTTTGCCACACCCCTTCTGGTACCTCCCATACAAATGACCGTATTAACCCCCATATTTTTACCTACATATCTTTTTAGTAAAAATACTGAATTCAATAAAATTTTGTGTGAGATGAACACATGCCAAAATTTGACTCGTGAGTGATTATGGACTATATAGGCCAACCCCTTCTGGTACCTCCCATACAAAATTAACTATTTTTAACCAAATTATTTTTTACCAATAATTTCCAAACGGACAGCTGGATGGCATTTAAACTTGGTCAGTTTAATTACCTTGTAATAACAAATAAACCCCCAGAAAATCGAAACCTTTGTCACACCCCTTCTGGTACCTCCCATACAAATGACCGAATTCACCCTCATAGTTTTACATATTTATGCTAATTATTTGACAGAAAATTTTGATTTTTTTCATAGGTTAACTTAAAAGTTTTAAACGTAGAAGTCATATAATATGATTTATGCATTGTATTTCGGGAATATCAACCGGTCCTGTAATATTACCTTTTAAGAGGTTTAAAAATGCCTAGACAAAAGTTGATCATTCCTATTTTAAACCTGGCATATCGGATGATCCATATTAAGACAAGTAAAAAATTCTGCGAATGCTATTTGTTTTGCCGAAAATCAGCTTAAAGAGTTTCAGCCACGAGAGGACTACAAAGAGCTACTTAAGCTGACAATAATATTCTGCGGGATGTTCCAAAAACACAAATATTCTTCAGAGCACCAGCAGGTCTTCACCGTGCTAGATGGAAGGCTAAGGTATTCCTTAAAAATATATTTATTCAGAGAGCAGTTCAAGTTAAACAAAAGCGAATTATGTGGAATACAGGATGTTGGCAGTCTTATAATTAATATTTACCTTAAATATTGGTTTGAGTCCACTTCTGGACCTTCTGCTTCAAGAAATGACCTCCAGGTATTAAAAGACTTGAAATCTTATGCAACAATCAATAAAGAGACAGCGGCAATAGCCTTAAAAACAATTATAGGTCATCTCTGGTATTTTTAGGAAGAGATAGTTGGATTTGCATTTTTGATGACAAACATAGAAGGAGTAGATAATCCAGAAATACGAGTTACGGTGGATGGAAACCTACTACATTCCAAAAGTCTTGAGCATTTTGTATCCAACAATACTCTTAGATTTTTCAGCACGACGGGTATTAAATCGGGTTTCCTAAAAAAAATGTTGAAGATTGGGAGCAAGATGCAGACTTTAAATTAAGTAAAGAATTAGTTCGGTCTAGGTTGAAGGTTGTTAATGATATTGCTGAACACGGAGTGGCCTTGATGCAGGAATACAATAAATTGCATACACATTATGGAGAACAGAAGTAGTTCCTATTATTATGGGTGAAAGAATTTAGAAAAAAAATATTCAGATCAAAAAAAATCTACCATGTGTAAATAATATTTTACAATATTTTCAAATTTAAAGAAAATTGTAATTTATAATTATATTTTTTAATGTTAAGTTTTTCATGCAATGAATTCCTGTTTAATATTAATATACTAAGTTTTTATTTTAATATTATTTTTTAACTGTTTAATTTAATTTTTATTTTCGAAATGTACCTTTTTAAGTAATAATACAACAAAAACTGATGAACAAATTTGAAATAAATCATTTCATATTAACTGTACTGTAAAAATTCCAAAGTTGGACTGCAAATTAGTGGAGGGGCGCAAGACAATAGCGTTGCATTATCTATGTTGAATATCTAATAACATTCATTAAGATAAGATAAGCATTAGTAAAATTACAATAAGCGTATATCTTTAGCAAAATATAAATGAATTCAGCATACTTACAAAAAAATGTATGTAAAAATATGGGGGTTAATTCGGCCATTTGTATGGGAGGTACCAGAAGGAGTGTGGCAAAGGTTTTGATTTTCTGGGGGTTTATCTGTCAGTACAAGGTTATTAAACTGACCAAGTTTAAATGCCATCCAGCTGTCCATTTGGAAATTATTGGTAAAAACTAATTTGTCTAAAAATAGGTAATTTTGTATGGGAGGTACCAGAAGGGGTTGGTCGATATAGTCCATATTCACTCACGAGTCAAACTTTTGCATGTGTTCATCTCACACAATTTTTTATTGAATTCAGTATTTTACTAAAAAGATATGTAGGTAAAAATATGGGGGTTAATTCGGTCATTTGTATGGGAGGTACCAGAAGGGATGTGGCAAAGGTTTTAATTTTCTGGGGGTTTATCTGTTATTACAAGGTTATTAAACTGACCAAGTTTAAATGCCATCCAGCTGTCCATTTGGAAATTATTGGTAAAAACTAATTTGTCTAAAAATAGGTAATTTTGTATGGGAGGTACCAGAAGGAGTTGGTCGATATAGTCCATATTCACTCACGAGTCAAACTTTTGCATGTGTTCATCTCACACAATTTTTTTATTGAATTCAGTATTTTACTAAAAAGATATTTTACTAAAACATATGGGGGTTAATTCGGTCATTTGTATGGGAGGTACCAGAAGCGGTGTGGCAAAGGTTTTGATTTTCTGGAGGTTTATCTGTTGTTACAAGGTTATTAAACTGGCCAAGTTTAAATGCCATCCAGCTGTCTGTTTGGAAATTATTGGTAAAAAATAATTTGGTTAAAAATAGGTTATTTTGTATGGAAGGTACCAGAAGGGGTTGGCCTATATAGTCCATAGTCACTCACGAGTCAAATTTTGGCATGTGTTTATCTCACACAAAATTTTATTGAATTCAGTATTTTTACTAAAAAGATATGTAGGTAAAAATATGGGGGTTAATTCGGTCATTTGTATGGGAGGTACCAGAAGGGGTGTGACAAAGGTTTTGATTTTCTGGCGGTTTATCTGTTATTAAAAGGTAATTAAACTGACCAACTTTAAATGCTATCCATCTGCCCGTTTGAAAGTTATGGGAGAAATATTAATTATCAAAAAATAGGTAATTTTGTATGGGAGGTACCAGAAAGGGTGGGGCAATTCTGCCCATTTACAATTCCGTTACTTCGTTATGGAAATTATTAATACTGAAAAATTTTCATAAGGATCAGTTAAGGTTTACTCGAGTTATTCAGCTTATCCCTCAGGATGACGGTAAAATTTTGAATTTCGAACCCCGGTAGCGACCCCTAAACCTTTAAGAAAAAAATTAAAAAAATTCACATAGAGTTTTTTTGTACGTCTTAATAAAATTTTAACTTGGCCCATGAAAAATTCCAAAAACATTTTTTTTTTTGCCAAATAAGAATCAACCTAATGGTCATCCTTGAGGATGTCTTGCAGACACTTCCTACTGGGATGTAATTTTCAAATAAAACCGGAACCGGGTTTTCGAATAAGTCGAATGTATACTCTGGAGCTGATGGTGTGCTCGCATTGATTACAACAAATAATGAATTTGTGGCCATGGCAAAAATAAAAATCCTAACATTTTGAGTTTTCGTTGCGTCATTCATTGTATTTCCAAACTCTGAAAGCCTTCTAAAAATGCTAATACTCTTGAGCATTATGTTAAATTGTTGAATGAAATGAGATCGGAGCTTTCTGTTCGCTTCTTATTCAAATTAGTGATTTGTTTCATATTCTCAAGAATCCATTTTCTGCTAAAAATGAGGAAACTGGGTTTCTCAAGCAGTCCAATTGTTTCCAAACATTAATAAGGTTGCAGAAAAGATAGAATTAATTGAGATTCAAGACAATATTGTTTTGAAGCATAACTTTCAGGCGATTTCTTAGACTGACGAGATTGCCAATTTTTGGTTACAGGGGATTCATTTACTAATTAAAAAAAATTGCCATCATGACTTTCACAGTCATGAAGCTTATTTCTCAAAAATTAATTTCATTAAGAAGAAATATCGGAGTTCCCTTACAAACGAGTATCTCAAAGTCGGCAAGGTTCCAGCAACAACAAGCTATGTTTGAGATTTTTGTGAGCTGTCAAAATGCACAATTTTCTAATTATATTTTGAAATACGAAAAAATATAAAAAACCAAAAATAAATAATAAAAAACAGAAAAAATAATGATATAATATACAAAATGTAACAAAACAAAGTTATTAAATTATGAAAAAAAAAGAAATAAAAAAAACGGAAACGAAAAAGGGGAACCAAAATTGGCCTCATCTCCACGTGGTGGCTCCTTGGTAATGCTAAGTAGGCAAATAACACCTAAACACATATGCAAAATTATTTGCGGCCCGCGAGCTTTTCATAAAACTTCAATGCGGTCCGTTAAAACTAATTTGGAAGCCTTGTTATAATACATTGGAAAGGTCAAAATATGGCGTTTGATAAAAAATGAATTAAAAACTTTTATTTGGCATTATTCTGAGTACATAAAATTATCCTTAAATCAACGGATAACAAAATGTTGCCATATCTTTTAACGAAATACGTTTAAAATACGTTACGGATAATTAGTCCACATATATGGTAAAAAATAAACTATTTGGTGCTTTGTGATTTCTTCTTCTTCTTCTTTACTGGCAGCAACAACAGAAATTCATCTACCAGTAGCCGCACGTAGAAAAGCATTCCAAACGCTTCGGTCTTTTGCGCTCCGTAGATAGTTCGTCATACCAAGCTTACTTAACAGTTCCGTCACCTGGTCCATCCATTGGAGTTTTGATCGCCCCCTCCTGCGCCGCCCATCGAGTTTATTGCCGAAGACTTTTCGAGCCGGAGCGATTTCGTCCATTCGTACAACGTGTCCAAGCCAGCGCATTCGGTCTATTTGAACGCGCTTGACCACGTGAACAGATGGTAGGTATTGATCTGCATTTCTTGGGTCTTCTCTAGGATTTGTCGTAGCGTGAATATCTGGTCGGTGGTGGATTTACCAGGTCTAAAGCCACACTGATAAGGTCGAATCAAGTTCGCCAGAATGGACTTTAGTCTTTCACATAACACACTAGACAGGACCTTGTATGCGATGGATAAAAGGCTAACCCCGCGATAGTTGGTACACACACTAGGATCGCCCCTCTTAAGCACGGAACATAGGACACTCAGATTCCAATCATCGGGCATGCACTCCCTGAGCCAAATCGTGTTTATGAGCTGGTGCATGCATGTTACCAGGTCATCGCCGCCGGCTTTAAAAAACTCTGCCGGCAGTCCATCGGCTACGGCAGCTTTATTATTTTTAAGCCGCGCAATTTCCGTGCTGATCTCGTTTTGGCTCGGTGGTGGACAGTCTACTCCATCGTCGATGATTGGTGCGATTTCGTCACTTATGCTGCCTTCGGGAACGAGAAGAGATTGAAAGTGTTCCCTCCATGTTTGCAGCACACTCTGAGTGTCCGTGACAAGATTTCCGTCTCTGTCCTTACAGGTGGGGATCCCTGTTCCAAAACCTTTACTTTTTACCATTTAGTAGAACTTTCGGGCCTCACCTCTATTCCTGTAGTTTTCGATATCCTGGCTCTCTCTTTTCTTCCACAGACGCTTTTTCCGTCCCTCCTTTTCTCTTTATAACGCTCCGCCACCGCACGCGTCGCCCTTGGCTGCAGTTTTGCCTTGTATGCAGCATCCATTTCCTCAGACATTTCGCGACATTCATCATCGTGCCAGGGCTTGTCTGAGCGTGGGTTTTCATAACCCAGTGCGGTTGTTGCGGCAGTGGTCATAGAATTCGCAATATGCTGCCACTGCATGTCGGGAACATCAGAATTAGGGGATTTGTATGGAGTAATTGAGAGAGTTGGTTGGAGTAGGCATTGGCTATCTCAGTGGTATGCAGCTTTGTGATGTCTAGCTTCCTTTGCGTTTGATTACGAGTGTTTTTAGCACTACTTAATCGTGTGCGTACCTTGGCTGCAACTAGGTGGTGATCCGAGTCGTTATTTGCACCGCGCATCACACGTATGTCCATAACGCTTGAGACATGCCTTCCATCAATTACCACGTGATCAACCTGATTTCTTGTGATTTTTTTGCTTTGTGATTTTAGAATTATTAAAAACAAACTTTTTTTCGGAATTTTTTATGACTCGAAGAAGACTTTACATTCTTCCACATGAACATTTTTATTAGAAACAAAAAAGAAATTGTCACCTCCCGGAATCAGTTTTTTTTTACAACTGAAAGAAAACGGTCGCTTTAAAAAAAAAACATTAAAATATTGACTTTTTTTGGATTTTTTACTTGCGATGCTTATACCTTTTGAGTGGAGGAACTTATTTGCATCAATCATTTAGCAATTTCATTTAAAATTTTATTGGCAATGCAACGATATAAAGAACTTTGTGATCCAAGGAAATCTGAGCTCACAACCTTAAGTTTTCTCAAGTATCTCTTAATTTAAATGAGATAACAAATACATATTATTATTATTACTATTATCCTTTAAAACAACTTGACAACATATATATTTATATCTTACTGTCTAAGTCAAAGGCCGAAATGATTAGAGATTTCCATTCGCTTCGATCTTGTGCGCACCGTCTCCAGTCAGTTCTACCAAGCAGCATCAGTGATTCCTCCACCTGGTCCTTCCAACGTAGTCGCGGTCTCCCTCTTTGACGCCGTCCTTCGAGGTCTTGATAGAAAACCTTTCGAGCTGGAGTTTCCTCATCCATTCTCACGACATGGCCTAGCCAGCGTAATCGTTGCACTTTGATTCGCTTGACGAAATCAATGTCGTGGTATAACTCGTACAGCTCATGGTTCATCCGAATCCTAAACTCGACGTTTACGCAAATGGGTCCATATATTTTGCAAAGTATTTTTCTCTCAAACACCGCCAAATGAGCTGCATCTGTCTGTGAAAGCACCCAAGATTCGGAGGCATACAACAGGACCGGTAAAATTAGTACCTGGTACAGTTGGACTTTGGTGGTTCGAAATAGGGTGGTGTTTATGAAGTGTTCGCGTAGTCCAAAGAAACACCTGTTGGCGAGCACTATTCTCCATTTTATTTCAAGGCTGACACTGTTGTTTTTGTTCATGGCGGATAGAATAGGAATTGGCTATCTCCGCGGTCTGCAGTTTAACGATGTCCAGCTTTCTCTGTGCCTGGTTACGCAGGGTTTTCGCCCTGCTTAGCCTAGTACGCACCTTCACTGCAGTGAGGTGGTGATCCGAGTTGATGTTCGCACCTCTGATCACTCGTACGTCTAAGAACATATAAGGATGTTTTTTTAAATCAGTTAATAAATGCACTTTCCACGAACAATTTTTGAAACATTAACTACGAAAATTTAGTTTTGCCGTCGGTAAATCACTTTTTGTACATCAATATGAAAACACAATAGAATGACCACAAAGTGTAGCTTTAACTTTTTGTTGTCCTTTTTAATCGAAGTATGAGCAAAAACCCCACAATGAAATTTTTTGAAATGAGTATAGATGAAATTGTGGGATGAATGGTTGTAGAATGGATGGATGACAGAACTCCCAGCTTTGTAGCAACAAAGAATCCGCTTCGATTGAGTCAAATGAAAACGTCAAAAATTGGAATTTTTAGTTATCCTAAAACGAACTGATTGTTACAAAATTGAACCGGAAATATTGAATCAAAAGCGCAATATTTTGCTAAGTAATTGTTCACCGAATAAAAAAAAATAAAAAACATCAGAATTAAAATAATAAAATTCCTTTTATAGCTGGATGAAATAATAATTGAAGTATAAATTCAGTGTGAGAAGAAATTTTCCTGCGAAAGCATAGATTACATCGAACAGCCATATGAAGAAAAAGAAAGCAGCATTTACAAAACGAAACCTCCGCTAGTGTGTACTATGTACTTTTCAAGCAGCATTCACAAAACGGTGGTGGTGGCATCAGCTACAACAATTTCACAGCAACAAGAACAACAGGAAAATTGTTTTTGTATTTTATGACTATGGCCGACAAATTTAGCTGATTTGCTTGTGATGTTTGTTGCCCGCGAAAAGTCAAAAGGCGAAAAAATAAAATGAAATAAATTTTGCTAAAGCAGTATTGTTTGAAAATATTCAATAGGTTATTATTTTTTCGGACAGTTATTAAAAACAAAAAATTTCACAATCATTCATTATGAATTTGTTACCGAATATGTAAACGAATGTAAGCAAAACAACCATTTGACAGTCTTCGTCATAAATACAAATAAAAAAAGTTTTCCAACAGCTAACATGTTAACACCACCTTATAATTGATACATTTGGTACTTCTAAGCGCTTCTTAGAAGCGGGTTGCTTTCCATGTTTTCTAAGGTAAATATGATCATGGACAAATCTCAGGGCAAGTTACAGACTAAATATGATTTTGACCGGAAAATATCTATTAAAACAGAAGTGACTCTTTAAAAAAATTACTTATTAATTCATTGTTAGATAGTGGGAAGTTTAATGATAATTTCTGAATATTTATCATTAACAGTTCCCTCTTATTTCTCGTACTTAAAAATTACATAAAAAACGGGAATGGTGTTGTTGGGTTGTTAATTCAAATATATAACAATAGGCTTTGGACATAAAAAGAGCAACCGAATTATTGCCTAAATCAGTAAGACACATACATATATCTGAGCAGTTATGGCAAATGATGATATGTCGGTTTTTTGGTATATAAAAAGCTGATATGACGACGACTTACCTTCTTCCAATTAAATGGTATACAGAAAACCCAATATAAGAAAAGCAATGCCAGTGATATGCCACAACACAAATATATATTTGCGCCATATGCATCTCCTTGTATGTTGTATTTCATCGTATCAGCAAAAGATAGAATGCTGATTTATTAACCTTCCACTTCATTACTTGCACACTTCACAGTAAACTGATCATATGCAGATTTTATTTACACCGATCCAATGCCGTATTTCGAGTTACTGCTTAAAATAGAAAGAACCTCAAATCGGAATAATTAAACTTCCACAACTTGACTCGTGAATAAACAATAGTTGTCTTACATATCGGTCCGTAAGAACGATAGTTTCACCGACACACAGTGTATCGTTCAATTCGATAAATGAAAAAGGTATAAGGAATAATTATAGAAAGTTTGGTGAAGACGTAAATGCCAACGTTCTGATTCCAAATCCGGCATCAGTAATTTAAAATATACACCCTAAACAATTCGAGGAGGTGAAAAAACTTCAATTAAATGCTTGTAACATTTAGCTGAGCCGGTTATTTGAATAAAAAATGGTTGTAAAAACGAGATGCAGGCAGCATTTCTATTATTTGTAATTTTTTTTTTTTTGTATCATAGCGTAAACCTCTCGATTAAAAAATTAATATTATTTAGCACTTTATGTTTGCATCAGAGGTAAATTTAAAAAAAAAAATTATTGATTTTTACTGTATTTTCACAATATAAGAGGTATATCTCGTACTAAGTCTATTTTTTTTATTAAAAAATTAGATAGTAACATTAATATTAGTTGATGCGACCTAATTAAATGAAACAACACATAAAGTTAACAAAACTCATCACTTGTTTGCTGCGAATTAGTTGCTATTTTTTACAAATCAAGATTTCGCAATTAATAAAGATCTAGATATTTTCTACACTAAAATTATTTTCCTCGACCCATTTTGTTGATATATTCAAACACTGAAGTGTGTATTTGGCTTTTACGGCTTGCGCTAGATGTATATTAAATAGTGCTCCAAAAAAAGTGGGATAGCTTCTCGCGTTGTTGTGAATTAACACGCTTTCTATTTTTAGATTCTTAACGAACGGCACCTACATGTTTATCGAGAGAAGACAGACAGTCGACAACATCGAGGGGACCGGCAATAGAAGAAAAAAGTAGATGACGAGCCAGGAATCGAACCAAGGATCTCACGTATGGTAGTAGTCCAAATCTGGCTAATAAATGCGTAAAGGTGTGAAAAATCGGGTTTTACCCGTAACTTAAGATCCGCCGTGGCATTATGGTTAGAACACGTGACTATCATGCGGGAGATCCCGGGTTCGATTCCCGCCTCCAGTCATCTACATTTTTCTTTCATTGCCGGCACCCCTCGATGTTGTCGACAGCAACTTCGCAGTATAGTGCTGGAACCAATCGTCATGTCTTGTAAAAGTTTCTCAAACAGTGACGATCGCATTCGTCGATAAACAAGTAGGTGCCGTTAGTTGTGAATCTAAAAATAGAATGCGTGTTTATTTACAACAACACGAGAAGCTATGCCATACCTCATTCATGGGGTGTAAACGGAAATTATGTAAGTAAGTAGTAAAGATTTTGAAGGTGTTTGGAAAATTTCAAAAACCGATTCATGTTGTTCTCTTCGGCACCTACCAGAAAAATAGTAGTTTCCCAGATATTTTGAGTTATCGATGTTTTCGACTTCCAAGGAAGTGACATTGACATCGTTAATCCGTTTTTTACTTCTTTGAAAAAAGTTTATATATTAAAAGAAAATCGTAACAGGTCTATAAAGAAAATTTATATTCGCCTGCTCAACATTTTCATCAGATTTAAGGCAAATCATTTTATGACTTCCATTTTCCTGGTAACAGTGTTTACCCTCAAGCGATTTCAATAATTAATTTTCGTTAAGCTGATTGGATTTTAAACCATTGACAGAACTAGGCTATTTGGATGAAAAAAGAAAAATTGCTGTTTACCATTAATCCGGATAATTGAGTAGCAATCAATTTAATCAATACACAGTTTTCAGGGAAACGCAGTCCAGATTACCAAATAATCCTGATTAAATCATTGTATAGACAGTTGTGTACTTCAATTCCATATACGCCATAAAAGTAATACATAAATACACTTGGACCTCTTTTTATGCGGTAAATAAAACCGCATATAATCAAAAATGTTGACATTCTTTTATTTATAAATAAATTACATTACTTACAAAAAATTATTTTTTTCTGGCCTAATTTTTAATGATAGAAGATGAGTTTCTGATTTAGAGAAAAAATTTTAAAATTTTTTTTTTGGAGCGGATTTTAGAAATACATTTTGTAACAGTTTTTTTTGCCGAAGCAGTGGGGTTTCACAAGTTTCCTTATTTTGATAACGTAACATATTTATGTATTGATCTTTGTAAATGAAAAGCACACTACTTAGCCTACTTGTACACACAAAGTTTTACTTTGTCAGAAGTTAAAAACTGCACTATTTTGATACATATGCAAAAAAATTGCATGGTAACCTTCACCGATTTGGGTTATTTTATTCATTTTTTTATTTATTTGTTCACTGAGTTTAATTTGTAACATATGTTCACATTAATTGAGATCAGTTCGAAATTTTAAGGACACGTAATCCAAAAATATTTGACATTAAAGTCAAAAATTATTTATTCATCGACTTTGACAAATTTTTAATAATTAAGGAACTAAGAAACGTACATTTTGTTTCATTCATTTGTTTCCAAAGAAACAAAAGAAGAATTTTGAAATAAATTTTTTTTGAAACCTTCGGCGTAAAGCAAGCACCTCAACAAACAAATGAAGTATTGCAGAAGAGAATCTATGGATTGGTTAAAAAGTAATGGCCTCTGAGAGTTGGCATACAGAAATTTAGTTTTTGTAAATACTTGAATTTTTGCATTTGGCGGAAGTGCAGAATATGGGACGGGAGCCCAAACAACAACACAAATATATAATTCACTTCGTCTTGGTCCCCATACATCGAAATGGTAGTTTAAAATTGGGGCCGGGGCCCACAACACCCTTGGGGTGTCAACAAAGGGGTACCTTGGATTGTATAATGACCGCCTATGTGCGGGTACTCAAAAGAAAGGTATTTTCGAGGTTTCAAAAAAATTGTATCTCGAGTTTTCGATTTTTTCTAATTGAAAAAGAATAAAAGGAGACGCAATTTTTCATGGAAAAGACACAATGTTTCAAATATGTTCAGCCAGTACGGCAAAATTATGCAATTTATTGAGTTTAAGTGGCATAATTCTTTTTGGCCCGATTGCCCTTCTAGAAAATGAAATATAGGTCAAAATCCGAAAAAAAATCAAAAAAATCCGGGTGTACCAAATTCGAAATCCGGTCAAAATCCGAAAAAAAAATCAAAAAAATCTGGGTGTACCAATATTTTATCATTTTTATAGAAGGGCAACGACTAAAGCTTTTGACAGCAATATGACTAATAACAATAGCTTAACCTTTATGTGCTCGGATGACTACATTTGTAGTAATTTTGAAATATAACTCTTGTAACTTTTTTGTTCCAAAAGGGAATGGTACAAAATTTTCAGTAGCTTCCTAAAAAAGTGTTTTTACCAGATTTAACTTAAAAAAACCAATAATAAAATATACTTATGCTGCCTCCAATTCATAATTTTAAAATGACCATCCCCTGGCCGGCTGACTACAAATGTAGTCACCATATAAAATGTATGAAAATTCACTTTATTTTCAACTAAAATCAATTTTTTTGGTTACCGTTTGTTGAAACGTGTGCTTTTAGTATTGATTTTGTTTCTTCACAATCAGTTCTAAAGAATTAACGTGAAATACGAAATTATACTTGCTGGGTACGATCTTGGTGAAGACCGCAAGAGAACGACGTAGCTAAATTATAAGATTTTCAGAACGACTTGGTTGCAGAGCATGAGGCCATTACACGCCAGCGTTATAGTGCAATGGTTGCAAAGTATAAAAAATCATCAAATTATTCCAAATGTCGAACAAAGAACTATATACTGCAAAGCAGACGATATGAAATCAGGTATCTAACCTATATAGAACTGAGAGCGTTTGTTGAACTTATATTGCTAGCAAGCGTCAATAAATCAATCGATGTGGATAAGATGCATGGTGCAGCTTAAACGATTTTTATTATGGCTACAACGTCCAAATGAAGCTATCCCTTCTGATACCTCCCATACAATTTTACCTATTTTTTAATTTAGTCAGTTTAATTATCTTGAAATAGTAGACAAATCCTCAGAATGCCGAAACATTTGCCACACCCCTTCTGGTACCTCCCATATAAATGAGATCACTATATTAATCTTACAATAGTAGACAAAGCGTCAGAACGCCCCACCCCTTCTAACATACAAATGAGTGAATTTAGTGCTGTGGCGGAACAATATAATGGGAAGAGTATGGAGACATACATGATGCATACATGCATACATACATGATCAGTTTGACTAGACAGCAATAAAGCCGAACTATATTTACTTAGACCATACCACTAAAGTAGCAAGGTGCGATATAGAAAGTGGAAGGTCAGTTATAATACTTTCAAGTGTGCCTCTAACAAAGTCTGTAGTTCAAAAAAAAAAAAAAAAACAATTCAAAATACATATTAGATTGCAAAAAAAAACCAAAGCATGCGTAGATAAGTTAAACTTAGCGTTGCCTTTGGAAATGTTCTACAATATGCTTGATATAAACGTATAAGTCATTATATATTTGGAAAATCATAGTCATATTCAAGACAAAAGCATGGAGCGAAACTTCCGGCGGAGCCGGGCATAATAGCTTTTCATGTCTCTAATGGAACAACGCATTTACATTCCAAAAATGTTGGGATATACATCTGAAATATGATTACTGTC
The DNA here is from genome assembly GCA_964034835.1 of Muscina levida. Classification (NCBI taxonomy): domain Eukaryota; kingdom Metazoa; phylum Arthropoda; class Insecta; order Diptera; family Muscidae; genus Muscina; species Muscina levida. The sequence continues at coordinate 73,851,091 of OZ035880.1, forward strand.
CTGAATATACAACTTTGGAAGCTTTACAGATGTTGCTAATGACATACATAAATCCAATTCACCTAGTCCAATCCTGGTGTGCGTTATCCATTTTTCTACATACAAACATGGCAAAAGATGTTAGTTTTCCATAACTATTTTTTTTTAGTAAGATTTATTATTTTATCTTAAAACAAAATAAATTAACCACTAATTGTAGTCATCCGACCGTCCACGTAAGTTTACAATCCCGAGCACATGAAGGTTAAGATATGATTGTAGCATTACAGATAAGGACCGACGCGATCGGTTCAAATCTCAAAGTTTTTGGTGGCTTAACCTCTAACTTTGTCTTTTAAATATTTGTGACCCTTTTATGATACACAAAAAAAAAGAGCTTGAAGTAGTGTTTTTTTCTTAGTTTTTCATTACGCTAAAAAATATAAATGTATATTATAATACAAAAACATAATGTAATACTTAATTTGAAAAAAAAAATTGTTGTAATAGTGGTAACATTGTCATATAAAAAATGATTGACAGTTCGTTACAATTATAAATATATTGAAACTTCTTGTTTATTTGTAGTCTTAAGCATATTAAATTAAAATTAATAAACAATACAAAAAAAAAACAAAAAGCAACTGGTGCCAAGCTTCAGAATGAAGGCACGATTGTCCAGTTTCCCAAATTATCAACCGGAGCCCGCTGAAGCCAATATAAACAGCCTCGTACAGAACCCAAACCAGAGTGGAACAATTCTTAAAACACGAGAAAAGTATAGTTATTACGCCTCCATCAAGAAGAAGTTTCCGAGAAGGTGTTGTATACCCCAAAATGTTATTTTGAGCTTGACTATTCACAATATTTTTATGATGACCAGTGAATGAGAAATTCTAGTAATCTCTAAGCAGTTTGTTCGAAGAAGAATAGAAAAAGAGGAAAAAACACGGCGAATTCATAAGCTGAGTTATCATAAACACAAATCTTACAAACCTACCTAACAGCCAAAACGAAATTAACTTAAGGCAAAACACAAAATTTAACCCAGCTAATACTTTTGTTCGACAAAATATTGTTGATACAACAATAGGTAATTACAATCATTTTATCATTTAATTATTTATTGACTAAATTTTATTATTGCCTTCATAGAAAATTTTAGAAATTCAGATCATTTCTTTAAACTAAATTAAAAAAAAAAATTCTATATTAATAACATAACAATATTAATATTTAAATTTATTATAAGTGTATTAATAGTTTTTAAGTTTTAAGGTTTAAGGTTTTAGTGCAAATCCTTAATTTAAGACATGGACATATTCAATATTATAACACGATGTTCTTGACTTCGTAAAAAATGTCGGATAACTTATGCGGAATGAAATCTTTACAATTTTTCTAAAGCTGTGAAAGTACATTGATGATCAATCTTGTAATATTTACCGTTGTAACTGTAATGCCAAGTGTCTTAGTAGTGAACATTGTGAGTTTAGTAATTATCGCTCTGATAAAAATTAAGTGCGCTAAGTTTCCGTTTGAAACCAAAATAAAAACTGAGCTCCGCAAGACGTCAACATCTGTATTTTCAACAGCAATGAGTAAAGTTCATCTAAATTATCGTAAGGTCGCTCGTATGTAGGGTTTCTCTCCCGGGATTCCCGGACATTTTTAATTCCCGGTTTCCCGGGAAATTCGTCCGGGATTCCCGGGAAATTAAAACACCTTAGGCAGAGCAAATTTTAGAAGCATTAAAGAAGCGAATTGCAGAATGAAGGGAAAAGCAACGGAAAATGTCACCATTTTATTGAATGCTCTTCTGAAAATAAGGCCAACATCAGTTGAAAGCGAGAGTATATTTAGCAACAGGGCAATTTGTAAATAGAATTAGAAACAGACTGTCTGATGAAACCATTAACGCTCTGTACGTTTTAAAAACGTATTTTCAAAATGACAAATTAACTTTTATTGTTTAACTAATATTTTTATATATACTTTAAAATTAATGTTTTTCGTTTGTTATGTTTTTGTTTTACTTGCAGCTTGTACTATATGATCTCATGAATTAACATATAAATATATATGTACATACTGCAAAATTGTATAAAAATAATATAGTTTGTCTTGTTTTTCTACTGCGCGATATTTCCCGGGAAAGGCAAAAATTGTTCCCGGTTTCCCGGGAAATGAAAAGTCCGGGAAAAAGAGAAACTCTACTCGTATGGGATCCAGCTTTTTTACATTAAATCAAATGTATCTAATTTTATATTAAAACGATTAAATAACCTAACACTTTGTTTGAATAATAAAATTTGCAGTTTAAATTTTTGCAGATTTCATTCCGCATGTTTAATTTCAAAACATTAATTCATAATCTTCGTGGTAATTAAATTAATGTGTTTCGAACTCCCATCCCTGCCTTACTTTCGAGTTAGAATCTATCCACTCCTTTTTAAAACATCCACATGTAAGAAATATTTACAAATTCTAATGAATGGTGTGGTTATAACAAATTAACTTTTAATGTATTTAAATGTTGCAATATGTCGTATGCTCGCTGTCGTAATCAAATTATTTACAATTTTTTTTATTGGTAGTTTTACTCTTAAGAGAGTTTTTAAATTAAAGATTAGGGCGTAATTTTTGATTTAACACTAGAATTTACTAATCATATTGAATATATAACTTCAAAAGCTTTTGCAATGTTAGAATTGAAAGAATTCAGAAATTTTCCTGCAAATTTGTTTTTAAAAAGATAAATTGGTCTTCTGATGGGCTTACATATAAGAATAGACGAAAACTGCTAGGTCTACAATCTTTAAAAGATCGTAATTCTATTTATTCAATAATGTTTATCTTCAATACAGTCGAAACTCTCTACAACGAATTCCAAGGGACTGGATATTTACTTCGCTATATAGAAATAAAAAACAATTTTGTTCCTTTTAACATTTTTTATTCGTAGCAGTCAGTTATTTTGGTTTGAAGTACATTTGTCCACTTTTTTTCTTCAATATAATTTTCTAATACATTTAGAGAATAAAACATAGTATTTGGTTCGTTGGTTTTATTTTCAAATAGGTACGTAAACCTTCAACTGATGAAGAAAGTTGTCCATGTGTGGGTAACGGTTTCACAATATCGGCAGATTCTTCATCGTATTCATCTGAATCTGTTAAAAAAGAAATAGTAATGTACATCAGAAAATTATTAGCCACGGATTTTCTTTATTATTGTTTCTTTACCTGAGATAGCTGGTGCTCCAAAACTCTCTTGAACACTTTCGAGGATATCTTATTTGCATTCTCCGGGATTTGCGGATAGAAAGACTGTTTTATGAATAAATTCAGCGCACTTTGTTAACATTGAACCAATTACAAGTTGTTTGAAACTTTGTAATAGCTTATCATTAATTTTAAATTTGTCCAAAATGTTTAATTAAAATATTTTTGTCAACGTATTTTGTATATTAGTCTGTAAGATGTATGTCAGTAGACTGAATAAATAAACAAATAACAACATATATTTGGAGTCGCCCCCGCCTTACTCCATCTTACTTCATCTTGCTGACTCTCTAGTCTTGCACGTTATCGATCAGCTTTTTCGACTCCATCATACCTGCATATTGCTGCATACTAATTATATTTGGCTTTCGCTACCATTATTCAAAACTATAGTGCTTTATTTCTTCTCTTTTAATTTTATTTTATATACTTATATACTTTTGTAGTAAAGAATAACGAGCGAGTGAATGATAACAGTAATTGTCTTGCCATACAATTATAAACCATTTAAAAATTATTAATTATTTTGCACAAAAACAACAGTGATATGGTTTGAATGTCGATAGAACAAAAAGAATTTATAAAAATAATTAATTATTTTGTTCTTACAAACAATTCGATACACAACAACTTTTAAAAACCAGTACAGAAATTTCAGTCAGATAAACTAACTGATAAATACCATCACCCAATATAAGATATTGTTAAAGGTATTGAAATTAATAGATTTAAAAATATAATTACCTATTTATTATTATTTGTCTGCTTGTGGAGCAAAACCGTAAAAAAATATGACTTATTTGTGTAGGAGGTTCAATTACACTTTGACACAAAATCAAACTTTTTGAAAAACACCCGAACGTGACTATGTAGGTTCGATAGTACAACCGGATTTGAGTGAAACATTACCTGAGTTTGGCAAAAAAAATTTTTTGGCCCTCTAAACTTTTTGAAATTCCAGGGATCCCTTGAAAAAAGGTGACATCAGTTTTTGACCAACAGTTTGTACAGTTTTTAATCTAGCGCTTTTTCTTCTTAAGCAAAGTTGTAACTAATAGTCCGCTTAAGAAATTTATATAATAAAATTTCCCAAAAAATTACACTTCCCATGTTTATTTTAAAAATTCAAATTTTTTTACTATTTTTAATATAAGTCGTAGGGAATCCAGATTTTTTGCATACTCTATTCATACTCAAAATTCGTATCTATAGTTAGGCATTAGGGTGTGCCGCAATAAGATTAAAGTTCGAATATGTTCTCAAATCAGTTTATTCCGCATTTTTGAATAAAATTAATAAAAATTTTGAAATTGGATTCCGATGTAGATTATTATGGGCAATTATACATTTCAACTTTTTAAGGTTAATCAATTTAAAATATATATGTTAAAATAGTATATGCGTATATTATCAATATCTCTATCAATTCTCGAGATATCAGGCGTTTAATAAAACGAATTTTTGACGGTATGCATAGCAATGTCTAATAAACTTTTGTTCCATCTGAATTTTGACTTATATCATATAAATTAACCGACCAATTTTTATTACTCCCCAAGTATCCGTTTGGAAATTATGGGAGAAATATTAGTTTTCCAAAAATAGGTCATTTTGTATAGGAGGTACCTGAAGGCGTAAACCGATATAGTCCATATTCATACCAGAGTCCAATTTTCATAAGCGAACATCATGTGCAAAATTTGAGAGAATTCAGTTTACTAACAAAAAAAATATGTATGTAAAACTATGAGGGTCAACTCGGACATTTGTATGGGAGGTAACAGAAGAGGTGTGGCAAAGGTTTCAGCTTTCTTAGGATTTGTCTACTATTGCAAGATAAATAATCTGACTAAATTTTAAATACCCTCCGGTAGTCTGTTTGGCAGCTATGAAATAAATATTAATTATCAAAAAATAGGTAATTTTGTATGGGAGATACCAGAAGGGGTGGGGCTTTTCCGCCCATTTACAACCCCATAAGTACGTTTTGAAAAATATTAATACTGGTAAATTTTCATACCAAAACGTTAAGGTTTACTCGAGTTATCCTGCTGACTTAAAAAGTTCTGAAACGAATTTGCGTTACACTTTTTTTCGTATCAAATGATATATACCCTCATCCCATAGGGTGATGGTAATATATAAATAAGGGAGTGGAAAATTTGCTCCCTCTTGTTACTATTTATAATTTTTGATTTCACTGCGCAGCTAATTTAATAACCAATTCAGCTGATTTCAACTTGAATTTTTATTAGTTATTTAATACAAATTGGTCCTGGTGTGTCAAATCTGCTTGTTATTATCCCAATTTGTTTCTTCTGTCAATTCACATCGCCAATTTGGGGCCATTGGTCTTGTTGTTGTCTTAGTTGCTGATCTTGCGCTTTCATCTTGTCTTAAATAAGTGTTCTATTAATAGTTTGCAATAACACACAACCAGTGAGAAATATTTGTTACTCTCACTGTATTTATTTATAAATATTATTTGAGACATATGGGTGCTAGGGAGGTCGGAAGTTATATGGGAAAAAAAATTACAACTCAGTCGGTGCCACCCCGCCCCCAAAAATGATAAGTCTTTGCAGATTTTAGGATTGCCAAAGTTTGAGCACGATTAGAATATGATAACCCGTGCCACTTTAGACTTAAAGCTAATAAGCTCCTACAGACAAGTTTGGAAGGCATAACTCAGGAACGACTAATCCAATTTTGATGAAATTTGAATTTCAGAATTAAAATTTATTTAATCTGTTAATATAAGATTTCTCTGCAAAATCAACAGTTTCACAGCTAAAAATAAATTTATGGAAAAAAATAAACAAATTGTCTAACAAATTCTATTTAAAAATTAATAAAAAATCCAAAACAAAAAATTTCAAGTTTTGCTACTTTCTCCACATATCCACATAACCTATGAACAGAAAGTGACATATATCATGAAAATCGATTATCGCGGTTCGCTTTTATTCACACCTAGCTGGCCCGGCAGACTTCGTCCTGCCTCCACTTTATTGTAAAAGATGTTGAGTGCAGTTGAAATATAATAACGATTGGTCTATTACTTTGCCCTCTGCAATATTTCAATTTAAAGGGCGAGGCATTCCCGCAGTTTTTCCGAAAAAAAAAAACACTTTGTGAAGCTTTCTAATTCTACCCTAAGCCGTTTTGCGGTCTGGGTGAAATTTTAGTGATAATCGGTTTATCCGTTTTCGCAGTTAGTGGTGACATCAAATACATCTATTTTTATATATAGACTTCTCAGTAATTTTGATGTTAAAAAAATGTTTATATGTAATGTAATCAATGGTCACTAAATGACATTCCAAAAATTAATTGTACCATAAGCTAAAACCGGGAACTGGATCCAAACATATATCCAAAATTTTCTCATGTCCAAATATGCAGACAATTTAAGTTTGAGTAAAATCGGACAATTAATAGAAATTTTCGAAATAAATAATTTAGAGACAAATTGCCCAAATTTGGTTCAATACCAACAACAATCTTGGATATATGGGATGTGGGTGTGTCTTTGTGCCGATTTTTCACAAAACTTCGTTTTTTTCCTTTCCTATATATTATATAAAAAAAAAATTATACTGATTTTCCATTTTCATACAGTCATCAACGTTTCTTCCATAGAATTTTGTACATATCTTCAAACAAATATTTTAAATTCATTCAGTACGATTGTCCAAATTTTTGTCAAAATAACATACCTTCACTTAATTCTGAATCGATTTTCTAGATCTATGTCTCATTTTGTTCACAGGGTTATGACATTACGAAAAATTAGTAAGAGTTGACACTTTTTTTAGGTTTTGAATTTTTTATAATATTTTTAAATATAAAAAAATTTAATTTTTTATGCAAGTTTTTTATTTTTATCACAAATTTATTTATATCTATGAAACTGTTGATTATGCAGAGAAATGGTGTACGAACAGATTAAAGGAATTTTATTTACTTAACTTAATTTTTGTTTCATCGAAATTAGACTAGTCATTCTTGAGTTGTGCCCCCCAAACGTGGCTGTAGCAGCTTAAAAACGTTTAGCCCAAAGTGGCACGGGTTAACATACTCAAATCGTGCTCAATTATTATTTGGAAGACATAAGGAAAATCATTCAAGAGTTTAACGAAAATGATTCTAAAGCATTACGACAAAGCAAAGAGGTTCTTTCTAATGAAAATTTGTAATCCGACTTGTCCTTCATCAAAACTAAATTTAAGTGCATCCGGCATGCCATCACAAAACTTGAGTCACGCGGATTTCCATTGAATGAAAGTATGAAACAATACAATCAATTCAACATGCTATAGAAAAACTAAATTATTATAATTGCGCGAAACCCTGGCTTTGTGGAAATCACTAAAACCAACAATATTATTTTTAAAAAGTCCAAAACAACAAGTGCGTTTATTGGAAAATATTCGCCTGCTGAATCAACACTTTTTAAATACGCTCCCGTTTCATCGTGTGACTTGGAACGTGTTTTTTTTCTATATATGAACATTTTTTTACAAACCAGCGTAAAAGTTTCACCTTGGAAAATTTTAAAATGCACTTAGTGCTTAATTGTAATTGTGACCTTGGTCAAGGTATAATCTCCCTTTAAGATAAAGGGTGATTTTTTCAGCCAGAAGCATTGCAAGAGCTACCAATGCGTCCAGAAAAAGTCACAGTTTGGTGCGGTTTATGGGCTGGTGGCATCATTGGACCGAACTTCTTCAAAGATAATGCGAATCGTTACGTAACTGTGAATGGTGAGCGCTACCGTGAGATTATATCTCACTTTTTTTTGCCCAAAATGCCAGAGCTTGACTTGCATGACATGTGGTTTCAACAAGACGGTGCCATAGGCAACACAGCACGCTTAACAATGGACTTATTGAGAGGCGAGTTCGGTGAACATTTTAATTCACGTTCGAGACCGGTCAATTGGCCGTCTAGATCGTGCGATTCATCGCCTTTAGACTATTTTTTGTGGGCTATGTTAAAGCTCATGTCTATACACACACACATGCCCGCTTCAATTGACGCATTGGAAGACAACACTAAAGCATTTATTCATGAGATACCGGCCGAAATGTTGGATAGAGTATGCCAAAATTGGACTAAGCGGATGGACCATTTGAGGCGCAGTCACAGTCAACATTTGCATGAAATAATCTTCAAACATTAAATTATATGGACCGTACTATCGATTCAAATAAAGATTTCATGCATTTTTCTGAATTTTGTGTGTTTTTTTTAAACTTTCTTATAGCACTTAAAAAATCACCCTTTTTTTATTTTTTTGGTTTAAAAATTACTTTCTTTGTGTGAATACACGACTGAATAATTTTGTTAAATTACTTATTGTTTTTATTACTTTTTTAATAGATCTGAAATTGTTTTTTGTTTGTTTTTCAATAAATAAACAAATTAATAAATTCTGAATATAAAATCTATCGTGCTTATTTCAAGGGTTTTTCATGCTTTTTTAAGTACTGAAAACCGTTTTTTTCGTGCTGAAAAATGGTCGCCCTAGACATAACATTAACAACGATATGCGTTTTGTTTAGACAGGACACAAAATAACAAATAAATCTAGATGCTCTGCACAGTGGAGTATTGGACACCCAAAACGGCGATTAATTACATTTGTTAATAAGGTTTTCGGATTAGTTTTTGGGACTTGGATAAAGTACACAAAATTCACTAGGTGAAGGAACATTGTTTACTTTTCCTCCTACCGTGTAGACAACTTCAAACTTGTTAACGTTTTTGTTTTAGTATTGATAAAATTGAGATGGTTAAGGTGATAGTTCATAATTTTTATCAATTTTAAAATTCTATTTTTAAAATAGAATATATAAGCTCATGTAATTCAGAATAATTAATTAATATCTTAAAAATAGTTGCATAAATATCGTACATTATTATTTTAAAAATTAGTATAGTTTCGGCATACATTGGACATGTTTGCCACTATTTGCCCTTGTCCGATTTTTTTTCTTTTTGTGAAAATATATTGATGTATTTATTTATTAGAGTCACTAATAGTTGTGTTTAGTGGTTATGAAGTCCGTATCGATAAATTTAAAGAATACGCACACGATACAGCCCTTCATCTTGTTTTTATACCATTACCCTTAGGGATGAGGGTATATATCATTTGATACGAGAAAAAGTGTAACGCATCAAAGGAGACTAGTTAAGGTTTAACTTGTCCCCTTAAGACCAAATTCGTTTCTGGACTTGAGCTATGTCCGTCTGTCTGGCTGGATGGCTGTTGAGTAGGATAACTCGAGTAAACCTTAACTGATCGGTATAAAAATTTACCAGTATTAATATTTTTCAAAACGAACTAAAGGGATTGAAAATTGGCAGAATAGCCCTATCCTTTCTGGTACCTCCCAGTCAAAATTATCTATTTTTGGTCATATACTTCCAAACGGAGGACCGCAGGATATTATACCAAAGTCTGCTGATGAGGATTCGTGCCTGGATCCGAAACAGCTGTACAGTCTGCCTGGCATTATGAGAATATCATTCTGCTATGAACTTCTTTCAAAAAAACACTGGTCTTGAGCTTGAAATAAATTCCAAATCAATGTTCACAGAAACAGACCGAATAAATACAAACACAACGATGATATGGTCAGTTTATTTATCTTGCAAAAATAGACAAACTCTAAGAAAACCGAAATCTTTGCCACACCTCTTCTGGTACCTCCCATACATATGACCGAATTGACCCTAATAGTTTTACATACATATCTTTTTTGTAAGTACGCTGAAATAACTCAAATTTTGCGTAAGATGTTCGCTTATGAAAATTGGACCCAGAAATTGGACAAACAAATAAGCTTTTTATCAGGACAAAATTCACTTTCTAAATATTATAATAAAATAGTTTCTAAAAACTTCTTCAGACTTAAAAAATAGTGGGAAAAAAATGGAAAATCGATTTGCGCTGGCTAGAAATTAATTTTAGATTAATTGTTTTCTAGAGAAATTTTCATAGAATTAAATGTAGATTTCGTGTTTTCTATACGTTTTGTTGATTATTGTCTACCAATACAAACAATAGCATGATAATAGCATCTCAAGTCCACTTTTTTGTGAAATGGACTAAATGATGCAAAAGTGTCGCAAAAGTCGTAGTCTATGCCGTGTAAAGAAATACTATGTCTATTTATTAAAACACAAGCGACCATAAACTTTAAATCATCAGTATGTAACACAGAAAGACAAAAAGTGGACTTAGAGCATTTTTGCAGAATAATAACGATGTAGTTAATAAAGCAGTAAGTAAGTTTTCAAGCTTTTCAGATCGCTAATAAAATTCGGAAAATATATGAAGATTTTTTTTTTAAAAATGTCATTTTGAATTTTGTATACTTTTAACAGAAGTATTGAATATTTGTTCCAAACTATATTCAGAAACATCACTGTTTAGAAATATTTTTTAGGGTTTTTATACATTAACTCATAAAAAAATATTCTTAAAAAAACCTGGCATTCGATGGTAAAAACCCAGTTTCTTTGACATTCAAAATGTGAACTTTAAAAAAAAAACCGAAACCGACTAAGCAAAAAATAACCCGGTTTTTAACCTGTTATTAAATGCCGGATCGATCACCCTAGTATATAGCTGTTTTCATAAGAGAACGTTATATTTTTATTTGCTATAAAAGCTTTAATCGTCATTTCCTCATAATGTAATCATTTATAATTACATTCATTAACTAACCATACTACGTAAAATTTCCTAACGTACATCACTAATAATATCATGGAATAGCTATCACTCAAATTTTCTTCATGTCAGTCGAAGTGGTTGGCACTGCTACAAGCGGAGAATCACACAAACTTCAAGACGGACGGCTGTTTGTGTGTGTTCACCTGTATTGGTTACATTTTAAGAAGGGTTGTTTGTTGGACACCTACAGAATCTTTATTTATTAACAGTAACGAGAAATTCTCTGTACCTGTTTCATTTACAAAAAAGGAATAACTCGATACAAATTGGCGCCAACTAAGAGACAAATTTTCAACAAAACAAGCAGATTTACAGGTTTCAAATACCGATTATGGTGGCCGTCTATACGGAACATTTCCCCTCCTGTCAGGAGTAGAGTTGGACTTTCTAGTTCCTTTTGGTGAATCGTTCCTTTCAGTTCCGTTCATCAAAAGGAACTAGTTCGTTCCTTCTGTTCCTTTTCGTTCCTTTTGATCTTTTCGTTCACGTATTCATTTTTATCACTTCGTTCATTCGTTCAATATGTTTTGATTGTTTTTATACTTTTTCGCATTATAAAGTGAACGATTTGCAAACAAACATTTGAAAAATGTCAGAGCTGCTTAAAAGTGTATAAAGTATTTTCAAATTGTTTAAATAGTGTGTTAAAAAAAATAGTTCTCAAAGTCTTTGTTTAGAGGATTTATAAATCATTTTTCATAGCAAAATACAAAAAAAATTTGTCTGCTGTTTTTGTTGTGGTGATGCCACCACTTTAGAATTGTTACGTCAAATGAACGAAATTAGCAAAAGGAACGAAAAGATCAGAAGGAACGAAAAGAGCGAAATATGTGGAACTAGTTCCAACCGTTCACTACATGGAATCGTTGATTGGAACTAGTTCGTTCCGGAACTACACAAGTCTAGTCAGGAGTATTTAAGCGAAGTACTACGCATAAGCAACCGTATCGCATGAAAAGTAAAAATGGCGTCGCTGACAAATTAACAATTTTAAAGGTATTGAGTCAGGTAAATAAACCGCGCACGTCATGGCTCCTTTGGCAACTTTACTGCCCGTTAATCTCAATCCTTTAAAGGTAGATGAGTTTATTTAAAACGATTGAACGAGTGACTGGTGGGAAAGCAGTTAACGGTGGTGCATGTTTAGAGAAGTTTTTTTCACCACCAAAACCGGCATGGCGCATTTATGATGAAATACACGAATCAAAGCAGCAAATGACCGAACCAACCGATTCTTTTATTCTCAAAAAGAGAGCGTTGTTAGCAGAAGCTGATCAAATTGATATTGTAACATGGTTTTCTCAATAGATTTTCCCTGACTAGGGCTAAATAACAGTATTGCTTATTGATAGTGTAATTCAAACTTATATTCTACTGGATAAAGTACTTAGATTCGAAAACAACTCAGATTTGGATTTAGTGATAGCGTTGTGGTCTTGTCCGGTAATGTGTACCCAGGCCGATTTTAGACTGCAATTACAGGTTTTGGGACTCGGGTTGATTTAAGAAAATCGGGAACTTTAGGAATCGGTCGGTTTGAGGTGATGGGGAACTTTTTAATATATTCCCAAAACTGGAAATATCACCGAAATCAATGCAACCGACTAGTCGGTATAATCAACCGGAGTTGGATTCAACAGGGCGAAGTTCGGTTTAAAAGACTGAAGTCCGATTCAGCAGACCGAAGTTTAATTTAACGGACCGAAGTTCGATTCCAACGACCAAAGTCTAATTTAACAGACCAAAGTCCGATTCAACATACCGAAGTCCGATTTAACAGACCTAAGTCCGATTCAGCAGACCGAAATCCATTTCAACAGACCGAAGTCCGATAAAACAGACCGAAGTCCGATTTAAAATACCGAAGTCCGATTCAACAGACCGAAGACCGATTCAACTGACCGAAGAATAGAATTTAGGTTTAACCAACATGTATGTATACCTACCCATGTATACCTATTTATTACGAATTTACAATTCAAAGTCGCTCGACATTTTTACTTGTTTGATATTTACCTGTCGAATGAAACAAAAAACATTAAACAATCAAAACACCGGCAGCAAACGCAGTTGTTTCTTAAATTTATCCACATTAATATTTAATTGTAATACAAATCTTTACCAAAAGGGAAAATGCAGCGAAAAATGTGAAAGCCAAGCTAAGGCAACTTGAAATGATTCTCAACTTTATGACGGAGCATCAGCAGCTGGCTAAAGGCTACATAAAACTCCGGAAGCTAAACAAATCAGCAATAATTTATAGATTTGGGCAGATCACTAACCAATCTTAAGACGAAATTATATGATATTACTTGATATGCAGGAAGTTGTTGGCGGAATGAGCGGTACTGATGCTCTCCAACACATAATAAAAAGCTTCTTCGCTATGTCGAAAATTTCACACAAACCAACGAAATTTTTACTTACATTGCTTCCGTCAACTGCATAAAATGTACACCATCACGAAGATTTTACGTTGCAATCGCTCGTCTTTATTTTCCATTCAAAAGATAACCGAATGACATCACTTTTTACTCGATCCAAAAAGTTACATAGTACCGATTTATTTTCGGATCCAATACAACTTTCGACTAGAGTTATATAGTAGCCCTCTTGGCTCTAGTCATCTAATTTTTTTTTTCACTGCCAGCCCCCTCGATGTTGACGACAGAAACTTCGCAGTATGATGTCGAGTCAATCGGCATGTGTAGTAAAAGCTTATCATACAGTAACGTTCGCATTTTTCGATAAACAAGTAGATGCCGTTAGTTGTGAATCTAAAAATAGAAAGCGTGTTAATTTACAATACCCCTCATTCAAGGGGTGTAAAGTAAACTTAAGTAAGTAAGTAATATGATATTTTTACACAACTTATAGTATGATATAACCAGGGCAACCGGAAATATGCCCTAAAAATCGTATTTTATGCGCATAAAATATGACCTGAAAAATGGCAAAATATGACCTAAAAATCAACAAAAACATGCTCTAAAAAATTAATGTCACACAATTTTTTTCATATGAATTAGAAATATTTTTATTTAAAATAAAAAAACAGCATAAAAATTAAAAAAAAAACAATATTATTTTAAATTCAGACTTTGTTAGCAGTTTTGGTAAATTTACATACACAAATGTTGAGTAAGATAAATAAAATAGAAGCCTTCAGATTTGTTGCTTTTATCGGATAAGCTTTAGGCATTATTATAAGTGGTGGTTAAAAAGCACCTTTTAATGTTTTGTTTACTAATTGATTAAGAAAGCGAGAAAAAGATTAATAAACGTTCATTTTAAAAAACTAAAGTTGCAAAGACACTTGTTTTTACGAACAAACAAATAATGTTAATAACATAAAATATGCTTAAAAAGGGATATTTTTGAAAAAATATGGCCTAAAAATATAAATTATGCTTTAAAAAAGGAGTTTTTTTAAAATTATTTTGAAAAAATATGGCCTAAAAATATAAATTATGCTTTAAAAAAGGAGTTTTTTTTATATTATGCTCCTAAAACTAAAATTTTCAGAAATATGACGTTATGGGTAAAATATGCCAAAATATGCTCTAACAAATAGGTCTCAAAACACTTGTAGGACCATGAAACATGTAAATACATTACCCATTTGTTAATATCTCGTTGTAAAAAAAACATGCTGTAGCATATTTCCGGTTGCCCTGGATATAACGAACAATTCTACATCATTAACTCAAAAATTATGTTCTTTGAGTTATGCCGCAATGTGGCTGAAATTTTGATTTCATTGGCAAAAAGTCTAATTTTTTTGTCAACTTTTTGTAGCTAATATAATACATCCAGATTAAGGTAGCCAAAAAATTAGGTAAAACTATTGATAATTGTGGGCGTGGCATGCTGTCAAACCCCCCTTTTTCTGCATTTCAGAAAAAGGTTTTTTTTTTAATCAAAAATAAATGGTTACTACTCGCTAGCTATCATCGATAATGGCCTGAGGTCTTTTTAATAATGTTGGTAGGATTATATTCTTTAGTTGTTGTAAGTGGTCACAACTGTGAAATATTTATGAAACTACTATATTTTTCTCACATTTAAACTTTAGTGGAATATAACTTCTAGGGTACAAAAGGGAACAAGACCCGGAGAAAGGTGAAAGTGTCCTCTTTAACCCTATATATACTTTTGCACCCGCCACGAGCCGCCGGTAGAACATTTTTTTCATTTTAATGAAAGTGTAAGTGTATTAAATTTTCAATTTAAACAAGAGCATACATACACGGGAGGTACACTGGGTTGGCATTTGTTGCCAAAAACAATTCTATGCAATTTTGTCCGATGGACAAAGCATAGACAAGAGCTTGTGTGCATTATGTTGACGTGTGGTCTCCGTTGATACCATTTTCGCACCGGTGTGTGTGAGCTTCACATTGATTGCTTGAAGCTTTTAACACTTAAGGTTGTGATAATGAGTGGAGAAGTCACAGCAAAACGGCACTGAAGATGATGGTTTGGCAACCATCGAAATAGCTATCTGCCCTGCCAGCTGTCAACATAATACATTTCACACAACTCTTGTAAAACAAATTCTATTAGCGATAATATAAAACAGATCTCAAACAATGAAAAACATATTCATATTTCTAACAGATCGACAATAACAAACAAGAGCATTAAAGATCAATGCGAGAATAACATTCAGGCAATACAAATGATGACAATACCGCAAGAAGATTCTTTTCAGATCCAGAAACGGCATCTGAAATAACAGGATCCTAGAAGTACTTGCGTGCAATGAAGAAATTGGCTCTAGAAAATTTGGAGATTATGCTAAGGAAACTGCAAAAATATATACAACCAACTACCCATGGAGAAATATGTCTGCAACAGTTCACAAAATCCTTCATCAGAAAAAAAGGAACAAGGATTACAGATTTTATAGAGAGCACAATACTAGAAAAAATTCACGAAATTCCACAAATAAAGATCTATTTAATATATTATTGGCAACGTCAGATCCGTTTATCTCCAATATTCGAAATCAATGGTAAGTGGAACATCGGGATTTAGATGAAGAAGCCAAAAAACCACTAAAGAACAGAACTAGCTTAGAACAAAATATGGAATATTTGAAATCGATATTAGAGTCAAATGAATAAAAATTATAATTGCATTTCATTGTTATATATTAAATTGTTGTTTATTAAAATTTTTATTTTTAATTTTTCTGTAGTATAGTATAGTTGATTTTACTATTTACTATTTGAGTGTAACATTAAAATAATTCCATTATTACAAAAAGTATTTATAATTATTAAGTTCCAAATATTAAATTTTTTATAAATAAAAAAATAAACCCACATTTCACTCTAAAAGTTAAAAAAAAAAATCAAAAGTTCAACTTTGAACTAGAATTCCTTAAAAAGTCCTTAATCAATTTTAATGTAATTAAAACTTAGTCATGCTGAACTGGATATCTATTCATTAAAAAAAAATTACTTCAACAGATCAGTTCAAAAGTTACAGAATTTTGGCCAATGAAAAGCGATTTTCAGCCACTGTGTGCAGGTCTTGCACTAAATGAGCGATATGTACGGACGACTTTCGTCACATTAGAATATGCTGTTTGGGTTGTTACTAGTATGTTATACAAAACCGAAACCGATAACCGGCAAATCGGTTTTTTTGTTCAAAACCGTCAGCCGGTTTTAACAAAACATTGATTTCCGAATAACCGGTTTTTTTGAGGTCGGCTTTGACGTTTTTTTTGAAAATATTAAAATCACAACAAAAAAACAGTTTTCTGAAAAAAATATTTATTAAGAAAATAAGAAATGTATTTTTTTAATAACAAATTTTATAAATACAAAGGAATGTACTTTTCTTTAAGTACCTTTAAATTAACCTTTGTGTAACTAAAATAAATACTGGTTAGGGTGTTCCTTATATACGATTTTTGGGAATTTCGTTAAAAAAAGGTATTAATAGCGAACGTTAGACGTTAGAGTGTGCCACAAAGAGGTCAAAGTTCAATTTTTGTTTTAAAATCTGTTTATCGCCGCTGAATAATTTCCTGTTTTAGACAGATGATTTTGTAATATGCCGTTGAATAGGTGCAGTGACGACCTATAAAAGCATATGTTTGAACTTACCATATCTCTTATAGATATCAAGAAATTTGATGCAAAAGAGGGGGTATTTTTGAGGAAAAAATTAACAAAAAATTTTTAAACTTCGGTTATAGCTGACCACCATATATTTCCACAATTTAGCATATATCAAGTCAAAGTCTACAAAATAGTATATGAGCATATTTTCAATATCTCTATTCGTTTACGAGATATTAGGCGTTAAAAATCCGTTTTTTGACATTAAATATTGCAAAGACTAATGCACCTAAACTTTGATCTCTGGTTCCATCCAAATGCACATTGTGTCTTCTTTCTAGTTTACATAAATAATTGCATAAAACTTAATTAGTATGCTTAACATAAAATTGCCCAAACTTGTCTGGTGGTAATGGGTCGAATTAAAAAGGTGGATCCAATAACACATATCCGCAGCATTTTTGTAGACGTTTTAAATGTTCTAAAGTCACATTTAAAGCTCTTTTTCTGACGTTTCTCGATGTAAGGACAAAAAGGAAAATGAAGAAGAAGAGTACAGATAGAGAGTTTAAAGGTTCCACATAAAAATCCTCGTTAAATTTCATTGAATACATCTGATATCGAAGTTGCGCCAAAACAATAATACATATTGCTTTAAAAACGAACAAAATGATTAGTAAAAGTTGTTTTAGATCACCCCAAGTAGAATTTTCTGACCAATATTTTTGTGGAACATTTGAATGTTGTAAAGACCCATTACAATGTCTTTTTTGGCTATTCTCGAAATAAGGACTTGTGCGTTAATATGTTCCACAAAGAAATCCTCGTCGAATTTCAATCATCTGGCTTCGAAAATGCACTAAAACGATATTCTTATCATTGTGTTGTAAGGCCTATTTCAAACTCTATTATAGGTTAAACTGAAAATTTTACCGGGCCATAAAAAAGTTTGACCTAGGTCTGATTTGTCCTCCCGGAATATAAAATTCTCAACTAAGGCTTTCATTCCGTTTTTTGAAATATGTCGGTCAAAAATTTTGCCATTTCAATGAAATTTGGTCGCTGAGCATAGCTTACAATTCTTAGTTTTTATACCAAAAGTGGGTGTGGTCAGACTAAAACCACGCCCACCTCCTATACCAACCAAACAGGTTTTTGCTCCTAAAATGGGAATTTTTCATTAAAAATTAACTACATTGAACACGCACTTGCATTGATTATACAAAAAAGTGTCAAAAAGTTCAAAAAAATATTAAATATCGACCGACGAAGAGAAAAATATTGAAAAGACAATTTAACAAGAACGTTTTCTGTGAAATTTTAAGACACAACAGCAAGACGCAGCAAATTGTTCGAAGCCCAAAAAGAATTTGAAAAAATTTGAAGTTTCTAATAATTTTGCGGGACAGAAAAATATAGTCTGTCAATAACAAAGGAGGACTATTTCGCCGAAAAAATATTTCAAAGGTGTTGGAGGAATTTTAATATAAGTTATGTTTTTTGAGGTTTTGCGTCCTATTACTAGATTAATTAATCGACCAATTTTCATTACCCCCATGAGTCCGTATGAAAATTATGGGAGAAATATTAATTTTTCCAAAATAGGTTATTTTGAATGGGAGGTACCAGAAGGGGTGATCCGATTTAATCCATATTCATTCCTGATTCAAATTTTCATAACCGTAGCACAATGAGGAAGCAAATACCTCCCATAATGGGTGAACACAATATAAAAAAAAACACAAAACTGGTAATTGAACTGTTGAATGCAAGTTCGTTAAGGCGACGCCGCTGATGAGTCTCTACCCCAAAAATGAAACGCGTACGGCGATGGGTGCCGGTTCGAATCCCAGCTCGGCCACTTGTTTTTAAATTTTTCAAATTACGAAAAAACATTTTGTGTTAAATTTCTGATCTGGTCAGCTCAAACAGAGAGAGATTAAGTAACAACCAAAATTACGGTCTCTTCTCTTCTTTAATACAATCCACTGTGGTTCCTTTTTGGTTTTTTTTGGAATTAAT
This sequence comes from Muscina levida, assembly GCA_964034835.1. Classification (NCBI taxonomy): domain Eukaryota; kingdom Metazoa; phylum Arthropoda; class Insecta; order Diptera; family Muscidae; genus Muscina; species Muscina levida. Next base: position 73,870,203 of record OZ035880.1, read on the forward strand.
TCTGTAACTTTTGAACGGATAATGGTATCTTGATAAAATTTAAAATAGTTAATGATGAGGTGTTTTCGAGATGATTTAGAAATATTCGGCTCCCTACTGAGTAAGGGGGCCACTGCCCTCTAAAGTTGGTCACCTCGGGTCTTTAAAAATTTCAAATGTTTGAGGAAAGTGCATTTATGAACCGATTTAAAAGATTTTTTGCATTTGGATAGTGCTTTGAAAAACCTTCAAAAAACATGCTTACATGTATATATTATCTCATTTATGTCAAGAGATATTTGAGAAAATAAAAAAAATTGTGTCATTTTTAAACGAGGTTGATGTAGTATTTTTAAGGTTGTGAGCTCAGTTTTTCTTTGATTGTAAAGATATTTATATCGTTAGTTTGCTTATAAAATTCTGAATGAAAATGCCGAAAGAATGATGCAGATATTTTGTTCCAATCAAAAGTTATAAGCATCGCAAGTAATAATTTCCAAAAAAGGCCTATTTTTAATGGTTTTTGGAAAAAGGCGACAATATTCTTTCGTTTGTAAAAAAAAAATTCTTCCGGAAGGTGGCAATTTCTTTATTATTTCTCATAGAAATCCTCATGCAGATGCATTTAATGCCAAACTTGAAGCGGTTTAGCGAAAAAAAATTTGAAAAAAAAACTGAGCTCACAACCTTAAAAATACTACACCAACCTCGTCTAAAAATGACACAATTTTTTTTATTTTCTCAAAAATCTCTTGGCCTAAATGAGAAAACATATACATGTAAGCATGCAGAATAGAAAATTTTGGTAGGAAACATTATGGAAAGGTGCCAAAATTTTTTAATTTTTTCGACGAAATTTTACATTTTATCGTGTTTTGATAATTTTGGATGATGTAAAATGACTTTTCGAATGGAAAAATAGAAACATTCTTGGTGAAAAACTTGAAAAATTCCGGAAAAAACTCGAAAGTTTTAGATTTTTTCCACGAAATTTTCCATTGTATCGCTTGATTTGATGATTTCAGACGACGTAAAGGTGGAAAATTCGTTGTGATGCGTGGAAAATTTCGGATTAATGGAATTATGTATAAAAATGGTGTGAAAAGTGTATAGTAATTCATCAAGTGAGTACGGCTGGCCATTTTGGTCAACTTTTTTTTTCAGTTGTTCGTAATTGGTAGGAGTTTTTCATTTAAGAAAATTTTGGGAAAATTCTTCAAAAAAGTCGGGAAATTGGAAAATTCGAAAATTATTTTTTGTAAGGAATTTTGTGTGCAATTGTTACGGAATGGCTTTTCGAATAGAAAAGTAGAAAATTCTTAGGACGAAAATTCAGAAAACTCCAGAAAAATTTGATTATTTTATCGACGAAATTTTGCAGTTTTCGCATGATTTGATGATTTTGAACGGTGTAAAGGTGGAAAATTTTATATTGGTGTTGGTTGGAGAATTTAACGAGATAAATAGTGTTTAGATAAAAAATTTATATTGATATCCTGTGCAATAAATTTTTGATAATTGTTTCAGAAAATGAGTTTGTGTGTGAAAAATTAAGTTATTCAATTGGATTGCTGGCATTCACTCAGTAACGACTTTGTAGTTTATTAGAGAGAATTATTTGCTTGGCTAATGCCTCCTATTGGTCGATCAAACCTTAGATGACGTAAACTTCGTACAATAATATTCAGACTATCCTTCAATTCCCTGTGTACTGTGGATGATGTTCTGGAGTCACATGTCGTCCGTCGAACCCGACCGGATGACATGTGCGGCAATCTGCTGTCGACATTGGGAATGCCAGCGCCAAATCGTTCGATGCAAATGCATTCGGTTGCGAATTTTACAGGAGCAAGACTATAATCGGGATGAGCTGACCGAGTACAAGAACGTGTACGATTCCCTGATGAAGGTTGTTGACGATGAAACGACATATTTTTTTTGTTGATTTTGGCAACAATTCGGTCAAGATCTCAAATAACGTTGGCCGCTGCATCCTCTGGCATTGCTGCCACATTGTTGGAAGGCAGTCCAACTACAAATTCCGCTTTGAAACTGTCGATGAATCTTCTCAGGATTGAAAAGCCAAATTTCACAATGACCAAGAATTCGGCAACAGCGAAATTGATGCGAGAATGCAAAATCAACAATTGGAAAGAATGCGCGATAACGAATGAACGTGCTTTGGAAGTAGTTGACCGAACGATGAAGGATTTACGAGGTGAATCAAAACGATTTGGTGGGGCTATGATTTTGTTCACGAAATCTACTGCATCTGATTAACTTAAACCATGCTTGACATCGTATTCAACGTCAAGAAGTTGAAATTGACCACGAACATGAGAGGCGCATTGCAGAACCTCCCAGCGTCTGCTCGAGGCAACTGCTGGCGCTTGGCAATGGCCAAATTCGTGTTGATGTTTAGAATGAATTGATATCGTTCCCTGCAACTTTTTGCGAGTTCACATCGTCGGAAGAGCAACTCATTACATTTAACACAATTATTATAAATGTCGTTTGAATTAATTAACGGGCAGTACAAGCAGCGATGAATAAAGACATCGATAGCTTGAATTTCATGTTAGAAAGTCAAATGGCTGGAGAACTGCATTCGTACAAATCTGTTTACAGCGTGACCGACGAGGATGAAGCGACCAACAATCCGACCTAATTTTTCAACTCGCTTAATGTGCCGCATAATTTACAGATGAAGGGGAATCAATCATAATCATATTTTGGAATCTAAATCAACCGAAATTGTGCAACGGTACGCGGTTGTCCGTCAAGAATCTGATAATCAATGTGATGGGATTAACCTCGAATTTCCCTGTTTTTGTGCGGTCAGCTGAACGTTACCTTTTCGCATTTTGAAGAACCGCCTTCGATGTTTGTTTTTGCGGCGGAAAACTAATTAAAAAACATTGTTTATCATACCACTCTCTACAGAGTTTATCTGAAGGCACAAATTGGGCCGAGACGAAGTTCGCCGGGTCCGTAAGTATGAATTATAAATATTTTTCTTTAAAGTCAAAAAACAGCCCAAATTTAAACAAAATAAAACAAATAACTTTTTCAACAAAACGATAGTGTAGAAGTCGCAGCAAAGAGCGGTGACGAGGCATTGTGGTGCAACAAACCAGTTCCAATAGAAAGACAATCTTCCGACGATGGTTATAGGCTATTTGAACATTGCATTAGACACATTTGGTCCATTTTATGAGTCAATTTTCGTTTTTCCCATACAAAAATAATCCAAAATTTTTAAATTGTGAAGATTTAAATATTGAAATAACATAAAGGCTCTGACAAATACTTCATTTATGTATGTATATTAGACCGGGTCACCAAAAAAAATGTCCAAAGTCGAGGGCAAATATTAAAGATCACCTCGAGACAACTTCAAAAAAAAAAATTGTTTTCTCCCCCACCCCCCGGAAAAACAGCCAAAATCGTTTTTTTGTCACTGCTTTTTTGTTTGTGGCTCAAGCGTAACATACAAGATATCGGTGTATAGGTTTCGACGAGTACTACATTTGTCCTATAGATGTCGCTGACATACGACATCATCTTGTAACGATGGCCTCATTTAGAGCAATTTCTACCCATAAAATTTAAAAATATTTTTTCCTAGGATTAAAGCCCTTTAAAAACCAAGAACATTTTGCTTTGGAAGTATACCGTTTTATTCAAAACCAAAAAAGTTACGTATGGAAATATCTATTTACAGCACCAACACTAATATTTTTTACTGTTGCTTGCATTATTACAGAAAATTGTTGCATACTTCTTAGCGATATGAAATACAAGTTATTGCATACTTTTTAGCGCAAACAGTGTTTTCAAACATGCGGATAAAGGTATTCAGTGTCACCAATATTCAAGAAACGAAATTATAAAGATACCTGCTCCACAATGGAAGTATTAATAATAAAATATAGACATAACTTTGCACTTGTATTCTTCCCATGCAATTTGCAACACTGAACATTTGTGCGAAATGTAAGTGAATCAGCGCTTGGAATGACTAATCAAAATGAAAAATTTTTGCAAAATTAGAAAGTCGTGAACGGAACTTGAGTCGCGCCAATATTTGCTGTAATTACATACATATCTTTACTCTTTTTGGGATTTTATTTGCAATAAAAATTATATTTCGCCGGTAACTATGTATATTAAAAATTAATTATCTCAAGAAAATATTTAAATGTTGGTCGATGTCGTTAAGACTTATGCAACAATTTAAGCTACAAAGTATGGAATCATTTTTATAAAAAAATTTCCGTCAGCGCTATAAAGTATGCGATAATTTACGATAATAATGCCAACAACATAAAAAATGTTTTGGTTACTGCTGTAAATACATCTTATCATACGTAACTTTTATGTTTTGAATAAAATTGTATACTTCCAAAGCAAAATGTTCTTGGTTTTTAAAGGGCTTTAATCCTAGGAAAAAATATTTTTAAATTTTAGGGGTAGAAATCGCTCTAAATGAGGCCATCATTACAAGATGATGTCGTTTGTCAGCGACTTCTATAGGACAAATGTAGTACTCGTCGAAACCTATACACCGATGCCTTGTATGTTACGATTGAGCCACAAACAAAAAAGCAGTGATAAAAAACGCTTTTGGCTGTTTTTCCGAGGGGTGGGGGAGGAAAAAAAATTATTTTTGAAGTTGTCTCGAGGTGATCTTTAATATTTGCCCTCGACTTTGAAGAAAAAAAAAATTTGTATGGGGACCGACCCGGTCTAATGTATATAAATTTTGAAACTTTTAGGATTGTACAGCATTCAACCGATGTTCTTCAGGTGTGGTCCACCCATTCCACACCATTACCAGAAATGGTAATACAATAAGTGACTTTAAATTAGGAGTGGATGCAATATGATTAGGTCAAAAACAGTCGTGCTTTGATTATTAGGCGTGGTCCTGCCCATGGGAGATACTTTGTTAAAGTGCGGTATCTAAAGTACTAGATCGTTAGGCGTGGCCCTGCCCGTTAAACGTAATTTGTTATAATGTGATGTCTGAAGAAGTATTTTGCGAATGACCATGAAATTTGGTGTGGACTCAATTAAGATAAGTATACGTATTTTAAAGAAAAATAGAGTGTGCAATAAATACGAATGTGCGTGATCAAGCCAAAAATTCTGTCATACAAACGCAAAGATGGAGGACTATAGCACCATTTGACTTGATGTTCGACATGGCTTTATTTGAGACCTGTATTGTGAAAACCCTACTTGTAAAAAATCGTTTGAACCCTTTGATCGCGCATTACAGAATTTAAGAAGCAATACATGATTGAGATATCAGATAATTATAAATACGTTTTTGATTTGCATACAAAACTTTAGGTTCAAAGTGTTGCATCACCTGAGCAGGGGGTATTCTACGATTATAATTTTATGTTATGGCTTTATGAAATAAATCCCAATAAAATGTCTTCGAAAAATAATGTCCACACCTTTGCGGCACACTCTAATGCCAAACCATCGATGCGAATATTCACAAAATAAGCTGGTCATGGTGCAACAAATTAATATTAGGTAAAGCTTGATATACTAATTCCTGATAAAGTTCCATAAAATGCCATACAGGTAACACGACAACGTTGGTCAGATCGCATGACTAACATTTCTGTACCTATGTAGTTTTGTTATTAGCCTTAATTTTGAACATATCTTTTAAATTAGTTCTATACAAAGAGTAGTTAAATTTGGAATAATATAAATCACCTTATGTTCATTAAAAGTTTTGGAAACCAAGCACCTAATTATTTATATCCAATACATTACATATACTTGCGAGAGTATGCGATCCATTAGGTGCGGTTAGGATAAGTTCGACAACAGTTGTGATCCCTTGCTATTAGATATATATAGCAACAACCAGTGTGCTGCTGAATTTTTATCTCGCACACTGTATTTATTTTTAGAAAAATGTGAGCTGTATTGTGTATTTATAAATAAATGAATATGTATCTATAAGACTTCTGATGAAATTTTACTAATACGCTTGATTCTTTAGAAATTACAGTAACAACCAAGTAAACAGATAAAACAATTTATAACGTCGACAATGAAATATTTGCGTCGCGGTGTGTCCTGTTACAATATATTAAAAATTTCCTGACTAAACACTTATAATTACACGGATTTAAATAGTGCGGTAATTAAAAACAGGATAAAAGCAAAGTATTTGGGACAACACATCCATAAATTTTTTTAATTGAATGATGTGTTTAAATTCGTTTGAATGACAATTTTATCCAATTCAAGTATTTCTTATATTGCACTCGAAACATTTACATAGTTCCATGTTTCATGTTAAGTAATGCGATTTCCCAGCTCTTATAAATAAACCTTGGTTATAAGGTAATAAAGTTATCACCAACTCCCAGGATATTTGCACATGATGTAGTCGTATTAAACAGTGAAATAATGGCGAATGTTTATTGACCAGCTTGACAAAAATTATGTAACAATTTTTATCCACGTACTAATTTGTATTGAAACGTTGCTTTCTCGCGAGGAAAATTTTGTTGGATAATAGTCTGTTACAAAATATTAAAAATTCAAGAAATGCCCTAGAAATACAAATAAGGGTGAGCAAATATAAATATGAAATGTTTATTAAATTTATGTTATTATAAAAAATAAATACTCGTAACAGGAAGACTCATTTTAAGTGCAAATAAAAAAAAATACAAAATCTTAATTCAATGTGATGTCGGTGTCGTACCTGTTTTTTATATATAAAAGTTCTGAAACTAAGAGCGGTCCACGCAATCCAAGAATCCGGTCCCGTGAAGGATATTGTACCGGTTCATTTTTTCGTAGGCTAATAAATATGAAACATCTATACTAAATCGTTTCTTGGGAATTAAAATCTGCTGATCACTTAACATATATGAAAATATCGCGTATCTATATGAATTTTATTTGTTCCATTTTGTCTATGAAACGCCTGTTATATTGCAAAGGCCATCTATAAATAAAATTTAGTCAATCATTTATTTAACACCCACACAAGACTTAAAAAAGACATCAATCCACTAAAATTCTAGGAGGAAACCATCTAGTGCCAAACATTAATAAAAAATATAATTTGTGTGTGTATGTGTACCAAATATGCGAAATACATCGGATTATGAAAGCGAGTTCCACTCGCAATCTTTATAGGGAATTTTACCCTACAATCATGTCGATGTAACTCGATCATAAGTGCTGACGAATCCAGTACAAATGTGTAAAAAAAATTCAATTCTGTTATAAGTTATTGTATGCAACCTCAAGTATATTGACGCTATATGGTCATTTAATTTAATAATTATAAAATACGAAAACGAAATAAAATTAAAAAGAGATCAGTAAGGTATTTTCTTAATATTAGATTTGAACTAATATATGCTACACGAAATTAAAGGTAACATTAGTAGGTTTTTACTGATGTAAAACATCGTAATATTTTCAAAACATCCTTCGCATTATAGTCAGTCAAAATAAATTTAAATATTTTACTAATGCAAAAATATGTTATTTAGAATATTTTTATACAAAAAGATATGGTTATGTCCTTATACTTGATGTGCTTCTTTTCTGTTCAATTGTCTTCGTTTTATTTTTAAAACTATATCTTTACAAGGACGGTTTATTTTGGAATTTAAAAAAAAAAAATTAATAAAAAAGATACGAATTCAGTCATTTAGCTAATTTGAAAGTATTAAATTCGAAAAATGGACTTGGCATTTACAGGAATTAATGCAGGCTTCCAAGTTGAAAATACTTGCTTTAAATTTCAATTCACTTAGATGATAATGAAATTTTGTTAAGACCTGGGCAATGGTTAAACCGTAAAACATTTCCAGACTTTTTTTTCACCAATTAACTATATTATTTTAGCAAGATTCCTCATTGACGTTAATTTCGACGTTTAATTATATATTCCATTAACAAATTTGAGAAAAGTAGAATGCGCATTAAAAATAATAAATAACAACTACCGGGATATTTGCTGCTACTGAAATAACCTTTAATATTCTGTACATATGTATTGGATTATTTCATATAGTGCCTTGATATAAAATATATTTTTAAAGTATTTTCTTTTTTAAATAAACTTTATTTTTTCCACATTTTAATAGTAACTGAATATATATTGTTATTAAATGTGATAAAGACTATGTATAACAAAAAAAAATTTCATCGATGAAGGATACTCACGGTATATCAGCAGTTGGAGTCACCAACACTTATTAGCGAGGTGCATTGCATTCCCATGATTGTAGGGTGCTAAAATTCGGTCAATAGAATATATACTATAATTGATATTGAAATGTATAATGCTACCGTTGTTGCACAATAAGTCGTGCATAAATATGAAAAGTGATTTTTAAAAAATTTAAAATATATAATCAAAAACTTGTAAGAAATGTATGAACCCTGTATGGATATATTAATAGATATATTGAGTATGTTTTTTAAGCTCTAATAAAGAAGTGAAAGTCAAATAAATATCTTAAAAATCAGCCAAATACCAAGATTATGTGATCTTTGAAACTGTTGGCCATTTTATGATAAAGTTGCCGAAATCGGTAATTAATTATAATTAATGGTTATATAACCTGAAAAATATTGGTATCAAATGATCAAATTCAATACACTAATGATGTCATAGCGTGAATCTGTAATATGGAGACCGTCTGCGAACCCTCGACCGATGTCGCGGATTTTTATGTGAAATGATTATATTATTGGACACAAAGTGTAAATGCTTTTGTTTGTGTTTTAAGACTAAATGGGCATCCATTTTTGACTTTTACAACAACAAAAAATTAAAAGTTTTCACCTAATTAAGTTCCATTATCCGAAATCATCGCAATTATGAAAAAGCTAATATTTTGTAATTTTATCTAATTGATGCCGATATAAGTACAATTCTTAATGTCGCTATTAGTAGTCATGTTATATATATACGTAGTTTCAATTATTACACTGTGATACAAAATTGAACTTTTCGAATCGGAATGGGATGAAACCAAAGGCAAATGAAAGTTGACATTTTGTATAACAAAACCCTCAAGGGTTTTTTCAAGTTTAGTGCGAGATTTTTTTTTATACGCATTTGAAGTTGCTGATTTTTTAACGCAGACTAACAAGAAAAAATCATTAAAATAATGCTTATTTATTTTTATTATCCCGGAAAGTTGTGGTATCTTACTGTTTTTGGGGTTGAGGAATCCATATTTGACATTTATTTTTATTTATGACCGCCGCCAGATGGCGCGTTCGTACATTTTGTTGGATTATATTGCATTTTTTGTCATTGCTCGCGATTACAGCCTTGGATTAAGAGCTATCGATCTAAAATTTGGTAAGCAAGGTTCTATCATCAGTGCGGATATTAAGTTCTAAGATGGGCATAATCGGACAAAACCTACTCCCACCTCCCATACAAATTGTACCTTTTTGGGGTCTGTCCCTGCGATCACAGTTGTTGATTAAGAGCTATCGTGCTAAAATTTGTTATGCAATCTTCTATTCCCTAATCGGAGGTTAAGTTATAAGATGGACATAATGAGACGAAAACTACTACCACCTCCCATACAAAATAACCCTATTTGGGGGTGCTCATCTGTTTGACCTCGCGATTACAGTCGTAGATTAAGAGCTATCGGTCTGAAATTTGGTACGCAAGCTTCTAACCTCTTAGAGAAAGTTAAGTTCTAAGATGAATGAGATCAGACAATAACTCGTCATACATTGGAGGTGGGAGAAGTTTTTGTCCGATCATGCTCATCTTAGAACTCTACTTCTTCTAAGTGGGTAGAAGTTCGCATACCAAATCGCGAGGTGGCATAGTGGTTAGAACACGCGACTACCATCTGGGAGATCGCAGGTTCAAACCTGGCTCCAGTCATCTTAAAAAAAGAAAAAAATAAATAAAATTTTCTTTCATTGTCGGCTTCCCTCGAATGTTGTTTGACAGCAACTTCGCAGTATTAAGCTTCGATTCAATCGTCCTGTCTAGTAAGAGCTTCTCAAAACAGTGACGTTCGCATTCGTCGATAAATAAGTAGGTGCCGTTAGTTGTGAATCTAAAAATAGAAAGCGTGTTAATTCACAACAACGCGAGAAGCTATCCCATACCTCATTCATGGGGTGCAAAGGGAAATTAAGTTTTTTAAGTTTAAGCTCTTAACCTACGGCTGTAATCGCGAGATCGAACAGACGGACATCCCCAAAAAGGCCTATTTTGTATGGAAGGTGGGAGTAGTTTTTGCCCGATCCTGCCCATCTGAGAATGTAATCTCCCCTTAGGGGACATAAGCTTGCATGCCAAATTACAGCTCGATAGCTCTTAATCCACGACTGCGATCGCATGGACATACCCCAAAGAAGGTACAATTTGTATGGGACGTGGGAGTAGGTTTTGTCCGATCATGCCCATCTTAGAACTAAATCTCAGCTTGAAAGATTGAAGCTTGCATACCAAATTTCAGCTCGATAGCTCTTTATCTAAAGTTGTAATCGTGAAGAAAGACAAAATATGCGATCTGGCGGCGCTCATAAATAAAAAAAATGACATAAATGGTTTCCTCGACCCCAAAAACAGTAAGCTACCACAACTTTGCGGGATAAAAAGCATTATTTTATGAAATTTTTATTGAATTTACTTGTTAGCCAGCGTTGCGAAAAATCCAACTTCAAATGCGTATAAAAAAAATCTAGCACTAAACTAAAAAAAACCCTTGAGGATTTTGTTATGTATGACGTAAACTTTCATTTGCTTTTGGTTTCATCCCATTCCGATTTTGGTTGTTGCACAGTGTTATTAATATTATTAATTTCGAGTGGATGTAAGGAGCTAACATGAATATGATGTATAGGAGAGGAGAGTAGTAGGAATTTTAATTATTGCAACATTTTCTTAAAGGATTAAAAGTTCATGTATTTAATATTTGTTTTTGTTTCAGTAAATCGCGTCCGCCGCAAAATGCTGCAGGATGAGCTGCCTCGTGAATAAGGCTAGTGTATAGAATTATACATAATGTATACCCGCCAAGTTTAATGCAGAAGGTGTAAGCTCGCTATAGTATACTGGAGTCGATTTGGTAAGTATATTCTATAATACATTTCGCTTCATTTGGTGCAAGACCGGCAGAACTCAAAATGCGTGATTTTTGAGTTATTTCGCTATACTTTGCAGGTGGAAGTCAATAGAAAATTTTAAATGCATTTTTCTCGTAATCAATTTTTTAGTAATGGCGGTCTTGCACCTAATGAGCGATATGAATAAAATTAATGTTTACACAATACCATAATTACTTACCCTCTGTATAATTTACTGACTGAAAAATTAACTATTTACATGGACGAAACTAAAAGTCTGTCAAGTTAAGCAAAGCAGGCAGTTTAAACAAAGTTTTGGTTATCAGAAAACTGTGTTCAAAGCTAGCGTCAATTGTAGGATCCAAATAAAGCTTTATATCTTGCAAATTTTTCCCAGGGTATATAAATTAATTCAGGTTCTCTATGCTGTGGTTGGTGGAAGCAGTAAGTGAATACATTTTGACGAAACTACGGTTACATTATTTAAAGCACAGGCATTTTTTTTATTTAATAATGATCAAAGGTTTTTTTCAACAGCTATAATAAAGCTATAAAAATTGGTACGAGTAAAACTATTGTCACAAACATTCTGGTATCTCCTATTCAAATGACCGAGTTTACCAATTATAGTTTTACATAGAGTAAGTTCGGGTATTGTGGAGTATGCGGGTAAAAAACTAAACATTATTTAGCAATTCTGTTTGCATGTATACATAGCTTACTGAAAGATTTCAACATCAAGCGGTTGTCAGTGTGTATGCTCTTACCGTTAGTTTTCAATCGGTCTGTGAGTGAAAACACGTGTAGTCATCTTTTTTTCCGTACGCATTCGAAGAGATCAAGTGTTTCACATACTGAGCATTTTCTCCCATAACTTCCGAATAAATAACTTCAAGATATTTCAATAAAATAATCAAACCCGCCCTCAGTCGTATCCTTTAAGCTAGATTTAATAAAATTTTACACAAGGTAACCACTCAGTTTAAAGTGTTAGAAGCGTTTTATTTAATGATCTCCAAATCTTTGGTGAATCTTTACTAATATGAAAGTTATAGCCCTTTAAACAAAAATTGTCATATAGTGATACTTCGCAATAGAGGTCACTTTCCCGGCCGGACACCATATACCATTATCTGAAAACGTAGCTTTAGATCATTAATTTCCCCATTAATTTGACCACGATGCGATAACTAAAGATATTGTCCGATTTAAATTTTTTTTACAAAAAATACTTGTATTATCCATAGCAAGTATTCCGCACTACTAAAATTTGATCTGAATAACTTGATGTAATTCGAGCCACCCAATTGTGTATCGGCGGTCGAAATTAACGTGTCTTTCTAATATTCTTAAACATCTTAATATATTTAACTGTGGTATTTTTATGATGAAATTATTTATTTTCACTCGGTTTATAATAAACTTTAGATATTTAAACAAATTAATATGATGAATTAATTTATTTAATTTGACTTCTAAGCACATTGGTACATTTACAAACGTTTGTAACTTTTTTGTTTATGAATAAAAGTGGGTAATTCAAAAGCAATATATTCACAATTTTTTAAGATCTTTACGTGCCTTATGAAAAATCTCCTGAAAAAAGAGGTAGAAATCGAGATGGAATCAGTCACTTGTCAAATTTGACGTCGGAGTCAAAAATGACATATGGAGGAAATGTAGCTTTTGTAAAACCAAAAATAATCGGACTTCAAATGACGTCACAGCACAGAAAAAACTCAATGGGCCGTTTTTAGGGTGCGCGTAAAAAATTTTTTTCTTGTGTTCCAGAATCGTTGTTGCCTAATCTTCAAATTTAGGGACTGACAGTGCAACTTTTTTTTTCGACCCTATCTAGTGGACATGGGCACAATTTTAGACCTTATTTGGATAAGATAACCTCTGTTATGTGGTTAATACCTAAAAAATAAAGAATCTGAAAACCGAAAAAAAATATTTTCATTTATTTTAATCATTTGACGTAGCTGAGTGTGTGTACATGGCAACATAATTTAAAGCTTTGATATGTATTATAAAAATTGGCGGTGGCATGTTAAGCCGTAAAATAATATTAAATACCTTTCAAAGGTTTGCTATTGTTACATCGCATGTAGCTAACATATTATAAAAAAATATTTGCTTTTACAATGCCATTCAGGCACAAATTTTAAACAAAAAGTTTTTAGATTGTATTCAAATAATGCGAAAATTGTCAAACTCTGTCTGGAATGGTTTTCAAAAATTTAATTAGTTCCCAAACATTTCTGTCATTTTGTCAGGACCATTTTTTCAAGGGAATAGAAAATCGCATACCAAATTTCAGCTCCATAAATCTTAATCTACGGCTGTAATCGTTAGAATAAGCAGACAGACACTCCCAAATAGGGGGAGTGTGTATAGTAGGTGGTAGTAGTTAAATTTTGTATGGGAGGTTGGAGTAGTTTTTGTCTCCCCTTGGAGGATAGAAGATTGCATACCAAATTAATCCACGGCTGTAATCGCGAGGACAGACAAAAAATTCGATATAATCCAAAAAATTTACGAACGCGCCCTCTGGTGGCGCTCAGAAATAAAAATAGACATCAAAAATGGATTCCTCGACCCCAAAAACAGTAAAATGCTGCAACTTTCCTGGATAACAAAAATGAATAAGCATTATTTTAATATTATCTGGATAGCCAGCGTACTAGAATCACCAACTTCAAATCACCAACTTCTTGCAATAAACTAAAAAAACCCTTGAGGGTTTTGTTATACAAAACGTCAACTTTTATTTGCTTTTGGTTTCATTCCATTAAAAACTTTCTTGACCACCATATGAGGAAGTATGACTCGTTATTTTAATATCTTAAATGGACAAATGTCACGTAGTTACCAACAATATTGTTGTTAAATAACATAGACACCGTAGTCGAATTTTTTTAAATAAAAAAATCATTATAATTTCAGGCCTCCGTCGGGAACACATGCAGAAGCAGAGGACAGCCATGAATTATGTCAGACTCAATTTATAACGGATGTCATCCCTCTGATCCTCTTCGTTATTATAAGATTAACTGTAACATTTCTACCTTTTTATACATTTAGGAAATAAAAAATTATAAAAAAAACTACTGTTATTTACTAAAAAAAATGTTACTTAACAGGCATAAAAAGATTGGTGCTGCGTTAAGCGAAGACTTGGCTTGTTATTTGTCGTACTTCTGGTAATGGATATATAACAAGATACATATTAGTTCTATTGTTAAAAAATGATTCTGTGGGTTTTAGTAATTCCACCAAACTATTATCAATGATTGCAGGCGGCATAACTGTACAAAATAATGAAGGAATATATCGAGAAAGAATTAGTAATTTATGAATCATTGTATTATTGTATTATTTTATTTATATATTTGTATTTTATTAATATTTTTCTACAATCAGTGAAACGTGATGGAAACGGCACAAGTTAAAAAAGATTAATTCACAGTTTTCTTATATTAATTAAATATTTATTTCTTACATTTTAGACTAACTAATTAGTCAATATTTTTAAATACAAATATTGTATTGGTCTAAAGCAAAATTAGTATTAGTGAAAAAAAAAACACAATTTAATACTTTAAGAAGCATAATATTTAATGTATTCTAAAGTAGGGAAAAATATAACAGTGCATGATAGTAATTTATTCAAATGGTTTTTGGATTCAGTCTGAATTCCGCTCTAAGGTTTAAATAGTCTTTGTAAAGCCATTGTTGTAGTATTAATTTATTTTATTTCTGTTGTAAATCGCATGCATAAGTTAGACATCCGGTTCTAATAATACCCAAATAAGATAAATATCTGGCTGGTACTGAACGATTTACATTTTACAAAATAAATTTTACAATTCTAGGTATCCGATTTCATTCAGATGCGGGTCAATTTTTTTAGATTTCACGGATTTTGGTGCCTTCGACTTTCTATACATTTAGGAAATAAATAAAAAATAAACATTTTTTTCATAACATACATAACATATATTAATTTCCAAACAATTGGTCCAAAATTTCAGGTACGAAATGATGTGGTGCTAAAATACAATGTATAATACATATAAATATATATTTAAAGTGCGAAAAGCACAATTTTCAGGAGAATAATGTTAGTGTAATATAATTTTTCAAATGAAAAGTAAACTAAATATTGTGTTAAAATGGTAAAGAAGTCTTAGTTGAAGTAAACTATTATGATATTACCTATTCTCGAAATGTCTAATTTTGATATTTGATCAATTCTATACTAGCCCTAATATACGTCACATAATAATTAACCAACTCTCAAATAGCCTCTTAATATTTATTTACAATTTTTACAATAAACTATTTACGTTTCAGGAAATTCCTCAATTGGCCTTATTCATTTTGGATGTTAAAGGGGAAATTTTTCTTTCTCCATCAGGTAACATTTTCATTCTCATATTATTATTTAGTGAATACAATTAAAATAACACACTGATTATACTTAAACGACAATACTCTTAAAAAATATATATGATACTCAGACTCAAATTATGAACCACAGACTCAATATTTGCACAGAAGAAATGTGTAAATAATATTTGAATTATCAGACTCAAATTATGAACCTCAGACTCAATGTTTGCACGGAGGAAATGTGCAAATAATATTGGTTTACTTAATTATCATTATAAATTTCAGTCAATGGTTGCACAGATGGATGCTGCAAATAATATTTGGATATATGATAACCAGGTTCCTATTATGAATTTCAGACTCATTGATTTTACAGATGAAACTGCTCAACGTCAACGTGTTCGTCGCCAACAGTCCCAAGTTGTAAGTGTATATCTATAAAAGTTGATATGTGAAATTTTCATGATTTTACAGGAAGCCGATTTAAAGATTTCTAGCCGCATTAAACAAACGTGCTAGTTCATATGGGACTATGTTATTTTTTTTTGCTGCTACTGCAATGTCTTAAAACTAGAATTAACCCTGCATTACTATCATCTGGCTGGAATAAAAACAGGATGCATTTCATTAAAAAAAATTCATGAGAACAATCACTAAAGTAATCCTCATTTTATTGATGTTATGAACCATTACCATATTTACCATTTCAATTCAAGGAAATATTTCCATAAAACCTCTTTAATAAACTGCTTGGGTGGTTTACACCCTTGATAGTAATGGCGTTTCAATATTTTGTTGCAGGCAAGCAGAAAATGTTACAAAAAAAATATAAAAAAAATTTTGTCTATAAAGAATTTTTAAAAGGCGTTACTTTATTTATTTTGCCAGCTCCTCAAGTCAGCAAATACGAGGAGCTTGGCTACAAAACTGATCAAGTTATACCAGTTTACCTTAAATTTTCTTCAAATGTACTGAAGCCACCTTATACGAAACCAATTGACGTTTTCTCTTTCAGTATCAGTCGTTTTTTTTTAACTAAACACGTCTTTAATAAACAGGAGAAATCAAAAAAGATTAGTGACCAATTTCTTCAACATCAAATCGTGATTCTCCCCTAGTTCTTCTAAACTGATACCAGTAACTTAGTACCATAATTGAAATATGTATAAGATTTCTTCTTGGCCTTTAAATTTGGTTTAGGAAACTTTTGGTTGATTTTTGCTCCACACGTTGCTCAGCATTGCAGTGTTGTTGATTAAAGCGGGTCGTTAAAGACGGTAATTGGGCTTAAAAGCTGTGTACACATGTCCAAAATGTTAATGCTGTGCGACGATTTTGTACCATAGCGCATTGACGATGAAAATCAAAAATGTTTGCTAAATATATAAAAAAGTTGGAATATTGAAACAAATTTTTTTTTTTAGATAAGTCATATTAGATTAGGTAATCAAATGAAGTCAGTAATGGGCGGATTTTATGGAAAAAAGTCAGATTTGATTAAATTTTTTGGACGTTTTGACAAAGTGTTCTAGAACAGGTAATAGATTCCAAAACTATCTATACATGTTTTGATGGATAGGAGTACCGCTATTGACTATTAAAATTTAAAAATAAACAAAGAACATTTTTTTTTTAAATTTCCAACATTTTTGTTAAAAATACCGCAATGTGTCGGTTTTCATTGTCAATGCGCTCTGGTAAGACATAGTACCACAGCAATAAAATTTTACACATGTGTTTTGGACATTTTTACAAAGCTTTTTATCCCTATTGGCGTCTCAACTTTGCAGTTTTGATCTCCTCAATACGTGATGATGTGGTTTACGTTCGGTGGATGGGAATTAATTTTTGAAAGAGGCATGACGCTATATTATTTGAACCCTGTCCTATACCTTCATGCCACATGTAACAAATTGTAATTCCATAGATGTACCAATCTCGGATTTTCAAGTTCTAAGTGGACAGGAAACGTTTATAACATTCCACATTCGATGTCAGAGCTAGTGTGTTTTTTTATTATCGAAGATCAGAACCACCTTGTCTGGATCAGTTTTGCAGGCAATTTTATTTCTTACATTTGTTCGTAGGTCATATCAGGGGTTGCTGAGGTTTTGCCTCCTATTACAAGATTAATTAATCGACTAATTTGCATTAATCTTAACTAATATGTGAGAAATTTTTTCTTTGGTTGTGAATAACTGTTATAGCAGCTGTTATCGCTTCTTAGATTTATATCGTATTTTTGATGTTATGGAAGCACTTCTAAGGGGTAAGATAGAGTATTCAAAAACCGAAAACTGGTTTTTTCCACCGACTACCGGCATATTGGCCACCTATAACCAGAAAATTTACTTACCCTAAATAATGTTTATTAGCATGGCAACCGGAAATATGCCCTAAAATCTTGTTTTAAGCGCTTAAAATATGGCCTAAAAATGGCAATATATGCTCTTAAAATCAACAAAAATAAGTTTTTGTCACACAATTTTTTTTCATATGAATTATAAATATTTTTATTTAAAGACAAAAAAAACAGTTTATACGATTATTTAAGGAACAATTGAAAATTATGGGACCGGCCGTGGCAACGTGGTTAGAACACGCGACTACTATGCGGGAGATCACAGGTTCAACTCCTGGCTCCAGTCATCTTAACAGAATAAATAAATTTTTCTTTCATTGTCGGCTCCCCTCGAATGTTGTCGAATTAAGTTTTTTTTTTAATTAAAGTAGATCACATGAACTTATTTACCAATAAAGTGAAAAAAAAACCTTTAACTTTATTTCCTAAGTGTAACGGTGTTTTGGTATGTTGACCATTTTAATTGAGATTGTTGTTGCAATAAACTACAAATTATTGAGATAAATTACACAGTGCAACACACTATTTCGGTTGTGATCTAAACCAATATCAAACAATAGCATTTGACCTCAGTAACAAAACTTAAACCTCCATTTTGTTCTACTCGTCACAAATTTTTTTTGTAGTGGTTTGCAATTTAATATTTTTGTTGCATATTGGTATCCGGCTGGTTCGCACGATAACTTTCGAAAGACCCAACCAAATGTTTTGAAATTTTGCACGAGTTAATATTTCCCCAAAACTACTTACGGTATTAAAAATGGGCTACATGACCACGCCCCTTCTGGTACCTTCCATACAAATGTACAATTCCGCCCACTTTAGAAATCGAATAATAATATCAATACATCCAAATTCTATATTTAGTAAAGCTATAACAGAATAAAGTTTTGGAGAAAAAATCTGGAGGTACCCCTTCTGGTACCTCCCATACAAATGTACCACTCCGCCCACTTTAGAAATAGAGTTATAATATCAATATAATAGAAATTTTATTGCTTCACTGTGGGTGAGGGTATATGTAAGTTGGGTTACCCGACTGAAACTTTCTTACTGGTTTTTGCTGTAATTTGATTCAATTTTTTTCACTATTAAATTAATATCGGAATCCGCTAGATTATCATTAAAGTTAGAAGTGTATTCAATTAATAAGCGTAAGACTTGATGTTTGTCAAGACATCCTTTGCAGTTTTAATTGATTGAGCATCATTATCGTTTAATGCCCTTAGGACCCTTTAAATAATTGTTGGCATAGTAATTAACTGCTTCCAGCCATGTTCCCCAATGTCTTGTTGTAGGTTCTGGAGGTAATGCAAGGTCTGGAAACATTTGTTAAAAAAGTTCCACTCTACACACAGTGGTTCAATCAGCACTGCTAGCGGGATTTTATTAATAACTCTAGAAAATGAAGAGATATTTTAATGAAAATTTAAAGTTAAGTTATTTAACTAATATACCACTTATCCTCTTAATTTTAACTTTTTCTACATTAATATAAAGTATTTATTTAAGTCCCGTAATTTCTTATTCCTCGCTTCAAGGGCTTCTTCAGACATCATGTCAATAGGTATGATAGTATTTTATATAGTATAGTATATTATTGATTCGGAAACTCTTGTAACGGGCTACCAAATCTGGTTGGCTGAAGAAACATCTGGTTATTTTGTATGAGATGTACAAGAAGGGGTCGTCCGATATAGTCCATATTTCTTCCCAAGTCCAATTTCAATAAGCTTATATATTGTACATAATATGACCGAATACAGTGTATTTATCAAAAATGGGTGAACTTGTATGGGAGGTACCAGAAGGAGTGTGGCAAATGGTTTGGTTTTCTCAGTATTTGTTTATTATTGGAAGATAATTAAACAGACAAAATTTTAATATGCTCCATTTGCCCGTTTGGAAGTTATTGAACATATGTTATTTATTCAAAAATTGGTCATTTTGTATGGGAGGTACCAGAGATGGTAGGACTGTTCTCCATATATCCCCAACAGTTGGCTAAGTTGGTTATCATTTTGGATATTTTTACACCACAAGGAATCACACTTTACATAAATGCAAAATTTAGCTTAAATACGATTGAATGACATTAGTTATAGTCCAGTATACGCTCTAAAACCATATATGCTACAACAGCTTACTCCTACCATATTTTTTTTGGACATATGATAAGACGGGTCATAAACATATAATTTTAATTAAGTACAAACCTTCTCTGAATGAGAAAAAAAATATTGACTCAATAAAGTATAATTAGTTTGTAGTTTATCTCAACCAACAGAAGTCAAAAAAGGCTGCCAAATCTTTGCTCGCACGTGCTTAATTTTTATTCACTTTGAAGGCTCGCAGCAGATCAGAAATGCCCCTAAATGATCATGCAAACGCTTTTATAAGCATTTACAAGTGTTGTCAATTAAAAGAAAACAAAAAAGATCGGTACATGGAGCTTTTAAAAATAATTTCTTGTCATTAGCAACACCTTTGTTCACGTTTTCATATAAAATTCTAATACATTCACAAAATCTATGAAGACCATGATTAATAAATGTCTCATGCGTCACTTTCGGATAAAATGCCACTAAACTTTTGCAGCCTTTACCTTGTATGGAGCTGCATCCGTCTCAAAGAGCAAAACATTATTCTTATTAAAGTTGACGTCCAGATTTTTGATGGCGCCGTTATACAGTCTAGAAATTGTCGAGTAATAAGTTCTTTCCAAAGCTTTTGTATGTAGTAAAAATGGCAGCAGACACAAAAGCTTTTTCTGAAAATCATGTTTTTTGAGAGTCTGCCGCAACATTCTGGCAAAAATAATTGTTTTGTCTGATTATTTTCACGCGTATGACTAAGTTGAATATATTTGCCGCTTTCCAAATGCTGCATCACATAAAATTTTACAATAGAGAAATCCTCCATAAGTCCTCAAGTCAGGAAACTGTTTTACAAGAGCCTTTAGTTTTGCTGCTTTTGCCGTTTTAGCTTTAGGCATTATGTATTAGTAGTACGCCAACATGTAGCACATTTGGCTGTTACATTTGAAAAAAAGCACATTTGCAAAGACTTCCTTGTTTGTACGAACGAAAAATTAATGCCAAAAACATAAAAAATGCTTAAAAAGTAATATTTTTTTTTAAAAATATGAAATATGCTTAAAAGAGGACTTTTTTTTAATATGATCTAAAAACCAAAATATGCCGAAAAATTACTTTTTGGGTAAAATATGCTCTAACAAATAGGTCTCAAAACACTTGTAAGACCATGTAACAAGTAAATACCTTACACATTTGTTAATATCTCGATCTAAAAAATAGCTATTTATATCCAAAAAAAATATATATCTTACGACAATGGTTAAAAATCTCCTAAAACAGTATAGTGCATTTTTGCTTAACCTTTTCTTCCAAATGAAAAAAAAATAACAATTACACTATGTCACAAAATTTCAAAAGTTTCTGTATCCCGGACATTTAATAATATATTTTAATGTAAAATTCCACGCTGAATTCAAATCTGCTCTCAGATATTTGGAAAGTAGAACAGTTTTTGAGATATGGTCAAATTTCCATTTTTAGTGTTTTGAAAAAAGGTAGGTCTACTAAAATGTCATTTTCTCTGGTTTTTGTTCACCGATGTCACCGAGCTGTGACGAAAATAAAAGATAATAAAATTATTTATTAAAAAAAGGATAGCTGATTAAAATCCTATCATAAATGACGAAGTTATGGCACTTTAAAGTTAGATTTTTGTAAAAATTTTAATGATTTTTCAAGTTTTCGCTGCCTTTAATTAAATTTTTTTCCGTGTTTCCGTAAAATTTGCTCCGGTTTCAAACTATTGCATGATAGAATAATGTGTTACAAAAATTTGTTGCCCTTGGTCATCAAAATCGGTTGAAAAATAAACGCTACATTCACAATTAAGTACACATACCTCTTCTTGAGAGTAGTAGTAATTGTTGTTTTGCTTGCTTTCCGAAAAATAACTCTACATTTTTTGTTAAACAAGTCACATAGGAATATCTAAAAAAAAAATTGGGTTATTCCCCAAATGCTGCAAATGCGGAAGTATTTTTTATCCGATTTTGATGACCAAGGGCAAAAAATTTTTATAACACATTATTCTATCATGCAATAGTTTGAAACCGGAGAAAATTTTACGGAAACACGGAAAAAAATTTAATTAAAGGCAGCGAAAACTTGAAAAATCATTAAAATTTTTACAAAAATCTAACTTTAAAGTGCCATAACTTCGTCATTTATAATAGGATTTTAATCAGCTATCGTTTTTTTAATAAATAATTTTATTATCTTTTATTTTCGTCACAGTTCGGTGACATCGCACAGTGGTTCCTTTTTGGTTTTTTTTGGAATTAATTCTGTAACTTTTTAACAGATAATGCTATCTTGATGACATTTGAAATAGTTAAAGCTAAGGTGTTTTCGAGATGATTTGGAAATATTTGGCTCCCTAGGGGGTGTGGGGGCCACTGCGTGGCCCTCCAAAGTTGGTCACCTCGGGTGTTTCAAAATTTCAAATGCTTGAGGAATGTGCATTTATGAACCGATTTAAAAGATATTTTGCATTTAGATAGTGCTTCGAAAAACCTTTAAAAAACATGCTTACATGCACATGTTATCTCATTTATGTCAAGAGATATTTGAGAAAATAAAAAAAATTGTGTCATTTTTGGACGAGGTTGATTTGGTATTTTTAAGGGTGTGAGCTGAGTTTTTCTTTGATTTTAAAGATATTTATACCGTTAGTTAGCTTATAAAATTCTAAATGAAATTGCTGAAAAAATAATGCAAATATTTTGTTCCAATCAAAAGTTATAAGCATCGCAAGTAAAAGTTTCCAGAAAAAGGCATATTTTTACTGTTTTTTTGCAAAAAGGCGACTACATTCTTTCGTTTGTAAAAAAAATATTTCTTCCGGAAAGTGGCAATTTCTTAATTATTCCTCATAGAAATGTTGATGCAGATGCATTTAATGCTAAATTTGAATCAGTTCAGCAAAATGGTTCCCCGGCAAGGGAAGTCAAAAATACCCCATTTTTGAAAAAATTTTTTTTTGTTTTTGAAAATTCTCAAATCGCAAAGCGCCAACGAGAAAGCTCATTATATATTTTTTTGACCACATATGTGGACTAGTTAACCGTAACGTATTTCAACATCCCTGCCATAAACAAAGACAGTGTGGCCATTTTAGTAAAAAATTCGGAATTTTGGAACATATTTTCCCCGTTTTGGGAATTTGGGTATTTTGTTATAAGATATGGCAACATATTGTTATTCGTTTTTTTAAGGACAATTTTATGTACTTCATTCCAATATTTCGTTAAGATATTCCAATCCGTTTGAATTTTACGCTATTTTTCATATAAGATATTATTTCTCCAAAAAATACGTTTTGACCAAATTTTATATTTGACTCAGAATCATGCCCAAAATAAAATGTGCTTTTAATTAATTTTTGTAAATTATTAAACTTCATGTCGTTCCCTTTTCAACGATATGCAATACTTGTATGTCAAGAGTTTAATTATTGTTTATAATTATAATCAAACTTCACTACCTCTGTAAAAAAAGTATATATCGTGAAACATACATATATATGGGGGCTATATCGAAATCTGAACCGATATGCTTAGTTTTGTTACCACATTAGAATAGTGTGAAAAAACTAAGATGTGCAAAGTTTTGTTAACATCAGAGCAAAAATGTGGTTTTTGGCAACAATAATCTATAAAAGGTTATGCTAATTTGTATGGGAGGTACCAGAAGGGGCGGGGCAAGAGGACCCATTATTTCAGTATATACTTCACGCTGTCAAATAATAATACCATCTAAATTTTAGCTTCGTAGAGCACTCCAGCATGAAGTTAGTGACAGAATAGTGGTTTTAGTAAAATAGGTCATTTTGTATGGGAGGTACTTGAGGGGGCGTGGCTATTTCGCCCATTTTCCAACCAACATTACGACTAGTGAATTTTATGCCACTGGTAAATTTCTATTCAAATTGATTAAGAACTACTCCAATTATCGTCTTAACCATTTACCCAGCCGGCCAGACGGACATAGCTTTATTGGGTTAAAAAGCTCCAAAACTTATTTTTTGTAAAGAAATCTAGGGTCTCAGTTATATGTTCTGTTGTGTTTAACTTTTTCCAGTTTAAAATTATATATTCTCTCTACCATGTAGCTGAGCTTGTACAAATTTTATTCAAAATTTGTTAAAAATTGTATTAATAACACACAAAATCCACAAAAACATATAAATATTGCATTAAAAATCAAATTTTTAACATAAAAAAAATTATTTTGCTTAACATATTTATGCAATAAGGGACATTTTTCGTAATTTGTCTTGCATTCCTGTGCATAGGGATTTATAAATCATAAATAACTTAATAAAAGAGTCTATGAGCTTGTAAGTTTTATTAATAAGTAACGACTCCATAATGATGTTTTAGTCTCATGTGTACTAAAAATGTCTCTAATTGCATAAATATGTTAAGCAAAATTATTTTTTTGAGTTAAAAATTTGACTATTAATGCAATATTTATATGTTTTTGTGGATTTTGTGTGTTATTAATACAATTTTTAACAAATTTTGAATAAAATTTGTACAAGCTCAGCTACATGGTAGAGAGAATATATAATTTTAAACGGGAAAAAGTTAAACACAACAGAACATATAACTGAGACCCTAGATTTCTTTACAAAAAATAAGTTTTGGAGCTTTTTAACCCAATAAAGCTATGTCCGTCTGGCCGGCTGGGTAAATGGTTAAGACGATAATTGGAGTAGTTCTTAATCAATTTGAATAGAAATTTACCAGTAGCATAAAATTCACTAGTCGTAATGTTGGTTGGAAAATGGGCGAAATAGCCACGCCCCCTCAAGTACCTCCCATACAAAATGACCTATTTTACTAAAACCACTATTCTGTCACTAACTTCATGCTGGAGGGCTCTACGAAGCTAAAATTTAGATGGTATTATTATTTGACAGCGTGAAGTATATACTGAAATAATGGGTCCACTTGCCCCGCCCCTTCTGGTACCTCCCATACAAATTAGCATAACCTTTTATAGATTATTGTTGCCAAAAACCACATTTTTGCTCTGATGTTAACAAAACTTTGCACATCTTAGTTTTTTCACACTATTCTAATGTGGTAACAAAACTAAGCATATCGGTTCAGATTTCGATATAGCCCCCATATATATGTATGTTTCACGATATATACTTTTTTTACAGAGGTAGTGAAGTTTGATTATAATTATAAACAATAATTAAACTCTTGACATACAAGTATTGCATATCGTTGAAAAGGGAACGACATGAAGTTTAATAATTTACAAAAATTAATTAAAAGCACATTTTATTTTGGGCATGATTCTGAGTCAAATATAAAATTTGGTCAAAACGTATTTTTTGGAGAAATAATATCTTATATGAAAAATAGCGTAAAATTCAAACGGATTGGAATATCTTAACGAAATATTGGAATGAAGTACATAAAATTGTCCTTAAAAAAACGAATAACAATATGTTGCCATATCTTATAACAAAATACCCAAATTCCCAAAACGGGGAAAATATGTTCCAAAATTCCGAATTTTTTACTAAAATGGCCACACTGTATTTGTTTATGGCAGGGATGTTGAAATACGTTACGGTTAACTAGTCCACATATGTGGTCAAAAAAATATATATTGAGCTTTCTCGTTGGCGCTTTGCGATTTGAGAATTTTCAAAAACAAAAAAATTTTTTTTTCAAAAATGGGGTATTTTTGACTTCCCTTGCCGGGGAACCATTTTGCTGAACTGATTCAAATTTAGCATTAAATGCATCTGCATCAACATTTCTATGAGGAATAATTAAGAAATTGCCACTTTCCGGAAGAAATATTTTTTTTACAAACGAAAGAATGTAGTCGCCTTTTTGCAAAAAAACAGTAAAAATATGCCTTTTTCTGGAAACTTTTACTTGCGATGCTTATAACTTTTGATTGGAACAATATATTTGCAATATTTTTTCAGCAATTTCTTTCAGAATTTTATAAGCTAACTAACGATATAAATATCTTTAAAATGAAAGAAAAACTCAGCTCACACCCTTAACAATACCAAATCAACCTCGTCCAAAAATGACACAATTTTTTTTATTTTCTCAAATATCTCTTGACATAAATGAGATAACATGTGCCTGTAAGCATGTTTTTTGAAGGTTTTTCGAAGCACTATCTAAATGCAAAATATCTTTTAAATCGGTTCATAAATGCACATTCCTCAAGCATTTGAAATTTTGAAACACCCGAGGTGACCAACTTTGGAGGGCCACGCAGTGGCCCCCACACCCCCTAGGGAGCCAAATATTTCCAAATCATCTCGAAAACACCTCAGCTTTAACTATTTCAAATTTCATCAAGATAGCGTTATCCGTTCAAAAGTTACAGAATTAATTCCAAAAAAAACCAAAAAGGAACCACTGTGCATCGGTGAACAAGAACCAGAGAAAATGTCATTTTAGTAGACCTACCTTTTTTCAAAACACTAAAAATGGAAATTTGACCATATCTCAAAAACTGTTCTACTTTTCAAATATCTGAGAGCAGATTTGAATTCAGCATGAAATTTTACATAAGGATCAACTATTTAGAAGCCGGGATCAAAAATTTGTTGCATTGTGTTATTTTCGGTTCCTGATAAAAATAACTACGACATATCATGGGTAATAAAACAGTAAATCTAACCTACAAACACTCAGTTCGGGTGTGGCATAACCTGATATGTAACAAAAAAAACTTTTGTCATGTCTCTTCCTGTAAGGCTAACATTGATATGGTACATATCATATTCTGGCATACTGCAAATTTAATACTTTAGGACATATCAGATTTCCACATGGCCATTTAACTACACTTATCTCAACTTTTTGACAACTTTTTGTAAAGGTCTTAAAAACATATCAAGTAAAAAATCAATTATTCAAAAAACCGAGATATCAACTTTTGCCATAACGGTATAGATATATAACGTGATTTGCTCCCCATACTATTGAAAGCTGCTTTGACAAACTCGCCCCTGAAGATTTTAAGAAAAAACTACTTATTCCCGACGCCTTCTTGGGACGAAGGTCAAAGTTTGTTATTCGCTTTGTCGTTATTGATAATAAATTGACACCTTTTCTGTCGTTGTTTTTGTTGACGACTCAGTTAAGGATAACGAAGTCGAGAACGGCAACGACAACGGAAACAAACAAACATTTGTCCAGGGGGATGAAATTCGTCTTTTCGTCTTCGTAAGCACCTGTTAATTGGCGAAAAGGATAAATGTATACTTGTAATACGGTAAAATTTTAACTAAAAACCTATACAAAATGTTATGTAATTAAATAGAAAACATTAAACACTTGCTATTATGAAAACCAAACTTAAAAAATTCCAATTCATTAAAATCAAAAAATTAATTCTCTGACCTATAACTTTATTAATTCATAACACAAGCATACGGATTTACAACCAAACAAGGAAATATAACACATATTGCCGCTTTTGATATTAATTTTAACAGGAAGAACTGTCTTAATTTTTTTACCAAAAAATATTTTTATGTGTACATAAGTATATAAATATATTATGAGCTACACAATTTTTTTGTGTCTATTCCGAGACTATTGCGACTTCGTAGTAAAATTCTAATAAAAGCTTTTCTAACAGCTGACGTTCAAAATCGTCTACAAACAAGTAGCTTAAATTGAATGATTCTAAAAATAAAAGGTGTTAAAGAAACTTTCCCATACCTTATTCACGGGGTGCAAAATTATTTTTTTTCTAAATTTATGCATAGTAAAAGCCGTCATGAAATAAATCAAACGAGAAGTTTGGAATGATTCCTACTGGAGTCGGATTATTTCATTACTGGTTGGAAATATTCAATAAATTATTGACTTCTGTAAGCTCTGCAATCATTGCTTGTCGTGTGATACTGAAAAAAATGAAATATTTCAGGATGAGTCAAACAACACGATTATTATAAATTTAACCAGACCTTCTATTCTAAGCTGGATCCATTATCGGTCGCACAAAGGCTATGAATGACGCGGGATTGCCCACTTAGTCGTCATACATTTTCATAATAAATAAAATTTATTCTATATGGCCATTTTTTCTCAAACTGATTCCCGTTTTAAAAATATTAAAATTAATTCAAATGTGATTCCCTCGATGCTGTCGACAACAACTTCCTAGTAGAGTGTCGCGTCAATCGGCGCGTCTAGTAAAAGCTTCTCAAACAGTTACGTTCGGATTCGCATATAAACAAGTAGTTGCCGTTTGTTGTGAATCTAAAATAAATTCACAATAACGCAAAATGCTATCCCATACCTCATTTATGGCTTATAAATGAAGGCTAACTTTTTCGTGTAGGCAGACGTGTGGTTGCTACCCAGACGATCGAGTTTTTATTTGTGTTTTATTTCTCTTTTCGGGAGTAAAATCTTATTTCACCCGTTGAACAGAGGGTTGAAATGTACCAAAAGTGATGATTAATTCAAAAACTGAAGTTTATCTTGCACTGACATATTTGGTATTGGGTGAAAGTAAATAAAATTATACATCACTAATTACTAAAATAGCTGCTTTAAATAAATTACTTTATTGGCAGTGAGCGGTCAAAGTTAAACAATTTTTAAAAATTTTGCGTGACATGGCAAAAACATATTTTGATTACTTAGAATTTTTGTTAGGTCTTCTAAAAGTCAAAATATTATAATGGAACCATCAACTTCAGGTATTTGGGTAATTAGATCAAAAACGAAAGAAAAAAATTATAAATGGAGGAAAGTAGGTAAATTTTGAATAGAAATTTAAAAATTTTTAGGTTTGAAAGGTTATTAAACTCAAACTATTATCTAAAATGTTTTGATGCCTTCACAGAAAATGTGTGAAATATTATTACTTTTAAAACAAGTCTATTCTGATTTAATTTTAATCATATAAGTAAATCAGTATTTTTGAAACATGCCTTTTTGCAGCCAAAAACCTTTAACGATTTTGCGCGACCCCTAAACGTCGATTAATTTTAAAGTTTTATATACCAAAATTTTTGTTTTTTTTAAGTAGAATTAGAAAATATATTATCCTAATGACTTTTCAAAAAAAAAATGGTGAAATGAAATGGTCTAAAGTACATATTATTTTTTTCTTATTTTTTATTTGGAAAAATTTTTTTATAAATTTTTTTCAAAAACTATTTTTTTACTAAATGATGTATGACAAAAAAATATAAATATCAATAATAATTTTCTTCTCTGAATAAATCCCCAGTTTACCTATGTTTCAACCCACTGTGCGTTGTCCTTCCTCCAAAGTACATTGTTGCCAATGTATTGGTATTTGTTTTGGTATTTTCAAAAGTTTTTGCTATTGGAAAATACCAAGTATTTGCAAGAAGGGGGCAACCCCGTCTTTAGTGAATGCAGGTGACTGTGGACACACAAACAAACGAGACAAACAACAATTCAAAGGTGTGAAGTCGCATTAATTAATTGTTGTGTTAACGAACATCTAAAATGATTTATATAACAAGGCAGAAAACAGCAACATAGACCTTGTCCATCGATTCCAAAAAACATACCAAACTAACCAGTTGTCGGTTTTTTAAATCCACCATTTCCAATTTACAATAGCTGTGTTTGTTTACTTTCCCAGTAGTAATTTGCAAGATTGTAGTTTGGGAGAGTAAGAACGATTTTACCCTCTTCATGCTAAATTTGCAAAAACTACTCAAACAACATCCAGTAAAAATTTGCATGAAAACAGCGGATGTGTTTTTATTTGATTTTTATTCTTAAGTTTTTGCACAGGAGCCGTGGCTTTTATTGAATTTGATGAAATAATCTTCATCCCTAATGACCCCGGCACTTTTTTGTTACACTCAAAATGAGTAAAAACCAAAAATGTTTGTCGTTCGCCATTTGATGAACGAATGGTCGAAAAATATGCAAAAAACAGGCCATAAGTTCATTAACGCTGTGTGGCAATTGCGTGAAAACTTTTTATCTTAATAAAATTTTGACATTTAAATTGAAAAAATGTTCACCAGCACCAGGGCTAATAAAAATGTTGACGGAAGGAAAAACTTTACAATCAACTATTCAATGTTGCATTTCAAAAGATGCATGGGTACGTTCAACAAATGTTAAACTCCAAAATGGATTCTAACGATTAACAAAAAATCTTTAACTAAATGTAATTTAAGATAAAAAGAGACCAAAGAAATATAAAGATTTTGTTTAAAAAAAGCCTTTTAGTCGATGCTTTTCTGTTGTTTTTTCCTCAAGTAGGGACAAATATTCAATGGATTGCAAATAATTCATCTCTTACAATATTGATAAAAATACTGCGAAACTTTATTTATGCATCGCGTTCATTTTAAAAAATGGTGACAATAATAAGAAAGAAATAACTCAAAAAAAAAATACAAATAATTCCCAACGACAATTTTGCTTTATAAAATGAAATAAGTTCCACGAGGAATGAAATAACTTCTGATTACTGGAAAATTATGAAAAAACTCTGGACATCATTTTTAAAATATGTGCCTATCAATAAAAAAGTATTTATCAACTCAACTAATCCATTCAGTACGTTAAAATTTTTCTCTATATATAAAAAAGCACATTTCAAAGGTAAGCAAAACATCGAGAGACAAAAGACGATAGTAATGGTCAAGATAATAGTCACAATTTGATAATTTAATGGTACAATTTTGGAACACTAAATAATTTATTGTTCTAGTGGATTTTAACTTAATCAAACATTTTGATATTGACTCATTAAATAAGTGTAATGAAATCCCGGGAAATCCCGGTCGCATTCCCTGGATTTCGGGACAAAAAACTGGCCGGGATTCCCGGGAATTTTGTCCGGGAAATTCTCGGGACAAAAACACCAGTTATAATTTTTTTTTTAGTTATTTCGTGGTACCGCCGAATTCGTTTCAACAAATTTCAATTGATTGCCAATTTGTTCTATGAGCGAGCGCAATTATCCCTGCTTGTACAGTTATTTATATCGTTGGATTGCCAATATAATATAAATTAAATTGCTGAAATTGCTCCAATCCAAGCATCGCAAATAAAAAATTCAATAATAGGTAAATTATTAAGGTTTTTTTTTAAAGCAGTTGTAAAAAAATCTGAAAGGTGGAAATTTTTTTTTTCTTATAGAAATGTTTATGCAGGTTCATGAAGTGCCTAGTTTGAGTCAGTTCAGTAAAATGATTTCCCAGCAAATCGCAAAGCAACAATTATAAAGTTTATATTATATTTGACAACATATGTGGACTAATTAGCCATAACGTATTTCAACGTCCCTGCCATAAAAAATTAAAGTGTGGCCATTAACCCATTAGTGACGACTGTTACCATACGGTAACGTTGACAGCGTTAAATATTGCACGCAATAAAATAAACATAACAATAAATGTCAAGAATTTTCTTTTTTGATTTTATCAAAGCATATCTACCATTCATGATTTACCGCTATGAGATCCGACGCCAGTCGCGAGCGTGGGTGATAATTTAAAATAGGTGTTTTTCACATGTGCGCAAAACAGCAATATAGAGGGATATAAAAAGTCACTCCATTTGAAGAATATTTTTTAATGGGTTAAAGTACTAGATCCGGAATTTCGGAACTTATTGCATCTGTTTTGGGTATTTCGTTAAAAAAAATATGGCAACATATTGATATCCATGGATTGAGGAACAATTTTGTGTACATTTTTCAAAAATTTCGTTAAAATATCAGACCGCTTTGGTGACGGGTCTTATAAGAATTATTTCAAAAATAAAGAAACTTTATGACAAAATTTTACGTTTCTCTCAGATCCATGCAAAAACAAAATGTTTCCCTTTCCAACGGTATATTATACATACTTGTGTTTATAAATCTTTTATAATTACTTAGTAGGGACATAAATATTGTTACAACTAGTGTTGCCACTGGCAACTCTTTTTTCTGACCAATATTTTTCCCAAATCCAACCAAAATCGTAACCGACCAAATCTTTTCAAAATACATAAAACAACTTATATACATACAGGTTTCAACTTCGAATACACCCATTTCAAGAGTGGAATTAAATATTCCCCGTGATTACCACATGGTTTATAAAAGCCAAATGGAAGTGCCGTGCGCAAGTGCAATCTCTTAATGTAGTTATTTCTTTATTTTATCTCAACTAATTAAACAAGATGTTGAATATATTTTAGTTATTTAAACAATACGTTACAGTTTTAAGATCCTCTTTGTGGGATGAAAAATCAATGAGGCTTACTTTTAAAAAAGAACTTTCCACTTGGAGCTTTTGAGCGACGTCCAAGACATACAGCTTTAACAAAATTAAATCAGGAAGAAGCAAAAGTCTTTCGGTGAAGCACGCTTATAACTTGCACAGAAAAACCTTGTTTACAGACAACAAAATTGTTAGAGTGCAGGAAAAACATAACAAGGAAAATGTTGGAGTGTATGTACGGTCATCTAAAGAATCATCTGAAATTATCTCACGGTTTGGAAAGGGTCATCATCCAGATTTAGCTATGGCATTGTTGGGGAGTCCTACGATGTGATCTTTTATTTGCATTTTTTTGAGCAAGGGGTCAAATCATGGAGTAAATTTTATAAAGAAACAATTTTGGAATTTACTGTAAAGCCATCTAACCAATACCTATCTCAAAACCAGCCGTGGACTTTCTTCCAAGTTACTGCGTCGGCTCATAAGGCTAAAATGGCACAGACCCGTCTTCAAAACAATTTACCAGCTTTTATTTTCTTTGAAGAATGGCCCTCTACAAGCCCCGATTTAAAGCCAATGGATTACGAAGAATGGACAGATTACAGGACATGGTCTGCTTCAAATGATACGACAAAATTGATTTACTTAGGGCTGCATTGATTAATATTTGATTAATATTATGTTTGACAGATTATGGGAATTTGTATGGGAGTTACCAGAAGGGGAGTGGAAAGTGGATATATTTTAAAAGCTGTTCGAATATTAATTTTTCAAAAATTTTATCAATTATAGATAACACAGATATTGGTCTACAATCGGTTAACATTCTGGAAGATGACTTCTTTGGTATTGAAATTACCTTGTGAATTTGTAATACACTGGGATATTTCTTTTCGAGAATCGTCTTGTTAAAAATGGTTCCAAGAATTTGTACTACAATGGGTTTTTTTTATCAGTAACATCCTTGATTATATATTGTCATAACCCGAACTTTTAACATCAAGCCCACATAAAACGTTTTCAACTTGTATTGTATACCTCTTGCAAGGTAAAACAATAAATTAAAAACAATCAAAACATTAACATTGGTTCATACATTTATTAAAAACTAAGAGGACATGCTGTTACTGTAAATATAGAGCAGGGGAACGCATTTCATAGAACAATTGTGCTACGACTGCTTCACACACATTCTCATCAGGGATGCACAAATTGGTACAATTGTACTTTTTTGGTACATTTTCGCCTTTACAAGTACCATGGTACTACCGCGACTCATTTGGTACAATTTCAAAAATCTTCGATTTTAACATTTTATCAATCGGGTGAGTTCTTATTTCCCCAAATAGCGCGAGATTTTTTAAAAAAAGATATCTTAGATAACACAGTGCAACATTTCTAAGGTCATCGTCTGGTGCCGCCTTCGTACCCAGATATTTTTGAAGTATATACCGAGACTAAAAAAATCCCCAAAGGATTTGGCCCCATTACATCGAAACATTTTTTTTATGGATACTCCAATATTTTCACCCCAGCACAATTTTTTTTATCATTTTTACAGAGTCCATATTTCATAAACTGTTCGGAATTCTTTCCTTTCGCCTTCGGCAGAGTTGTAGATCTAAACCAGAGCAAAAAAAGTCTCAAACAGACCGACCCAAAAAAATTGCATCCAGTGCATGAAAATTGCAAAAATATGGGAAATAAGGAAATTTTTTTATGATGTTTTCCACACAAAATGTATTTCGTTGTACTCCGTTGCGTATGAATTATGTGGAATATTACTTGTTATAATCATAATTTTATGGTGAAAATATCATGAAAAAATTGCCTTTTTTCTCATATTTTTACAATTTTCATGCACTAGATGCAATTTTTTTGGGTCGGTCTATTTGAGACTTTTTTTTGCTCTGGTTTGGATCTACAAATTTGCCGAAGACGAAAAGAAAAAATTCCGAACAGTTTATAATATGGAATCCCTAAAAATGGACACAAAATCGTATGGCGGTGAAAATATTGGAGTATCCATAAAAAAATGTTTCGATGTAATGGAGCCAAATCCTTTGGGGATTTTTTTAGTCTCGGTATATACTTCAAAAATAGCTGGGTACGAAGGCGGCACCAATTTATGTGTTGCACTGTGTAATTATAAAATATCTGAATTAGACCTCAACCGAAATCATATCATTATTGATATGATACAGATGGAGAACGATACATTGTTACAAACGAAATAAACAAAGAAATTGTTTTAAAATTTAAAGGAGGTGCAAACAAAATTTATGTGATGTTCTTAGAACTAAAATAAATTTTGATGATGATATGTTGAAGCGGTTTTCGAAATTTTCGGAAGAAACTGAAAGTATTGTTCTATTTTTGGTGAAAATGTTTCCAAACGAATGCAAGAACTTTAATTCGATAAACAATCAATATAGAGGCTTAGCCGATCTATTAGAATTAAAAACAGCAACAAATGACGATATTTGGCATAAAGTTTCAAATATAAAGGATGAGTATATGTTTCCAGACATCTCAAGAGTGGTTGCAGGTGTTTATCTATTCCCAACTCATCCGCAAATTTAGAGATAATATTTTCTTTCCAAAATTTAATAAAAACCAAAGAGAGAAATAGACTAAATGTGGCAACATTATCTAGCATAATACAGGCGAAAAATTTACTAAAGTCTACAAATTCCTCTTGTTATAAAATGAATATAACAAACGTTAACTAAATATTCTACCTAATTATTAAAATGTATTTATTACATGTAGTTTATACAACTATCCTATATACCTATAGCCTTCAGTACGTGCCTGAATTACTTTTTGTGTTTTTTTTTCAATAAATTAAATTTTGAAAAAAAAAATATTTTTTGGTACCGTCAGCATCGAAAAAGTACATTTTTCAGTAGTAGATGGTACAAAATTAAAAATCGGGAATGCATCCTTGATTCTCATGCCCTTTCATTTAGTCGACACTGAGACAGCGAAAAGTGCACATGCTTGGTGGGTGTTTTGATACGTTTTTCATGTGCCCTGAACAAGATTAATTTCGATTCTCAAACAACACTACATGATTACAGTATATTATAGAGCATAGATCGGCAAATGCACTATGCGGCGCTTTTGCTCTCCCACATTGCTCACACATATTGCGGACGCATATTAAAAATAATAGAAAAAATCATTTACTCTCGCTCTAGCAGTCGATCGTGGTGGTTATTTTATCGCACGTTGCTTTGTTGCTTAGCGTGCACTCAAAAAATAAAAATGAATGAATGAATAAAAATGTTAAATAAAATGTTTGAAATTGTCCTTATTCTATTCAGAAATGTTCGTATTGCAAAACTATATTTTGTTTTCTCTCATTCAATTTGTGAAAAAAAACGCCGTGTAGTGGGATTCTAAAGAGATGAAAACCCAAGATACCAAACTTGAGAACAATATTGTAACAATTGTGGATTCACAATTACTTTTTAACAAGGCTTGAAAACCCCTTATTATACACAATTGTTTCTTAAGTATGCATACGAAATGTATCAACAAGTGCCGCAAGGCTTGAGAAGCTCTTGTTTTCAAAACCTTTTCTTAAGTAGGTAAGTGACATTTGTCAACATATGCCGCTTCATTTGTTGACAAATTTGTTTTGCTGTTAGTGTTTACACCACTGATTTGGTGTAAAGTGGCAACAAGGCACGCTTCATTTTTTGACAAGTTTGTTTTGTGTTTTGCATTCAGTGTTCAAATCTCAAAGTGAGTGAAAAAATAAGTTGTGTGAAAAAATAATTAGTAATATTTTAATAAAATGCCTAATAAGTATAAAAAAGTGTTAGAAGAGAAACAAAAGAAGTAATTGAACTTATTTTAAATAATAAAGCTAATTCTACAATTGCAAGGATAAGCTGAAGACAATATGATTTTCGTAAGCTTATTCTACAATTGCAAGGATATCAACAAGGGTTCCGTTTCGATTTTTCTATAATTGTTACACAAACATTTTACAATAAATTCTCAACTCATTTTCAAGCTTGATGCTTGTGTTGGTAAGCTTAATATAATTTTATTCTCAAGTCATTTGGTATGTTGGGGACCCTGCAGTTTTAAAGGTAGAAATTGACTCAAAATCGTTAGGTATTTGGTTAACGACTAGTTACTACAGTTGCCACAGGTTATCCAACAATTCGCCTTTTGACTTTACAATGTAAAGTTTACATGAGTTGATACAAAAAAGCCTTTCGATGTATTTTACTCATTAACGATTTCGTTGTACAAACGTAGTGCAACGATGAATATGTTCATGTCTTCCTTATTGTCGTCAACTTACATTTTTTTTGGGGTGCAACAAAGACTGCACCATTATTCCAAAGAAAATAAATAAGAAAAAAACTATGTTTGGCTTGTTTTTGAGTCGCAATCAAAAGTTCGTGGTCTGCGAACATGTCATTTTAAGTAAAAAAACTAGTGTGCTTATATTACAAAGGTAAAATGTCCAATAGAAGTCAATTAAAACGTCGAATAAATAGTTAATGTAAAAGAAGAAGAATTAATGCACTATCTAAATAGTTAGTGTAAATACATTAACGATTTTGTTATGGCAGTAGAATCATTGAAATAACACCTCACATGTTACTAGTGAAATCAGTAGCAAAAGGTTATGCGGAAGGTGGCAACTGACTACCGCCAATCTCATCCCCATGTTAAATTCGTCAGTCAAAAGCATTGATGGTAGTTTGGCAAATCATGAGTGGTAATTCTCAGTGATTAATCATATCGCTAGTCATTCACTAGTTCCGCCAACTGCAGGGGAGTTTCATCTCACATACACAATAACAAAATACGGTGGTATTTGTGTGCCGGCCCGTGATAAAGAGCGGTAATTCCCCGTGTTACAGTACTTTTTTGCACCAGCACTACAAAATCACAAAGTTTTATTCACTGATTGGATTCCAGTCATATCTTTAACGACTCATGCAGGTCATGAAATTTTAGGCAAAAAATGATATCCTAAAGACGTGACATTAACCCTTTTTGTCTGTGGATACTTTAGATAATTTACGAGAACATGCTGAACATTTCTCAAAACACCTGTTGCTTAAAATTTGCGCTCCAAAAAATTACTTTTGCTCCAGTCCGCAGAAACGAAAAAATCGATATTTCCAAAAAAAGGATCAGCTCGGATTTCAATTCGAGCATTTTTTTATGTATGATCAACCCACAATACAGTGGCGTTTTCACTTTTATCGTCATTTTTATGCAACATATAGTTGCTTTAAGTCTACCGTGGCAAATGTTTTTTGATATTTAAGTTAAAAGAATGAACTAAACATTCCTTTATGTAGTAGCGTAATTTATCAAATGTATCATTATTTCATTCGAACTGATTTCACTTACGCAAAAGATTGAAATTATCAAAAAAACGCATATTTCAAAACCTCGGATAATTGAAACAAATGCCGATTTCCAATTGTCCATTTGTCTGATTTTAATAAATCGATTCCACTATATGAAATTAGGTATGTTAATCATACAATATTTTGGTCATAAAAAAATCAATTAACAAAACAAAAACAACAACGTGTTTATAATTTTTTGATTTTTGCGTGATAGTCTTGATTGACGAGACACGTCACATATCATAGATACTTTAGTCACATAATAATCTTACCAAAACTAGGGTGTTTTTTATTATTACATATTTAAATTTAATTACTAATTTCAGTTTTCTTATTTTGCAGATATTTACGTCAACTTCACCAGGGGGATTAATACTGAATGAATCACAATATACATATGTAGTTAAATATCATCAACAGACTTTACTGTTACAATTTACATAATTTCGATGTCAGTACGAGTGTAATTCGGGGTTGTTTATGTAAAGCAACAGAAAAGTCTAACTACGGATTATTCTGACAGCATCGCAATAATTGGATCTGTATACCAATAAACAACAACAAATTTTTAGCAGCAGTGTAAGCAGCAACGCATTCTTATAGCAGTGCAAAACATTAAAAAACGTCAAATAGTTTTGAGATTTCAGAGATTCAAATTACTGAATTTACACTATATAACTTTAAAATTCAACAGTATTCGCATGCTAAAGAGTTCTTTTAAAAGTTCAAAAAAAGAACGGCAAAAAGTGTTTGGCACTTTACTCGTAAAGTCAGACCTGTTATGAATAAAATGTGTCCTTTTCTCAGAAAATCGATAGAGAAATTGTGATATGATTCACAATTAAGTGGAGGCATCTTATTTTGACAAGAATTTTAAATTTTTATTTCAGAGCACGGCAAACTTGACTCATGTCTTTCATTTTGTTGAAATTTGGTATATTGGCTAAGAAAAACTCCAGTGAAACCACTGCAAAAAATTTAAGAACACATCAAACAATAAAAAAAACTCTTTTCTGATCGTTTGCCGAATCTGATGTATCATTTGATACACTAACCTAAATTAATATATATACAATACGATCGACTAAAACTAACAAACAATACAGTTTAAAATACAATGGCACGGCACGGCCTAAAAAACTAATTTGCTAACTTTGACATAACAACTTCAAGTAAGTTCAGTTTACCAACAAAACCTTGTAAACAAGCTTGAGCTTTGAGGTAAAAAAGTGAATCGTGGGGAAAGAATTTCCTCCATTCTCATGTTAGAACATTAACGGTCAAATTCAAACTATAATTGGTACTGGACATTTTCAGCTGATATCTACTTCACAAGTACTATTTGACATAATTGTAGATATATATACAGCACAAAAGGGTCTGAAGATGAACTCGTCATGGAGTTCGAAAAGCGTCATCCTAGTGCGTGACACACTGAATTTTACCAAAAATATCAAACAATAAAAAACACTTTTCTGATCGTTAGCCGAATTTGATGTATTATTTGATACACTAACGTAAATTAATGTGTTTATAATTTTTTTGAATTTAGTAAGTACAGCTCTAAAGATTTAAAACAAAAAATCAAATATTTGTATAACAAAAACGGCACCTAAGAATTTAAAAAAAAAAAAAAATTTGTGGGTCGGCGTAATTAAACCAATAATTGAAATTTTTTATCAAATTAAATTTTTTCAGTTTTTGATAAAAATTTTAAAAAGAATTTTAACTTTAATGTTTTTATAAGAAATATATTTTTATCTAAATAGACTAGACATTTTTCATAGGGGTATATAAATCATAGATTACTTGGTTCCACAGGCTACGAGATCTATTCTATAAAGCTCTTTTAACCAAATGTATTTAAAAAATTGTATTAGTGTTCAAACTTTTTCAGCAAAATCGGTGTTTCATAAATGTAGGTTCTGTTTGTGTTTAATAAATTTTTAAATAAAATTCGGCATTATTTTTTCAGTCCAGAAATTTGGAGTAATTGCGGAAAATTTATGAAATGGCAAGAAATGTGTTTATCATATACAAAAAAATATTTACTAGCGATGACTAAAATCTTAAAAATAAATTGCGATACATTAAACCATATGTATGGTCAGTTTTGTTATATGTCGTAGAAGTGTGAACCATAAAAGCAGTTGATAAAAAAGAAACTTGAGGCTTTTGTAATGTGGAATTACAGACCCATACTTAAAATACCGTGGTCAAACAATGACGTACTACAATGTATACAAGTAGAGTGAACGCAAAAATCGATTGTCGGTATGACCCCCCAAAAATGATAAGTCTTTGCAGATTTTGGGATAGCTTAAAGTTTCTAAGCTCCTATAGCCACGTTTGGGATGCATAACTCAAGATCGACTAGCCCAATTTTGCTAAAAAATCTGTAATTTAAGAATGCTTTTAATCATTTCATATATCATTTCGCTGCATAACCAACAGTTTTGCAGTTATAAATAAGTTTTAAAAAAAAAAAAATAAAAAAATATTTTTTTTCAATTCTTAATTGTAATATTTAGATTACAAATATTTTGCTTAAATTTATATGTTAGTTTTTACTTTTTTTTGTTAAACACATCAATAATTTTTACTTCGCTCGGTAAAAGATATTGATTACGAAATTTTAAACGTGTTCAGCAATTTTTTATACACATTTCACTGTATTTTTTCCTTATGCTATAATAGTCAATATACCAAATTTCAACAAAATCGAAGACACGAGTCGAGTTTGCTGTGCTCTCAAACAAAAATTCAAAATTCTTGTCAAAATTATCGATTTTGTTATTTCGTTGTTTGTTTCTATTTATCAAAAACAAAATGCCAAACAACAAGGACGAACAAAAAAATTAAATTTGCCAAAATATTAATAAATGATTTTTAAGTTAAAAGCACTCGCGTTTCGTGGACTACTGCCTCCGAAGCAATGCTAATAGATTTGTGGTACGAAATTATTGGCGGTGTACAATATGCGAAACTGCAGTGTAAAACCACTTTTTAGCATTTCGCATATTCAGGTCAATATGCGAATCAGATCAAGAGATATTTAAGAAAATAAAAAAAAAACTGTGTCATTTTTGGGCGAGATTGACGATTTGATGGTGGAATCATGGGGTAAAGAATGCCACTTCTTAAATAAAAGCACAAAACGGAGATAAAAACTAAAA
Organism: Muscina levida; assembly: GCA_964034835.1. NCBI lineage: Eukaryota > Metazoa > Arthropoda > Insecta > Diptera > Muscidae > Muscina > Muscina levida. The sequence continues at coordinate 73,910,942 of OZ035880.1, forward strand.
AGTCCTTTTTTTAAAAAAAAAGGATCAGCTAGGATTTTGACTGAATTGGTTTTTTAATGTACAACTGACTTCCAATAAAACCGCATTTACCGTTTTTGTTGCCGTTTTAGGTCAACCAATTTTTCATTTAGGCGAGGTGTGAGCTTTAAATTGTTTAATCGATCTTGAATGTACATAGAAATAAATAAATAACTAAAAGGACATTATATACAAAGGTACATGCAAATTTAGAAAATAAATTCCTTTACAAATATTACAGATAGCAGTGAAAATTAAGAGAACTGAAATTCAAGCTTTTTTCAGAGCGATGAATAATCGTCCATGAAATTTCTCATTACAAACAATTAATCCTTGCACAATTTTCTTTCCAATATGAAAATTTGTCTGCCAAAAAAGTTTTACAGAAAGAGAATAAGTATGAATACGTTCAGTGATTTAAAAATGTATTGCGTTTATTGCCCACATTAAATCTGTTGTTAAATGTCTACTAAATTCGAAGAAGGTGTATTATTGTCACATAGCAGAAATAAATAACGTTAAAATAAAAAAAAAGTACTAAAATATACATACATGTCACGAAATAATATCTCCAAAGCTATACAGTATTATTTAATTATCGATTAACATATTAAGATTTAATACTAATTTCATTTCTCTTATTTTGTAGGTTTACTTCAACTTTACTGAGAGCGACTAATATGGAATTCTTGTACCTGAGTTGGAGAAATCAATTAATCAGATTAAAGCAACTTAAGTTGTTCGTAGTAATAAACTCAGATTTTTTTTAGTACAACACAACTTAGTACATGCGATTTGCGTGTATCAACATATATAATACTTACCGCTTACTATTGGAAGCATTCATATGCTGCTTAACTTTAACAATTTTACTTTGGCATTAAGAATAACTTCATTATTTTTGGCTATATCATATCTCAAAAAAACAAAAAAGAATATACTGATCGCTTAAGAAATTTCAAGTTGATGTGGAAAATTGTGTGTGTCCGCAACGCACTTTGTGTTAGTCATAATTTTGAATACAACATAGTACTGTCCAAAATCTAAATTTTTCAATATAAACATAATCTTCAAAATATTTAAACTTTCCGAAAAAAACTACGGAATAAGAAAAAAACGTGCGTCCGCAACGTCAGAAATTCCCATATAAAAAAACTACGTTTGAGGTGAGTCAGAACATTGATCTAAACAAAAAAAGAGTTTACATATTCATCTGTATTGCCACGCCAATCTGATTAATTAATTAACCTGGACAACGCACAGAGGGGTAATTTAACGATCTGGGTGGCCAAAATTATTACTCGGTGAGGCGTAAAAAAATAATATATTAACATTTGTGGGTAGAGGTTACGGTTCGTTTTTATACAAAAAAGGGTTTTTAAAGAAATGTAAGATTCCAAGTATTTCCCATATATCTCCACAGCATTTTAGAGCCTTACCTCCCAATAACTTTTTATTCGTCTGAATGCCCTCTAACTATAAATGCATAGAGATATAGGACACCCTGCATGTCAACTAAAGTGGTTTAGTAAAACCGCAGAAATTATTATCTATTCTTCTGCAGTAGGTAAATGGCTATATAACACAAAACCGAAACATTTTTTTATCCATCTGAACAATACAAGGTTACAGATTACATTTAGTCACAGATTAAGGGGTGAAGCATAACTTTTTGACCATAATTCGATTTTGGTACCCATTGAAATTGACAAAAAATACCATATTTTTTAATGCTGCTATACTAGTAGGAATTTAAATTAAAATTTTATTTAGCTAAATGGATTAAATATTGTTAACCCGTTTTACAATTTTCCATTTTATATAAATGTTTTAAGTGAACACACGCCTTCGCTCATCCTGCTAAAATTGTTGCTTTACCTTAACGCAACAAAATGCACAATTAGGAACAAGTAACTTTGACAGCGTTTGTTGGATAAAACTGTAGCCTCACTGATTTCCCAAAATATACTGAAAGAGTAAAACACAATTCATTAGTACGACAACTTAATGTAAAGTCACATTTATCAATTAAAATATTTGGAAAAAAAAAAATTATATAAGATATCTCACAAAATGAGTGGAAATTCTTATAGGTTTTTTTTTATAGATCCCTTGATCTCCCCAAACAACTGTGGTCACACCTTGTTTATCATCACTGATAGTCATGTATGAACGATGAGAATAGAAACTGAATCACTCTTTAACTGTCAGGAAAAATGTTTAGAAGCATCTTTTCGTAATTCCTAGGTTTTGGTTACAAAAGTGCATGATTGAAGCATTAGGTGCTTTGTTTGGCAATAAAACAGAAATAATTGAATGCTTCGAAAAGATCAAACTCTCCAATTACACTGCCAATCAATTCACGAAGCTCTTAATGACAATTTAACAGAAACAGCATTTTTTCTTGGCAATTGATAAATCTACGGTTATTACTGATATTGCCCTAGAGTTAGCATTTGTTCGATTTGTACCTCACAAAAAGTTTACTGAAGAGCTTCTTGCCATTTTACCTCTTAAAAATCGCACTACCGGTGAAATGTTTGTCAACAGTTTCCAAGATTTTATGACGCCAAAATGTTTCTTTGACGACTGGCCCGCAAAACCGGATCTGTTCCCATATAATTTTTTTTCCAAAGTCGAGGGCAAGTATTAGAGATCACCTCGAGACAACTTCAACAAAATATATTTTTTCCTCCCTCTCCCCATAAAACAGCGAAAATCGTTTTTTTTATCATTGTTTGTGCCCTAATCGTAACATACAAGATATCGTTGTATAGGTCTCGACGAGTACTACATATGTCCTATAGATGTCACTGACGTATGACATAATTTTCTAATGAAGGGGTTATATAATACTGTTTCAACCCCTAATATTAAAAAATATTTTTTTCTAGGATTATAGCCTTTTTTTGTAACTTATGTTTCAACCATTCGTACGTCAAATGGCGAACGATAGACAGTTTTGGTTTTCTTACTCTTTATTGTTATTAAAAATGAATATTTTTACAAAAGAATGTTCTTTCTTGCAGCTTAGAACATTTTAAACTCTTATATACATTGCAATTTGGAAATGGTGGAGTTAAAAAGACAACAACTGTAGCCCGTTTCTGTAAAAAAAATCGGCATGTTACCGATTTGCGCGACGTCACGCTGTTTCGGTCTTTAATTACCGATATCGACATAACTGCTGTTTCTGTACGTTGAAATCGTTAAAAATTCGTGAATAAAACACAAATCGAGTGAAACGTTATAACTTTCTTTGTTGGTTTACTGGGTGATTGTATGTTTAGGTGTTTGGTCTGAGCGATGATAACACTTTTCCTCTCTTTATCCGAAGGAGAACGAATCACAAAAAAACCCTTCATATTTTACAATTAACCAATAAAATAAGTGTTGAAAAATCATTTCGTGTAGCTCTCTAATTTTATAAGGAGATTGCTCAATGGTACCGGTTTTATTCCTTTTTGGCCATTTTACCCCAAAAAGTACGAATTTCGCAAAATTCCTCCTAGCGGCCTTCTTGTTCTTTAAGAAGGTTGCTCATATACATTTCCACGATGATAGCTTTTGCCGTTTGGCTTGCATAATGTTACCAGTTTTCTCGCTTGTTAGACCTTTTTCCACCTAAATCTACGAATTTCGAAAAATCCCTTCGTGCGCCTCTCTAAGTTTATAAGGAGATTACTCATATACAGGTTTCATGATGATAGCTTGTCTTAGTATTAACAACTTTTCGGATAAACTTTGACTCTCTTTTTTCTAAACCCGCTGAGAAATTTAAATTCAGTTGAAACTCAACCACGTTATTGGCATAAAAGTGCGTAAAGGTACGAAACCCCGGATTTTTACTTTAAACCAGAGTACGTATTGGCTCGCTCTTTTCGGCTCTCGGCTCGCGAGCCAGGAGCCTCAAAACTACGAAAGAGCTCTTGGCTCGCGAGCTAGGAGCCACAAATTTCAAACGAGCTCTCGGCTCGCGAGCCAATAGCCCAAATAAAGAGCTGGCTCGCGAGCCAAGAGCCACAAAATTTTAAATGAGCTCTCGGCTCGCGAGCTAGGAGCCACAAAATTTCAAATGAGCTCTTGGCTCGCGAGCCAAAGTACATTAAAAGTACTTTTTGGTACAAAAGTGTACTCTGGTACAAAAAAAGTACTTTGTGTCAAAAAGTACGTTAAAAGTACTTTTGGTACAAAAAAGTACTTTGTGCTGAAAAGTACATTAAAAGTACTTTTTGGTACAAAAAAAGTACTTTGTGTCAAAAGTACTTTTTGTACAAAAAGTCCCTGGTAAAAAAAGTACTTTGTGTCGAAAAGTACATTAAGAGTACTTTTGGTACAAAAAAAGTACTTTGTGCTGAAAAGTACATTAAAAGCACTTTTTGGTACACAAAAAAGTACTTTGTGCCGAAAAGTACATTAAAAGTACTTTTGGTACAAAAAAGTACTCTGGTACAAAAAACAGTACTTTGTGCCGAAAAGTACATTTAGAGTACTTTTGGTACAAAAATATCCCTGGTACAAAAAAAATACTGTGTCAAAAAGTACGTTACAAGTACTTTTGGTACAAAAAAGTCCCTTTTACAAAAAAGTACTTTATGCTGAAAAGTACATTAAAAGTACTTTTGGTACAAAAAAAAGTACTTTGTGCCGAAAAGTACATTAAAAGAACTTTTTGGTATAAAATAGTACTCTGGTACAAAAAAAGTACATTGTGCCAAAAAGTACATTAAAATTTCGTTTGGTACAAAAAAGTACTATGGTGCAAAAAAAGTACTTTGTGCAACAGAAAATTTTTTTGGGCCAATGAAATTACTTTTTGGCATAAAAAAGTACTTTTGGTACATAACTTTAGTACTTTGCTCAAGAGCCAAGAGCTCGCTGGCTCGAGACCTGGCTCTTTTTGGGCTCTTGGCTCGCGAGCTGGCTCTTTTTGGGCTCTTGGCTCCTGGGTCGCGAGCCAGCTCTTTTTGGGCTCTTGGCTCTTAGCTCGCGAGCTGGCTCTTTTTGGGCTCTTGGCTCCTGGCTCCCGAGCTAGCTCTTTTTGGGCTCTTGGCTCATAGCTCGCGAGCCAGCTCTTTATTTGGGCTCCTGGCTCGCGAGCCAAGAGCTCGTTTAAAATTTGTGGCTCCTAGCTCGCGAGCTAAGAGCCAATTTTCAGGAAAAGAGCGGCTCGCGAGCGAGCCAATACGAACCCTGCTTTAAACTCAATATTTTGGGTGTGTTTGGGAAATTTCAAAAACAGATTTTTGTTGTACTCAGCTCCACCTACCAGAAAAACAGTATCATGCTACAGGTATATCAGTTTCAATCTATTTTTTCTCACTGTGTTCAAAATTTTTTAAATAAAAACTAAATATAACATTCTTTTAACTGCAGATCGAGATTAATGAGAAAAGGCTGAGGCTTTCCTCCAACTATTACACCCCTATTCAGCATTTCGATTCGAATCAAAATTTTCTCCGTTTGACAATTTTGGTATTCCGCGTTCCGTTTCGTTACGATTGTGGGTATTCTGCATTAAGAACGTAGTTACGTTTTTCTAAGTTCGAAATTTTGTGGTGGAACTTCTTTCAAACTTTGTTTATAAATTCTTTAAACCATGAAGAAAGAAAAATAAGTATAAAGTGCAATTTAGTTTGATTAATGAAAGTAATCTGTTGTTCCGCAGTGTTTTATTTAATTTATTGCAGGTCTAAAACAACACCACATCGGCCGTATAAAACGCTGGCCAACTTAATGGAAACCAAGTCAGATATTGCGTGTGGATACCTAAGTCCAGTCATTCTGGGAGGTAGTGGCCAAAACACTTAACGTATAGGGCCACCAACAAAGAATGAAATTGCATGAAATAATGCGTTAAATGTATTAAATATCTAGGTTTGGATTGACCGGATAAGCTATGTATATAAAACGAAGGCTGGCAACAAACCAAAAGGAAATAATGAGCATCGGAAAAAGCTACTGTTGCTTGCAGCGCATCAGCCTTCTGGAAAAAGTTACTCAGCTGACGGGCCTGGATACAAGAACTCTGCATCCTGGAGCGCGTTGTTCTCCTCTTCCAAAATGCTATCGATTCCATTTCTTTTGAAAATTTAAACAAACTAATATAATTTTTGTCCCACAACAATGTTTAAAAAGCCTAATATCACCTCCGATAGGACAAGATTTTTCACACTGAAATAGATTTTCCACAAAAATCTATTATTTTAAGTGTTTGCAATTATCTTACAATAACTTGATAATTGCAACAATTTGTGTTCACAAGAAGTCTGCCAATATTCTTGATTTGTAACATAATGGCAATGCTTTTTCTAATAACGTTGCGTTAATACATTTTCTGAACATTTTCAGGCAATATTGTAAGATCTGGCAATCGTCTGTGGGTAGCTTTACAAAACGCTAAATATTTTAAGGCGAAAATGCTTTTTTTTTTTTTTTTTTTTTTTTTTTATTGTTTTTGTAAGCAATCTATGTACAAATACATTTCAGAATTTAATTGGCCTCAGCGCCTTAAAGGCATTTTTGAGGCAAGTTGGCAAAAAACATGTACAAAATATATATACATTATAGATTATATGAGTATCATTATATTATATAAAAAAAAAAAAAAATTAATAATAATACGTATATAAGTTTAAGTAACAATTGTTTAGTTCAAGATTATGTGACTTATACAAGAAGCGTTTCAAGATTTTGTAAAAGTTGTGCTTTTAGCTCGGTTTTGAAAAGAGATATTCTGCGTATATTTTTCAAATTACCAGTTAAATTGTTATACTCAAGACTACCCATGTATTCAATGCGTTGTTTTGTAGTTTCAAGTCTGCACCTAGGAGTTCGCAGGTTTTGCTGGTGCCTCGTATTAAAAGCTGATTGATTTTGTGTAAAATTTACGGTACGATGACCTAGACTATTCAAACTCTTAAAAACATATATAAGTAATTGATACTTATATAGTGCATGAATAGGAAATATCGATTTGAAGACATCACCGTATAAAGACAAAGTTGAATAATATATTGGTAAATGGTATATCGTTTTCAATGCTTTATTCTGCATGACTTGTAGCGATTTCAATATATTTGTCTTTCTATATCCATATATTATTGCCATATAGTTTAAGTGACTTTGGACTAGGGCTTGATATATCAGCAATTTGTTTTCCACATTCAATTTATGCTTCAATTTGTATAAAATACCAATAGCCGGGGCAATCTTTGATTTGACTTCGCATATATGAGAATCCCATGCAAGGTTACTTTGCAAAGTAATACCAAGGTACTTTACTTCATGGATTTCAGTAATTATATTACCATCAACGAAAATACTAAAATTATTGTTTAAAGCACAAGCATGTGGCCTAAATCTTATCAATTTAGTTTTATTCGCATTAAGGACTAATTTATTCAGCCTGGAATACTCAACTATTAGGGAAACATCCCGTTCCATATTAGTCTTTAAAGCCAAATCATATTTGTAGGGATAGAATAGGCAAACATCATCTGCAAACATATATAAACGACCGGTAAGATTTAATTTATGTATATCATTCATAAAAATTGAAAATAATAGTGGTCCCAAACAGCTACCCTGCGGTACACCACATTCAACATTTAACATTTCACTCCTGCAACTAGAGACTTGCACAAACTGCTTCCTATTTAGCAAGTAATCCTCAAATAATTTCAACTCTTTTCCCATAATTCCATAACATTTTAACTTCTGCATCATGATTTCATGATCCACTAAATCAAAAGCCTTCGTAAAATCAAGAAAGAGACCTGCAACTCCTGCCGAACCATTATCCAAACCATTGCATATGAAATTAACAACATTCACAACCGCTTCTTCAGTGCCACAGCCTTTTTTAAAACCAAATTGGTATTTATAAAAATAATTACTATCATCAAAATATGATGTAAGTCTCCCATGAATAATTTTTTCAAAAATCTTATCAATAATTGATAGCAACGCAACTGGTCGAAAATCTTTTGCTTCAAAAGCATTTACTACTTTTGGAATAGGCACAATTTTACTAATTTTTAAACAATTCGGAAATTTTGACATACCAACTATTTTATTGAAAACATTACACAAAATGGGAGCAATTATGTCTTTGCATTTAACCATCAGAATTGGCGGAATATTATCATAACCGGTTGACTTTTTCAAATTTAAATTATTAATAACGAATATAACGTCATCAACGGTAACAGTCTGAAAATAAAAACGATTTGAACTTGGTATTAAAGTGCGTAAAAAATTCCAGTTATCCCAAGGATGCACTTGTATCTGACTCCTTAACTCTCTTACAGATTGAATGAAAAATTTGTTCATAATATTTGCTTTTATCTGATCATCCAAAACTAGTGTTCCATCTGATGTTTTTAAGTTAAGCTCTTTTCTTCCAACTCTTCCCAACAATTCATTAATGAATCTCCAGCCCTTTTTCGGGTCTGCTCCAATTCTACTTAAATTTCCATAAAAATAATAATTTCGAGATAATCTACATGCTATCTTGATAACTTTACCTAACCTCTTTAACAAATTTTCATATAGTTTGCTTTTTGATTTTCTTCGTTTAGCTAAAATTTTCTTTTTTAATATAATTAAAGCTTGTAAGTTTTTATTTATCCACGGCGCCATTTCAAATCTTAATTTCACTTTGTCAGTAGAGAATTTGGTAGAATTATCAATAGCATCTTTAATACACTTCACAAGATTATCCGTTATTTCTGATGGACAATCGGCATTTACACAATCAATCAAATTGCGTTGTAGAAAATCATATACTTTAACATAGTCACAATGACTTTTGTGAATTTCAATATTTTTATCTGAATAATAATCACATTTTAGCTTACAGCATATAATATTATGATCAGTTAACGAGCACTCAACGGAATCAATGAAAAGTTTACGAGGGATATTGCTAAAAACATGATCAATACAAGTTCTACTGGCGGGTCTCGTAATAAGTTCATGACAGCTGTGGCAATCATAGTTTTTAAATAGATCGGACATTTCTAAAAATTGATGGCTTTGAAACATATCAATATTCGTATCTCCAAGGATAATTAGTGGCTTTTGTGCATATGAATCTACTAGTCTTTCCATAATAGCTAAAAATGTAGAAACCAAACACTTTTGTGAACGATAAATTGATACAATTTGCAAAGGGTTGTTGTTAACACGAAAATTTTCAATTGATATAGAAATAAATTCCACAAAACTTTCACTTACTCGTTTCTCAACAGTAAAATGCAGTCTATTAGTGATGTATAAAGATGTCCCACCATAACCGTCTGGTCTACAACAATGAACGCTAGAATATCCCGGAATTGAATAAACTTGGACTACTTTCTCATCAAACCATGATTCTTGTATAGCAATTATATCTGGCAACTTGGAAAGACTCGATATAACGTTTTTAAACTTATTAAATTTAGTTACAGAAGAAACGCTTCTTATATTGACGCTAATTATATTTAAAAATGAATAATTTAAATTGTACAAAAATTGATTAAAATCTGAAAATTTTTTAAAATATTGATTTGAACTCATTAAAGAAAAATTAGAATATAAAACCAAGATAATTACAAAAATGAAAATTTAATTAGGTGAAACGTAGGCCAAATCGTCTACATCATCATCGCTTACACAGGGACCCGCATCATTCGCAGCCTTAGATCTTCGACTCCAAGGTTTATCAGTTGTGGCATTTAACAATAACTGGTCGACTTCATCTTCGCTTCTGATTATTTGCGGCTTTGAAATTTCACTTCGCTTATAAAAAACTCGACCATTCTTGGCATATATATAGTTATAGCCAACATCCTTCAGCGATCTCGCATAATTTAAAAGATTTAGTGTCTCTTTACTAAGGTAATCATTCACATAAACGGCACTGGTAGCCTCATTTTGTCTTAGTTTAGACTTAGCCATCATCAATTTCTCCTTCTCTGTCTTTGTTGCAAACTTAACAATCAATGTCTTTTTCCTAGGCGATGTCGTTTGTTTGGTATTGAACTTGTTACGTAGAAAGTAAGCGTTTTCAATACTCGTTTTCTCAATTTCAATGCCAACACTCTTTGACAATTCGACCACAGAATCAACCGCTGTTACACCATCATCCACTTTCAATCCACTCACGATACAATCATTTTTCACCCGCTCGTCGTTCAACAATTTCACCGACATCTTTAAATCATTCACTTCTTTTCTGAGTAAACGATTTTCTTTCTCCACTACGCTTAACTTCTTTTTATTTTCGGCTACGCCTTTCAAAATGTCATCATACTGCTGCGACATAAACTGAATTGTTTTTTGAATATCTGCCAGTTGATCCAACTTATCGAGCTTTGTTTTGATTTCATGCAGCTCACTTTTCAATTCTTCTTCATCTCCTTGTTCGCACAGATGACAGGCAAAAACTTCTCTCTCGTTCTTTAACAAATACTCAAACTGACGCTTGTCCAGTTTAGTACACTGAGCGTGAAATTTGTTTGTGCATTTATCACACTCAATAAAATCATCATTGTCCTCTTTGATGTTATATTTGCATTGAACACAAATTGATTTTGAACTATTTAAACTTTTACGACTTTTCCCAGGCATACTTTAATATTTTCTAATGCACTGAATCGTGTTTTATGTATTTAAACAGTTTATTGTTCAAGAAACAGCTTGAATTTTACAATAATTCGAATATAAAATATTCAACTCGCGCACCGATGATATTGTACGTTTATTCACAAGGGTTGCCAACTTGTGTCTTTTTGATATTTTTTATTTTTGAATGCTTGATATTACGAAATTGGTCACTTAATAATCTCCGCGAACTAGACAGTGTGTTTTATTTATGAGTTGTCATATAAAAATGTACATACTAATTTTGAAATTTTTTTTTGCAGGTACTAACAACAAAATTGGCAAGGACATAATAATCTCCGCGAACTAGACAGTGTCTTTTATTTATGAGCTGTCATATTAAAATGTACATACTAATTTTGATATATTTATTTGCAGGTACTTACCACAAAATCAAAAAGGACAACGGCAGCTAATGTTGACTTAAATGGCCATTAGATAAATAAATGTGCTGATCACAACTATTAAAATGTCTTATGGCATGTAACTGATGTGTAACGTCCGAATGTGCGGTCTAAGTGCGACAAAAAACATTTAAAAGGCCATTTTTATGGTAAAACCACCTTCATCCAGCGAGTGCAGCATTGGGAACAATTTTTTATGGAACGACGCTCGCAAGTAAATAGCTACTGCAGAGAGTATACGAACGCTTCCAAATGTCTAACATAAAAATACATCGTTGGAGGGGCCTTAGCGTTGGTTAAACACATTTTAAAAATATCTTAATTTTTACCAAAGTTGTGGATTTTTTCAAGCTCTTTCTCATTTAATTTTAAGTTTTAAACACTTCGGTTGTATTTGATCTTAATTCATATAGTCATGCTAAGACTAAATGGTCGAATGATTATAATTTTTTTTTTGAAGATTACACAGTGCGACAAAAGGGTGAAGTCGATATACCTGTGTACCCCAGGGTGGTCGGATGCTATACGGGAAAAAAATGTCAAAAAAAATTGTCGGTGCCCCCCAAAATTTAGCAGTTTATTTATTAATTTGATAATCACATACAACAAAAATAAATTCTTATAAATTAAAGTAAGTGACGGCATAGATTCAAGACAGAAAACGTAATACTTGGATTTCTAATAAAAATAGTAATAGAAGTAAGAAAAATAAAAGACATAACATAAAAAAAAATTTAAAAAATACAATAAAATTAAATAAAACGGCTAGTACAATTTTGATAAAAAATTCGAAATTTTAAAATTCCCAATTTTGAAAAATTTTAATTTTGTTCATTTCAGGCTACATCCTTGGGCCGGTTTTCACAAAACTTTTTTTTCCTATTGATGAAAGCAATGTGTACTTGTAGGAATTTCGTTAAAAAAAGGTATTAGTAGCGAAGTTGGACGTCGAGCTCCACCTTTCGTTTGTTGTTTACAAAATTACGAATGTACTGTGCGAAATTTCGTTAGACGTTAGAGCAGGCCTCCCAACATCCTGGGGAGGCGTGGAGATTTTAAAACTTTTTCCATTTTTTGCACACACTATTTAAAACACAAGTACAATTAAACGAACAATTCGACAATTAAAGTCGATATCTATCAGACAATCGAAAAGTCCACGCATATACTTTTATAGGTCTCCACTTCACCTATTCAACGGCGTGTAACTAGTTCATCTGTCTACAACAGAAAAAATCTAACTTTGACCTCTATTCGGCACACTAACGTCTACCTATCAATACGAAATTTTATACAGTATATTCGTAATTTTGTAGACAAACGGAAGGTGGCTCGATGTCCAACTTCGCTACTAATAACTTTTTTTTTAACGAAATTCGCAATAAACCCATATAAGGAACACCCTAATGAGTACTACTTTTCCTTCTTCTATGATAACTCCTTTTTTTGGTCTTCGTTTGTATAAAAACACTACAGGTTCCAGAACGAACTAGTTCTAATGAACGATTCTCTGTGGTGAACGGTTGGAACTAGTTTCACTTATTCCTTTTGCTATGTTCGTTCATTTGACATTTCGGTGATTTGTGTATTTGTTCTTGTTCTTGTTCATATGCTTTAACCATTATGTATTTATATACAACAACAGGAAAATTGTTTTGGTATTTTGCTATGAAAACTGATTTAAACTATTTTCCAAGATTTGTAGTGTACCTAAAACAAAGCCTTTGATTACTATTTTTTTTAAACACATCAGTTAATTCATAAATTTTTAAGCGGATCTTTCATTTTTCAGTATGTTTCTTTGCAAATCGTTCACTAAATAACCCGAAAAAGAACTTAAAACAATCAACGGGTGAACGAAGTTATGAAAAGGAATAAGTGAACGAACAGATCAAAGGGAACGAAAAGGAGCAAAAGGAACAGAAGGAACGACATAGTTATTTTTAATGAACGTAACTGAAGGGCACGATTCACCAAGACGAACTAGAAAGTCCTACTATAGACACTGTGTGAAGTAGCTACCGCAGTCATAAAAATTAAATAACCTTTTGATTATAACTTACTTTTATTAATTCTAAGTATCAAAAACAGTCATTAGGTTTTTAGTCAAACAAATTTTTTAAATTCATTCAGTACGATTCATTGTATCAAAATATCAAAACTTTTGTCAAAATAAGATAATTTCACTAATTGTGAATAAATCGATTCATCGATTTTCATGATCTATATATCAGTTTGTTCATAGGTTATGTGGCATTTCGTGATAGAAATAAGACGTGTAAATTTTTTTCGTTTTCGTTATTTATAAATAAGTTTTATTCGACCTTTATAATTTTAGAATAATATCCCAAGTTTTGAATAATTAGGCTCGAGGTCAATGTGATTTTGTTTTAAATTTTTATTATTACGAGTAACAACACAAAACCAAATGCAAGCAGTGCAGTAAGTTTGAAAGAGTTTTTGGTCACTTTTTTATAAGGCTACCCTTATGTTCGTGGCACGTTTTTACGGTTAAAACGAATATTTGTTTGTTAAAATCAATTAACAAATGGATAATTTAGTAATGTTTTTGAGGAACGCAATTTTCATATCAAAAATAAAACATTTGGATGGTCTGTAGATGGTTGTTTTGTGAAGTTTGGACCAATCGTTATTAAATTACAACAGTACGATATTTGTATCAATAATTTTAGAGACAGGAAGAAGTCTGCCGGTCAGCTCGTGTATGTGTTTGGTACATTATTACTAAGTCGACTAGTACAGCTTTCAGACCTGGTTTATTTAATTGAAAACAGTTATAAATATCAAAAATGATGTGAAATCGTTTCCATGACCTTAATCATTGTTATTACTACATTTATGATTTTTACCTCATAGCATTTAATTATATTTTACTATTTTATGCATAAGAAATAGTATTTGTACTTAACTTTACTTTTAGAAACACAAAATACTCTGTTAATTTATTTTTTTATTTGTTCTAAAAACCCAATTTTTACCATAAAATCCAAACAAAAAACGACATAACTGTTATAAAATCTAACAGACGAAACTAATAACAAAAAAATATTATAATAATAATATCCTGCTAAATTTTTTTACAATAACTGCATTAAGAATGTATTTGGTTTAATATTATTTCCAGTTTCATCAAATTGTTTCCTCCTCCTGCTGAATTTGCTTTTTATGAGTTGAGTCTCTTTATATTAAGGTATAGAAATAATCATTACACATTTTAAGCTGCCAAACCAATGGCTCAGTCACGTAATAATATCCAAGAACAAGACAGTGTTTTTATTCATGAGTTGTCATATTAAAATGTACATACTAATACTGATATTTTTATTTGCAGATACTTACCTCAAAAACGGCAAGGATAACGGAAAATACACAACTGAACTACTTGTATCCACAGGCTTGATGAAAAATAACCATGCCCACATCAATTTTTAGATTCACACCACTCTACATTAGACTGTTCTTTTATGGTATTATTCAGAAATTCGTCAAAAAATTTTATAAAGTGCGATGTTGAACATCGAGCTCCACCTTACATTTTTTATTAACAATATTACGCATATATTGTAAGAAATTTCCCTTCGATTGTTAATCACTAGAGTCTACCGCAATGAAGTTAAAGATCGATTTTGTTTTCAAATCAGTTTAACGCTGCTGAATATTTTTCTGTTGTAAACAGATGAACTAGTAATATGCCGTTGAATAGGTGAAGACCTATGAAAGTATATATTTGCACTTTCTATATCTCTCATAGGTATCGAGATATTATATCTAAAAATGGACGAAATTTAAAAAATAATAATAAAATAATATTGTTGTTATTTTGTATTTTAAATTAAATTGTTTTGTCAACTGTAGTTTGTTTACGCACAACGCTTTTAATATTAATGAATTTCATTCAAAATACGACATAACATCAATATATAACGATAATGGATGGAATTAAAGATCATAATCATGAGTCATAAGTCTTTGCTATTTTTAATGTCAAAAAAATCGTTTTTTAACGGCTGATATCTCGGGAACGTATTGAGATATTGAAAATATGCACATACACTTTTTTTTGTAAATTTTGTCTTGATTTATGCTAAATTGTTATGCGGTGGTCACAATAACCTGTTTCGTAGTGAACTTTTACATCAAATGCGAACATAATTTTTAAAAATAAACACAATTTCTGCTGTGAAAGTTGTTCTATAAATTCCAATTTCATAAGCGGATACCACGATGCATCCGAACACACATGCCTATATACGTGCATGCATTCGAATCTCAAAGGCGATTCTTTTACGAATCGAAAAAGCGTTTTTTACGTAATAACGAGTTGCTTTCAAGTTGCAAAATTTATAAATTATCCCTATTTTTAAGTTATTCCTTCGTTTCTTATTCTCCCCTGAGGTTTTGAAGATTTTTCTTAATTTTTTTGGATACAGCGTGGAACTATTTCGTTTTATTTAAGTTTTTTATATCTGTGTACGACAAAATTTGGTTCTCAGAATAAAAAACATTTATGTAAAGTATGATATCATTTTCTGAGACTACCATAGAGGCGAAACTAACTCAATAAGAAATTTTGTTAAAAAAATAAGCTAATTTTAGAAATGTATAATAACACAGTGATACAAATGTGAAGAAAAAAAATATACAGGGGTTCTCATGTAACATTTCTGTTAGACTAGAGTCCATAGAGTAAAGTGGTACTTTTAGTTTTTCTCGGTCACTTCGTTAAGTAATGTTTTTATAGCAAATTAAGTGAAATGACGATATTCCTAAAATTACAAGTTCCAAAATTCATAAGTCTTCTCTTTGTAAACTGATCTTCAAAAGCTCACATCTGTTGTAAAGCTATGACTTTCACCATTTATTAAAAAAAAGAATTTTGAAAATCGGTTAAAAAATAGTGAAACGGCGGCTGTTTAAGCAAAACAACCTCGAAAAAAAATTGCGAATTCTCATTTTCTCAACGCTCTCAGTTGATCATGAAGCAGCGCAATATATATTTTTTATTTTTGTATTATGCTATATTAAAGTAGCTTTCTAAAATAGGTAAGTTTATAAGAATCGGTTGAAAAATGAATGAGTTATGCTAAATTTTGCAATAACATGTTCGCGTTATTTTGTGGTTTTTCCTTAGTGTGTGTGTCACTTTGTACAAATACATGTGACGTATACGTATCACAAACAAGTAATTCGTACTACATATTCCAAAGAATGTCGAAAAATATATTACAAAAATTAGCATAACTCATTCATTTTTCCACCGATTCTTATAAACTTACCTATTTTAGAAAGCTACTTTAATATAGCATAATACAAAAATAAAAAATATATATTGCGCTGCTTCATGATCAACTGAGAGCGTTGAGAAAATGAGAATTCGCAATTTTTTTTCGAGGTTGTTTTGCTTAAACAGCCGCCGTTTCACTATTTTTTAACCGATTTTCAAAATTCTTTTTTTTAATAAAAGGTGAAAGTCAAAGCTTTACAACAGATGTAAGCTTTTGAAGATCGGTTTACAAAGAGAAGACTTATGAATTTTGGAACTTGTAGTTTTAGGAATATCGTAATTTCACTTAATTTGCTATAAAAACATTACTTAACGAAGTGACCGAGAAAAACTAAAAGTACCACTTTACTCTATGGACTCCAGTCTAACAGAAATGCTACATGAGAACCCCTGTATATTTTGTGTGTAGCACAGTGTAATTTATTTAATAAAAACAATACTTTTTTGTGCGATAAATTAAATACTTTCCATAAGTTATTTTTAACATTTCTAAATTAAATTGCTAGCTAGTTGTAACACTTTTTCTTATTTCTGTGTACAATGCAAAAACCCTTTCTTAATTAAGAATTCGAAAACAGTCTTATTGAAATAATGTAAATTTCGATGAAAAATCGATTGTTTGTACACTCTAATGGTGACCTTCACAGATTTGACTTATATTTTTACAGAAGACTTAATTTTA
Organism: Muscina levida; assembly: GCA_964034835.1. NCBI lineage: Eukaryota > Metazoa > Arthropoda > Insecta > Diptera > Muscidae > Muscina > Muscina levida. The sequence goes on from OZ035880.1 coordinate 73,927,998, forward strand.
ACTTTGCATGTTGTATATTAAGTTATATTCTAATCGGATAATAATTGTGAGCAGGACACCGAGTTAAAGCGATAAAATAGTGCCTCTATATATTTACTTACAGTTGAGCCAAAAATAAAGTATTTGTTATATTTTTACTTAGTTTAATTCGTAACATATGTTTACATTATTTGAGGTCGGTTCAAAATTTTTGGATACGTAATCCAAAAACTTTTTGAAGTTAAAGTCCAAAATTATTTTTCGACTTTAACAAATTTACAAAAAGAGAAATAACGTTAATGAAATCGTAATACAAAATTTACACACTTTTTTTCACGCTGTATGACGCAATGCTTTATCAATTATTCCTAAAATATTTTGTAGTGTAAAAATAAATGACATATATTGGCGATTTAACATCGATTACGCAAATTTATAACATGCTGTTTGGCAAAAAATAAAATTACACTATGCAACAATTGAAGATTTGTTACAAAATACAATCTTTGACAGTATAGGTTCGAGTCTACTATCGAAGGGTAATAAAACCCTATACTTTGTTTGTCGAGATTGGTGACCAAAATCAGTGAGCCCCTTCAAAAAAGGTGTCATCAGTTTTTGTCTAACAGCTAACTCACATTTCGTTATATCCTTAACCTATATTCGGCAATAATGTAGATGGGTGTTTTTCGCACTAATTTTATTAACAATTTATGTCAAAAAGTTTGTTTGTTCCTGACCTTCAAGAATAAATTATTATTTTTTTCATTTGTATGAGCATTACTTTGAGGGAGTTCAAATTTTTCACTAATAATGTTTGCTAAAATTGTAGCCATGGTAAAGTTGAACAATTTTCGTGAATATATCAATCCAATCTGAACGTGTTTAGGCAACCTAAATAGCTCATAAAGACCACTATGATACCGGGTTTTCGTACATTTACGCACTTATAATCCAGTAACATGGTCGAATATTAACCGATTTATATTGATCTTATATTGATAACTTGTCATATCTGTCTGTTTTTTGCCTCGAAATTTCAAACTATTTTTTTTTTTTTTTTTTTTCAAACTGAGTATAGGGTTTTATTACCCTTCAATAGTAGAATCAAAACTATACTGTCATGTTCTTGTATTTTTTTCACTGTTGCACTGTGTTATTGGGAAACAAAATCGCGTTCATGAGCCTATATCCATTGATGTGGAAAAGTAGTAGAAATCAGACGCCTCTGCCAACGTCGACTTTTATTTGCCTTTAAATTTTCTGGTGCTTGTTTACAATCTTTGAAGTATTAAAGATGTAATTAAAAAGAATTTTTAAAAAGTATATGAGATTTATTTATTTTTGTTGATGTAATTAAAACTCTTTTTTAATATTTTTTGGCTTTATTTTACTGTATTAATTTTTTACATTTACATTAAACTTTTTGTTACTATCATCTGAAAATGTTAAGTATTACAGTTCTAGCGTACAAAAATGTTAATCACTATATTTATAACGGAACAAAAATTATTAATAATATCCTAAATAATAAAATTTAACATTTTGTATCAGCCGTTTTGTTTTTTTCAAATTTGACTCCAGATTCGAAGTGTGCGTCCCCAAAAACTTCTTAAGCACAATATCAGTAAATGCAAGCATTTTTTGAAAAAAATGTCCGCCATTTTTCATGTACCATTTTGTTTTTTTCAACATGTTACTCCGGATTCGAAATCAGAGACTCCAAAAATCCCCTTAGTGCCATGTTTTATGCCCATTGGAAGTCTTCTTCATATTAAAATTTTTTTTTCACAGATTTTATTCACAGATGTGCGGTTTGAACTGGTTTTCACCTATTCTGTTTTTTCGTTCCTTTTGCTATATTCGTTTGTTTGACATTTTAAGTCATTCCTTCATATTTCCCTATATGGGACCGGCCGTGGAATGAAGGTTAGAACACGTGACTACCATGCGGGAGATCCCGGGTTCGATTCCCGCCTCCAGTCATCTAGATTTTTCTTTAATTGCCGGCCCCCTCGATGCTGTCGATAGCAAATTCGCATTCGTCGATAAACAAGTAGGTGCCGTTAGTTGTTAATCTAAAAAAACGAAAGCGTGATAATTTACAACAACGCGAGAAGCTATCCCATAACTTATTCAAAGGGTGTAATGGGAATTTTATTTTTATATATGGCTATTTGGGATTTTCGTTTAAAAAAACAATTTTCATATATACGTGAAACTAGAGACCTTATGTAGTAAAACTGCGTTCTCAGTTTATCGCCAGAACGTCAGGATATTTTTAAAAGGACTTCAAAGTTTCAAAGGATACCTCACTTTCCAAAAATTAAATCAAATATTTTCACGAACCATATGATAACGATATGGGTATCAAATGAAATGTAAGAATCTCAACAATGCGAACAAATAACAGAGTTTAATGGATTTGGACCAAAAATTTCAAAAAAAGATTAATTTTCTATACAACCATCTTGACTTTTTTCCCCACAATTTGGGAAATTTCAGTGATGAGCATGGTGAGCGCGTTCATCAAGAAATGGCGACGATTGAAAATCGATTTAGAGGAAACAGTGAATGCCACATGATGGCAGAATATTATCGACAATATGTCGTGACACAGACGATCAGCATAAGCGGCAAAGTCAACGTTTACATTTTAATTAATTTTTATAGTTTTTTTTATATATATATAATGTTTTGAAACAGGATTAATATTTTTTTTTACTAAACTATTAAAGCTGGATTAATAAAATGTACATATAACTTCTTCAAGATATATTTTATTCAGAAAAAATTATTTAAATGATATTAAGCTTTAAATCTTTAAAGTGACATTTTTGAAATTTTTGTTCCAGATCCATTAAAATCTGTTATTTGTTTGCATTGCTGACATTCTTAACTTTCATTTGATACCCATATCGTTATCATATGGTTCGTGGGAATATTTGATTTAATTTTTTGAAAGTGGTGTACCCTATGAAACTTTGAAGTCCTTTTAAAAAAATTTCTGACGTTCTGGCGATAAACTGAGAACGCAGTTTCAATACATATGATCTCTAGTTTCACGTTTATATGGTCTTCATCTAGTGTGAAAACCACTGTTGCACGGTGTTACAAGTGATGTTGGACATCAAGTTTATTATTTAAAAAAATAAGAATGTATTGCAATATAATGTGCCGCAAGAGGTCAAAGCTAAAATTTGAGTTTAAATCAGTTATCGCCGCTTTTAATGTAGTTGAACTAGTGATATGCCGTTGAATAGGTGAAGTGAAAACCTATAAAGGTATATGTTAGCATTTACCATATCTCTTATAGATGTCGAGATATTTGATGTAAAAGTGGGGGTATTTTTAAAAAACAATTTATTTAATATATTAAAATTGCATAATAAAGTAGTTTGTTGTAGACCGCCATATATTTCAACAATTTAGCATAAATCAATAATTTTTGTCAAAGTCTACCAAAAAATGTGTATGTGCATATTTTTTATGTCTCTATCCATTTTCGAGTTTTTTGTCATTAGATGTATGACTCTAGATTTCGGTAGTTGGTTCCATCCATTCATTCCATTCCTACTTTCTAATGACGTCAAAACCATTAATATCTAATGCTTCTGAGGTGCATGGGCTTCTCGACAAAAACGTGCGGTTTTTCCGAGCCTCAGCTGCGTTAATTTTATTTGTTAGTGTAGCCGCCGAGATGGAAAGATGATTTTACGCCAAAAATCGTTGTCCAATTCAAGCTGCTATATAACGGACTCATTTTGTTCAAAAAGAAACTAAAAATTGTTTTTTTTTTCAGAATAAAAAAATCTATTGAGGTCACATCAAAAAATCGTGCTTAACAGAAATTTAATTCACATGTAAACAGATACATGAGATCTATTCAACTTTGTTTTTTTTTGTTTTAAGAAATAAATATTTCAATGTAAATATTTCAATAGAAAACCAGATTATTCTACTTTAGTTTAAAATAATTGCTTAACAAAATATTGTTTCAATTCGCAGATTTTTCAGTTTTCTAGATGTAGGAAAATTAGTTTTATTTTTTTGTCGCGTTCTTGATCGCATTGTTTTTCCTAGAAACCCAATTTCGCAAAACAGGCCTTTTGTACTAAACATAGCGCTACTGGAATGTTATCGAAATATGGAAACAAGAACAATTTTTTAAAACATTTCAATACTACAGACGTACGAATGACGCATATAGAAATGCCCAATCGTCGTGTTTCTTCTTAAACCATATTAGCTCCATTATTTCGAAATTGATATTTAAGGTGTTTATGGTAAATATCATATAAAAATCATCTCAATTGCAATTTCATATTGGCAACTGATGAAAAAAAATAAAAGCGATTTCGAAAACCTCGTAGGCGCCCTGCAAAATTAAAATTGCATGAAACGGTTTTTATATTTAAAGCAGGAAATTTAAAGTCTCGCCTACCAAATTTTTGGTTTTTGAGATAAACAAAAATAATATATATTAAGCCAGTTGGTAACTTTCGCAGCATAAAGCTATGTACAGACGGTTGTCGGCCTTAAAATGTTGTCAGATCTGCCCATGTACTGACAAAGAGAAATTGTTTGGAAATGCCAAATTGTTATTTTAGATGATCAGGGCCAACAATCGTATGCAATGCATACTTGAAAATGCAAATGCATATTACAGTCTTAACGTTTTGTTTAGAGGATATATGCATATAAAATCATATTTTGCAGTTTTCATGTTTTTTTTTATAATTTTTTTTGTAAGTTCATATTAATGATTTAATATCTCCCACAAAGGCTGTATTTTTTAAAGTATGTGTTTCCGGTACAAACTAATCGAAATATTTTTTTTGCTCTCCTGCTAAGTTGTTAAATTTCACAAAGTTAATTTTCGAGGCTCAGCAACGATATAGTTCTCTGTCAACATTTGCTTTTTAAATAAATCGAAAAAATCATATAGGTTACTAGGTTAATATCGCAAGAAAAAAAGTGTAACGTATTAAAGGAAACGAGTTAATCCCTCGATCCTATTTGTTTAAGTATTTTTTCCAATGGTTATATTTTTTTTCACAGCAAAATATTCAGGCTCCTTCTCTCTTGATTCTTAAAGACCTTCATTTATTTATAAGTTAGCAATTAGTTTACCGAATAATTATTACCATATTCATCATTATAATTACAAACTGACAAGCTACTACAATTATATCTATGTAATGTATGTATAATAAGTATATCATTTACATTTTCTTTATTTGCAGGTAAACAACATTTGTATTAAATGGACTTGTTTTTGCTAGCTGACGTTTTTATTTGGTCTAATACGACTCGTAATAGGAACACTTGGACATTACGTTCCAACAAGCACGATTTGATAATATATTAACAACAAATTATTAATTTTTTATTAAAAAAGTTTCCATTTAATTTACCAACTATAAATCGTTACCTTAACACACATAAATTCTTGCTATGTTTTAGACGACCTTTGCTGGATGACTATCTTACAAATCTAAGTTTATCAGTTGGATTGCTTTGCGATAAACAGCAGTTTATAGTTACAGAAGTAATGTGCCGTATACTTTGGGATTAGCAAGGTGCTTAAAAGACGATTTTAGAGCGACAGCGTTTGAACCCAAATGTATGTTGTTGCATTAGTAGATTTCGGACATAAATAAGTTGCGTTTTCAGTTTAGTATTTCGGCGCTACAGTTGAATCAGGAGCCGATTCTTTGAACCGATGATATTAGCACTTGATGGGTAGAACCCTTTAAAAAACTATAAGTGACACAATCTAGTGTTATGTCAACGGTGCCGGGACATAATCCCCAAAATCGTTTTGGAGACTATGTCACATGTGTCCTATGGACACAACGGGGACTATAACCTTTTTTGAAAGAAATATCTATATATATAAAAGGCTTGGGTGACTGACTGATCACTCCCCAGTCCATACGGTTAAAGCTAGAACCTTGAAGTTTGGAATATAGGTTCCTTTTATAACGTAGGCGCACACTAAGAAGGGGTTTTTCGGGCTGCAAGGGGGCCAAAAGGGAGGGGCACCGCCCCATACAGCTCGAAATTTAAAATGTCTGTTTTTCATTAATCATTATAGTTACGAAGTCGAATTTTGGTATATATGTTGGTCGTACAAAAAATTACTTTTTTGTGGAAAGTGGGCGGGGCCACGCCCCTTTTTTAAAAATAGACATAATTAAACAAAGGAGCGTGGCACCGCCCACACAAACTGAAATTTCAATCGGTCACATTTCAAGAGTCATTAGAGGTATGAAGATGAGATTTGCTACATATGTTACTGATACAAAAATGAATACATTTCGCTGAAAAATGGGCGGTGCCAGGCCCCTTTTGAAAAAATATTTAGCTGTGCGGAATAAATGGACCGATTGCAATGAATTTTTTACTGTGTAGTACTATCCGTAGAGCCTCATAGGCTACATGAAAACATAATTGGATAAAGAACGTGACACCGCCCACACAAAACAAAATTTCAGTCAGTCATATTTCACGAGCCATTAAAGGTATGAAGATGAGATTTGCTACATATGTAAATGGTACATGGGGGATTAAGACTCGCTGGGAAATGGGTGGTGCCACGACCCATTTAAAAAAAATTGTTATGTCGGTCATATTAATAGAACGATTGTAATAACATTTTTTAATATATACATATATAAAAAATTGCTGGACTAAATGATTGGGTGATATGGCTGTAGATAGGATGATGAAATTTTGGGTGGTTTTTCCCCTTTTCGTGTAAAGCCAGCTAAGAATGGATTTTTGAAAATTCGTACTTTTAGGTGTAAAAATGACCAATAAGGGATAAAACAAGTACCATCTCACAGACCAAAAGGCTAAAGCTATAGCTATAGACATGTTCACTATCAAAGTGGATTGAAGGTTTTTTTGAAATCCGATATTTCTGGGTAAAAAAGCGAAAAGGGATAAAATCATGATAATTGATATGGGTTTGCTCCATGTAGAATTAGAATGAAGAAGGACTGTTTTCGAAATTCAGTTTCTGCCTTCGCAAATGTTTTTTATGGCTTTTTAAATTGTTTTGTTTCATTAATATGAATATTACATTAATTTGATAATAAAGAAACTAATTTTCACACTTCTTACGAATTGGCTTTGGGTTTTCGCTGCTTAAACCATTATATTTTAAAAACAATAAATAATTTTTATAAAAATAGCTTGATAATCAATACATTTCGCTGCATACATCCAATATTTTTTTTCAAAAAAATAAATCATTTTTATAAAATAATATAATAAACTCTATTTTTTTTAAAATTCGCAACTTTCTGTAGGAAAATTTTAATACAAATCTCGAAATTTTCCATCTACGACGCCCTGTAGTATAATATAAAAAAAAATGTGTAATATTATATATAAATATCGCCCTAATGGATAAACATTTTGCAACTATTAAACATTAAACATTATGCAACTATTATTTCTCCTTCCAACATTTCAATTAATAACACTTAATTTACACTTTTTAATAAGTTTGCGATCGATCATCCATAAAATCGACCAATAACAAATTTTAAAATGACTATAATTAAGATAGTTTCAAAGCAATTTTATTGAGGATAATGTTAGACAATTTTTTGGTGTTATGATTTCTTGCGGAGCGGTCGCAATCCCCAAAATCATTTTGGGGATTATGACCTCTTATTTTTCGGACATAATCCCCAAAATAGATGTCAACATTAACTTTGATGGGTAAGTATATGGTTAAGCTGCACAGAAAGAAAAATCGCATTCTAAATTTAAGTTTAAAATTCGTATTTTTTGTTAAGTACAAATAGTACTAACAAGTAAAAAACGGCATACGTTCAAAAATGTAAGCGTAAAAATTATTTAAATAAGAATGAAATTTTCCAATTAAGTATATACTAACGTAATTGTATTTAAATTCGACAATCTCAACTGTCAATTAAAAAAATCTTAGAATAAATATCAAGTTTTATCTGACTTAGAGTAAGAATAAACAACCTTACATTAATCTCTGCGAAAAAAATATTCGGGAGAGAAATAGCATTTACTCTCTCAGCTTAATGTTTTCTCCCCACAACTTATTCGCATACTAAATATAAATTTAAAAATTCTTACTTTTTGCAAAAGCGAATAAATTCTCCTATTATGTATGAAAATCTTAAGAGCTTTTGTAATTCAAGTGACTTGTGATCTTCGTTGGAGCCATTTTTGCACTGGTGTATATTGGCTCCTCGATGCTTTTGTGGAGCTTTTACCACTTAAGGTTTGTGATGATAGTGTAGAAGATAAAGCAAAAGGGTGCTGATGGAATAGTTTGGCTACTATTGAGGTAACTAGCCGCATATTATTTAATAAAGTAAAAGCCTCACCAGGCTTAATGTCATCTACAATTAAGAATTCTACACTAACAAATCAAGTTTCACCAAGCTTAATGACATCTAAAATTAAGAATTTTACACTTTATAAGCCAGCCCCAGTAAATCAAGCCCCTCCTGTCCTGCCTGATCGTTTGGGTAAGGAACAGCTATTGCTGTGCCACATAGTGGCTGTGGTTAGACCAAAAATCACGTTGGTAAACTAAGAGTTTGATGCTCGAGAAAAATTAAGCTGGGTATCTCTTGTACCATTCGATACTTGCATCTCTCATTGTGCTTCGATATATCATTTTGGTTGAATGTGGCGTTGCAATCTCAGCGTCTTGGGGATGGATATAGGGTTGCCAGATCCAGATTCGCAAAAAGCTGGACACTCGGATTTTGCAAAAATAGCTGAACATTTTCAGAAAATGTCTACGAAAAAAAATCCAAGTTTAGTTTTGTACAAAATTTTTTTTTAAAGAAAATTATTTAATATTGTTAAATAGATAAAGTAATACAATTGAAATTAAATATTTTTAATTCAGTCTTTTCAATATTTGAGATTTTAAATAATACATAAAAAAATTAATAAAACGCACTTTTCACTGAAACCTCTGAAAATTAAAATTAAACAATAAACACACAACAGAGAAAAACAAAAATCAACAACAATTAAAAATTTAATTAACAAAAAAATAACAATTCATTCTAATTTAAATAAATAAAGTATATGAAATAAATTACCTTTTATTAACATAAATCAATGAAAATAGCTGTGTATAGTTCATACATAAGCAAATATTCTCTAAGACATTTCGTCTTTCATTTAAAACCATGTTAAATTACTTTTTATTCCACATGTATTTCGCATTTGAACTTACCGAATTTGCCAATTCCGAGCCGAGATGGTAACGAAGGGAAAATCAAAATTTAAATTTTTTTCAAAAGTTAAATGTACTAATGAGGATATTTATATCACAAACATCTTTGCTTTAATTTTTTTCCCAAAATTTCTATTTAGCTGGACAAATTTTATCTTAGCTGGACACTGGACAAGTATAAAAAAGCTGGACAATCCAGCTGAATCCAGCCCGTCTGGCAACCCTAGATGGATAGCACCAAACCTCTAACAAGGGTGTAGCAGCAATTGCAGGAATACTAACATTGTTACGTGCTTTTTCCTTCATAAAGCGAAAGACTTTACACACCTCCCCTACATGGGTCCTTAAATGGCAACAAAAACGATAAATGAGGTTTTGTTGGGAGTCAGTTGTAGATACAAAATCCTCTTGAATCAAAATCCTAGTTGACCTTTTTTTAAGATAAAAGGATTTGTTGCCTTTTTTTTAATCCCCGTTTTGTGCTTTTTTAATAAGTGACGTTCTTTGCCCCATGATTCCACCATTAAATCGTAGGAAGTGGAATCGTTGGAAGTGTTCTGACATCGGCTATAAGACATATTCTATTGCGGAGAAAAAACTTAAAATTTTTTATTTTTATTTTTGCCAACAATTAATATTTTATTTTTTTTTACTTATTTATGTAGATATTTCAAATAACTATGAACCGATTTAAAAGATTTTTTGCATTTAGATAGTGCTTTGAAAAACCTTGAAAAATGCTTATATATAAACGTTATCTCATTTAGATCAAGAGATATTAAAAAAATATTTTAAGGTTGTGAGGAGCATATTTGCATCAATATTTCACCAGTTTCATTAACAATTTTTTTGATAATCCAAGAAAAAAAAAACCTTAAAAATACTACATCAACCTAGTCCAAAAATTACATAAATTTTTTTATTTTCTCAAAAATCTCTTTTTTTATTTTCTCTTGTTCTATAACATATATATGTAATCATATGTACAAAAACTCAATTACTGTTATTTTCATTAATTATACATACTACCGATTTTCATTAAAATCTACGGATTTTTTTTTCGATTCTACCGAATTAAAAAAATTAATATGCACACTGCTGTAGGTCCGTTGTGTGAGTTTTAAAGTAGGAGATCACTCAAATTCAGGAAGATGAAACACTCTACTCTTTTGTTAGACGCAAAAAAAATTCAATTGGTTTATTATTCAGAATTTAATTACATAATTATAACAAGTTCACATAATAATTACAAGCTGACAAGGAACTTCATTATATATATAAATATTTTATATTATAATAAATATATTATCTATTTTTACTATATTTTCAGATTAACTATCAACAATCATATTAAATGGACCAGACATTTTTGGATGCTGAAGTTGTTTTTATTAGGTCGAATATACATAACTCGTAATGCAATCATTGTGGCCAACATTTTTCAAGGATTTGTGGATTTACCTTAAAAAAAATTTTTTATTTTAGTAAAATAATCAAATTTATCATCCCTTAATCATTGCCCTAATGACAAATAAATTCTTATTTTGTTTTAGATGATCATAGCTGGAGGACTATATTAATGATCCAAGCTGTTCAGTTGGTTTCTTTGTGATGAAATTCAACAAGCAAGGCAAGAAAACCACACCCTATGAACCAAATAGTCCAAATTTTTTAGTATTTTTTTAATAACTCGGCAATTTGATGTAAAATAAGATTTTTTAAAACACTACTAATAACACAGTGCAGCACTAAAATCTTGAACCAATTGAGAATGCCAAAATCTTAAAGCTTATGAAGGTAGATGAATACAACTAGCTGGGTTTTGAATTATTAGCTAACGTTTTTTTAATTCATTTTTGAAGTTTTTGAAAAAAAATGTACTGATTCTTAAGTCTTTATCTCGTGAGCTATTCGAAATTTTCCTTGTCTATCTTCGGCAAATATTTAGCTTATAATCAGATCTAAAAATTTTACCTTGAGATAAAATCAATAAAACAACATCTTACTCAAAACATCAAAACTGTAAGCAAAATCGTAAAATTTCATCATAGATTTTTATTCTCTTTTTATTTATTTGTATTTTGTACCTATTTAATTTTAAAAAGCATATCATTTTTAATTTCGATAAACGTACAATTAAAAATGATTTTTTTGTTCCTTTCTTGAATTTTTGATGACTTTGTGGGGCTATAACTATGTGAAGGAGTCAACAAATGAAATCGGCTTGTTAAAAAGAGTTGTTTGTTTTGCGTTTGGCTATCTTTTTGTTCACTTGTTCACTTTCGCTTTCTTGCCAAAAATAAATGGCACAAAAATAAATAAATCGCAAGTAAAATAAGGAGAATAGTTGCTAAATACTAACAAAATTAGACACATAATTTCTTGTTTTTACCCACATTGCTGAAGATTCATTAAATATTTTCTGTAATTCGTTTTTGATAACCTTTAGTTTACACATCTCTAGCAAAGTTCCAAGAAGTAAGGGTTTGTCGTCAGTACACAGAGCAATAATATAAAGAGTATCCAAGATTCCAGGCTGTTAAATGTTGTGTCAAAAAATGCCTGGAAAACGAGGTGCTAGCGAACTTTTGTAAACAAACTTCCACGATAGTTGATAAAAATAGTACTTTTGCGATCTTTTGATCCATCGAAATTAATAAAATAGTCTTCAACAACCCTTTTTCTCTTTGTTAAAACCCTGTAGTTCGCAAGCACCTAAGATGTTATTAACAGAGCTCTGGACGGTAGGAGCTGGTCAGTATGGGTTTTAATTATTGGTATTAGTTTTTTATAATGAGTGGTGAGATGTCGTTATTGCGACATCGAATTTACATTAAAGTATCCAAAGAGTTTATGCATTAAAGTATCCAAAGAGTTTATGGTCAGCGTTATGATTATTTCTTAAAGAATTTACCGTTATTTATGAATGTGAGAAATATTTTACTAACGTATGAATAAAATTATCAGAAAACAATTAAATCATGTAACATAAAAAAATATTACAACATACATTAGGTTGACATACCAAAAAAAAGTATCTTGGGTTCACAATGAACCTTGGCTTGTCTTATGATGAATCCCTAAAAATTTCGTATCTTGGATTAAGATCCAGTGAGCTGGGCCGTTTTTAACAATGGTCTTTTTTGAGTTTTTCAAAGATTTTTGATATTTAACTATGTTAAAGACTTCTGATTAAAGAAGAAGATAAATACCATTTGATATTTCCGAATTGTCTGTTTCCTCTATCATAAGATTTAAAATTTCAGGTGTTAAAAAGTAGTTGAAATTATCAAACGGTGTTTTCAAACTTCTTATAGATTCTGGCAAAGAACTATTGCCACGAAATACCAAATGCAGCTAGATGGAGCAATTCAACTGAAATTCTGAATGTGTTTATTTGATTATAAGAAAAAATTATATGTACATTTGCATTGATACAATGCATGAAATTTTGTTGATTTTGATGAAATGCTCATAATAACGGTAGGTGTAGGTTAAGACCTGCCATTCATATATGGATCACCGAAAAAAGCTTATGCTTTATATATTATGAAGCCTAAATATATAACAAATATATGTGGTTTTGAAGTCTTAAATTCGGTACTTGAAATTCCTTTAAAAATTAATAAACTGCTAAAATTTTCTAACCAAAAGCGGTTACGTATGAATACGTTAGGGTCACCAGATATTAAAGTCGGAAAAACAGTACATTAGTGAACAAAAAACAGTAAAATTAAGTAAAAAACGCAGTAAATTTTAAATGAGAACATAAGCATAACATATTTTGGGAAATAATTCAAAAAGCAACAAAAACAATGTTTAAAAATATATTATGTCATAAACGTATTTGCACAGGTTATTGTCTGCGTTGTGCATTGAGCGTTCGATTGATTTTCGTCTCTCCTGGAAAATTTAAAAATATGGACTAAGAACCTTTGCACGTTAAGCCAGCGATATATAGTATATCTATTTTAATTGCACCAGGGTTTAGAGCATCAAAATTTTATACTATATAATTAATCATAAATTATTGCCTTCTTCAAATTGACGCTTAAAATAAATAAAAAATTAAGTGTTAAAAATCTTTAATATAAATATATATGTATGGGTATTTCCTAGCGTTGCGAACGCACGTTTTTTTTTTCTTATTTTGCAGTTTTCTCGAAAAGTTGAAATATTTTGAAGATTATGTTCATATTAAAAAAAATTAGATTTTGGACAGTACTATAATGTTCATTTAATGAAACTTTACTCAAAATGTTGTATTCAAAATTATGACTTACACAAATAGCGTTACGGACACACAATTTTTCACAGCAACTTGGTGTCTACGAAAATTTGTGAAATTTAGCGAAATTTCTTATGTGATCAGTAAATTATTTTTTGTAAAATAAAGATGTCGGGGTTTCATAAACAACTTACTTCACATTTAAAAAACTTTTACCTGTTATGCTACTTCAATCTTAATGTGCGTTGCGGACACAAGCATTTTTCTGTGGATAACACAGAGCGACAAAGAAAACAATGCCTGGGAAATTTTACTATTTTTCTGGTAGGTGCTGCTGAGCACTACAAGAATCCGTTTTTCAAATTTCCCAAAACCCTCAAAATGTTGAGTTACGGGTAAAAATCCGGTTTTTCGTTTTTTTACGCACTTATAAGCCAGTAACTCGGATAAATATGAACTGATTTTAAGTTTCTCAGCGGATTTGGAAAGAAGAGACATTCCAATGATATATGTAGTTTGTTTTGTTAAAGTTCAAAAACTTCATTATATGGTTACAAAAACAAAAAGTTAAAAATATAGCAATTTTTTACTATGTCTGTCCTTCCGCTGGAAATACCCATACAAATATATATAATGGATTAATGCTTTCCTTGGAAAAAGTTTGTACTTAGAACACAGATATGCATGTAGATATATGACGGTGAATTAAGTAATATGTGTGGGAGTACCAGAAGGGGTGTGGCAAATGTAGTAAATATTCATAAGGATCAGTCGATGTTTACTCGAGTTATCGTCCTAGCCAGACAGAGAAACATGGCTCAATTGTATTTGAAATGAATTTGGTTTTAAAATACTTAATACATTCGCGTATCAAATGTTATATACCCTTATCCCTAAGTGTCTGTCTGGGTATAAATGTATTATACCGCGATATTTAAATGTAATTTTGAAACTTATTTTAAAAATTGTATGCATCCAAAACAATAACAAAGTTGTCAACAAACTATAGCCCTATTCAGAAACTTGTGCATTTGTGATTGGAAATGTATGCAATTGTAAATATTTGCTATGAATCGTGAATGTCCTCTTTGGTTTAGTTTACCATGCTTATTGCAAATCACAAAATTCACAGCTGCCAGCCGATACAATTTCATCTGCGGCGGCGACAGAACAAGCGGCATTTTAAGCCGCCTTAGATACTGAGCGAGAGGTAAGCGACAGCGTTTAACCACGGAGAGCAAGCCAATCGATTTGGTTCTCTGAGTGTCAGCAGTCGGTTTACAATTATGTGTTGCATATATCGGGTAAATATAAACTAAGAGTTTTTACTTACTTACTTAGCTGGAACTTCTTTGCAATCCCAGTGGATTATATACCGTACGTAGAAAAATATTATATCGATCTTCTGCGCTTCTTCTCCAGTTAGTCACACCAAGTTCTGTAAGGTTCTCAGTAACCTGGTGTTTCCCACGGAGTTTTGGTCGCCCTCTTCTGCGCTGTCCATCGAGTTCATTGACGAAGACTTTTCGAGCTGGAGCATTTTCGCCATGCGTACAACATGACCTAGCCAACGCAACCGTTGCACCTTAATGCGTCTGACCACGTCAATGTCAGTGTACAGCTCATGATTCATACGACGCCAATACCCTCCGTTAACGATGATGGGCCCATATATTTTACGGAGAATTTTTCTCTCGAATACCGCCAGAACCGATTCATCCGCTTGTGTCATAACACAGGATTCTGAACCATACATTAAGACAGGTAGAACCAGTATCTGGTATAGCTGGAGTTTTGTTCGTCGATAAGGGCTCTGTCATTGAATAGCTTACTTAGTCCGTAGTAGCATTTATTTGCAAGCAGGATTCTTCTCCGGAATTCTACGATTTGTTCATGGCGGAGCCTAGGTAGACAAAATTATCTACCACCTCGAAATTATAGTTGTCAACGTTCACGCAGTTTCCCAAACGAGTAGATTCTTTGTTCGTTGAAACTAATAACTTCGTTTTGTCCTCGTTGACCGTTAGGCCCAATTTCGCTAATTCCTTCTGTATACCTGAGAAGGCTGCAGTCACATCCCGTAGTTTTCGACCGATGATGACAACCTCATTACTATGTTGAAGAGATCGCACGATAGGCCGTCGCCTTGTTTTAGGCCTCGTCTGGTATATAATGGCTCCGCAAGGTCCTTGCCAATCTTCACAGAAGACTTCGTGTCAGTCAGCGTCATTCCGCAAAGACGTATCAGCTTCGCTGGAAAACCAAACTCAGCCATGGCTTCGAGTAATTTATGCCGTATCAGGCTGTCGAAGGCAGCTTTATAGTCGACGAAAAGATGGTACGTATCGATCGTTTTCTCTTGGGTCTTTTCCAGGATTTGCCGAAGTGTGAATATCTGGTCAGTTGTTGATTTTCCAGGTCTAAAGCCACACTGATAAGGCCCGATCAGGTTGGAAAACACTGGCTTTAGTCTTTCACATAGCACACTCGACAGGACCTTATATTCGATGTGTATAAGGCTGATCCCGCGGTAATTGGAGCACACACTTGGATCACCTTTTTTCAGCACAGGACATAATACTCTTAAATTCCAATCGTCGGGCTTGCACTCTTTAAGCCAAACCGTGCGTAGGAGCTGGTGCATGCTCGTTATCAGCTCCTCGCCACCGGACTTGAAGAGCTCTAAGAGTTTTTAGTGTTGCATATTAACGCAAGAGTAGTAAGTGCATTGCTGTATATTTTGTTGGTGTAGAGTAAAAATATACTATACCATTTTGCAAATGCTACCATGCATTTGTGTTTACTATGATAGATTGTTTTATATTATCTTCGGCTATTTTTGTGGACAATTAAAACAATGGATTGTTATATAACAAATAAGTAATATAAAAAAATCAGTAGATTACAAATAATAGTAAAAGGTTTAAAAGCCCGTAATTTTGCGTACTGTTTTATGTGTTGTGCATGAAAAAGGACATTAATAAAAAAAAAACAGTACATGCTAAATACAGTACATCTGGCTACAGTAGGATACGTTCAGTCTTTTAAAAAGGCATTGCATTTATTGCCTACATAAAATTTGTTCATAATTGTCTGCTAAATATGAAGAAGGGGTAGTATGTGCTTTTAGGCACATGGCAGAAATAAATACTGTTAAAATTTAAAATAAAGTACTAAAATGGCTTCACGTATACATACATAAGTCACATAATAATATTTCCAAAACTAGACAATATTACTTACTTATCGGTTTACCTATTAAGATATAATACTTATTTTAATTCTCTTATTTTGTAGGTGTTTACTTCAACTACCGAGCGAATAATTTGGATTTTTGTAGCTGAGTTGGAGAAATTAATTAATTAGATTAAAGCAACTTAAGTTGTTCGTAGTAACAAAATCACCAACTGATTTTACTATGACGACCTGCCCTTATTACATGCGATTTTCGCGTATCAACATAAATAATACTTACCGCTTACTATTGATAGAATTCATATACAGCCTAACTAACAATTTTTCTTTGGCATTAGGAATATTTGCACAATGCATATCTCACATGTATGCACAACAATTAAAATTGGTTTTGAAAAATAGAATGTAATAAATTATCACATGACAAAGTTCGAAGTTCTTATCAAGAATATTTACTAAATGTGTACAAAAACTGGTTCATCGCAATCTATTGAAATCCAAAGAATTCTATTACAATTTTTGGATTTTCTATTTATGATTTTTGAATTTCAATTGACGTTTTAAATTTCTTTTTTACATAGCTTTTTTAATGTATATAAAAAACTACGTTTGAGGTGAGTCAAAACATTAATCTAAACAAAATTTGAGTTTACATGTTCATCTGCAGTAATACAGTATAAACTCGATAGTCTAGGCCACGCCAATCTGATTAATTAACTAATCTGGACAGCGTTTCAATACACATTTCGAATTCTATAATCCGAATTGCAAGACCTGGCTTTAAAAATTGTAAGTTAATTTGCGAAAACAACCTGCTTTTGATTAACTCACCAAATAAAGCTTGTGCTAGTTTTGATTAATTTTGAATGATGAATTTTTGGATTAAACTGTACCAACTAAAATTGATTGTTAATTTTTGCATTGAATTAATTAATTCTCTAATAAGTACATATTTGGTAATAAACAAAATTTTTAATATTTAATTTTAATAAAAGAAGAGCAAGAAGAGTGGTACTGTGTTGCCAGTACACGGAGACACGCTTTGGTTTTGTCCTTAAGTGACGTTGGCAGCTTATTGATTTTGAAACTTTTTTTTACGCATGAGTTTTATACTCATTCGTAGTGAATAATAATAACACTGTGCAACAACCAAAATCGGAATGTGAATGTAACCAAAAGCAAATGAAAGTTGCATTTTTTATAACAAAACCCTCAAGTTTTTTTTAGTTTAGAGAGAGATTTTTTTACACGCATTTGAAGTTGGTGATTTTGGAACGCTGGCTAACAAGAACAAATTATTAACATAATGCTTTTTTATTTTTATTATCCGGGAAAGTTGCGGTTTCTAACTGTATTTGGGGTCGAGGAATCCATTTTTTGGTATTTATTTTTATTTTTAAGCGCCGCCAGAAGGCTCTTTCGTACATTTTTTTCGGATTAGATTGCGTTTTTGTCTGTCCTCGCGACTACAGCCGTAGATTAAGAGATTGAGAGCGGAATTAAGTTCTAAGATAGGCATGATCGATCAAAAACTACTCCCACCTCCCATACAAATTGCACCTTATTGTGTGTTGTCTCTGCGATCACAGCTAAAGATTAAGAGCTATCGAGTTGAAATTTGGTATTCAGCGTGAAATTTTACATAAGGATCACTTATTTAGAAGTTGCCCAGTGTGGATGCAACAGGCAACTTCAAAGGAGAATCTGATAAGTTTCGAAGACAAAAGTTGCCGTGTGTAGTTTGGGACCATGCTACCTACGAAAATGCCTTCGAATTATGTGGTTAAAACTAATCATAAACTGTTTGGATGAAAAAAATTTAACAATTTCTTTACGATAAACTGCACTGAACCCACATTTATCAATTGCTGTTTTTGTAAGTTGTACGATTGACTAAAGTTTGTCCCAAAAGCAAATTTTTTTGGACATTAACACCAAATATTATTGACAGTTTTTGAAGATTATTTTTTTCTGTGAACATTATTAATTACATAAATAATAACTTATTAAAAAAGCTTAAGAAAATTGCGGGAAACCCCAGTAGCATTCTCTGGTTTGCGGGACAAAAACAGAACGGGATGTCACTAGCTATGAGTTACATAAGAAAAATATTCAAATACAAAACATTACTTTATTATGTACTATTCTCACCATTATGTCTGATTGCCTCAAGTCAATCTTATATAAAGGCTGGTACTAAGTTCGTTAATAAGAAAATTGTTGAGCTACACCGATATGTTCGTTATGTAAATTGTTTTAAAATTTGGAATTGAAAAAACTATCATAATTTTTTTTGAGTGACATAATTGTTGTTTTGCCCACGCTTTGTGTAATTTTTATACATGCCAAACTGTTCGCGTGCACAACCTTCGTCAAGACACGCGAAAAATATAGCGGTTTCGTTTTTTTTATTTTTAAAACATTATACAAGAAATGTTTGGTCCATCTTAAGGATTTACTAAAATACACTGAGAATCATGTGGAGAAAACAGATTTTTTTCGTACAAAGTATAAAACGCGCTTAAAATATTGAATCTTAAATTTTAAAACTGGCGGTCTGCAAACCCTGTTTGTATTCAATGAAAAAGTTAATAAACGCCTTTTCGTTGTTTTAGACATAGAATTTTTCTTATACCAAAGTTTTTGATGGTTGGATGCGGTTAATATGTTGGAGGGTGCATTCTTTTAAATACAAGTATTTATTAGTAATTATCATGGCCAACAAAAGTAAGCATTGCATACTTGCATATGCAAATGCATGTTACAGTCTAACCGGCATGTTTTGGGGGTTTACGCATATAAAAGCATATTTTGGGGTTTTCAGGTATTTTTAATTTTTGTTTTTCTTTTCATATATATTTTTCGCAGTATTAGCAGCACCTGTTCGTTTCTTTAAGATAAGAAGATATTGTCTATAATTTTTTGCAATTTGCGGCGCCTGTGTTTTGTTAAAGAATTAATATTAATGACATTTAAAGTCAACACACATTATACTAAAAGTTGAACTTTCTAACTCCCTCAGAAATCTTTGTTGCCATATAAATTTGAAGAAAATTTCCGTGTTTCACATATTAGACACATAGCAAGTTTTACAATTTCTTTCACAAAACAGTTATATTCATAAACAGAATATTTCAATCGCGGAAATCATGAATATGTGAGAAAAATTTCGATGAAGGCGTATACTTAATATTTATCATACATTAAAATATTAAGTACACCATTGAATTCAGCATGATCGAAATATGTATACAGAACTGTTAGTCAAAAAACCTCATGTAATTTTTTACAGTAGAGTAATTAATCAATAGTAATTAATCAAATCAAAAATAACTCCATTTAACGTTCAAAAATTTTTAATGAATTTTTATTAAAAATTAAATGTATGCAGTGAATTAAATTAACTAAGAAAAAATTTTTTTTGTGCATTTTTATAAAGGCAGTTACAAGGCATTTTTTTAAAGTTCTTCGTACTTATCTAATGTGCATATTTTACGTTTTTTATGCATTTTTGTGTTGGCCCTGGTAATCTATTCTATATATATGTATATAAAAATGGTGGCAAAAATGTATAGTAATTCATCAATTGAGAACGGCTGGGCCGATTTTGCTGAAATTTGTTCGTAATCGTCAGGAGCATGTTTATGTAAAAGAAAATTTTGGGAAAATACTCCGGAAAAGTCGGGAGATTCGAAAATTTAAAATTGCTGTTTTGTATGGAATTATGTGTGCAATTGTTACGAATAGATTTTCGAATGGAAAAATAAAAAAAATTTTGTTGAAAAACTCGGAAAATTCCGGAAAAATTCGAAAAATTTAATTTTTTTTTCGACGAAATTTTGCATTTTGTTGTATGATTTGATAATTTTGGACGATGTAACAGTGAAAAATTTCAGATAATTATTGCGAAATGACTTTCCGAATAGAAAAGTAGAAAAATTATCGGTGGAAAACTCGGAAAAAATCGACAAAAATTTTCCATTGTACCGCATGGTTTGATGATTTCAGAGGACGAAATGGTGGAAAATTTATTGGGATGCTTGGAAAATTATATAATTACAAATGGTGTGAAAAGTGTAAAATAATTCATCAAGTGCCGGCCCATTTTGCTTCAATTTTGAGAAAATCCTTCGGAAAAGTCTGGAAAAATCGAAAATTGCGTTTTTGTAAGGAATTACGTGCAATTGTTAAGAAATCGCTTTTCGAATGGAAAAATAGAAAATTCTTATCAAAAAACTCGGCAAATTCTGGAAAAGAGCAAAAAAGTGATAGTTTTATCGACGAAATTTGGCAGTTTTCGCATGATTTGAAGATTTTGAACGATGTCAAGGTGGAAAATTTCGGATAAATGTTGGTTGGAGATTTAACGAGATAATAAATAATTAGAAAAAAATATATATCGATATTCTATGCAATATTTGGTAATTATTTCACAAAATTAGTTTACGTTTGAAAAATTAAGTTATCCACTTGGATTGCGGCCATTCATGTCGTAACGACTTTTTAGTTTTTTAGGGAGAGTTATTTACTTGGCTAATGCCACCTATTAGACGATCAAACCTTAGATTACGTAACCGTTGTGCAATAATTAGTCAGACGAACACACGCCAAAGTGTATGCTTCTATCTTTGCTATCCTTTAATTCCTTGCGTGGATGGTGTTTTGTGCGCCGCATTTCGGGAGGCTTGCCAAAATTCAAAAGCGATTCAAATTCGTACATCGGCCGAGTTCGCCGGATGACATGTGCGGCAATCAGCTGTCAACATTGGGAATGCCAGCGCCAAATCGTTTGATGCAATTTGCATTCGATCGCGAATTTTAACGAGAGCAAGACTATAATCCAGACGAACTGGCCAAAAGAGTTCGATCAAATGTGCCGCTGTTAAATTCCGAGTACAAGAACATGTACGATTCACTGATGAAGGTTGTTGACTATAAAAAGCGATGCAACGCAATGGCCAGCGCCTTGAATGTCATCTTGCGCGAAATTAGGGTTCTAAAATATCTTAAAATGGCTATGAAATTACAAAATATTAAATGTGTGAAATGTGAAATGGATATTGTTATGTAGCATTTAAAAGACAACATATTACACTTTATTTCAACATAATTTGATCAGCGGCTTCGATGTTTAAAAATTGAAAATTCTCTGGATATGTGGAGATATATTCGCTTAATGTCGACTATGATGACACTTCTTTTTCCTTGGTGATAATTCTATTCACGGGCTCTCTTTTAACTGACATATCATTGAAATTAATCTCTAATAAGCGTCAAAAATTTAAAAAAATGTGTGATGCATTTTTTTTTTAAATTTTTTCAATTTTTTTCTCCTATAAGAATGACACAATCTATATATGATGAATTTCATATCAAAACCGTTATTCATTGAACCCGACCCTCTCAGATTTTAATAAAATTTTACATATAACTACATTTTACCTATAGAAACACAACCTCATTTTTAGAAATTTCATTTTTGAAAATATGTGATCATGGTAAGGTATCGAAATATTTGAAAATGACGGTAATAGGTACTTTTAAGCTGCGATTACTATGGAATGAAAATAAAAGTTTAAACTTGGAAACACAGAAGATCAAATCTTTTTTTCAAAAAAAAAAAAAAAAATTTTATTATTTTCTTTTCAAAATGTTTTCCAAGTTTAAACTTTTATTTTTGGCAAAAAAAATTTTACAGTGTAATATAACATTTCTACAGTGACTTATATACCTTTCTAGTGGCACCAAGATCTTTCAAATCGGTTGAGTCATTCCATAGTAATCGCAGCTTAAAAGTACCTATTACCATCATTTTTATATGAAATTCATCATATGTGACCCGATAAGTTAAAAGGAACCTATGGGTCGAAAAAAAACGATTTTTACTTTTTTGGTGATTCTTATAGTAGACAACACGCACTTTCTAATGCAACAAACCACAGCTTTCTAGCTGCATTAGTTTTGGCAGAAATTAGCTTCTAATTAGACACTTTGATCAACTTTCAATCAACTTTTTAACTTCAAAGTCGTTTTTCTCCAAAACTTATTTTCTGAGCATAGGTCCCTTTTAACTTACCGGGTCACATATATCAAAATATTGGTAATGCTTAGTACCAGAAAGTGTCATGTTCAATTTCTCAATTGGTCGAGGCACACGATTTTCCCATTTAAAATAACAAATGTGCCAAAAAAACCGTCTTCAATTTTTGACTGCCAATATAACTTTACCGGTTAACTATACGCCATTATTCTATATTAGAGGTTTGTAGCACTAAGTGTAATCTGTATCTTTTACGAGGACCACTTTTCTCTACGACGAACCACGCATATACAATCGAAAGAAGGTCATCCAAAAACTAGAACTCTTAAAGCATTTTTTTTACATTTTTTAACTTTGAGTTGCAGAAAACATGGTTTGTAATAAAAATATTGCCAAAATCTATATACATTCTTACTTCGGGAAGTGTATAATTTTTAAGACGTAGGGCAAAATTTGTTTAAAATTTAATTTGGGAATCAATGAAATACAATACATATCTTCTGCAACTTTTATTTTAAAAACTTTAACTACGTGTGACAACAGATGGATCCAAAAAGTTTAATCTATTTCAAAACCATAACAAATTTGAGAATATACATGGTCGGGCGTGTGTTTGGAGTAAAATTGGTTTCAATCAAGTAGTCTCTGAAAATGATATTATCTATTACATAAATGTTTTTTTATTCCAAAAAAACCAAATTATGTTGTATACTGAAAAAACTTCAATAAAATGAAATAGTTCGCGCTATATCAAAAAAATTTGAAGAAAAATCTTCAATACCTAACTTAAAATTAAGGATGATTTATGATGATGATGATGATCGGGGTATTTGACAACATTTCGTATAAAACAGGAAACTCAATACCAGTCTTAGTGTACGACGTATAAGCATTTTTAAGTACATTATTATTAAAATTAGTCTTTACCAATAAAAACTTGAGTCCGATTTGTATATTTCTGTAACCTCTGACTTATGTGCTCCGCAAACTTTAGCCATTTTATATTGTGATTCAATGTAAACAAATCTAAAAATCCATTAACAATACATATTTTGTTAATATTTACATTAGGTATACAGTCGAATCCGTAAAAGTCAATGTGGGAAACTACAGAGCATTTGTGTCAATTTTCCGGGGTTTTCAATTTCGCGAAGTCCGGATAAAACAAGGGAACAATGTACAATAGTCAATGTTATTTTTATGGTTATTCGGGATGGTGAATCCAAATCTGCACTTGGTTTTTTTTTCTATCAGCTTTACTTTTTGCGATTTACCGTTAAGTAAAAAATGAAGACACTTCCACTACATTTACTGTGATAACTTGAAAAAGGTTCACCATAAAGAGTTAAAAAAAAATCCAAATCTCGTCAACAAAATTATCTTTAAGGCGTGGTTACATAGGTTTTAAATTTGCAAAGTAGTTTCAGAGATATCATTGAAGCTTTGAAAAGATAACAATTTTATTAAAAAATAATAAATAATTCCTATAAATTTCCAGTAAACACAAAAAAGTTAAAGAAAATTGTGGGGAAGAAAAGTCCTCCGTTCTCCTGTGGATTGTTAATGGTCAAATTCAAAAAATTGGTTCTTGTCAGTGCTACCATTTTAGCATTTTTGCAGCTAAATTTAGCATTTCTTTTTTGTATTTAGCCGCAAAATTTTCATTTAGCATTTTTCTTAGCTTTTTTCAATTTTTAATTTAGCATTTTTTGGCATTATTCTATCTGACACTTTTGATCCCTTAAAATCACGTTTAGAAGATGTTTTTTTGTTCCAACACCTTACTTTAATTACAACTTTGAAGAATTTTTAAAATCAAAGAAAGATGTAATCAATTATGAAGAAGAAAAATAGAAAATAAGAGTTACTTGCCGAAAGTTTATAGCTCAGTTAATATATCAGTTTAGATAACTCTTGCCAGCAAATTTCTAAATTTTAAAAATACAAATTTTTTTCTGTAGAAAAAGGTTTAAAGACTAAAAATTAAAATTACATGAACATTTTAAACAACATATGGAAGATATCGCAGTGGACGAAATTACTATTTTAGAAAAGCAATGGCAAAAGCTAAGTACATAAGAATGGGCAAACAAAAACTCAACAATTGATTTCTGGATAAGTTTATACGAATATAAAAATGCTTAAATGATAACCTATTCAAGGAATTGTCTTCTTTTGTTATGAAGTTTCTAGTTTTTTGTAACGCAAAAGTGGAAAGAGTTTTCAGTGACCTTATAAAAACAAAAATTAAAAATAGAATGATATTGAACACTATGAATTCACTTCTTAACATTAGATGCGGATTGAAAAAGTTTAAATAAATGTTGCGAAAGTTTTAAAATTACCAACGATCTCATCAAAAAATGTGATAAAAACATGTATGATAATGTTATTTCGACCGACTCTTCAGAAGTTGAGGAAGAATATTCATTTGATAATGTATTTAGTTTATAATTAAAATTTATTATTTGTAAACAAATGATATTTAAAAATGTACTGATAGCTATTAAATAGCGATTTAAATTTTTATGCTTTTTTTTTTAAATATATACATATATATATGTATGTACAAACCAATGTGATATTGAATTGAATGGTCACATTTTCTTTTATGTATATAAGACTCTTTATGTTTCTTTTTTATTTAATAAATAGTTTGTTTTGTTGTTTGCCATGGCTCAACAATCCATGGTTGAATTATTACATGACATTGTTTTACTCTAATAACATATATTTCTAAGACAACATTGAATACAAAATTTTAAAAAATAAACGCTTTATTGTGATCATCCATGAGCGTGATTCTGAATTGGCCAGTAACATCAACGTTAGTTTACAGACTTTAGATAACTTCAAAAGAATGATATAATAGATATTGCCAACATACTAATTTTCTTTAAGTCACGTAATAATTACCAGCACTATATTACATTATATTCTAAATTTTAATATATTCTATTTCTAACTTGTATTTCCAGATGAAGTTTAAAAGATGAACATATTGCAAGGCGGAGGGCTAGTAAAACATGACATCATCATCTCAGAATTCTTTCCTGTCGGGGTAAATGCGTCAAAATGTGTGTCGACCAGAGAGGCTCAGAAACAGTGATGCCAGAAGTAGGAAAAAATCCAAATTTTGCCAAAAAAATCTTGTGTGGGGAGAAACGGACAGATTTTTTATAATCCGAGCTATATTCAAAGAAAACTATACACATTTTAATAGAAGATTACATATACAATTTAATATTTATACATAAGCGACTTCAGAGAATTTAAATTTTCATCCAGCCAAAATAAATTAAAAAGAGCAGAATTAATATTAGCCGACAGAAAAAAAGCTTATTTGCTTTTCTAAAAATATGTACTAAATTACTTCAACACTTTAAATGCTCTTTTCCAATCAAAAACCTTTGGTACATGCTCTCCATTCTGAATCTACAAAAATATTTTTAAAGCTGGGTCAAAACTTTATAAAAAAAAATCGGAGTTATAGTCTAATTGCGCTGTACGATCACCTCATATTACTTTGCCAATTGAAAATATATACGTCGGTACTGAATGTGAAGAGCTGTTAAAAACCTTTCCTCCGTCAGAGGCCTACCGGGTAAAATTCGATTGCCTCAAGTTCTATATAACCGCAACGTCGGCTTCGATTAAAACATGACTCGATTTTAAAGGAAATGGAATTTTTAAACCCCGTATCAGCCATAGGCGGAGGCGATAACAGTGTTTTCCAATTTAAGTTTTTGGGCCACAAAATTTTCATTAATATTGACCATTTTACACAGGAGTGGTTAAAGATGAAATATAACTTTTCTGAAGATGAGCAAATATCGTTGTCTAAGTTGGATGTGGAAAAGTATATGATAATTTATTATTTCTAAACCTTTCCAAACTAATAAAAATCCTACTAAGTATGCCGCACGCCAATGCAGATGCTGAAAAGATTTTTTCAATTGCGACTGATGTTAAAACTAAAAAAAGGAATAAAATAAGCTATGAGGTGATTAGTTCAATTTGTTAAGTTAATAAAATATAATTATTTATAGAGATTTTCATCAAATTTTAAACATTTGTAGTGTAGGGAAAAATGTAGGGGAAATAAATAGTTGTCGTAGGGAAAAAAGGGATTTTTTGAAATAAACGTAGGGAATTTTCCAATAATCCTCTGGCATCACTGCTCAGAAAGTCGTAGTGCGGGTCCCACACAACCGATCCATATTCAAGAATAGATCTAATAAGAATTGCGAAAATATTCTTCATAATAAAGGGGTCAGAGAATTCCCTAGCCCAGCGTTTAATAAATTACAGAACAACAAAAGCTTTATTCACAGTAGTTAAAAAAACTTTATTTCCCTTTACACCCCATGAATGAGGTATGGGATAGATTCTTGCGTTGTTGTGAATTAACACGCTTTCTATTTTAAGATTCACAACTAACGGCAACTACTTGTTTATCAACGAATGCAAACGTCAATGTTTGAGAAGCTTTTACTAGACATGCCGATTGACTCGACACTTATACTGCGAGATTGCTGACGACAACATCGGGGGGCCGGCAATGAAAGAATTTTAATGAATTTTATTTTTTTTAGGTGACTGGAGCCAGGAGTTGAACCTGGGTTCTCCCGCATGGTAGTCGCGTGTGCTAACCATCATGCCACGGCCGGTCCCGGTAGTAATAACATGATTATTAAAGGTTCATTTTCTATCCAATAAAATACCAAGAAATGATAAATTAATGAATCAACATGTTCCACTACAGAACCTCCGAGGGTAAACTGAGAAATAATTGATCGAGACATGTTTAAACTTCTTCAGATTCAGTTTCATAAGGTTAATATTGCACCAAGTATAAAAATCATCCAAATCATTTTGATCTGGAGCATTAGCGCAAGTAATATACACTTTGAAATCATCTGCATACATTAGCAATGCAGATTCGTTTACCGCAATAGGCAAATCATTTATGAATAACAAAAACAGTACAGGGCCAAGGTGGCTGCCTTGTGAAACACCGGACGTCACATGGATAGGCCTAAAAATAGAATCCCCGAATGTGACCATTTGTTCGAGGCATGTGAGATAGGACGATATCCAGTCAATGATATTGCCTTTGAATTCGATAGCAATGATTAACCATCTTGAAAGCTTTACTGAAATCAGTGTAACTAACATCGGTCTGCATACCATAAATAAAACCATTAATCACGTGTTAAGAAAACTGAAGGAGGTTTTTCATAGTTGATATACCTTTACGATAACCATGTTGACGGCTATCAATAATAGGAGAAACAAACAATTTTTGAATCGTGCTAAGTTTTGCGTCACCCCTATAATTTGAAACTTCCAGATTTGTGAAGAGAAAGCAAGTAGGAACCCTTCAGTATATCAGGAAATAACATAATTTTAAAGAGGCATTTAATAACGTAGTCAAAGGTTTAGCCAAAGTTTCAGAACAATATTTCAATACAGAATTTTGAATACTATCGCGACAAAGGTATTTGTTGCCTTGAAAGTCAATAAATTTGCATGGACCCACTTGTGGTCAAAATAATGGACACTGAAAAGATCTATTGAGCGGATTTGATATGGATAATCATAATTGTCAGGGATTGAAGTATACCGACGAGAAAAAGTCCGTAAAACAATTTGCAAATGACTTGCAATTGACCATGGGGGAGAATATTGCTCAACTCGGTAGATCTTACAGGAAAAGACTTTTTTATGAAAACCCAAATAGTATCATAGAATATTATCAAGGATCTATCAAGCGCGCTGCGATCTTCACATTGCAACATTTGATACCAATTTACGCATTCAAGAAGATTATTAAGTAAAATAAAATAAAAAAATAAAAATTAAGTAAATTTGCTAGAAAGAAGCTAAAATGTTTCCGACGCAATTGTTTTCAACTCGATAATACAACATGAAGAGCAAAAAAAATTGAAAAGGTGGAATGTCAAGTGTCTTCGGGATTACTTAAGGGATCAGCACGTGACACATCAAAATCTTCAGAGTTATAACCTAAAACTAAAGCAAGAGAATTAGCAATGCCATTGATTTAAATAAGAATAAAGGAGGAAATTGTATTGACAAAATCAGAAATCCAATCGCATCCCGGAGCATAGCACACATTTCAGTGATTGCACCTATGTACTTTTCATAAATAGTAAATTTTGGATGCTGGAGAAATAGAAGAACAGGTGATATAAATTTTCGTAGACAAAAAATTTACCGATGCTGCAACAAATTCAATGTCATCAAAATTGGGCGGAATTATCGCGTGGAATAGCGAATTACGAATGACAATTAAAACATCGACACCAATTTTATTATCGCGATCCTTACGAGTAATCACATATCGATAGCAAAAAATTTCCGAGTTAAGAATATGTGTCTTCATCCAAGTTTCCAAAAATACTACAAGTTGTCACGCCTATCATTATCTCCATAAACAAATTATTTAAGTAGAGCCTTCGCAGGCAAAAATTAACATCGACAACTTTTTCAAATAAACTACACTGTGCAACAATCAAAATCGGATGACACAAAAGCACATGAAAGTTGTGATTTTGTATAACAAAGCTCTTAAGGCTTATTTTAGTTTAGTGCGTCAGACAGACTTATTTGCAACCGAATGATTTACAAACAAATTATATACTTTTTTTGAGCTTGATTTCTAAAAATTTTTTATATGAGTCATCGCTTTTCTTTTCAGTTTGTTCCGTAGTACCTGTATAGTGTATTAAAACACTCAGTTGAAAAACAAGATTACTAACGTTAACTTTTATCTGTCTAAGTTATCTATTTCAATTTAGAACATTTGGACACATGTAAATTGATTTACTTTCGATAGAGATAAATTATTAAAAATTTTAATGAAATAAATGCTGTTTCCATTAATCGTTCTATCAAAATTTTCATGACTGCAATAACAGTTTATATATTCTTCGAAAATTTATTTTGATTTAAGTCACGTAATAACCAAAATTTTTTATATTTTGCTCTGCATATATCTCCATATATAGTTTATGTCACATTTTTTATTTATTTTCATTTCAGATGAACTTTACCTGGTCCTTTCAACGTAGTCGGGGTCTCCCACTTTTGCCCCGTCATTCTAGTTGTAGGTCTAATACTTTTCGAGCTGCAGTTTCCTCGTACATCCTCTCGACGTAGCCCAGCCAGCGTAATCCTTGTATTGTGATTCGATTGAGCGCATCAGTGTTGTGGTATAACTCGTACAGCTCATAGTTCATCCGAATCCTGAACTCGACGTTAACGCAAATAGTTCCATATATTTTACGAAGTATTTTCCTCTCGAATACCGCCTGATGATCTGCATCCACTAGCGTATGCTCCACAGATTCGGATGCATACAGCAGGACAGATAATTTTAGTACCAGGACTTTGGTGGTTCGAGATAAGCTGGCCTCCATGAAGTGCTCGGGCAGCCCAAAGTAAAATATTTTTCGTGCACTATTCTCTGCATCATTTCCAGTGTCAGCATTGAGAAAGAGACCAGCCAATTTTTTTAAATAATGTTACCAAACCATGTCATCGTCGCTGTTGGTCCCGTATGTATATATATTCGCAGTACTGTATTTATAATTGATATATCTTTACTAAGGTAACAAATAATATTTAGAAGATGCCATAATTTTTGGGGTTTAGATAGAAATAACCCATAAATAAATTTTTTTATGAAAGTATTTATTATATAAATTTTGTATTAAATTATATTTTACAACAAATTTTTTAAAATTTTCTATAGTCGTTTTTGTAATACACATTAGCCTTAGAAGCACATACAATTTCTTTCCTTGGAGATCAACTAATCTAAATGTAAACGGTTTTTGTTCCTCATTTTCCATTGAGCTGTTAAAAAGACAGTATTTTGTATTTTAATCGAATTAAAAAAAATTTACCCTCCACTTTACAGGATAGTTCGCAAGAAATAACAGTAACTTTTAAGCAAAATGAATATAACGGTTAGAAAAATATAAACACTATGTACTAAATTCACGCAACAGAAAAGATTTTGATAAAAGAAACTAAACCAAGCTTTTGAAGAAAAAATGCGAAAATACATTACCATTCCAGATTTGTCAGATCGTGCCAAGAACATTATATTGGTCTATAAAGAACCGTTCACACAATTTTTTTTTTCGTAGATTAGAGATATTCGTCGAAAAGGTATAGAGTAGAAATTAGTTGAAAAACATATCACAGAACAAGTTCTATGTTGCGTTAGTAAAATTATTTGTAATACGTTTTTTTTTCAACATTTTGCCAAAAATTCGACAAGATTTTTAAGGATTCATAAACTACTTTTCAGCCAAAAAAAAGTATTATGAAATTTGCAATTGTTTCGTAAAACATATTTTCCCATTACACACCATGAATGAGATATGGGAGATGTTCTCGCATTTGTGTACGATAACCCGATTTCAATTTAGACTCACACAACGGGACCTACAGTTTAATGATGAATCCAAACGTCAGCTGTTAAAAAAACGTTTACTAAGCATACCGATTGTCCCGACTGCTCAGAAGTTGCTGTCGAGAACATCAAGGGGCCGCCTATTAAATAAATGTAGATGACTGTGACAGGGCTCGAACTCAGGACTCACCGCCGTATAATCAAATGTTCTAAACATCCAACCGTCATGCATCTTGCCATTTGTAATGCCAACATAATAAAGGAATTTCAAGAAATAAAAACTAATATAATAATCTCTAGTAACGGTGTTTGTCGCAGTTATTTTCTGAGACGGCTCAACCAATCTTTATGAAATTTTGCATTTATTATTGGTAGATCTGAGAATAGGTACCATTGTATTTTCATACCTCTAGGTGGCGCTGCGGTAGATTTATATCAATAATTTAAAATTATGGACCAATTTAACTGAAATTCAGAATTTATGCTTGTTTGATAATGAGAAAAAAATGTTTGTATTAATGGACATGGTAGGTGGCGCTGGGGTGGATTTATATCGTATATTTGAATGATTTGACAAATTTACCTGAAATTTTAAATGTATATTTGTTTGATCACGACAAATAATTTTATGTACAAATAGACCCGGTAGGTGGCCCCGGAGTAGATTTATACTGAAAGTTTCAACGAATGGACCAATTAAATTGAAATTTGGAATGTATGTTTGTTTGATCATGAGAACAAAGTTTTTGTATGTATGTGGACTAATTTCGAAAGTTTATATCGATGGTACGATTTTACTCAAATACAATATTTAAAAATCTTTGTGTTGAATGTATGGAACAATTTACATGACATTTATTTAAACTGTATATTTGTTTGATCATGAGAAAAATTTTATGTACAAATAGGTCCGGTAGATCGCGCGGTCCGGTAGATATTGGCAATGCAGGTATAATTATTATTAGTATTATTGGGCTGAATTGGCGTGGCAAATTTTTTTTTTTATTAACAGAGCATTAAAATTCAATGTACAGGTGGTATTTGGCACTACAGACAGACAACATTTTATTTTCGATAAGTGGGCGTAGTAAACGGAGTCCTAGAGCGACAAATACTTGGCACTACAGATATGAATATACAGACGGTATTGTTATTTTCGATCGGTAGGGGGTGGCATAGTGGTTAGAACACGCGACTACCATGCGGGAGATCACAGGTTCAACTCCTGGCTCCAGTCATCTTAAAAAAAAGAAAAATGTTCTTTCATTGTCGGCTCCCCTCGAATGATGTTGACAGCAACTTCGCAGTATAAGTGTCGAGTCAATCGGCGTGTCTAGTAAGAGCTTTTCAAACAGTGACGTTCGCATTCGTCGATAAACAAGTAGGTGCCGTTAGCTGTGAATCTAAAAATAGAAAGCGTGTTAATTCATGCGAGAAGCTATCCCATACCTCATTCATGAGGTGCGAAGGGAAACTAAGTTTAAGTTAAATGTTATTCATAGAAAAATGCGTGTGTAGATTGAAGTAGTGTTACAGGTAAAAGTATTTTATAAGTGAAGTAAGTTGTTTATAAAACCACAATGACGACATGTCTTTATTTTGCAAAAAATAATATACTGATCACATAAGAAATTTCGCTAAATTTTACAAATTTTCATAGACACTTTAAGTGACTATGGGAAATAGGGTGTGTCCGTAATGCTCTTTGTGCTAGTTATACTTTTGAATACAACTTTTTATAAAGTTTCATTAAAATAACACTATAGTACTATCCAAAATCAACATTTTTTAATATGAAGATAATATTCAAAACATTTTCGAGAAAACTACAAAATAAAAAAAAAACAAACGTGCATCCACAACGCTAGGAAATACCCATTTACATACTTAAACGTTATATAGCCATGTTGTTATAAGTTTTTAAGTAGCGTATTTTTTAATGCTTACAAATGACATTAAAAACATGATATACAAATTCAAGTTTCAGGTGATAATAAAACATAACCACTGTTTTATAACATTAATGGTGGTCAATGTATATCATTCATATTTGAAGATTTATTTTTGTCTTTATTATTGTATATCATTTAAAATAACTTCGTTTCTATGAGCCGACATAAGTGTTAGAGACAATAACCTTTTATTTGTTATGTTAGAATATAAAAGTTCACTACAGAGAAGTATAGCATCTAGTGGATTAGCAGGGCCGTCAGATTTTTTTTATCAATAATTTATACACTGACTTATTTCTCTCATTATGGTTCTTGAACTTCCGATGAGATCATTTCACTCTCACAGTTTACAACACGGTGGTCTTGTTAGCAGAATTTTCTTGCATCTTTGTAAGCTTTGATTTTATGCCCATACAACATGACAATGTATATATATCCAGTGCAAATAGCGTGATAAAGAGTGGGAGAGGTTTCATATTAGACTGCTTATAGCTTCACCCAGAATAAA
Source organism: Muscina levida (assembly GCA_964034835.1). Classification (NCBI taxonomy): domain Eukaryota; kingdom Metazoa; phylum Arthropoda; class Insecta; order Diptera; family Muscidae; genus Muscina; species Muscina levida. The sequence goes on from OZ035880.1 coordinate 73,961,596, forward strand.
GTTAAACGAACAGTTTTGATTGGGAAAGCTTAACGCATTTTTAAAACATATATATTATATAAATTTAAAAAAAATTATATAAATTATAATTGAGTAATTCCATTAGAATTATCAGAATAAAATAGTACGATTTTTTTTTTAAAAAAAAAACGAAGCTATTTTTAAGAAAATATCCACCCATAAAATTTTTTTTAATTTTTTCCCGCAGTAGATTTTATTTTTGTCGAGCCCCTTAATAAGTTTTATGATGGTGTCTCTTTAACATCTTGAGAAAAAATAAAATCGATGACTGACAAATTAGGAAAAAAAAATATTTTTTTATGTGATCACATTCCATTGAATAGTTCAATTATATCAAGTTTAAATACAAATATTTATATAGTTTTATCTTACAATTATCTACTAGACCGAATAATTTCTGAAATTGATTTTAAAAAAAAATTCAATAGAATTTTTACTCAAATTGAGTTGTTTTGGCTCCTGCGGCCACCCCATGGCTACGGCCTTGACAAGTATTATTCACAACAACGCGAGAAGCTATCTCATACCTCATTCATGGGGTGTAAAGGGAAATTAAGTTTTTTATTAAGTAAGGGGTTGGCATGGCACAAATGTATTTAGTCGTGACGAAATAAAATTTGATACATACATAAATAGTACTTAACATATGGTACATGAATGACTCTTACTACTTGTTTTATGTTCTGATCCATTGGGAGATCGAAAATATGAAATTTAATATTCTAAACAATAGAACGAATAGAAGGCAAATGTGTTTTTGTTACAAATATATATGTATCAATATTTTTGGAGGTAGGACAAGGTTTGAATATATCATTTTCCAAATATAATATAATAAATACATCACTGTTTTACTTTAAATTTTTTAGAGATCAAACAATAAATGTATGTCCGCTACATTATTGAATTTCGCCAAGTTAATATAAAGATATCGTAATGAAACTTTTATTTATTGTAAATAGGCCTATAAGCTTCAACTATAAGTAGAATACTAATATAAATTATATATAGGTTTGACGCTATAACCGATTACATTTTTTTGGAACACATAACACCTTTTGTGTCAAATTTACCTATTTTTTCACCTCTGTGTTTACATTGCTGCTGGTTTATATTTTTTCAATGATCAAGTGTACCATGCTTTTCTAATCAGTTGATGTTTCCTGAATTTTCTCTGTGCATTTGGAATTTTGTGAATAGTGCGTACTTAGTATATTATTTATCAATGGTACAAAGAAAAAAGACAAGATAATTAATTCTGAAAGAAAACCCCCATTTTTCTAAGTTAGTGTAGTTTCTAAGTTATAAAGAGTTTTAACTTCTACTAACTGATATTTATCAATATTTTTAAAATTAACATTAAATGATGTAGGGATCGTGGGTAAGCCACTGTTCCCTAATGTAGTTGTTTATAAAATCGATTTAATTTAATTTTTTATTTGTGGGAATAACACACCAGACGGCAACGACAAAGTATGTTTTTGCATATGGGCAATTCCATAGTCACATACGTGACGTACGTTTCAATGAGATTAGAAACAATAAAAACTAAATTTTTTTTTATTACTTCTTTATTTTTTGGTGTAATAAAGGGTGATTTTGATGATTTTTAAATAGGAAAGTTTAAAAAAACACATAAAATTCAGAAAAATGCATGAAAGTTTTATTTGAATCGATAGTACGGTCCATATAATTTAATGTTTGAAGATTATTTTTTTATGCAAATGTTGACCGTGACTGCGCCTCAAATGGTCCATCCGCTTAGTCCAATTTTGGCATACTCTTTCCAACATTTCAGCCGGTATGAATAAATGCTTCAATGTTGTCTTCCAATGCGTCAATTGAAGCGGGCATGTGTGTATAGACATGAGCTTTAACATAGCCCCACAAAAATAGTCTAAAGGCGTTAAATCTCACGATCTAGGCGGCCAATTGACCGGTCCCGAACGTGAAATAAAATGTTCACCGAACTCGCCTCTTAATAAGTCCATTGTTAGGCGTGCTGTGTGGCATGTGGCACCGTCTTGTTGAAACCACATGTCATGCAAGTCAAGCTCTGGCATTTTGGGCAAAAAAAAGTTGGATATCATCTCACGGTAGCGCTCACCATTCACAGTTACGTTACGACTCGCATCATCTTTGAAGAAGTACGGTCCAATGATGCCACCAGCCCATAAACCGCACTAAACTGTGACTTTTTCTGGATGCATTGGTAGCTCTTGCAATTCTTCTGGCTGATATTCACTCCAAAATCGACAATTCTGCCTTTTAACGTACCCATTGAGCCAAAAATGAGTTTCGTCTCTGAACAAAATTTTCTTTCTTTCTTATCTATAATTTGCAAGCGTTGTTCGTTTGGTTAAATTATAGACCAAACTGAACATGTTTGACAGTGAAACAAAACACGAAACGGGCGTCAGCTGTTTAAACTAGTGTTGCCAAAAAGATAATAGCTAAAACATCACACTTTACTTAAGAAGCTCTATATTTAGTAAGAGAGACAAAATCCTTTTGAACTGATGGCCCTAAAATATTAGCAAATAAAGAAGGTGACGTTACCTGACAAAAAAAGAAGTCAGTTTTTTCTTCTTTCACAAAAACACAAACTAGTGCGAAATTTGTTTTACAGTTTGTTGAACTTCAAAAATTTTTTTGTAGTTTTTTTGTACATCAGATTTTGTGAAACGTGACGTTGCGTGATATGACAAAAATTTACTTTTGATAATTTTTGACAAAATTATTTTCAAATTATTATTTTTTATTTGCGAAATTAGAAAATATTATAGTTTATACGAGTATTATAAAGTTTATACAAAATATTGCTGATCACGAATGTTACATTAGAAAGTCAATAAAATAAAATCAAAATTTGCAGCTAACTGATAATTGTTTACTATTGTTGGAGTTATTTACTGTTGTAACCAATATTTTAATATAATAGTGCACTTGCATCATTAGTAAATATGTTATTAAAAATTCAAAGAGCTGACCAGATCAGTCCGTTTAATCATAAATGCTTTGAACAATTAAAATTAACAAAATTTTCGTATTCGTCTACTAATAAAAATTAGAAAAAAAATTGTTTTCAACTTTTTTTTCGATTACGGTGAACCTTTCCCATATAATATTAATTTATTGCTGGGTTACAACTAGAGTATACAAACATTCGACTTTTTAGAAAAACCCGGTTTCCATTTTATGCGAAATTTACATCATTTCAAAAATTCTGTTTTCGAATGTTTAATTTGGAAAAACCGGGTAAACCGGTTTCTTTCGGGTTTATGCATTGTGCAAAAAATAAGGAAAAGTGTTACTATTATAACCAATTTATTTTAAAAGTGTTAAAAATAACGTAGTGTTTAGTTTATCTTACAATAAAGTTTATTTTTATTAAATATAGCCGCAAAAAGTTGACGATCATTGTTCTGTAAGAAGCCCCGGAGACCGTGGAGAAATATGGGCCAATGATTTTTGTGGCCATAACACCGCACCAAACAGTGCACCTGATTGGGTGTGACTGATGCTGATGTATTGCCCTTGGATTTTCGGTGCCCCACAACCTACAGTTTTGTTTATTCACATAACCACTTAAATGGAAATGCGCTTCATCCGTCATCAAAAGATTATTTAAAAAATCATTTATGTGGCTAATTGTGTAAAGCGAATAGCGTATTGTAGTCGTTGTTGGGGGTCTTGCGGTAGAATCTGTTGCACAATTTGAACTTTGTATGGATACTTCTTAAGATCCAACTTTTATGTTCTCTGTAATGCTGTTCTAGATATACCCAATTGGCCGCAACGGCGACGAGTTGAGACAGATGGATCATTTCCTACATTCTGCTGCACAGCTTCCACGTTGTCTTCAGTATATATATTTTGATGAGCACCTCTTCCTGGACGGTCGGCAACTGAACCCAGTTCCTTAAAACGGCCAACTAAACTTGAATTCGTGGAAGATGTGGGCGCTGATCTTACGTTAAAAAAACGGCGATAATTTTGCTGCGTCATAACAATTGATCGTTGAGAAGAATAATAAAAATCGAATAATAATTTTAATGCGTTGTGGACTGGACCGGCCGTGGCATAGTGGTTAGAACACGCGACTACCATGCGGGAGATCGCAGGTTCAAACCTGGCTCCAGTCATCTTAAAAGAAAAAAATAAATACAATTTTCTTTCATTGTCGGCTCCCCTCGAATGTTGTTTGACAGCATTTGGGATTATGTCCGCGGGGCATAACGGACATAAGCCCCAACAAATATAACGGACATAACACCCAAACTAATTTTGCGACTAAAAGTAATGAAAAACTTTGATGAAGTTGAAAAAAAGATGAGTGACTTTTTAAGTAACTAACACAGATTAAGTACGCGACTAGACTAACTACGGCGGATGCGGCGGGGGCGTGCCCCCCACCGCATTCGTCCCTCGCTACAATAGCAATATTTAAAATTGTTCTCTTCATATGTTGAAATACTAAAAACAACAACAAATTCGGTCATAATCCCCATTGGGGCTTATGTCGGCAGATTAGTGTCGGACATAATCCCCAATGAAATTGGGGGTTATGTCCGAAATGTTGCCCGGACATAAGCCCCAAAATCGTTTTGGGGATTATGTCCGTGTGGGGTTATGTCACGGCACCTTCGCCATTTATTACCCAAGCGTACTGCCCATATAAAAAGTGTATCATATAAAAGTTTGTTAACATTGGATATACAATTTCCAAAAATATTATTTGATTTAAGTCACGTAATAAATACCAATTTCAATTTATCTGCAATGATATATATGTATTTTTAATGTAGCACTTTTCTTTTATTTCCAGATAAGCCTTCCTTACATTTATTTCAAGCTGAGATTGAAATATCGTTTTTGTGGGTGAGATTTTTATTCCAATACGACACGATTTTTTTTCCTAAATAACAAAATGTTCGACATCGCTTTAATTAGGGCCAAAATTTGGTTATATCCTTAACCTACAGAATGAAAATCCGAACAATTACACTGTGCTAGTTCAAAAACGCTGAATTCAGTGATGCTACCCAATTTTTTTAAGTTAGTTCTTGTTTCTATGATAGCAAATTTTGGTTAAAAGTATATAAAAAACACAAATATTGGGTGAAATTAATAATTCTATGAACGGGTCCAAAAAAAAAAAATAAAAAAACCGAAAATCGAGCAAACTTACTTTTGGGCTCTTTTTGGACTCTGTAGGCCCTATAGGTCCGAAAGAAATTTTGGGAACAAAAAATTATTTGACGATGACGATTTTTCAGCAATTTATATTTATATACAGTGCACTCGCAAGAACGTTAGTTCTCAGACCTGGGGGGCCTACAGAGTTCAAAAAGGGCCCAAAAATTGCATAAAAGTTACTCAAAATAAGACAAAAAAAATTTGTTCGGTAACTTGGAAAATAAAAACCCGTTCGGGGACCCAGAATTTCGGGAGTAAGCATCTGCGGATCAGTTTAACCCATCTTACATACGTGGAAAAAACAAATAATGGCAGCTCTGAATTCGTAAGACGAATACTTTTCGTTTAAGTACCCACACTTGCCCCCATACCCAACTGTCGCTAGGTGGGCCATTTTTTTTGGGAAATTGTGGGTCCCATAGATAAGATCGGAAAAAAATTGGTTTGTGAAACACCCATATTTTGCTTGATTTTTGGTTTTTATTTTTTTTTTGCCATAGAATTATGCATTTCACCCAATAATTGAGTTTTTTATATACTTTTAACCAACTTTTAACCACTTTTATTTTTATAAAGAGGTTGTATGAGTAACGTATAAAGGAACTTAAATGGTGGATAATAAATCATTTTACGCAGAGTTTCGTTTACCATAAATAACTCAAGTATATTGTAAAACCAGAATCTGTATGAAGAATTTTGAAATAATTTTGTATGGAAATTCGCTTACAAATGTGTTTGTTTTATAATAAGTATGAGTCTTCTCCTTTAATCACCGCGAAAATGCCATAACTACGCATAATAATAGGTGAGATTTAATAGACCCCTTTTAAAGAATATGGGTAAAGAGAATTATTACTAATGTTATTTTTTATACGGCTATATGATTTAAGTCACGTAATAAATACCAATTGCCATTTGACTGCAATGTTACATACGTATTTTTAATGTAACCCATTTTATTTTCTTTTCAGTTAAACTTTCCATACATTTATTTCAAGCCGAGATTTTGAAAAATCGTCTTTGTGGGTGAGGTTTTTATTCCAAAACGACACGATTTTTTTTCGTAAATAACACTACGTTCCACATCGCGTAGAGTATGGCCAAAACTTGGTTATATCCTTAACCTACAGTATGAAAATCGAAACATTTATCATCGGTATTGTGTCTGAGGATTCGAGCAAACAAATAACTACAAAATCCAGAGAGGTTGTATGAGTAACGTGTAAAGGAACTTAAATAGTGGATAATAAATCATTTTTCGCAGAGTTCCGTATACCATAAATAACTCAAGTATATTGTAGAACCAGAATCTCTATGAATTTTGTATGAGAATTTGCTTAAAAATGTGTTTGTTTAACTACGCATAATAATAGGTGAGATTTAATAGACCCCTTTAAAGAATATGGCCAATGAGAACTTTTACTGGTGTTATTTTTTATACGGCTATATGATTTAAGTCACGTAATAAATACCAATTACCATTTATCTGCAATGTTATATACGTATTTTTAATGTAACACATTTTATTTTCTTTTCAGGTCAACTTTCCATACATTTATTTCACGCCGAGATTTTGAAAAATCGTCTTTGTGGGTGAGGTTTTTATTCCAAAACGACCCAATTTTTTTTTGTAAATAACACAACGTTCGACATCCCGTGGAGTAGGGCCAACATTTGGTTATATCCTTAATCATCGGTATTGTGTCCCGGGATTCGGGCAAACAAATAACTACAAAATCCAGAGAGGTTATATGAGTAACGTGTAAAGGAACTTAAATAGTGATAATAAATCAATTTTCGCAGAGTTTCGTTTACCACAACTCAAGCATATTGTAGAACAGAATCTCTATGAATTTTGTATGAAAATTCGTTTAAAAATGTGTTTGTTTTATAATAAGTATGAGTCTTTCCCTTTATTTTCCGCTAAAATGCCACAACTACGCATAATAATAGGGGAGATTTAATATATCCCTTTAAAGAATATGGCCAAAGAAAACTTTTACTGATGTTATTTTCTATACGGCTATATGATTTAAGTCACGTAATAAATACCAATTACCATTTATCTGCAAAGTTATATATGTATTTTTAATGTAACATTTTTTATTTTCTTTCCAGTTAAACTTTCCTGACATTTATTTCAAGCCGAGATTTTAAAAAATCGTTTTTGTGGGTGAGGTCTTATTCCAAAACGACACAATTTTTTTTTTCGTAAATAAAACAACGTTCAACATCGCTTTGATTAGGGCCAAAATTTGGTTATATCCTTTAACTACAGTACGAAAATCCGAACAATTATCATCGGTATTGTGTCCCAGGATTCGAACTAACATATAACTACAAAATCCAGAGAGGTTGTAAGAGTAACGTATTTAGGAACTCAAACTTGGGATACTAAATCATTTAAAGAGTCTCGTTTACCATAAATAACTCATGTATATTGTAGAACCAGAATCTCTATGAATTTTGTATAAAAATTCGCTTAAAAATGTTTTTGTTTTATAATAAGTATGAGTCTTCCCCATTATCATCAGCGAAAATGGCACAACTACGCATAATAATAGCTGAGATTTAATAGACCCCTTTTAAGAATATGGCCAAAGAGAAGTTTTGCTGATGTTATTTTTTATACGGCTATATGATTTAAGTCACGTAATAAACACCAATTACCATTTATCTGCAATGTTTTATATGTATTTTTTATGTAACATTTTTTATTTTCTGTCCAGTTAAACTTTCCTTACATTTATTTCAAGCCGAGATTTTAAAAAATCGTTTTTATGGGTGAGGTTTTTATCCCAAAACGACGCAAATTTTTTTCGTAAATAAAACAACTTTCGACATCGCGTTAACTAGGGCCAAAATTTGGTTATATCCTTAACCTACAGAATGAAAATCCGAACAATTGTTTTATTTGTTTTGTTTTGTTTTAATGATCGCAAATTTTCGTTAAAAGTATATAAAAAGACACAAATATTGGATGAAATGAATAATTCTATGGCCGGGTCCAAAAAAAACTAAAACCGAAAATCGAGCAAACTTATTTTTGGGCTCTGTAAGCCCTACAGGTCCGTAAGAAATTTTGGGAACAAAAAATTATTTGACGATGACGATTTTTAAGCGATTTATATTTACAAGCAGTGCACTCGCAAGAACGTCTATTCTCAAACCAGGGGGCCTACAGAGTTCAAAAAAGGGCCCAAAAATTACATAAACGTTACTCAAAATAAGTCTAAAAAAATTTGTTTGGTAACTCGGAAAATAAAAACCCGTCCGGGGACCCAGAATTTTGGGAGTAAGTATAGCTTCTGCGGATCAGTTTAACCCATTTTACATACGTGAAAAAAACAAATAATGGCAGCTCTGCATTCGTAAGACGAATACTTTTCGTTTTAAGTACCCACACTTGCCCCCATACCCAACGGTCCCTAGGTGGACCTTTTTATTGGAAATTGTGGGTCCCCAAGGTCCGATCGGAAAAAAATTTGGTTTTTGAAAACCCATATTTTGCTTGATTTTTGGTTTTAATTTTTTTTGACATAGAATTATGCATTTCACCCAATAATTGAGTTTTTTTGTATACTTTTAACCACTTTTATTTTTATAAAGAGAATGTATGAGTAACGTATAAAGGAACTAAAATGGTGGATAATAAATCATTTTACGCAGAGTTTCGTTTACCATAAATAACTCAAGTATATTGTAGAACCAGAATCTGTATGAAGAACTTCGAAATAATTTTGTATGGAAATTCGCTTACAAATGTGTTTGTTTTATAATAAGTATGAGTCTTCCCCTTTAATCACCGCGAAAATGCCATAACTACGCATAATAATAGGTGAGATTTAATAGACCCCTTTTAAAGAATATGGGTAAAGAGAATTATTACTAATGTTATTTTTTATACGGCTATATGATTTAAGTCACGTAATAAATACCAATTGCCATTTGACTGCAATGTTACATACGTATTTTTAATGTAACCCATTTTATTTTCTTTTCAGTTAAACTTTCCATACATTTATTTCAAGCCGAGATTTTGAAAAATCGTCTTTGTGGGTGAGGTTTTTATTCCAAAACGACACGATTTTTTTTTCGTAAATAACACTACGTTCCACATCGCGTAGAGTATGGCCAAAACTTGGTTATATCCTTAACCTACAGTATGAAAATCGAAACATTTATCATCGGTATTGTGTCTGAGGATTCGAGCAAACAAATAACTACAAAATCCAGAGAGGTTGTATGAGTAACGTGTAAAGGAACTTAAATAGTGGATAATAAATCATTTTTCGCAGAGTTCCGTATACCATAAAAAACTCAAGTATATTGTAGAACCAGAATCTCTATGAATTTTGTATGAAAATTTGCTTAGAAATGTGTTTGTTTTATAATAAGTATGAGTCTTCCCTTTATTTTCCGCAAAAATGTCACAACTACGCATAACAATAGGTGAGATTTAATAGACCCCTTTAAAGAATATGTCCACAGAGAAGTTTTGCTGATATTATTTTTTATACGGCTATATGATTTAAGTCACGTAATAAATACCAATTACCATTTATCTGCAATGTTATATACGTATTTTTAATGTAACCCATTTTATTTTCTTTTCAGTTAAACTTTCCTGACATTTATTTCAAGCCGAGATTTTGAAAAATCGTCTTTGTGGGTGAGGTTTTTATTCCAAAACGACACAAAATTTTTTTCCTAAATAAAACAACGCTCAACATCACATTGACTAGGGCCAAAATTTGGTTATATCCTTTACTATAGTACAAAAATCCGAACAATTATCATCGGTATTGTGTCCCAGGATTCGAACTAACATGTAACTACAAAATCCAGAGAGGTTGTAAGAGTAACGTATATAGGAACTCAAACTGTGGATTCTAAATCATTTTAAGAGTTTCGTTTACCATAAATAACTCTTGTATATTGTATAACCAGAATCTCTATGAATTTTGTATGGAATTTCGCTTAAAAATGTTTTTATTTTATAATAAGTATGAGTTTTCCCCATCATCATCCGCGAAAATGCTACAACTTTGTTACGCATAATAATAGGTGAGATTTAATAGACCCTTTCAAGAATATGACCAAAGAGAAGTTTTGCTGATGTTATTTTTTATACGGCTATATGATTTAAGTCACGTAATAAACACCAATTGTCATTTATCTGCAATGTTATATACGTATTTTTAATGTAACACATTTTATTTTCTTTTCAGTTAAACTTTCCATACATTTATTTCAAACCGAGATTTTGAAAAATCGTCTTTGTGGGTGAGGTTTTTATTCCAAAACGACACGAATTTTTTCGTAAATAACACTACGTTCGACATCGCGTGGAGTATGGCCAAAACTTGGTTATATCCTTAACCTACAGAATGAAAATCCAAACATTTATCATCGGTATTGTGTCCCAGGATTCGAGTAAACAAATAACTACAAAATCCGGAGAGGTTGTATGAGTAACGTGTAAAGGAACTTAAATAGTGGATAATGAATCATTTTTCGCAGAGTTCCGTATACCATAAATAACTCAAGTATATTGTAGAACCAGAATCTCTATGAATTTTGTATTAAAATTGCTTAGAAATGTTTTAGTTTTGTAATAAGTATGAGTCTTCCCTTTATGTTCCGCAAAAATGTCACAACTACGCATAATAATAGGTGAGATTTAATAGACCCCTTTAAAGAATATGGCCACAGAGAAGTTTTGCTAATGTTATTTTTTATACGGCTATATGATTTAAGTCACGTAATAAATACCAATTACCATTTATCTGCAATGTTATATACGTATTTTTAATGTAACCCATTTTATTTTCTTTTCAGTTAAACTTTCCTGACATTTATTTCAAGCCGAGATTTTGAAAAATCGTCTTTGTGGGTGAGGTTTTTATTCCAAAACGACACAAATTTTTTTTCGTAAATAAAACAACGCTCAACATCACTTTGACTAGGGTCAAAATTTGGTTATATCCTTTACTATAGTACGAAAATCCGAACAATTATCATCGGTATTGTGTCCCAGGATTCGAACTAACATGTAACTACAAAATCCAGAGAGGTTGTAAGAGTAACGTATATGGGAACTCAAACTGTGGATTCTAAATCATTTAGAGAGTTTCGTTAACCATAAATAACTCATGTATATTGTATAACCAGAATCTCTATGAATTTTGTATAAAAATTCGCTTAAAAATGTTTTTGTTTTATAATAAGTATGAGTCTTCCCCATTATCATCAGCGAAAATGGCACAACTACGCATAATAATAGGTGAGATTTAATAGACCCCATTCAAGAATATGGCCACAGGGAAGTTTTGCTGATGTTATTTTTTATACGGCTATATGATTTAAGTCACGTAATAAATACCAATTACCATTTATGTGCAATGTTATTTATGTATTTTTAAGGTAACATTTTTTATTTTCTTTCCAGTTCAACTTTCCATACATTTATTTCAAGCCGAGATTTTGAAAAATCGTTTTTGTGGGTGAGGTTTTTATCCCAAAACGACGCGAAATTTTTTCGTAAATAAAACCAAGTTCGACATCGCTTTGACTAGGGCCAAAATTAGGTTATATTCTTTACTATAGTACAAAAATCCGAACAATTATCATCGGTATTGTGTCCCAGGATTCGAACTAACATGTAACTACAAAATCCAGAGAGGTTGTAAGAGTAACGTATATAGGAACTCAAACTGTGAAACTGCGGTATATTATCCACTGGGATTGCAAAGAAGTACCAGCTAAGTAAGTAAGTAATACCTGATTAATAGAGTTTCTCTTTTTCCCGGACTTTTCATTTTTCTTGAAAAATTCTTGCATTTCCCGGGATTCCCGGGAATTTTCGCGCAGTAGAAAAACAAGACAAACTATGCTAATTTTATTAAATTTTGCAGTATAACCATATATATTTAGTTGTTAATTCATGAGATCATATAGTACAAGCTGCAAGTAAAACAAACACATAACAAACGAAAAACATTATTTTAAAGCATATATAACAATATTAGTTAAACAATAAAAGTTAATTTGTCATTTTGAAAATGCGTTTTTAAAACGGAAAGAGCGTTAATGGTTTCATCAGACAGTCTGTTTCTAATTCTAATTACAAATTGCCCTGTTGTTGAAAATATTCTCTCGCTTTCAACTGATGATGGGCCGTATTGTCAGAAGAGCATTCAATAAAATGGTGAAATTTTACGTTGCTTTTCCACTTGCTTCGTAAAATTGTAAATCCTTTTTTATCGAGTAATTTAGTAGTCTGTTACTTGATGCAACATTTGCATTTGTTATGGCATCGTTTAAAATATCCTCAAATGGTCTTTCGGTACTAATGTCACAAATAGAAATTTCGTCCGATTCAAGAACTTCGTCGATAACGTCTTGTTTAAAACGTCGAGTATAAATTTGTTCAGCGTACGCGATCACGTTTTGTTTTGAAGCAGTTTGAAATAAGTTATTAGTGTTCTTATCAAATACTGTTGGATCTTTAAGATACTTCACTAAAGTATAAAGTCGCTTGCCCCTTCTTTCTTTAATTCGCTTCTTTAAGCTTCTAAAATTTGCTCTGCCACAGGTGTTTTAATTTCCCGGGAATCCCGGACGAATTTCCCGGGAAACCGGGAATTAAAAATGATACAAAAATGAATATATCCAGCAGATTTCGGCCAAGGATGTCTATAAAATCGGCATAGGCTTGTGGAATGTGGCTCTTGTGGAATATGGTGCCAGACATGTTGACACCAGCCTTTCTCATCACCTTCTATCACCCTGCCTGAGACCTCTTTCCGTCTTGAATGGTTTAGAGTGTTCCTTAGTAATCTTAACCAAGAATTTGGTGTGTCCAAGGTACATCTGCAAAATCGAATTAGCTTTGATGGAATACCAAACTCAGACATGCCTTCAAATAACTTATTAATTATCGAAGATTCGATGGCAGCTTTGTAGTCGACAAAGGGAAGGCAGGTTTTCTGCTTTTCATGAGTTTAGTTTTTCTACAATTAGCTTTAGACGTTCACACAATATGCTCGAAAGGATCTTGTACGCACTTTGTTATAAGTTTATTCCACGGTAGTTTTTACACTCACTACGATCTCCGTTCTTGTATACGGGACATAATAGACCGAGACTGCAATCCCCGGGCATGCTCTCTGCTAGCTAGATGTTCACCATGAGCTGATGCATGCTCCTTATCAGCTCCTCCCCACCTGCTTTAAACAATTCAGCAGGTAGACCATCGGCTCCAGCCGTATTGTTATTTTTTAGGCTGGAAATTACCTCTTGACTCTTCTCCCTGTGCCGTTCACGACAGCTCGCATTGCCATTGGCTTCAGTTTCGCCCTGTATGCAGGATCTGTATCTCTCGTGGCATTGCGACATTCATCATCGTACCAGGCAACTTTTAAGTATCCAAGTACGCTTCTTGCAGTCCGTTTTATGAAGTCGGCTATATATTGCCACAGCGAGGTAATGTTATCAGGGTTAGAGCATTCCGTAGCAGTTGAGTTGAGTGGTTGGAGTAGGCGTCCGCCACCTCCGTGGTCCGCAGTTTACCGATGTCCAGCTTTCGTTGTACCAGATTACGTACGTTTGTCGCCATGTTTATCCTTGTGCGTACCTTAACTGCGGTAGGGATGTGATCGGAGTCAATGCTCGCACCACTGATCGCTTGTACGTCCAAAACACTCGATGCGTCCATCGAATATCGCGTGATCTATCTGTTTCCTCGCCAATTGATGTGGAGATAACCATGTTGCCTTATGAATATTTTTATGGTCAAATCTAGTGCTGCTAACTACGATATTTCTTGCTGCAGCTAAATCAATCAGTCTGATGCCATTGTTCGACGTTTCCGTGTGCAGACTGTATTTTCCGATGGTAGGCTCAAATGCGGTTTTCCTGGCTATTTTAGCATTTAAATCGCTTAGTACAATTTAGATGTCAGGGCTCGGGCTATGATCATATATATTTTCTAGGCTCTTATACAACTCTTTTTTTCCTTATCAATTTTCTCTTCCGTCGGAAAATGGGCATATATAAGTGTTATGTGGAAAAACTTTGTCTTGACTCTGATGATGGCTATTCGTTCACACACCAGGTTGAACATTGAAACTAGGTGTCGCAATCTCTTGCCACACACAAACCAAATCCAAACTGGTGCTTGTCCAGATGGCGACTATAGTAGATGTCGCCCGTCTTCATCCACGAGCACCCGTATACTTCGAGAGCCTTGTATACTTCGAGACCTTCCGCCAGTTGGATGGAGGCACCTCGTCTATAAAGTTTTCTAATATTGCATATCCTCAAATCATGGCCCCTAATTCGTTTGCGGGGGTCGTCAACATTTTGCGGGTTGATGGTCGCAGTTTTCTCCTCCAACCAGGATTTTAATACTCCCGCCCATTCTGGGTCAGACGCTGACTAAGATACCGCTCACTCTGACGTGCCTGGATTGTAGGTTTCGTCTCTTACAGTTAGCCGTGCTCTGACTGGTGTCAAAACATGGCGTCATCAAGTGGAGGTACTTCGTCTACGGAGCTGTGTGAGTAGACTTGAAGTGTAATTGAAAATGCTCACCATGGGTTTGCCAAGTTGAACTGATCAGATGCTTTACTTTTACACGCTTCCGTCCCATCAGTATTATTATTAATTCTTTTAGTTCCTATAAGGAGTATAGGGCCTCAACAAAAGTTCTAAAATCGTTTTTGATGCAATTTTTTTTATTTTATTCAAGGATTTTCTTGCTCGCGATGCCTATGTGTAGCTATCTTCGCCAAGCGTGTGCAGTAGACCGGTTCACACTTCAAAATTGTTCAAATTCCACGGTGCGCGTCCATTTTCTGAAAGTTCTAGCCCTAACGAGATGAAAAATATTTCAAAACCCCAAAAATATTGTTCCCTAGTTATTCCGAAAATCGTTTAAAGGTAATTTTATTGCTTTTTATGACTTAAAACGTTTTGAATAATGTGTTGTCCAAACCAAATGACATATGGAAAATATTTCGATGGGAGATCATTAATAATAATTCAGACATTTTTTGGATTTTTAAATTATTTAAAAAAACTCTGTCCGGTATTTTTGGCGGAAATTTTAATCTGCAATTTAACTCTCAAACGAACATTATCGTTTTTCGACATCATATCTTTTTCTTATTTTGTTCTAGCAAAAAAGTTAGAATTTTTGTAATTTGGGCAAAGATGGGCCTTTCTAACGGTATACAATGTTGTACATTCTTTGGACCATAAAATAAAAAAATAAACAAAAATAAATTGTAAGTTTATTTTTTGAAACGTTTTGAAATGAACCTACATTTTATATGTAAAATTTTTTTAATGATTATTTACACTGAATATTATTAATGAATAATTCCCTTAGAGACTGAAAGCCTTATACTCCCTAGGTACACCTTTTTCATGGTCTTGAGAAGTTTTCAAATTGAGCGGAAATGTAGTTTGAAAAAGGTCCTAAAACTGCGTTTCTTATTATTTTAGTACAGTTTCAGTTACAGATGTCTTCAATGAAAATTAACAAGAAGTTTTTGTGGAGTATTTTAACTCTCGACTCCTTAAGTGTTCTGTTTGTCCTTATTGCGATAGAAGGCAGAACGGTACCTTGAAATAGAACTTAATAACATTCAAATGTTCTACAAAAATTTTGTTAAGCGTGACCTTAGACAAATACTGGATATCTCCAATTGTTATTAATCTTTTTGCCTTTTTTCAAAGTACTATGTGAAAAGCGACCTAAAATTTGATTGTTTAATATTTTGAATATTTTATTGCTGGTTTTTTAGCGTTTCTGTTTTTAAAATAACTCATAATTTCTCCACTTTTGAATTTTCAATTTTATCTATATATATAAAAGTGAACATTTGTTTCTACCTATGACCGCTATAGACTTTAAAACCATTTAACTGATGTGCAGCAAACCGACTTCAATAGTAAGGAAATCTTCCGAGAATGGTTATAGGCCACTTAAACATTGCATTTGACACATTTGGTACATTTATTGAGTCGATTTTTGATTCCCATACAAAAATTGTACAAAATTTTTAAATTGTGAAAATTTAAAGACATATGTCAATCTGGGGTACTATTACAATTAGTGACTTTAAATCAGGTTTGGATGCAATATGATCAAGTCAAAAACTGGCGGGATAAGATTATCAGGCGTGGGCCCGCCCTCAGTAGCTAATTAGTTAAAGTATTAGATTAGTAGGAATGGCCCTGCCCATAGGACCTAATTTGTAAAAGTGCGATATCTGAAGAACTAGATCATTAGGAATGTCCCCGTCTATTGGACTCAGTTTTGCAAATTGTCATCAAATTCAATTAAGATCAATATATGTAGTCTAAAGAAAAGGGGTGGGATTTGAAATAGAAACATTTGAAACAACGAATTAAACGAATTGAAACATTTTTAAAATCTAAATCTATTACAATTAGAGCGATGAACATTATAAAACAGTGTAATATTATTTGGGACCGACCGTGGCATAGTGGTTAGAACACGCGACTACCATGCGGGAGATCACAGGTTCGAACCTGGCTCCAGTCATCTTAAAAGAAAAAAAAATAAATAAAATTTTCTTTCATTGTCGGCTCCCCTCGAATGTTGTTGACAGCAACTTCGCAGTATTAAGCGTCGATTCAATCGTCGTGTCTAGTAAGAGCTTCTCAAACAGTGACGTTCGCATTCGTCTATAAACAAGTAGGTGCCGTTAGTTGTGAATCTAAAAATAGAAAGCGTGTTAATTCACAACAACGCGAGAAGCTATCCCATACCTCATTCATGGGGTGCAAAGGGAAATTAAGTTTAAGTAAGTAATATTAGCAGTTACGAATGAGTGTGGAGGATTTTATTTCTATGGGTTTTGATATTGTTGATTTTGGAAAATGTTTGATCGCAAAACGTATCGCGTTGGCTACTGCATCCTTCCGTACTGCGCAACTCTTTTTGACGTTGCAATATCAAGATAAAAAATGCTGCAAACATGTCAAATCATAATGAGGGATGAGTGTACACAGTGTACAGGATTAAGTAATCCTTCTTAATTTAATTTAACCAGAAAATATAAGGGAACTAATGTATAGCTACTAAGTATTCCAATGATACCCACAGATTTGTCGTTTGATTCAACTGATTACAGTTGCCAGTTCGGTTAGAATTTGCGATGACAATCAGTAATGCTGAAAGATAGTCTATTCAAGTTTGCGGCTTGAATTTTAAAAATCTATTTTATTTTCGCATGAACAGCTTCATGTTGCATGTTCACGTGTAGAAAGACCCACTGATTAACCTATGTACAGTCCTTTGGTTCTCCCATACACGTTTTATTATCAAAACCATTACAAAAAATTTATGTCATTAAAAAAATATCATCCTTTAATAACCTCAAAATTTTTTGTTAAATTTCTATGAGAGTATCAAAAGAAACTTACACACCCAAAGATTTGTTCCACCCAAAAAAGTTACATTTAAATCAATACTTCTTAGGCAGGACGAAGTCTGTCCGGTCAGCTAGTTAAGAATAAAATAATAGGTGTTTCTTAATATTGTAGATTATGCATACACATCCTATGATTTGAATTCTGATAGTTTAGAAACCATAGTGAATTTCGAATCAAGAGATCTGTACACTTTATCCTCTTTTTGCACGGTACATACGTACCAAAAAATCCCATATAAAAAAAATCTTTTAAAAAATACACACTTTAGTGGAAAAATATCAGATTGGTTCAAAAACCTCAAATAGCCTACAATGCTGTTTTCTTCAGCATACCACTTTCATTTTATTTCACATATTATATTTATACTTATATGTCGTGTGCCGTTGATAACAAGGGTCAGGACGAATAAAAAAACCGATTTTATTGATGAGATATTCTCAAATTATATATACATAATAACGCTTTTGAAACAATTTTATTCTTACATTACATTATACATTATATATTTTTTTAAATTCAAAGAGAAAATTAATTGAAAGCAGCTGGAGTGGTCGGAGCGGATTATTATTTTGGGTCCCGCTCCACGCTCCGGTAAATCATGGCCGTTCCACGCTCCGCTCCGAATCCCTGATTCCATTATCTATATATATAAAAATAAGTTGCATTGTGTTAGAAATTGATGTTCTCTGGAATGCGTGAACCGATTTTGTTTCTGAAAACTTCATATGAAAGGTGACGTTAATACCAAGGTTTTTATGTATAAACGGTATGTGCATTTGTTCTTGAGTTATAGCGAACACTGCATTCATTTCGAAACATGTATGTGTGTGTGTGTGGGGATGTGTGTATTGTTGTAACGTATGGGCTCAAAAACGGCTCGACCGATTTTGATGAAATTTTCAGGGAATCTTTCGAATAACCTCGCAAGTAACATAGGCTAAACATTGTTTGAATTTTTCCACATTTAGGGGGTGAAAATAGAAAAAGGGATAAAAACTCCCCTTTCCTATATATATATGTTTGTATGTTTGCAACGTATGGACTCGAAAACGGCTGTGCCGATTTTGATGAAATTTTCAGAGCATCTTCAGAATAACTCCGCGGATAACATAGGCAATACATTGTTTGGAGTTTTCCACATTTAGGGAATAGAAATTGGCAATGCGTTGCTATTCCATTTTACTCAAACCATTCATTTAATTTATATACTTAGCTATTGTAAATCACATCTTCGGGGATCTATGAAATAAACGGCTTTTCTAATAGACCGATTGATACGAAAATTTTACCAAGTGGTACTGTTGACCTGCTGATAGTCCCTGGCTATATTTGGTTGTGATTGGATAAAGGGACGTGGCACCGCCCATACAACTTGAAAATTAAAAGGGCTATATCTCATGAACTATCAGAGGTATGAAGATGATATATATATATGTGTTCCTCTAACTCCCATTGGAGCATAGGGCGTCAATATGAAGATGAGATTTGGTATATATGTTGTTGGAGCAATATTAATTACATCCAGGGAGGAAGTGGGCGGTGCCATGCCCTCTTTTCAAAAATCGCTCTAACGGCTTTTCTAATAGATCGATTGATACGAAAATGTTACCAAGTGGTACTGTTGACCTGTTGATAGTCCCAGGGTATATTTGGTTGTGGGGCGTTGGATAAAGGGGCGTGGTACCGCCCATTCAACTTGAAAATTAAAAGGGCTATATCTCATGAACTATCAGAGGTATGAATATGAGATTTGTTACATATGTTGTTGTTGCAGTATGAATTACAGTAAATGTGGAAATGGGTTGTTCCACACCCTTTTTAAAACAAACGGTTAAAACTGTCAAAATTACACAGTATATTTTTTTATTCGCAAAAATCGTAACCAAAATCGGAATCTACGATGAATTTAAAGAAAATTTCACCAAAAAACTTTGTGTCTAAAATCAATTCCTAGCTCGCGTTGGAAAGCATGAAGATTCCAAATAAAGATTTTTTTGTTTTTAAATGAGCACAAACCGAAAACTTCAGATATATATTTTCTGAGACCTTCTGCGTAAAACTGACTTCCCTACAAACTAAATAAGGTATTACAGAAGCAAATCTATGTATTTGTTAAAAAGTTATGGCCTCTGAGAGTTGGCATACAGAAATTAAGTTTTTAAAAATCATTTTTCAGAATATTGGGCGGGATCCCAATAAAAAAATCAAAAATATAATATTCTTTTCGACTTGGTCTCCAAACATCGGAATGGTAGGTAAAAATTAGAGCCGGGCCCATTGGTCTGAAGTAACTGAATAATTGCTCATTGCTAAAAAAAATATCTCTACCTGAGGGTGCATATAATGAAGTGAAGTTGAGGTGCAGCTAATAGAAGCCATCGACGCTGTAGACGTTAGTGTGACAGGGGACTCGAATTTATCGAACCGACGTCTTTCTTAGCAACTCGGTCTCTGCAAATGCTGAGGAAAGATCTTGGCCCACATTCATATAAAATCCAACTGGTAGAAGAACTAGAGCCAGTGGGCGGTCAATTGATTTTTTTTATTTATCATGTCATTGCACATTATTTAAAGGAGAAATGGTTCCAACACGACGGTGTAACATGCCATACAGCGCGTGAGACCATCACTTTGTTAAGCCAAACGTTGGTGACCGATGTATCTCAAAAAATGGTAATACGAGTTCAATACAAAAATAGTATTCCGGATTATTCTTGATCCGTGTGAGAAGAAGACATGACAAAAGGAGTTTTTATGGCTAAAGGCATGAAGCTTCAAACGGAATTTTCATTTGCGGTCAATAGGAGAAGGCATAACAAAAATGTTTTTTTTATGAACAAGGAGATAGTTAGCATACAGATGGTTCATGCTACTACGGATCAAAATAAATAATTTTGATCTTTAGAGGAATGTCTGTTTCCGATTTTTGGAAGAAGTGGTTTTTCGCCCTACATACAGAAAAAACTTAATCTACATGCCGGCACTAAAGGTATGACTTTGCTGATGAACCTTTTTTTAGCATTTACAACAATAAAACTTAATTGGTTAACTTTAATGTTAAGGAGTTACTTTAAATAAGTTACATAACTAAATAAACTCAATATATTATTGTCGAGCTTAAGTACCGTTTTCAAAGTACTTTGTAGACCTAAATGTGAAATATATTATAAGTTAAAATGCAATAGCGAAGCATTGCCGGGCCCACTAGTGCTTATATACTTCGAAGCTACTATACAAAAAACACATGTTCAATTAACAGTTTAATTACACATTGCTTAAATTTGTTGTACTTGCTGTTTCTCGTTTTTTAAACACATTACTGTTCTTTAGTCTTATATTAATGTTAGACGATTAGGCTCGAACTTACTTTTGCAGATTTGCTTTCATCATTGCATTCAGATACAAGAAATGTTGCATAACTTAGACTAAAAACAAAATAAAAGCCAACGGCATCGAAAATTTGATCTCTTAATCACAAAGAGTTTTGAGAGAACATTGCCTTGCCAAATTATAAAAAACTATATTACACTTCGTTCCGAAGTAATTCGCCCAAGCCCCTTAAAACTTCATAATATGTATATATATTGTTAGCATTTTAAATACCAACTGACTAGATACCCTATCCCGATATTAAGAAAGAAGCATGTCCACATTTTAATGCTATGCAATAAATTTATTGTAATTTTTTTTAGGTACTCTTTTACTAGGACAATGGACTGTCGCGGCCAACTAGTGCAACATGTTGTGAATATATTTGAAAGATACCGATAAGTGGCCACAAAGTAAATTCAAATATATTTATACCATCATTTGTCATTCGTCAATAGGTAAATTCAAAGAGCAATTGCGGTCTTCGACATATAACTCTTAAACTAAGATAACACACTGAATTGTAAAACATGGTTATAAAAAGGCAAATTAACAACAAAAAAGGTAAAAATCTATAATAAAGGTACAAATATTGAAGTTAGTGGTAAAAACCGCACATTTGATAATTGAAATCAATTTTATCAGACAAATTTTGCGACTTCGTTTCTCACTGCTAAGATCAAAACTTTGAGAATTTAGTTTTCTAACTAAAATAACACACTAGTACAACCGCAATCCTAAAATTTGGAATGACAAAATGTTCAACTCCAGGTAATGTACTAAAATTGTCGTAGAATGAAGTGACCGGTAGTAATATCCGGAACTTGCAGAATTTCATCGTAAATAGGTGCAGCCAGGTATGTACGACTTTTACTTATTTTATAATCAACTAGCTGACCCGGTTTGCGTTGCTGGCCCGATTGATAATATATTATTTTTAACTTCTTGTAAGCGCGGAATACCTTGCGTTATCGAATATTGCCATTTTCACCCCCTAAATGTAGAAAAATCCAAACAATGTGTAGCCTATGTTACTCGCGGGGTTATTCGGAAGATTCCCTGAAAATTTCATCAAAATCGGTCCAGCCGTTTCCGATTCCATACGTTACATACATACACACATCCTTTTTTTTATATATAGATAGATAGATAGATTAAATAAAGGTTTGAACAAATCTCCTTCCGTTTCTATCGTATATAAGAATCTAGTTTGATAATTTTATACAAGATCAAGACAAGAATAAGAAGTTGGAAATGTTTACAACGCTCCTGCAGTTTCGTAACTGTCATCCAATTAAAATATAGTTCACCTTTTCCAAGTGATTATCTTGTGATGTTTTCCACATGTCGGAATTCTGAAAACATCCGGTATAACTCAATTTACACCAACCATAAAAACCATTACTTATATTTACACTTTGTTGCGAAGTAATTCGCCCAAGCCCCTTATAACTTCATAATATATTGTTAGCATTTTAAGTACCAACTGACTAGATACCCTATCCCGATATTAAGAAAGAAGCATGTCCACATTTTAATGCTATGAAATTTATTGTAATTTTTTTAAGGTACTCTTTCACTAGGACAATGGACTGTCGCGGCCAACTAGTGCAACATGTTGTAAATATATTTGAAAGAGACCGATAGGTGGCCACAAAGTAAATTCAAATATATTTCAACCATCATTTGTCATTCGTCATTAGGTAAATTCAAAGAGCAATTGCGGTCTTCGACATATAACTCTTAAACTAAGATAACACACTGAATTGTAAAACATGGTTATAAAAAGGCAAATTAATAACAAAAAAGGTAAAAATCTATAATAAAGGTACAGATATTGAAAAAGTGGTGAAAAACCGCACATTTGATAATTGAAAACAATTTAATCAGACAAATTTTGCGACTTCGTTTCTCACTGCAAAGATCAAAACCTTGAGAATTTAGTTTTCTAACTAAAATAACACACTAGTACAACCGCAATCCTAACATTTGGAATAACAAAATGTTCAACTCCAGGTAATGTACTAAAATTGTCGTAGAATGAAGTGACCGGTAGTAGTATCCGGAACTTGCGGAATTTCATCGTAAATAGCTGCAGCCAGGTATGTACGACTTTTACTTATTTTAAAATCAATTAAATAAAGGTTTGAACAAATCTCCTTCCGTTTCTATCGTATATAAGAATCTAGTTTGATAATTTTATACAAGATCAAGACAAGAATAAGAAGTTGGAAATGTTTACAACGCTCCTGCAGTTTCGTAACTGTCATCCATTTAAAAGATCTAATAAAAATATAGTTCACCTTTTCCAAGTGATTATCTTGGGATGTTTGCCACATGTCGGAATTCTGAAAACATCCAGTATAACTCAATATGCAACAACCATAAAAACCAGTACACATATTTCAGAAATGTGAACTGACTGATAAATACCTTCACTCTTTGTGCTTGGAAAGCTTGATACTTGCAATAATGGACATGGTTTTCTTTTGTAGCACAAAAAGGTTTTGGGGAAGTATATCAGTCTTTTTTTTTTATATATTTTAGATTAGTCCAGTTCACCAAATTTATAAGTGTGTGTGTAATAGTATTTATCAATTACTACTGCGAAAAAGTATCGTTTTTGTTTTTGATAGATTTAAGTAAATATTATAATTATTTAATAAAAAAGAGTATTTTGTAGTTATGTCATTTGTAAGGTCGGTATCAAAATAACTACCCCAATATACCAATCTATTTATAATGTTCTACCAAATATTGAGATTTGTTATTTTTTATGTTAGTATGTATGTATGTTTATTTGTATGTATTTCTTCTGTTGAAAGTGAAAAAATTTTTGGTTGTTAATAAAATAATGAATATTCTTTCAGATAAGTCTATAAAGCACTATAAAGAGATTAACTACTTTGAAGAACATTTCTTGATGCAGTTACCTCAATTTGTTACGTTTTTTGCAGAATTGCCCTCAAGATTAATTATTAATCGTTTGTTTTATTTAAAAATTCAAAGATCACACTTATTAAATCAAGAAAAAATATATAACATATGGGCAAGGCTACCGTCAGTAACGCCACGTTCGTATACATATTTTGGTCTATATCTTTACTAAATACTATTAATTCTCCCAACTTGAGAGGGGCATATGAAATAACTCTTCATAACTGTTGTTTCATACGTAGACAATTTTTTTTGACCATTTTAAGTCGTCAGTAACGTCATCGGATTTTGGAAGTGTGTTTTGAGGTTACTGAACGTTTGTGTAAAAATTAGCGAATTGAAAAGAGTTCATGTTTATAATTGCCCAGTATTTAAAAAAGGAAGGATGAAATATGATTTTTATCCAAAGGTTGGGCTTAAATTTTATGTTTTAATCACGTAAACGCCATAAAAGCAGCGTCAGTAACGTTACACTAAAATGTCAGTAACGTCACACGTACGAATTTCGTTAGAATTTTCAGATCTTTTTTTCTCTTGGGTTGGGGACCCTAAACGACCAAAAAATTCATCGTAGAGCAGTTTTAAGATGCAACCTGTTGAGATATTAAGACTAAACCACTCTCATAAAAAAAATTGTAGTAAATCGGGCTTGGCCTTTAGAGCTTATTTTTGTACGATAGAGTGTTAGTTAATTAAATTATATCTTCAATAATGTGTATAGCTTGAGGGTTGAAATTGGTTTCTGATCAGTTTTGCATCATTACAATTAAAATTTTAAATATTCCCTACTTTTCAGTCATAACGGCTATTTAGTACGAAAAATGTCGAATTAACTTCTGTTTTTGTTTATTTTTTTGCAAAAAAAATTGTGAAATTTCTTCCTAAATGGTGATAAAAATTTTGTGTCAGTATTTTGAACTAAAGCCAGGACACTCTGTAAAATAAAATCACATTATTATCGGAAAAAACAAAAGTCCTGCTGAGCTGCTATTTCGTCCCCAATGGTACGGATTTGGTGCGAAGACGAAATGTCACGAATGTTTTTTGCGTTTGCGAAAATTGTGGCCGTATCCAAAATGGTGTTTATTTTTTAAACTCTTCTTCAGCAGCTTCCGCAACTAATATTTGCGATTGTGTATATTGAAACGCCTCAACAAATTCTCCTGCACTGTTTACTATGCAGTGACGAGCTTTTGCCTTTTGTACTTGTCTCTTTGTGCACCAGGAATCGGAGTCGAGCAATTAAATACCAAATTATTAAGCACAAAAGTAAAAAAAAATAAAATTAAAATAATCCGTCAGTAACGTCCCACAATCTTTTTTTTAATACCCTGCTATGTGCTAATAATGCTTCATTTAAGCATTGATTATGAAAGTACTTCAAAAATACTCAAAAAAAATCAGCTCATCCAACCTCTTTTATAATTAGTTAATGCATAAAAAAACATTTTATAAAAATTTGTCAGTAACGTCACCATTTATTTGCGGCTGATTACTTTAAGCCCTAATTGGTCCAAAACCCAAACTTTGTACACAAATGTGCTTGCTAATCAATAGTTTAATTTGTATTCTATCCAAAAAAAGTAATCATCTGTCTAAAGTATAAAAAAAAATAAGAACAAAATTTACCTTTTTCGCCGACATTGGTATATTTTCCAACTACACCTTGCACGTGCCACTTATGAAAAGGATGTAAAATGTCAAAGCAGACATAAATTTTGCACTGGCATACAGTGGTGCCATATTCTATACATATTAGACATTTCAAATATAAAAAAAAATTGGACCTTGTCACAGAAAAAAAGTCTATGTGTATATTATAAATTTTTTCAATAGGAAATTGAATTATAAAACACAATCATCGAGGCTGATAGGACGAAAGTGCAGCTAAGCAAAATGCAGTTAATTGAGATAATTTCATACAAATGCTGCAATTAAATGAAGCCATAACGAGTTTAAGTGCTCTTATCCGGAATGTGCTGCTAAGCGATGGGGCAGCTAAGCGAATTTTGCTGTAATTTCATTTTTTGTTTATAACTTACTCAACACATGTAATCTAAAGGTACGGTCAGGTCAGATTTGGCAAATATTTGATCAAAACATATTTTCTCATATTTGCTCAAAATATTATCAAAGCATTACAGAGTTAACTTTGTTCACACTAGGCACATTTGTTTGCCTTCTTTTGTTTAATCAAACAGGTCTCAAATTGTGTGAAATAGACATTAGGGAAAACATATTTGCCCAGCGGTCACTCTTGAAGGAATATTTGCAACAAATTATTGTTTGCCAGGAAATAAAATTTGTTTTCTCAAAAACCTTCTGCAAGTCGACAGAAAATAATTGTTTTTTTTTCTACTTCAGCATCATTGGCGATGGTTTGTTTGTGATTTCAATGTATTTATTCTTTGTTTTGTCTTTTCCTCCTGTTTCAAAACTTTACATATTCAAAAAATCGGTTTAGAATTTTTCCCATACAAAATTCCTCTTTTTGGGGTTGTCCGTCTGTCTGTCTGTCCTTCCGATTACGGCAGCAGTTTTTGGCCATTAAAGATGTACAAAATTAAGCTTTATAACACTACTAGTGGGCCCGGCAATGCTTCGCTATTGCATATTAACTTGTAATATAGAAATTCCTCTAAAAACAAAATTCAATTTTTATTTATCTGTAGTAGCGGGAACCGTCTGTATACTAACTATGTCTTTGGGCGTAAAAATCACTTTTGTTATGCCTTCTTCTCCTATTGACCGCAAATGAAAATTTTGTTTGAAGCTTCATGCCTTTAGCCATAAAAACCTCCTTTGCCATGTCTTCTTCTCCTACGGACCTAGAATATAATCGAATACTTACTATATATTGAACTCGTATTACCATTTTTGAGATAATTCGGTCACCAACGTTTGGCTTAACAAAGTGATGGATGATCTTACGCGCTACATGGCATATTACGCCGTCGTGTTGGAACCATTTCTCCTTCAAATAATGTGCAATGACATGATAACTAAAAAAAATTAATTGATCGTCCACTTGCTCTAGTTCTTCTACCAGTTGGATTTTATATGAATGTAGACCAAGATCTTTCCTCAGCATTTGCAGAGACCGAGTTGCTGAGAACGGCGTCGGTTCGATAAATTTTTCGGATCAATTTTTTCGCGTCGAAAAAAACGTGGTAGTCGTATACCAATATCGGAATCTACGATGAATTCTTAAAAAATTTCACTAAGAAACCATATGTATAAAATCAATTTCTAGTTCGCGCTGAGAAGCATGAAAATTTCAGGTAGACATATTTTTTTAACAATGAACAACTATTGAAACCTTCAGACCTATGGGTCCCGGCTCTAATTTTTACCTACTATTCCGATGCTTGGAGACCAAGACGAAGAGAATGGTATATTTTTGACATTGTTTTCTGTATGCCAACACTCAGAGGCCATAACTTTTTAACCAATACATAGATTTGCTTCTGTAATACTTCATTTAGTTTTTTGTGGAAGTCAGTTTTACGCAGAAGTTTTCGGTTTGTGCTCATTTAAAAACAAAAAAATCTCTATCTGAAATCTTCCTGCTTCCCAGCGCAAGCTAGGAATTGATTTTAGACACAAATTTTATTGGTGAAATTTTCTAACAATTCATCGTAGATTCCGATTTTGGTTACGATTTTTGCGAATAAAAAAAATTGGCCCACCTTACTATTCATATCTCTGGTCGAACTGCAATATACTGTGGAATTTTGACAGTTATAACTACTTATTTTAAAAGGGGTATAGCACAGCCTACTTCCACCCTTACTGTAATTCATACTGCAACAATAACATATGTAACAAATTACATCTTCATACCTCTGATAGTTCATGAGATATAGCATTTTCTACTTTCAAGTTGTATGGGCGGTGCCACGCCCCTTTATCCAATCACAACCAAATATAGCCAGGGACTATCGACAGGTCAACAGTACCACTTAGTAAAATTTTCGTATCAATCGGTCTGTTAGAAAAGCCGTTAGAGCGATTTTTGAAAAGAGGGCGTGGCACCGCCCACTTTCACCTTGGCTGTAATTAATACTGCTCCAACGACATATATACCAAATCTTATCTTCATACCTCTGATAGTTCATGAGATACAGCCCTTTTGATTTTCAAGTTGTATGGGCGGTGCCACGCCCCTTTGTCCAATCGGACCGAATTGTAAATCTAAACCATCCGGGGCGCCACCCAAACGCATACAAAAAAATTTATGCAAATCGGTTCAGCCGTTTAGGAGGAGTTCAGTCACAACACACGTACAGTAGAATTTTATATATAAAGATGCGACAGTCAAAATCGGGATGGGATGAAACCAACGGGAAATGTTATATCGGTCAAAAACAAGTTATACGTGGCCCGCCGTTTCGCTGGGTCACGTCTAGGAATCGAGATATATCGATTTGAAGTTAGTAACTATCATATAGGGGAAATTGTCACCTTTGTTGTTCTTTTTTTTGACATAACTCGAGAACCACTAGTCCGATTTTTCTCAAACAAATTTAAAAAAAATTAAAAATTACAATTCCTTTAATCTGTTCATATAAGGTTTTTTTTATAATCAACAGTAAAATATTAAATTTTTTTATTTTTTAAAGTCATAAAAAATCCAAAACGGAAAAACTGTTGATTATATAGAAAAACATTATATGAACAGATAAAGGAATTGTAATTTTTAATTTTTTTAAATTTGTTTGAGAAAAATCGGACTAGTGGTTCTCGAGTTATGTCAAAAAAAGACCACCAAAGATGACAATTTCCCCTATATGATAGTTACTAACTTCAAATCGATATACATATCTCGATTCCTAGACGTGGCCCAGCGAAACGCCGGGACACGTGTAACTTCTTTTTTACCGATATAACTTTCCCCGGTAGTTTGAATCCTTCCCGAGCACTGACCCCTACCATTTGTCTCACAGTGTTATCAAATACAAAAGCTTTATAATCGGATACCGTACATTTATTTTCACTTATAATAACTATGAACATTATTGTTGCTAAATTTTTTATTTACTACGATTCCCATGATGGTAAGAAAAAGGTAAAAGTAAAAAATTACATTAACAACTTAATGTGGCATTTACAATATGAAAAAAATTTCATATTGAAATAATAATAATAATATAATCGGTAGATTATATTGTTTCCTTGTTTTGATTGTTTATACATCACGAATACTATATATTTATTTACACATTATTTTTGGAGATATATTTTTCAAATGTATTACGAAGACAATTTCCTACACAATGAAAACATACAACGAATCTTTCCAATAGGAAAAATGCCGAAAAACTCAAAATAAAGACCTTAAACTCCTAAATATACAATGCTTAAAGCAGTTTTAGATTGCATGAAAATTACGGTAAAAACTGTAAATGCCACTGTATTCCGGGGTGATTATACATAAAAAAATGCTTGAATTGAAATCCTAGCTGATCCTTATTTGAAATTTCTGCAGACTAGACAAAAAATTTTTTACGGCGACAGTAATAAAATTTGAAAAATGAAATAAAATCTATTTATTTATTATAAAAGTACACAAACAGGGATTCTATTATCACTTACTTATTGTCTTTGATTATTTTGACATTTCTTCACCCTGGATGCTTAAGGTTCATTAAAAATTAACATTTAATGTAAAAAAACCTGGTTTGATAGATAAAAAAGAAGAAATTTTAGTATGCGTAAAAGCATGCCATAGTCTCCAACATGTATTTTTCTAATTTTTCTAATGCAATTTTTTGCACATATTTGTCCTGGAAAGTCAAAACAAAAAAATCAAAAATATTAATTTTTACTGGCTTTCTGAATCAAACCTGGTTTTAGAGTTAAGGTTTGTATCCATAAGTAGAAGCAAAAAAAAAATTGGAACAACTTTCTTAAAAAAAAATTATCGGGACAACCAACCGAAGAAGAAGTTATTGTAACTCAAAAACTAATGAAGCAGTTCGCTTAGTGTCAAACCGTCGAGTCCGGTTTTGTTTTTTTTTACGAATACCACAGTGTAATCAACCATGTCTTAACTCAACAAAGTGCACAAAGTTAAAGTCTATGTTGGGCATGCTAGGGTTAACAAAAAAGGAATCTTTTTACTGTAGGTCAAATACAAAAAAACATAAATGATTAAGAGTAGTCACACAAGGTGTGTTACACCATAACAATGAGAGATAAATATGTTTGATTCATTTACAGTGGGGCTTGAGATGTCTTTTTTCAAAAGTCTTTTTAGTCATAGTTACATGACATGAGCAGCAGCAAATTAACAAAATCAATTTGTTTCAATGTATTTTGGCTTTATTATTAAGAACAAACATTCCCGTTAGTAATAGATCACAACTTCCCAGCAAATAAAAAATTAATATGGGAAGCCCTTTCCCACATAATCACTCACTTTTCTGACTGCCAATTTCTAAGTATGCATTACAAAACACATGCTAATAAAACAAACACAAATATAAATGTAATCTACAAATCCGAAGATCTAATTAATTTAGTCTCATGCCTTGTTAAAATAATCGAGTACGGAATAAGTTGCCTTAGAAATTGTTAATTCCACACTCGATTGTTTTTTTTTAATATTCGTTCAATTGGCTGCATCGGCTCTCATCGCAGTAGCTCATTTTGTCACTCCAATTTTCCAACACCTGGTTATTGTTTTTGGGCTGTAGCTAACGGATTGCTTTGATGATATTGGCCTTAAGTGTCTGAATCGTTTCTGGATTAAAATAATCTATGATTTTAAAATTAACTTGAATTTGATCCACCTTCTATATCATTTAATACGAAAAAAGTGTAACGTATTTAAGTAGCCATGATGGCTTTAGTATCTGATGAGCGAATTCATGTCCGTTTAAACAGTTTTAAAATTTTTCAATATGTAGTTTTAGGTTTGTAAGTAGGTATAAAAACCGATCTGTTTTTGAAAATGAATAATTCTCCTATAACTTTCTAACGATATTTGAATTTGGTCGGCTTAATTATCTTACAACAGTAGGTTGAATCTTAGAAAACCGAAATATTTTCTACAACCCATTTGGTATCTTCAATACACATAACCAAATTCACATATACATATACATTTACATACATGCTATGTTTTTTTGCTGCAAGTGTACTAAATACAGTTCAAATTTTGCACAACTTTATCTCTTATTGAACGTTAACTTACGAATAACATCCGTTAACAGGTTAGTCTAAATTTTCCCAATAATTTCATTAGTACATACTTCTAAACGGTTACCAATTCTACAGCCTTGATACATGCCTGTAAACGTCTGGACAACAGTTACCACTGCCACTTTTTCTTAAAAATCAGTTAATTTCATTGACTCAGAGTTCAAAAATATCCAATACAATTTTGGAGAATGAACATAAGGTGAGAGTTTTTATAAGTCAGTTCACCTTTGTAAAATTTCTGAACCGTTTTGTATCGATTTTCATATTTTCCGGGATTTGATAGATTTTCCAAGCTGGCTACGCCCTTGGAGGTGTGTATTTTTCAAAACAGTAAGTTTCAAAGACCAAGTAAATGAAGTTGTCACAGCCGCGTTTTTAATTCGCTGTTTTTTCTGTGTCTAATTGAGAATAACTTTTTTACTTTTTTACTTTTTGGTGTTAGTATAACAATTATCTACAAATATAGCAAGCATATTTCTGCGATTTTCACCTTACTCGTCTGATTTACAACATGAAGTAAACAAGGACATTTCCGAATCTATTTTTATAATATAGCGAGAGCCAATATTCAAAATTTGGTCAAAACCAGTACAGAAATTTAAATCAGGAAACTGACTGTAAATACCGTCACCTAATATAAGATTTTGTTTAAGTTTTGAGTTATAAAAATTAACCGATTTGTAATTAAAATACCATGTCTAGAGACATGTAGCAAAATCGTAAAAGTTTGACTTATTTGTATAGGAGGTACCCTTAGGGCAACACAACGTGTCCGTTTTTTATACCCTCACCCTACGGGTAGGAGGGTATATATCATTTGGTACGACCCAAAAGTGTAACACGTAGAAGGAGTCACTTTAGACCTTAGGTTTCTTTCGCCCACTTTAGAGATGGAGTAATAATATCAATACACCCAACGCAATCGACCCCAAACTTGTACGCTTACCTGTGCAACACTTGTAACAAAAAGATATACATGAAAAATGGGCAATTTCTGTTATTTATATGGTAGGAACCAGAAGGTGTGTTTCAAATAGTTAGGTTTTCTGAGGTTATGTCTCCTATTACACGATAAATTGACTTACTAAATTTGATTATCTCCAGGTGCCTGTTTGGAAGTAATGGAAGAAATATAAATTTTCCAAAAATAGGTCAGTTTGTATGGGAGGTACCAGAAAGATGTACCGCTAAAGTCCATATTCATTCCTGAGTCAAATTTTCGAAAAGTCAATGACATTTATATATGTAATGTTTTGAAGGGATTTTTCTTATTTTGACACAATTTCTACACTCAGCATCATCGTTTTGCTGGCTTACTAGCTCGAGGTGCGAAGGCATTGGCATGCCGGTCCCCGAATGGATGCTGCCGTATCCCGGGAGGCTTCATCTGCCGCGTTTTTCTTGTTGACGGAAGATAAGGTACTGGTGTTGTGCTTCTCGGCTTCTTGTGACAATTTAGTCGAGCCAAGAGGTCTACCTCTTTTCGAGGGTGTTGAGGCGAAGGGTCTGCAAGCAGTCCCTGTAGAGGGTCTGTTCCCAGAATTCTCTGAAGTTGTTGTTCGTTTTTGTTGTTGTTTTGTTTGTTTATTAGTATCCGGGTTCCTTGTTGTCTAACTGATGCATGCACCTTTCCTGATAGGCATCTGGAACTAGGTTGGTTCGCAAGTGGGCTTTTTCCGAAGCTATGACCCACTTCACCACGGAAGATAACTGTGGCTTTCACTATCCACCACCTGTGACGCGCCTGATGGGTAACCCGACCACACAGGTAAATGGCATATTATCTATCCAATATGTCTAAATTTATAAAATTGGCCTTCCAATAATGAATTTATAATTAAAATAGCTCAAAAAATAATACTAAAGCATGTAAAAATAACACATTACGTATGAATTGTTGTTTTTACTTCGACCTTTCTCGAAATTTTAATTTTATCTTATTATTAATAACTCAAGCTCGATGTCAGGGTTTTGTATATTTATTTTATTCAACCTGACCTCGAGCTTGACCTATTAATAATTAGATAAATTTAAATAACACATTACGACAAAATCAAATTATTTAAAATATTAATGGGCAAGCAGGCTTATAAGGTATTCAATTTCCAACAAAATAATAAAGGCAAAAAATCGTAGTTTTTCAAGATTTTAATCGCATTTCAGTCGGACCGATCACATCCAAAAATTCCTCTATTTTGCTGTACAAAATTTATAAAAAATGTAGTTGTAGTGTAAATAACTAGTTTCATGTCTAATTTTACAAATGGTGAAGGATATTAGAGCTTCGGCTAAGCCGAGTATAATTATTTTACTAGTTTATATATTCAGTTAGTATTGCTACTGGTTTTAAATATCAATTGAAAAAAATATACCTTTTATGTTCATACCTGAACCATAAAAGCTAGACTTTTACTTAGTTCAGATACTCAGTGTTCAGTAGAGCGGTTCACATTTCAAAATTGTTAAAATTCCTCGGTGCGCGTCCTTTGTCAGAAAGTTCTAGCCCTAACGAGTCGAAAAATATTTCAAGACCCCAAAAATTTTGATCCCTAGGTATTCCGAAAATCGTTTAAATGTCATTTTAGCGCTGTTAACTACTTAAAACTTTTGAATAAGGTGTTGTCCAAACCAAATAACATATGGATAATATTTTGATGGGAGATCATTAACAATAATCCAGGCAATTTATGGATTTTTAAATTTTTTAAAAAAAACTTTTTCCGTTATTTTTGACGGAATTTTAAATATGCAATTTAACTCTCAAACGAACAATATCGTTTTTCGAAATCTATAGTTTTTCTTATTTTGTTCTAGCAAACAAAAGTTAGAATTTTTGTATTTTGGGCAAAGATTGGCCTTTCTAACGGTATATAATGTTGTACATTCTTTGGACCATAAATAAAAAAAAAATAAAATAAATTGTAAGTAGTTTATTTTTTGAAACGTTTTTGAAATTTTTTCTGTGGTTATCTACAACCTGCAGCAAATACTGTTTTTGCTTTTCATTCGATGTTATTGAATTATTAAAATCAGTTATAAATGCCACACATCTTTCTGATGAATCGTTAATAACATTAAGTGTGAGGAAGGGTCAAAATAGGGGTCAGACGAAAGCACTTTAGAAGAATCGAAAAGACGCGATGAAGACTTCACTTAAAATGTTGAAGACACGACCGAAGACTCGGGTTTGTAACTAGCGAAGATTCGGTGCAAGACCTGACTGATGACTCACGAAAGCACTTCAGAAGAATTGAGAAGACTCGACAAAGACTCAAACTTGGGGTCAGAAAACTCGACAGAAGACTCGGGTTTGTGACTAGGGAAGACACGCTGCATGACTCGACTGAAGACTGACGATAGCACTTCAGAAGAATATAAAAGACTCGAATTTTAGGTCAGGAGACACAATGGAAGACTCTGGTGTTTAACTAGCGAAGACTCGGTGAAAGACTCGGCTGAAGACTGACGAAAGCACTTCAGAAGAATCGAGAAGACGAGATGTCACAGCAGAAAGAAGTGTGGCTTTAATAACTGACAATATTTGCTGCAGGTTGTAGATAAACACAGAAAAAATTTCAAAAAATAAACCTCACAATTTGTTGTTTTTTTTTTATTTTATGGTCCAAAGAATGTACAACATTATATTACGTTAGCAAGGCCAATCTTCGCCCAAAAATACTAAAATTCTAACTTTTGTTGGCTAGAAAAAAATTGATGTCGAAAAACGATATTGTTCGTTTTACAGTTAAATTGCAGATTTAAAATTCCGTCAAAAATAACGGAAATAGTTTTCTTAAATTTAGTAATCCAAAATTGCCTGGATTATTATTAATGATCTCCCATCAAAATATTATATTTGGTTTGGACAACACTTTATTCAACAGTTTTTAAGTCGTAAACAG
Source organism: Muscina levida (assembly GCA_964034835.1). NCBI lineage: Eukaryota > Metazoa > Arthropoda > Insecta > Diptera > Muscidae > Muscina > Muscina levida. Next base: position 73,996,701 of record OZ035880.1, read on the forward strand.
CCCTAAAATGACCTTTAAACGATTTTCGGAATACCTAGGGATCAATATTTTTGGGGTCTTCACATATTTTTCATATCGTAAGGGCTAAAACTTTCAGAAAATGGACGCGCACCGAAGAAAATAAGACACATAATTTTTCCCATTCATTTTTGAACCGTTCTAGTGTTCAGCTATGTTGGACGCTGTTTTCCATGTTGGTTTTTACTCGGTTTAATGGAATAAATTATTATACATATATCTATTCGGTTTGCGCCAAAAACTTGAAATGTAGCCCAGCATAAATAGACTTTAAGGATACGCCAGACATAGTTAACGTACTTAAATAGTATGGTTAACTGTAGGAATTGAATAAGAATTAACAATTTAACACAAAATGCGTCATACATCATTTATATTTGGTTTACAGGGTAGTTCACTACAGTAGAATACTTGTCACCTTACAGTTATAACTAGGGCAACCGGATATATGCACTAAAAATCGTGTTTTATGCGCCTAAACTATACCCTAAAAATAGAAAATATGCCCTTAAAATCATAAAATAAGCCCTTAAAATCAACAAAAATATGCTCTAAAAAATTTAAGTTTCTTCTCATCATCGTTTAATGTAATAAGAATTTCAATAGCCTTTTTAGTTGTTGGCATAGTGAATAACAAAGTCAAGTCATGTTCCCAAACGTATAGTTATTGGATCTGGATGTAATGGAAACATTACATGGAGCTTTCAAAATTCCTTCTTGACTTAAGTAATAGCTTTATTCGCGTATAAATTCCTACAAAGAGCAAAACTTTATTCATATTAAAGTTGACGCCCAGATTTTTGATGGCGTCGTCACACAGTGAGGCAATTTTCCATGCAGTCGTTGTATACATTTTTTAAATGTTTGTTTTGAAGATCTGTTTCAGATGGCACTTGGTAGTCCGTGTATTCCTCAAATAGTTTCCTTATATGCTGGATTCTCATTTTTTTAAGTGAGATGTCAGCAGATGTCTGAAAAACTCGGCACAGATTTTCCTGAAAATCATGTTCTTTTTAGAGTCTGCCTGAACATTCTGGCAAAAACAATCGACGTTTATACTTATATATTTTATAATATGAATTGTACTTTGCAATGAATTTATAAATTGTACTACGCCAAGAATTATACCTATATTATGTTCCATGTCTAAATAGTACATTTATTAAAATTGTAAAAATTTTGTGGATAATATTTTCGAATAAGTTTAACGAAATCGAAGTTAAGTTAACGAACAAAAAAACCTAAAATCTGTATTGTCACCATTCAGCTCTCAAATCTTCCTCCCAATAAAACTACTGTGGAATTAATCATATTTTTTTGCATTTCTTCTCAAATCATATAATTTCCCAACATACATGAGAAATTATATGATTCAAATCAACAAAACTAACCGCAAAGATTTCCTGCTGTAGCGAAGAGTCTCTACCAACCGCAGATACAGTCCACTTTACATCAATTCGAACTGGGTCTATTGTCGTTTGTCAAGGAAAATTGGTAACGACAACAAAAATATGCTCTAACAAATAGACGTCAAAACACTTGTAAAAGTATGAAACATATAAATATCTTAACCATTTGTTAAAAAAACATGCATTTACATATTTCCGGTTACCCTGGTTATAACGAAATTGAATGCTCAGTACATGAAAATTCATTATATCCGTTCTACCCTGTACTAATGTCACAAATAATACATATGCCAAATTGTGGGATTAATTTCAATTATCTATTAGTCATGTAAAGGGATTTCTATAAATGCTTTCTATTTTATCTCTACAGGCAAAACATTTACTTTATATCGTTGGTGATATAATATATACGAAACCTGAACCCTTCCGAAGTGGACAACGACAAGAGAATAATACAATTTGATGTTTAGCTGTATATTCGCCAAAAGCAGCATTAACGAGAAATAGATGAAGCATCAGCTAACACTAAAATAGCAAGAATCATTCAATTTTATTTAGATTGATTCCTTGTTAAATACCTTTAACGAAACACAGCATGGGAGCGACTGACGACTTCGCTCCCTCCTTCATTAAGAAACCACAACTACGACAAGAGGATGACGGAAATCGTCTGATTTTTGAGTGTCAGTTACATTCTTCGCCTAAACCAGAAATTGTTTGGTACAGGAGCGATGCTCTCGTTGTGGAAGATGAACGAACCAAAATTAAAATTCAACCAATTGGTGCGAATAATTACACAGTATTACTAGAAATTGATGATGTAGTGGACACAGATGCAGGTCTTTACAAGGTTAAGGCCAAAAACAGTTCAGGCGAAATTGCCGCTTCAATAAATTTGAACTTTTCACGTAAGTTTATATATTATTTGTACAACTGTGATTTATTAAAATATTTTTATGCTAAATTTCTTATTTTGGTTTTACGAATACATATCGTCGCTGCGCCGACCAAAACAGTTATGTGTTTTTCAACTTCTTTTCAGGAGAACCAATAAACTGGTTTATTTTTGAACATTTCCCATATATTTGACACATTACAGTTCTTGTTAACTTCCAAACCAATCAAGATATCACAAAAGGGATTTAACGATCGATGGACGGCTTTCAAAAATTGCAATAAAAAAATTCGGAAAATTACACATAACTGATTATATGTTAAATTCATATTACATATATTCCGCTTAATGTGCAAACCTGCTAATCCACTTTTTAAGTAAATTGAGATTTTTATGCCGTATGGTAGTGAATAATACGACTCGTTGAGGGGCATGTTGTTTTTCTTCAATATGAGTCTTGAAGTGTGTTAAAATGTTTGATAAGAAAAACGGCTAAATCCACTCATATAAAATTTTTCTAAAAAAACCTGTTAAATCCAGTACATTATTATAATATTTTTGTCTTCAAAGAAAAAGAAAAAAAGAATTCTAAAGCATTCCTTACTCGTGAAAATTAAATTAAATTTTAAAAATACAAACAAAGCAAATAGAAAAAGGAGAATTTGCTGAATATATCGTCCCTTCAATATAACAATTGCGTATAATTTTTTTGGGGTTTTGACCAAATCAAGTTTAAAGTTTTCGTCAAATCGGGTGTCTATTAAAACCTCAATATCGCTGTATATCAAAATAGTTTATGGTGGTTTTTTCTACGAATACATAATGCCATTCCTGCTCTATAAACTGACCAAGTTTTTTTTTATTTTACGTATCTTTTAAGAACATAATTATGTGATTCAAAACGCAAGTATGCCATATAAAAAAAACTTAATTTTCATTTACACCACCTGAATGAGGTATGGGATAACTTCTCGCGTTGTTGTGAATTAACACGCTTTCTTCTTTTAGAATCACAACTAACGGCACCTATTTGTTTTATCGACAAATGCGAACGTCACTGTTTGAGAAGCTTTTACTAGACACGCCGATTATCTCGACACTTATACTGCGATGACGGGAGCCGGGGTTGAACCTGTTATCTCCCGCATGGTAGTCGCGTGTTCTAACCATCATGCCACGGCCGGTCGCAAGTACGCCATATATGCTGTTTTATTTTTAAAGTATTGATGTTCCTGATACACTATTTTATTTTGTATGGTATACATAACGCTTGTATATTTTTTTTGGACAAAAACAGTACATTTCACTGAAATTTTTTAAAAAAGCAGTACATCGATTTTGAAAAACAGTACTTTTCGCAGTACATATTTACATAGCATATATATTTTATTCAATATGTAAAAAAAATTAACAGTCATTTCCAGAATCAACTTTTGTGGTTGTTTTGTATATGTCGTTTGAAGCAATTTGAATAAACAATTCCGGCTTCGTTTTGAGTTAATTGTAGAAATCAACGCATTTGCACTTAATTACATTTGACGGTCAGAATCGCCTTCAATGTTTGCACATCTAATCGGGTTTAAGCTGACGTCCAAGTTTTGTTCACTGCAGAGAAGATTTGCTCCAATGATGCTGAAGTTCCTGACAAACATAAAATATTTTCAACGATCGTGGCCATTTCTTTGAATTCGCAATCAGCGTTATTGAGATGAATAAATATCTCCACTCACCGATCTACATTTGAAACATTGCCTGCTCTCCATTGCATAATTTTGTCGCTCGTTGATATATCTAAATTGGGTGTGCAAATATACAGCATTTTGATTGGTATTGTACAAATTGTATTCCCTTAACTTGTTCATAACGGCTTCGACTTCATTCCATTAGTAAAAAAGCAGGCAAAATTACCGAAAAAATCAGTGCGTAAAGCACTGTATCCATTGTCAATAAGCTTTTGCTTTTCTGCTACTACAGCTGGGGATAAAAAATCATCCTCTTGACACATTTTTAGTGTTTCTTCGAACTTATTTTTGAATTAAAGAATGTTATTGCATGAATTCGCTGTTCGCCGTTTATATTTCTATTATGTATCGAAAAACAGTACTTTGAGGGAGAAAAGCAGTACGCAGTTTTTGATGTCGAAAAACAGTACTGTACTGCGAAAAACAGTACAGATACGAGCCTTAGGTATACACCATTCTATTCAATAATTATACCGCAACTTTCTTGAAATAGTTGATCACAAACATATCAATTTGTAACATGATAAAATGATAAAACAGTAACAGTTAACAAACTCAGATTATTTGTTGAAAGTTTTTTGGTAATTTATTGGGAAATTTTCATTTCTTTGCAATTTAGGTTATTACAAACAAAAAATTATAACTTAATAATGTATACATTGCGTAAATCAAAAATAAGTTGAAATTCATTTGTCTTCTTTCTCTGCTACATCTGGCAAAAATATAAAATAACGCATTTGAGCTTACACACTTATTGACCCACTTTGTGGAAGTATATTTTGATGAAATTTTGACCAGACAGAATCAATAATATAATTCTTAATATGCAATAAAAAATAATGGTATGAGCACATAGTCTTTTGTTATATAGGGGGACGATATCAACTTTTTATAAATCTGGGGAAAAAATTTTGCTTCGAATTCGAAATCATTTATTATTAGATCTAGTTTCCCAGTGAAAAGATACTAACTGTTTGTACTAAACCCAACTATTAGGAAAGAGATAGTTGCCTCTACACAATTCACGCAGCAATGAGTAATGATTCGTGATTTTTATCAATATTTATTAAATTATTAAACAATTGTGAAATACACACCAAAAATCTAAACGCTACGTCCAATCGTATAATATACCAATTTTCTGACACTTACTGAGGTGTTTGTCTTAACTGTATTATAGCCTTTTTACACCAAAAAAGCATTCCGCATCTTGAGCTGAAGATGCGGAATGCTAAAAAGTGGTTTTACACCGCAGTTTCGCATATTGTCAGCTGTTGTCTAGCTCACACATTTTTCCATTTGCCTTGTAAAACTGCAATAATTTCCTGCCACAAACCTATTAACTTTGTTACGGAGGCAGTATTCCACGAAGCGCGAATAGTTTTAACTTATTGGAATAACCATTTATTAATATTTTGGCACCAATTTAAATTTTTTGTCCGTCCATGTTGTTTGGCATTTTTTCAGATAAATGTAAACAAACGACGAAAAAGGTGGTTGCCGGATCGACATTCCTGAGAAAAATCGCTTAAATTCCAATTTTCAGAGTACAACTCAGTGTATTTTTCCGCATCTTTCATGGATGCGAAAATATGTTAACATCTTTCCAACAACAAAATACATATAAAATTTTTTGCATTTTGGCCGCATCCATCAAAGATGCGGATTAACGCGGAAATATGTTAAATGCGTTCCGGTGTAAAAAGGCTATTTTTCGCATTATTGCCTTAATTCGTAAATCGTATCAAATCAAAACAATTCTCAAGTGTCAAGGAAGATTGATAAATTTTTTTTTTTTTGTCCGTTACATACAACTTTTTCTACTGAGTATGTATTTCGAATCGCATTAAAATGTTAGAAAAGTCTTTTTTAAAACAGATTTGTATTTAAATATAAAGAGAGAGTAATTCAAACGGGAATAAGCCACAAACCAAGTATCCAAAAAAATTTTGATCACAATGTTAATCGCGAGAACGCGCCAAATCTATTTAACATTTTCACATTGTTCATGTAATCGAATTTGATACCTTCCTTTTACAAAAGTTGTAGTCTTATTGTTGTTAGCGATCAATAGCTCACGCTAACACTGTTAGTTATTGATAACAAATAACTATTTCGTACATACTTGTAAAGATGAGAAGAATAAAATATACGTAGAACTAGCATTTTTGTCAAATGCTGAGGAGCTGAATTTTGCATCGCTTCGAACACTATTAAGACTTTATTCAATGTTACAAAACCAAATATATTAAAATACTATTAATAATTTAATATGTGTCGCGAACAAAATTATATTTATGAATGCTTTATAAAAAAAACGATTTTACTTTAACTTACTTTGTTTCTATTTTTCTTAATATCTTTATTTCCGCACTTACTTTATGAAATCACTACTTACTTTATGAAAACCATTACCCACAATAGCTGCCGACGAACCCAAAGAAAAGTAAGATATTTTTAATTTATACGCTGAATGCTAAGCTTCACTAACGCTCGCATTGCAAATAATACTTAAAAAAATAGGTAGTATGTTGGGTAAATGCAAATAAATTGCTGCAGGAGCCACCTCACCCACTTTAAATTACACGATTACGATTTGTAGATTACAACTAATTTACACCGCAATAAAAGTTGTTCGTGCATTTACTTCTGTTAATTTTTAGCTTTGTTTTAATACATTTCTTTATGTATTATTTCTTTATGTTTACAATAAATGTAGCGGACACAAGTTCATGCTTTTGTTGCTGCTGAAATGTCCCATCAAAGCCTAACACTGGTGTGGTTATTCTTGTAGAAATAGGTGTAAATATTCATACATATTTAACAAGCCTATACGTAGCATCTTAAATACGAATTTTTATTCACTTTTATTGGCCAAAAAATGTTTTTTTCCAAAGTGAAAAAAAATCATTTAAAGATCGATTCTGATTGTTTTAAAAACTGAACAGTAGATGGTTATGTTAAACAAAAGCTTTTAGAAAGATGCAAGTGCTCTTTTGGTACAAAAAATCAAATTCTGCAAATTCATATTAGACACAACAAATTGTTCCTTTGACTTAATCTATATATATATAAAAATGGTGTGAAAAATATATAGTAATTCTTCACTTGAGAACGTTAGTTCTGATCAAAGACATATGCGTGATTATTTGCGCAAACTGCTGTCGACATTGACAATGCCAGCTCCAAATCGTTCGATGCACGATGCATTCGATCGCGAATTACAACGGAAACAAGACTGTAATCGAGATGACCTGAGTCTAAACAAATGTGCCGCTGTTGAATGTCGAGCAGAAGAACGTGTACGATTCGCTGATGAAGGTTGTTGACGATGAAGCAAGAGGCATATACTTTTTTATTGCTCCAGGTAAGGCAGGTTAGGACATTCTTTTCGTTGATTCTAGCAACAATTCCGTCAAAATCTGAAATTGCGTTGGCCGCTGCATCCTCTGGCATTGGTGCTAAGACAGTCGAACTGCACGACAAACCAAAGCCCACAATGACCAAGAATTCGGCGTGAGCAAAATTAATGAGTTGACCGATCTATGAAGGATTTACGAGGTGATTCATCACGTCATCATGAAATCTAATGCTGCCGATTTACTCAACCCTTAAACCACTATGACCGTCCACAGAAGGTCATCACTAAAAATCAATTTCTAGACAAACTCGACATTTTCTCGCTCTAACGACGGTTTTGTTTGTTTTGAATGTTCACCCGAGGGTACCATTCTTAAGAGACTCAGTTGAATAGTTCGACAGATATTATCACTTCTTACCAGAATTTTGTGAAAAAAGACGCGAAAATTGTTTGTGATTTTCGTACTAGTTTAAATTGGTAAAATAAAGGCTTCCAATAAGTCAATCAACTCAGGATTTTTTTCTGGTAAGTGATTTGACGTTTTGCTTTGATAATTTGTTACTAGTTTGTAATGTGAAAAATAATTTTTACATAAATCATTGATTTTGTGACGACCGTCTGTATACGGTCTTAGTGGCTTTGGCATTACTTTACATGTGCGTTATAATATTTTGTTTTTCCGGTCATTTACAATTTTTTTCTATAATTAAAAGTGTCTATATACTTACGTTAGGAGTGTCTATTAAAACCCATGTTATTCCATTACCCGTTCATACATTGCAAGAGCTACTTTTAACATCTTTTGTCTGGACATAGTGACAAAAGTAGACATCCAACAAATTGGTGCTACCAATATAAAAGATTGAGGTGCCTACCATTTTCGTCGTTTTTACCACGGGGCGTATAATATGGATGGATAACCAAATCTTGTTTCAGCTCTTGGTTAACAACAACGTTAAACCATACTTAAGTTGGTATTTTAGGAAAAAAGAAAAATAAAAAATCGCTATACAACAGAGAAAAGTATTTAACATTCTCAAATCAAAATTTTTATATTTCTAAATAAGTACACAACTCTTTAACCTATAAAACAAGGTGGATGTAAAAACGTGAAAATCACATCAAAATTATTTAAAATAGAGTTCGGCAGAAATTTCAATTCAATTTAAATTTTTCGTGTATATAGTGTAAATCAAATCGAAAGCTCTTATGTTTTATATTTACTAATAAATTTAATTAATTTCATATACTTTGTTATCGCCTAACAACTAAAAATTGCTTTATATTGGTTTATCGCAACAACAAGGTGGCACATTTTCTATAGACGATACTTCGCAGTGAGTAGAACCCAACTAATGCCACCAGCTTTGTTAAAATAGTTGTGCGGTAAAAACAAAATATTTATATTCATTTTTTCCACAGACAAATCGATGGCTTCTCACCAACTTTTACGAAAAAACCTTCTATTCGACAAGAAGATGATGGTAAACACCTTTTCTTTGAATGTAGTGTTAAAGCTGATCCAAACCCGATTATAACATGGTTTCACAATGACACGATTGTAAAAGAGTCCGCCCGCCATAAGGTAAGTTTTTCAGCAATACAAATAATGACATTGGTGACAAATAGACAAAAATAAGTATGAAGTTATTTTCCATGACACCATCTCTATCTATTATTACTAGTGCTGATATTTAGCCGAAAAACAGTTCAAGCAATACCTACATTTGCACTACAATTTGAAACTTTGAAGGCGAATATCTCGAAATTAACTTTTTGCCATCCTCAAGAGGTGCAAGTGCCACCGCCTCAGTGATCCGGGGCGGTGGCAGTTTTCGTCGCTACTAGCTGTTTTTGCGGCTGCGGTAACAAACTACCCTGGTATTTTTGTCTATTTTGTTTTATTGATTTCTTTTACTATGATACTTTGATATCGCATTGAAACAAACAATAATAAACAATTACTCTCTGTTGTGTGTGACTTTTTGGTGGTGGTTCGGCACTACAACTAAAAAGCACAAACAAAAATATGATGAAAAAGAATACAACAGTGCGATCGCCACCAACACACATACTAATCGTCTCGCTGCCGATTTGTAACGGTTTTTTTTTGCTTATGTTTTGACGAAATTTAGAACAAGTTCATTGGTCCGACACATTTCCAACAGAAATAAAAGAGTATTACAATGTCAGGCCATACATTTGTTTTGGACAAAAATTTGAGAGGTGCTGACTCGTTGTCACCTCGATGAAAGGGAATATTTTGTATGGGATATTTTGTCCGAAATATGGAAGGAAGATGGGTCAATCAAAGATTTGCTCTGCTGCCTTCATGCAAAAAAGTTTTAAAATGCTTCGGAAGACAAAACTCTAACTCCAAGTATAAACGAAAACGGTACAAATCGACAGAGAGGCGATCAATGTGGTGCCGATCGCCACCACCTCACATCGCTTCGCGCAGTTGTCATATTCTTCTTTTTTCATATTTTTGTTTGTGTTTTTCGTTGCCGTGCCAAACCACAACCTTAAAAAAGCACACACAACAAAGTCATAATTTTTTTGTTGTTTTTTCGATACGGTGCTAAACTTGTAAAATAAAAAAAAAGTAAACACAAGAAAGAGCTTTACTCCTCCGCGTCAGTTCTCGTTCGATATTTCAAACACTTGCTTCTGAAAAATACTAAGTTCAGATGCGGTGTACGGGTGGTTGCGGTCTATCGGTGCTATTCTCTGATTTATATTTAAAAGAATAGAGTGGCAAATCGTATACATATTTCCTTCTTCAAAGTTTGATTTTTAAAATAGTAAAAGAGAAAAACGAAATAAAATAGCACTCACGAATAAGTATGAGCATTGCTTATTGAGCAAGGTGAATTATTTATTACTACAAATATTATATACATATGTATATACATTAATCCTTTGGAAATGTAAAAAAATTTTGATCAAAGAAATGAAAATGGCTATGACTGGGCTCGAAGCATGGTCTCCCATATAATAGTCGCATGTCCCTACCATCTTGTCAAAGTCGGTTTTGTTGAAGTTCAATGTAGTTTTTGAGAAGCGTAATTCAGATGCTACAACCGATGAGTCCTATGCAACAAGGTTGTGCAAGTACTTAAGCCTAGTCTTACCAGTTTCGTAGAACTGTTAACTTACTTACACCCCATGAATGAGGTATAAGATAGCTTCTCGCGTTGCACAGTGGTCCATTTGCCTGATAAATTTGAAATTTTTCGAAACGAAAAATTTTCTGGACTAATAAAACAGTCTCCTTTAATAAAACTTTTATTTTTATTATTTTTTTAATTTGTAGGCCTATTGAATTGTTTAGAGTCTGATTCGGACTGCCATTCTACAAAAAAAGGGTGCGTTTGCAGACCGACATAGTGCCTAAAAATTAACTAGTAAATCACAGATAAACATGTGATTGATTTATGTAACAATTCCAATTCTCAAAAAAAATTGTCTGTAAAAAATCTTAATGGATAAATTTCTATTACAATGTGGTTTTCATGCAAAGGAATAATACTTTATTTCTAGCTAAATGTCTTATTTTAATAACCTAATGTTAGACAACACGAGGCAACCGTTCGAAGCAACGTGTTTCAGCAAACGACTAAAAATATTTACCATTTTTGATATTTTAACACAGCTACACACAAAGCAACTGTTCTATTAACATGGCTGTGTTGCTGCAAAGGTTGCGACGTGTGTATCTAGCATAATAATGACAATATAATAATGTTTCTTTTGTAATAATTGCGCTTTTATTATAATTACAGTTAAACGTGGAAAAGAGTGGCCAATCATATTCAGCAGCCCTTGAACTAAAAAATGTTACTGTCGAAGACGCTGGAAAATACAAAGTAAATGCTAAAAACGAACTTGGCGAAAGCAATGCTACAATCAGCTTAAATTTTGACAGTAAGTATGTTAACGACAATTTAGACAATGAGGCAGTTTGATCGATGGAAGTTTATTTACTGATTCGAAATATATGCGCCCGTATTTTGTAAAATGCCTTCTATTTGCTTGTGAAATGGGTGAATAAACATGCCTATCAACCATGACAAAAAATTACGTACAACTATTTGTTACGAATGTGACTACTTAATGTTGGTGAATAGCAATACTATTCAGCAATATATACCCCAATCCTAGTATTTAGGTTTAAATAAAAGTAATTAGGTAATCCAATAATTGTTTGCCGATGCTATCGATAGTCATTAACATATGATGACATTAAGCCTGGTGGGTCTTGATTTTTAAGTATAGAATTCTTAATTGTATATGACCTTAAGATTACTTGGCTTTTATGTTGAAGTTTAGAGTTCTTAACTTTAAATGTAATTAAGCTTGGTGGCGCTTGATATTTAAGTGTAATTATAATTATTATAGATGACATTAAGCTTAGTGGGACTCAAATAATACGCGAATAGCTAATTAGATAGTTGTCAAACTATTAAATCAAATTACAAACCTTAAGTGTTACAATCTCCACGAAAGTTCTTAAGATTTTCATACTTAATTAGAGAATTTATACGCTTCAATTCAAGTACGATTTTTGCAAAAAAATTTGAATTTTAAACTTAAATTTAGAATGCGAATCAATTGTTGGGGAGAAAACATTATGTTAAGAGAGTAAATGTTTTTTCTCTCCGAAAATCTCAGAATGTCATTATTATTTTAATAATTTCTACGCTTACATTTTTGAACATATCCCGTTTTTACCTTTTTTTTAGAATAATTAGGACTATTCGTACTTAAATCTTTAAGAACTTTTTCTGCAAAAAATAAGAATTTTAAACTTAAATTTAGAATGCGATTTTTTTCTGTGTAAAAGCAAATTTTGGGCTTTTTAAGTTTTTTTATTATTCTTTTTTACTATATCTTCTTTGCAGTATAGATAACCCCTTTTTTTCTTTAAGATGGGAAGATGTGCTCTATAATTTTTCGCGCCTGGCGACGCCCATCTTTTGCTTAAGAATTAATTTGAATGAATAATAACTTTTTAATAGGCTGTATATTTTTTTGTGTTTATACTACGGATCCATTCCGTCGAAACTCAATGAGCTCTACCTAGCGTTGCGTTACCACCAGTTCCATCCATTACTCGGTGGTATAGTTGGCAGAAACTATCATAGTACTATTTCAAGGACGTTAAGAAAGTTGTGAAATAGTATAACAGTAAGGAAAATTCAATTAGCGTGTAACTTTTTAATATGACAAAACGTTTTACTCGTGAATTTTGTGAATCAAGCTTCAAACATTAGGGTGTCCTTATAAAATAATGGCTACAGCCTTCTTCAAAGTCACAAAAAGTGCAAAAATCCGAAAAGTGTGCGGTTTCTAAGCAAAGGCAGACAGATGTGACAAGTTATATGTAGAACTATTTACATATATCGCAGTCTCTTCTTTCCATCTTCGCTGAGTTACGTAAAATCGGTTATTTTTTAACCAAGTTACGGGCTTATAAGTGCCTAAAGATACGAAAAACCGGGTTTTACCCGTAACTGCGGTTTTGGTGGTGTTTTGAAAATTTTAAAAACAGATTCATGTTGTACTCAGTAGCACCTACCGGAAATAAACTTCCATTTTCATGGTATTTGGACTTATATTTGATTTTGTCGTAATGTGTTATTTTTGTAGGATTTATTATTATTTTTTGAGCAGGCGTGGCAGCTATTTTAATTCATAACTTTGGTAATAGTAGGCCTATTTTTATGATTTTGGATATTTCGGATAGGTAATAAGCCACAGACTTTATTCAAGAAACATTTATCATTTATAAACCAAATTTTTATAGTAAAATCGTTCTTTAAACCTCTTACAAATTACACTATGTGACAGTCATTTGGAACTTGGGAAGTGACCTAGTCATGTTGCAGGTCTGGTCACTCGACCAACATGACCTTGTATACCAATGTTTCCTTACATGCTGTTATGTGTAAAACGCGTATTTGTTTGTAGAAATCTGTGAACTAGCGGTTAAGTTATTCATGTTTTCCAAGGAATAAAATTTTCATATCCCAGACTAAAATCAAGCAGTTGAAGAAAACATAAACAAAACAAAAGTTCCTTTAATTTTTTTCCTTGTTGTCACTGTGTCTTATTATGAATAAGGCTTCTAGTCTATATTTTTGAATATTTAAAAGCCATGAACTCGTTTCTCATAAATAATAATAATAAAAATAAGAATTAAAAATGATTTTTATTATATAAATCGCAAATAGAAGTTTTTGGCTAATATAGCTTATTACGAATACAATAAGAATTTTGGTGTATTCCATGTTACCTTTACATACTTCCTTCAAATTGATTTATTTAGTTAAAATTTGCACTCATAACTTTTATTTGCGGTCCCTGCTTTAAAAAGTTGTTCATGTACGAATCAAGCTCAAACGCACTATTGATACTATTCAAGTGGAAATTTTGTGCAAAGTCACCATTACGTTCGTATAACTAGTTATAATACTTCAATTCTTTTCATAAGCTGGTTTGGTTCAGTATTTACATTTTTTGTTGTTAAAGTAGGGTTTTACATAAATTCCATGTCGTAACACTATTATTTCGATTGGCAAATGTGCAACAAGATTTACGTGATTTTAGCTATACTGATTCAATTTAAGTGACGGAACTATTATTTTTTTCGTTAAATCATTTCTTATTAATCACTTATTTGTAAGGAGAACTTGTATGCACGTCGTTTGGATCTCAGTAAAATGCAGGCGATACTGTTGGCTTTCATGATTATTGATTTCAATTTAAAAAAAAAGCATATGTATTACCCCTGCATACTGCATTGCATGGCTATTGTTTACCGATTCGTCACGGTTTAGTTTACAAGCTGCAATCTTACGTAACTACATTAGAAACACTTTTGTGTCGGTTGCTAATTCCACTTAAATAAAAGAATCTTATAAAAAAAAGAATCTATTTAATATAACTAAAACTCTTGTGGCGATTGCTATTTTCCTAGGAAATCAGCTTGAATTTGAATCCAATTGGTGAGTGGGATACATTTAATACATACATTAATACATTTACTAAGCTGCTTTCATTGCACATAAATCTCGGATTTGAAAAACATTGTCCAAGCCATTTCCAATCATAAATAATTATAATATACATTGATCAAATAAATCACCCCATTATCATTTAGAGGGAAAATTGTTTCTATATAAATATTGGGGATACAAAAATATAGAGGGTTGTTCATACAATTTTCCTCGCTGGGAGTGACTCAAAACTTCGCTTTACAAAATTCAACTGATCGAGATTATATTTTCGTCAAATTATACCCTAATCTGACAAAAACTGGGCTGTCATTTATAAACAGATGAGTTTTAAATTCTCCTATACAACGGGTTCCACATTTTTGGAGAAAGCTGCTGTGAACACGAATGCTACTTTTCGGTAAGATAATTATCTTTGGCCGGGGACTGCAGCCTTTTCAAGCCGTGAAGGGCTGCAAGTACACTGAATTCAATCATAGTTTGCGCAAGATGTACGCTTACTGAAATTTGAGCCAGGAATGGATATGGACTATATCGGACGAACACTTCTGGTAACTCCCATACAAAATGATCTAATTGTGGAAAAAGTGATATTTGGTTATAACTTCCAAAGAGACAACTGCAGGATAGTTTTTTTTTTATATAAAATGGTATAATATAAATTGAGGCAATAGAAATTAAAATAATTTATAAAATTCATTTAATTATTCTGTAATAGTAGACAAATCCTTAGAAACCCGCAAAATTCGACACACCTCCTCTGGTAATTCCACTGCAAATGACCGAATCATACTTATTGATCTACATGCACAACTTTTTTGTAAATCCTCTGATTCTATTAAAATTTTGCACAAGGAAAGTGTGTATTGACTTATGTCCATTGACTGACGAATAAAAAGCTGACACATTGTGCTGCCCTAACTACAAATTAGCCTATTTCGCGAAAATAAATGTTTTTTTAATAATTTCTAAAAGAAACTCCTCAAAACTTTTAAAATAGTTCCCTTTTTTATTTCGTATTGACAGGTGATACTTTATAAACTGGTTTTAAACCATCTATTTTAAATAATGATTTCTTTAAAGATTTCTGTTCGAATTAATATGCGACTTTTCCTTAGTTGTCAGTTGTTACCGTATAAGACCTTTTCGGTAACACCATACTAAATGACCAAATGCACAAAGATATTGAAATGAACCTTTTTAAATATACATCGAATTTATTAACACTTACACCGAGCTTTTGTTGTAGTTATACTACATGTCTGTAAAACTCTTACGAGACTTTAACCTCGGCAAATAATATATCTGGAATTTCAATTAAAAATTTGATACTAAGGAAGTGATTTGAGTTTGACTTTAAGGAATTTAACAGAATTATATTTTTATAATGTTTATGTCATTGGAAATTTTTGCTTATATTTTATTACAAGGTTTTATTCCAATTTAAGGTAACAGAAACCTTGTGAAAAAAATGATCGGAAAAGTATTTTACAATTAGCATAACAATGTTTATAGAGATATTAGAATTCAGAACAATGTGATATCTTCAATTTGATGTAGAAAGTAATTAAATAACAACGTCTAATTAAAGACATTGAACAAGTTGCTGTATGTATACAATGATTTTATGAAGTTGACTTTGGGTTCTGATTATTTCAGCAATCATTTAATCATAATTTTGTGGTGAAGAAATTTAAATATACCATTGCATAATTTATTTATGAACAATAATAATACGGTGTCCCTATTTATATTTCGGGACTAGTAATAAAAAAAATCACTTATTTTTGGAAATGATTTTATTGTTTTTTTAAATATTCTCCGTGAAAATCAAAGCAAATGATATAAATAGCATAAATAGGTAATTTACAAGTGACTGTCGGAAATCAAACATAAGAACATTTATGAACATACTCTTGAACAATGGAAGTGTTAAACATTGTAAAGAAAGGTATAAGCTATTTTTTCTGATAATTTTCAAGTTGTCAGCATCTTGTGTTTATTTTATTACATTTATATAATGTAAGTGCCTATTTTAGTATTAGTTCGTGTGTAAATTGAATTTCACTTAGTTTTTGTTGCGAAGTTAATCGCATTATACAATCAAATATATCTTTGAATATTTGTCAATATTTATAGATTATGTTATATGATGTAAATTTCAGCCGCTAATAATAAAAGAACAGTGGCTCACTGTGAGATGGCTTCAGACTTTTATGAGCAAAAACTATAAGGGTTGGTTCTAGATCATTAAAATTTTTCACCGGGCATTATATCCACTAAAATAAAAAAAAAACTATTTTCATCAAAAGCTGCTACGTCCGCCGCTTATACAATCCAAATCGAATTTTTGTATAAAATTGATTTTTTCGCAAACAATTTTTCCTATTAAAAAAAATTTTTTTTACAATTTAACACATATACTTCCTAGAATAAACAACAGATGTGTGCTTAGTTTCATCCAAATCGGCCACGTCCACGGCCACAACCCAATGTTGTATTATGCACAAAATTGTTCCTGTTCGGAAAATTTACGATAATTTTTTTATTTCTATTTCAGTTTTGTTCAAATAAAAAATTGGGAAAAGTGGGGCTACACTATTTTTTTCCATTAAATTTTAGAAACAATATCTTTTGAAGCCTTGTAGTCCCTTTAAGTGGCATATAGTTTCAGATGTATAACTAAGGGAAAATGAAAGTTACCAAGTTATCACCTTGGAATTTCGGGAGGGGCTTAGGTACGGTATACGATAAAAATTGAAGCGAAAAATATATTTTTTGCGAGAAAATAGAAAAAAAAATTCTGATTTATTGCTTTACATAAACCCACATGTAATAGCACTGATAACAAAAATCAATTGATTCTTTTCGAAATTATTCACAATTAAGTAAATTCACTCATCTTCACAAAATTTAAATTTTTTGTTTGATATACATAAAATTGAGTGTTAATTTTGGGTGATAAATACCATCACCCTTACCACTTTCGGTCGCATTGCCAGACGAGACCGCACACAAATCTCAAAAGGAATCATAGTTTAAATAGTTGGGGTAATTTTTAATTTTCAAAAATAGTTTATTTTGTATAGGAGGTACCAGAAGGGGTCGGCCGATATAGTCCACATCTATTCCTGAGTCAAATTTCAATAAGCTTATATCTTGCAAAAAATATGACCGAAAAAAACATATGTTGTGGGTGTTGCAAATGATTCGGTTTTTTAGTTATTGTCTTATATTAGAAGATCAAATTTAAATATCATCAAGTTGTCCGTTTGGAAGATATAAATGAAATAATAATAGCAATATAATTGCATCAATCTTTAATCAATTGAAAAAAGAACTGAGCTCACAACCTTTAAAATACTAAATTATCCTCGACCAAAAATTACACATTTTTTTTTATTTTCTCAAATATTTCTTGATTAGAATGAAAATGTTTTTGAAGGTTTTTTTATCACTATCTTTTAAATCTTTTCGTAAATGCACTTTTTACGAATATTTAAAATTTTGAAAAACCCAATGTGAACAACTTTGGAGGGCCACCCAGTAGGGAGTTTAAAATATAAATTATCTCGAATAAACCCCTGTGTTAACTATTTCCAATGTCATCAAGATAGCATTATCCGTTCAAAAATTACAGAATTAATAAAACCCTATTGGCTGTGCATTGTCAACCATGTTAGAATAACAATATGCTTCAGATAATTGAAGTGTCGTGTCCAAAAATGTACTAAGCGTTTTATTATAGTTATTGATTTTTTTACAATGACGTTTAAATCTATTTGTTTCTGTTTGTATGTCCTTTAAATTCATAATTTTACTTGGATGTGAAATTTATTGGGCTCAATTACCTAATATCGAAAAAGGTACTATACTGTACTATACTAAATAGGTAACATATGTACTTTTCAAGAAAATTAAAAAATATGAACATTGCAGCACATGTATTATTATAATGTGACATGCATTAAGGACCCATCCTAAAATATAAACCAAGTCAATAAATTGGTCTTATTCATCTAGCGTACCTGATCCCAAGACTGCTGATTTACTTATTTTCTTTAGATATAAATTTAAGTTCAAAACCATACTTACATACATATTTACCTAGGCGACGAAGCCCCCGTACCAGAAGACGGAATTAAACCTACGTTTACAGAGCGCCCAATTATACGGCAAGGCGAAGATGGTGGCAATGTAATATTTGAATGCAGATGTGTTGGCGATCCCAGACCTACGGTGAAATGGTACGAATTGAATGACATTGACATTATGCATTTAATTTATTATAACGGGTTTCATAATTAGAAAGAAAACTTCAGTTGATTTTATTTTAATGTACAAGTAAAGTGTTTCTCTCGCCGTCAAGATGCATCAAATAACGCAAACAATTTTTAGTTATGTAATCTGTTTGCATCCTCACTTTAGTTGAAGCTGTTGCAAATGTGATGTTTTGAATTTGACATATCGTTGGCTATGCATAGTTACAACTTATGCCCGA
Source organism: Muscina levida (assembly GCA_964034835.1). NCBI lineage: Eukaryota > Metazoa > Arthropoda > Insecta > Diptera > Muscidae > Muscina > Muscina levida. The sequence goes on from OZ035880.1 coordinate 74,015,646, forward strand.
ACTTTTTAAATTATTTTGTTTTAAGGAACAATCGATATAGGTAACGTATTACACCGTGTGACAAAATGAAAAATAAAGATATTGGTCATGGAAAAAGCTATATAATTCTGAAAGCTGGCACGAAATTAACAAAAGTGTTACTACTTAGTTTACAATTTTCTCGTCGAGTTGGCGTTTAAAAGGATTTAAAATTTTTAAAGGATATTTTTATTGAGCAAATTTGTTTTCTGCGGGTTATACAAAGACGATGTGCATATCAAATGAACGGGGACACTTTGGGCTATATATATTGTTTTGTTTTTAAGGTGTGGAACCAAAAAGTTGAAAAAAGGACCTTTGTAATATTTTTCCTTCATTAACCTTGAAGGCGCACGGAGGAAAATTTTCGAAAAAAAATATATTGGGTGGATCTTACTGTTCTGCCATTCAACTTCAAATCTTAGTATTTTACGTCGAATAGTTTGACTTTTATTACTATATTAAATTAAAATTGATATGTTTTTTTTATAAAAATTATAAAACCGTAAGACACTAATCGTGGATTATAAACTTAAAAAAATCTAAAGTTATTTTTAACGAAGGCAAGGCTAGACGATAAATTACCCTGTGTACAGTATTGTTTTGTGCGTGAGTTTGGAAAAGAAGACCTTCCGTCGCTGCTTTCCATAAGAAGGCCTTATGAAAGCTTTCTATTAGATGGACTTATAGAAGGCCTGCATAGAAATAAATAAAGAAGGACTTGCAAATAAAACATAAACTATACAGTGCACCCTCAAATTAGTAAGTTTTATTGAGAGCACACCGGTTATTTTTAGATATTTCCCGTTGTATTTAGATATATCCCGATATTTGATCGTGATTGTTAGTCACCCATGCTACTGTCTATACTATGAAGATGAATACGAATTGTGCGGTTAAAACAGTACGCAAACTATATTTTTTCCGGAAATTTCGTATCGTGCGTCTTAATATTCATTAATATATCAAATGTCCTTTTCCAGCTTATTTATTCCACTTCCTAAAACCTAAAAAAATGGACAGTTTCCACTATCATTTGATTTGATATCCATATCGCATGGACGGGTAGAAAATTTACACAAGAAAAATTCATGTTTATGTCCTTTAAAAATTTTAAGTAATTTGAAACGCAATCTCGATCAGAAAATAAAAAAACCAAGTATACAGTTTTGTTTCGTTTAGTGACGGGATCGGCAAATATAATATGCGGCGTTTTTGAAGAAAAGCAAACAAAATCATTTAATCTGGCTCTAGCAGTCGGTTGTGGTGGTTGTTTTGCACTAAATGAAAAAAATTAATGACGAATGATTTTTTGTTTACCGAAAGTTTTAATACAAATACCCATTATCTGGTGAATGTATACATTTTAATCAAGCAAGAATAGATTTTGTTGTCTCTTATTCAAAGTGGGAAAGAAAAATCTCCGCGAATTGAATTTCTTAAAAGAACACAACAATTTTTGCAGTGCATAGGGAGAAGAAGAGTTTCATCTCACACGAACAATGACAAAATAAAGGCTACTATTTTATTGCCGGTCCCTGGTTTAGCGTCAGCTTTCAGATTATATCAACATTTTCATGACTAATAACACTATGTGACAGTCATTTGAAACTTGGGGAGTGAAATAGTGCATAGTATAGGTCTGGTCGAGTGCAACATGAATCTTTAAACCAAAGTTTCCTTACACTCTCAAAATCTTGACTTACGGTTTAAAAACTGGTTTCTTGGGTTTTTTATCACTTATTTATTAATTTATTAACAGTTTTGTAAAGAAAGACAAAATTGCAAACTATTTTGATTCTTTTCACTATTTTTAAAATTGAAGAAGTTTTTGGCTACTATTTTATTGCATTACCCTAATGTTGATTATTTTATTTAGAAATTGACTTTTGTCACGTTTAATACGCATATGTATTTGTAAAAATTGGTGTACAAATGGTAGTTATTAAGTTATAACAGTTGAAGAAAATATTTTGTTTTGATGTTTTTGTTAATTTTCTTCAACTGCTTGATTTTAGTATGGAAATGAAAATTGCGTTCCTCGGAAAACATTAATAACTTAACCATTCGTACACCAATTTTTACAATTTAATATACCTAAAACATTCTGAATAATAAAATAAACTTTAGGATAATGTAATAAAATAAGGGCTAAAAACTCCTTTAAATTTTAAAAATAGTGAAAAAAATTTAAAACTGCAATTTTGAGGCAAAAACAGACATATATGGCAAGTTATCTATAGAAATACATACATCTTTGGAAATGTCTTTCAAAAACTGTCACTTGTAAGTGATAAAAGACCCGAAACCCCGGTTTTTGGACCGTAATTTAAGTTTTGAGGGTGTTAGGAAACTTTGGTTTAGAGATTCATATTTACTAGGTCACTCCACAAGTTTCTTCAAATTTTTCCATTTTGTATCAGTGTGTAATAGGGTAATAACTTTTTTTTGACAACATTCTCCCCAGAGCTTTTCTAATGGCAAATATTGTATTAATGATATAAAAAAATATTTCAGTTCAATTTGCTAAAAAAACCTTACGCACCGACAGCGATTTCTAAAATGCCTTTAATATATGTTTTTTTAATTTTATTTAATAACAATTTTTTTTAAATATGGTTTATACATATATAAGTATGTAAACAAATAATAACAATAAATGATTTAAAGTAGGTTTTGTAAGATATAAACTTTAGGTTCAAAATAGGCGATCTTTTACAAAGCGGATATATATCTTGTACTATTTTTATTTCATAAATTTTTTTTTTTAAACTTTGTTTGATTCAAAACTTTAACGCGTTTGGTGCGTAACCTTTTTTAACGGTAGCGAAAAACTAAAAACGCAGTTCTTAATATTTTTCCATGCCCTACCGGATTTTGTCTGGGGAGATTTGATATTTGCAAAAAATGCAAAAAGTTATTACCCTAGTGTGTAATTAGTGTCGCACAGTGTTATAAGAAACTTAACACTGAAACTATAATATTATTTTCTGAAAGGGGACGTCTTGCAAAAAATTTTTGTCCAACAAATGAACAGCGCAGCATCTTTGTTATTTGTGTTAATAAAAAATATAATGCATTTTAAATGCACTTTCCCAGAACCACTCTTCCAAAAAACACTGAAATATCTTTTGTCAGTATGCTTATTCAAAAAAATATGTGGTGTTACAATAATACAGTTTTCATTGCAAGTACCATGTCGAGTCCCATGTACTTCAAACATTGGTCTCCGTTAACATTAAATTCCTAAATAAAGAATCTGCACACGTGAAGGACTATTCCTTGTTTGGTAAAACTATTTACAAAACGTCTTCCTAATGTTGCTCCGTTGCGAAAATTCTGCTGTACAGTGTTATTAGTATATATATTACTAATAAAATAATTCTGTGAGGAGATAACTCTATAGAAACAATAAATTAGATCGTCGTAGTCGATACAACTTCTGTTAATATGTACACCACTTTCATTTGAAATGAAACAACTGAGCGTTTTCATATATTATTGGTCTAAATGACTTTAATCTGTAAGTTAAAAATATTCAAATACTGCAAAAGGTTCCATGGCAAAGATGAAATTGTGGAAGGAGGGCGTTATAAAATGTCCTTGGTTTTGGATCAACAGTTATATCATATGGCTTATTTGGAAATATCAGAAGTTGTGTCAAGTGACCAAGGAGAGTATCGAGTAATTGCACGCAACACGCACGGAGAAGGCGCAGCAACACTTAATTTAAATTTTGAAGGAGCTTCCAAAAAGTAAGTTTGTTTGTACTATCACTATAAGTCAACACATTAAATATAAATAGAAAGTACCTATATAGAATATAAAACTAAAATAATTATTCATAGAATACCAGATGGAAAGTCTCCACGATTTCCTAAGAAGCCAGTGATTCGCCAAGAAGAAGACATTCTGATTATGGAGTGTGTACTAGAAGCTTATCCGGAACCAGATATAACATGGTATCGTTCCGATGAAAAAATTGAAAATTCCTCACGTACGAAAATAGCACGTAAACAAAAGTCGAAAGATATCTTTATACTGACAATGGAAATACAAAATCCAACGAAAGAAGATGGTGGCAATTATCGCTGTAATGCATTAAACGTGCTTGGAGAGAGTAATGCTAATATCGCTCTTAATTTTCAAGGTATTTTAATATTTTATAGATTGTAAGTAATATTTTGTGTTTAATTTCAACCTATATATACATAAATATGGAATTCCTTGACAATGTTAACGTAAATTGTTGTTAAATTTACAGTTATTACTCTTGTTACTAAAATTTTTCTACAAACGTGTTTAATTTGTATTTTCATAGAGTAATGATATTCCTGTTTCCCTCTGGTTTTGTTTGTCGATGCAAGAGCGACAAAGTTTTGCATATAATAAAGACAAAAACAGGAAAAGTTTTTAAATTATGGAAGTACATTTAAATGATGTCAAGTTAAGAGCAGAATATATGCGGAATAGGTCTCCAATATTGTTTTTTAAAAAAAAAGACTTTTTGGATACACTGTACCACATGCCATACAGAGTAACATTTTTTCTGTTGATATGATTATTGAAAAAAGTGTTGACTCTTTTTTGAGTACAGCAATAAAACACACATCAATTAATTCATTATGTTCAGTCACAGATGATTTGGTAAACAATGTATTAGATCCTATGAGCAATGATTTAGTTAATTGTGAGAAAAGCTAAACATGATGATATTCACTTAAAAATTGCAGACATAAGTGTGATTGGTAGGTTATGTAACGTACTGTGAATTTTCAGGGCGATTAAACTATTTTAATAGCTGTTATAACGGTTTCTTTTAAAAGGGGCGTGGCACCGCTCACTTTCACACTGGCTGTAATTCACACTGTACCAAAAACATTGTTAAGGATCAAATAAAAGGTTTACGCAGGCTTTTATAAAACAATATAGAAAACGTCTTTATTCAATAGTTGTTTTAGAATGAAACAAACTAAAATATTTTTTTTACTAACTTATAGTAAAAAACCAGGCTACAATGTTTATACGAACAATTTTCATTACAAAGAAATTTCAACACCTCCCCTCAATGAAAATGTCTTTAATCCCAATTTCTCCGACAGGTACTTGTTCTTAACCCTTGATAGAGACTTCGTCAAGATATCGGCAGTGTACATAGTTGCGTTTTTTTACTATTCTTTCAAATCCAACAGTCAACAGATTTCCCATGTAAATAATTTCTTTAGTTTCCGCAGACAATGCCATGTACTCGGCTTCCGTACTACTTAAAGCCATAGTTGGCTGTTTCTTCAATTTATATAATACAGCTTGCCCACCGAGAATAAACACAAATCCAGTAAAGGATTTGACTGCCACGCCAGTCAGAACCTGGGAATCCATGTATTGGTTTTGCTGTGCATCTGTAAAACTAATTATTGTGTTACTCAGATACCTTAGTATATGATGGGATCTGCACTCCATCGAGTAAATCTAATTTCATTTAGGACTTCGTCAAATTTCTCATTCCATTTCCTTCCAGATTGTTTGAGTCCGTAAATTGATTTTTGTAGTTTACATATGTTATTCGGAAATTCTTTACTTTTGAACATCTTTGGTTTATTCATGTAAATTTCAGCATCTATTTCACCGTTAGGATATGCGGTAGAAACATCCAGTTGATGGACACGAAGTTTAAATTCTGCTGCCAAGGCTAACAGCACTCTTACAGTGGAATATAGGGTTACCGGTGAAAAAGTATCTGTGTAGTTCACCCCATACTTTTGGCTACAACCCTTTGCCACTAATGGAATTCTTCCATTTCCTGATCATCCCAGCCATGATTAACCATATTTTATCTAGCTGCAAAGTATCCACAGCCGGATAATTATCTTTTTGCTCATGAGTCCCAAACACATTGCTACAATCATGTGAATTAACCGTCAATTCATCCAGGAATTTTACATTACGGCTTTTGTACATAGTTTTCGTTTTCATATCGTAAACCCTATAAGCTTTGGACTCATTGCAATAGCCCGTAATTCCCTTGGTTTGGTTAAATAGCCCGTAATTCCCTTTGGTTTAAATTCAGACTTTCCAGGGCGTTTATCTAATTTGATTGCTTTACATCCAAACGTCTTCATATGAGCCACTGTGGGTTTTCTTCCACTCAATCGTTCTATTGGCTTAACGCCCTCTAACACAGATGTTGGACGACGATTTCTGAGGTATACTGGCAACTGCTTCTCCCTAAGAAATTCATGCAATCCCGATCCAATCAACATGCAACGTGCCACCTCCACGATTGTTCTGATGGCACTTTCAGCCACTCCATTTTGTTGTGGCGTGTATTCCACTGTCAACTGCCTCTAAATTCCAAGCTTATTCAGACATGTTGAGTACTGCGTGCTTAAGTATTCGTGACCATTGTCGTTGCGAAGTACTTTTGCCGTTAAGCCATTAAAAAAAGCATTGTAAATTTCAACCATTGTATCTTGTATCTTGCACCTCCACACGAATCTATACGAATCGGGCCACATATGTCCGAATGTACGAGCTCTAATACACCTTTGGATGCTCGAGATGATTTTTGCCTTATAAAAAACCTTACATTGAATATCTTGTGAAAATTTATTGAGATTAAGACCATGAACGAGATTTTGTTTCGTAACCTCGCATAAACTTTTTGCATTTAAATGTCCATAGCGTTGATGCCAAAGTAAAAACTTTTAATTTTTTACTGGGCTCATGCAAGAACAATTCACCAAGCTCCTTTCCACCCGGAAGAATTTCTTCTCCATTTTGGACTCGAACATCGTCATTCTCAAACGTCACAGAAAAACATTCCTCGGTCAGTTTAGAAACGGAAATGTATTTATATTTTAATTGCGCAACGTACAGAACTTCTTGCAAGCATACATTTTTGTCATTTGACTTCAAATATACTTGCCCAATTCCTTTCGAATATATGACGAAGTCTGCAGCTAACTCTATTTTCTCAGTGTGTTTTCTTAGTTAATGAAAAGCATTATCGTCACAGCACATGTGACTTGTAGATCCACTGTCCACCCAAGCATTTTTCTGCATTATTACAGTGGTAACACCATTAAGCAAGGCACTTGAAGCACTTAAAATGTGACTTCTTCTTGACGAGTTTTTTCTCCTTAGACTTCGATAAAAAAGCCTGTTGATGTTGATCTTCTACTGCCACTTTACTTGACCTTCTCTCATATTCCTCCATCAGCTTATTTTTTAGTACATCCAGATTAGGTAATGCATCTCTCGATTCCATTGCGATTACAAAACTCTCGTAGTCTCCAGATAAACTATCCAGCAATATAATCGACAATAGTTCGTGAGAAACATTAACATCAATTTCGGAAACTTTTTCAACTACGTCGTTGAAATTTGCCTGATGTTCTGACATGGACTGATTGTGCTTCACCTTTGTGGCCAATAACTTACGGAATAAATATATCATACGTACAGGTCCTTTGGGTTGAGATTTTTTCTCCAATGTTAGCCAAGCACTTCTTGAAGTAGGACAATTTTTGACAACATTTAATTGAGATCTCCTCATGCTCAACAGGATGGTCGACAGGGCTTTCTGATCCAAACCATTCGACCAGCACCATCACTAGGTTTTTCCATGGCTCCACGTACATAGTCCCATAAATCTCTTTGTATTAGTACGGATCGCATATGGATTTTCCAGACGTCATAATTTGTTTCTTCTAATTTTTCAATTTGAAAAATTTATGACATCTTTATGGATATTTGACTTTAATTAGCAGTCGCAAAAATAAAATAATGACACTATTAAAACACACGGCGAACGTTTCTATAATTGTAATTCCAGGGCTCATAACCTTTGTTAAGGATCAAATAAAAGGTTTACGCAGGCTTTTATAAAACAATATAGAAAACGTCTTTATTCAATAGAGTTTGTTTAGAGAATGAAACAAGCTAAAATATTTTTCATTACTAACTTATAGTAAAAAACCAGGCTACAATGTTTATACGAACACTTTTCATTACTGATCTTCATACATCTGATAATTCATGAGATATAGTCATTTTAAATTTCAAGTTGTATGGGCGGTGCCTTGCCGTTTAATCTAGTCAGCAGTACTACATTGTAAAATTATCCTAACAAGTGGTCAAGTAATAGCCGTAAATGTGATTTTTTAAAAGGGGGTGTGGCACAACTCACTTCCCCTTGGCTGTAAATCGAACTGTACGATCAACTATGTACCAAATATCAACTTCATACTTCTGATAATTCATGAAATACAGTGGGCTGAATGTCACGCCGACCCCGCCCATTCAAACAAACTTTCAAGGCGATTGGTGAAACAGTACTCCAGATATTGCGTTTTAAAAAATAAGGTCCACGCACACATGATATATCAAAAACTCAAGTTCCCTATTTACTCCATCGACTACTCAGCTACATCATGTGAAAATTTCAAAAGATCGGTCGAGCCGTTTTCGATTCTATACGGTACAAAAAAAATGCAAACAACTTACAAACACAAACATACCCAGTAAAAGTGACTGCAAGACATCCACAAGGATAGGTGCATGACCATAAATCGTTGATGACATTTAGGGAACCGTCCATAGAAATCGTCGACAAAATTAAAATGTCCGCTTTGTCATACACGACCTGATTAGCGACAATGTCGGTCAAATTCGCCAACCAAATCCGAAAGAGCTCCGCATGGGATTGATTTAGGAGCACTGAAACTTATTGTAAGTTAATTATCTTTGCCTTCCTAAACAGAAACGTGTAGGGACTCCCACATTGCTCCGCAAAGGATTGTTTACGGAGTGCGTCCAAAAGTGCTCCACATGGAATTGTATTAGGAGCTTTGTTATCAAAGCATTCAATGAATATACTTCATATTCCAAATTAAAATTGTTTAATAAAACGGAATAGTAATTCAGAAAATCGTGTTGTCCGGATCAGAATAATAATAATGTTGTATAATTTTACGCAGCTTTTATTAACAGTGATCTTAATTAAATCTAACATAATAAATATGTAATTTCCTTTACAGAATCACTTAAAGAAATGTTAAAACTCCAAACTCGCCAGTTGAACCAAAAACTGTCAAGTTTGAGAAAGGATGCGTATATTTTAAAACGCCATTTAGTACTGGGAAGGAAATTAAAAAATTGAAGGAAAAAACGACTAAGAATTCATGGGATGGGATGGGATGCAGAATGGTTTCAAACCTCAAAAGAAAAGAGATGCAAAAAACTAATTTGTATACATTTTTATTTTAATATTATTGTTTTTATTATTAAATGAATTACCAGCCTTTAAACTTCACTTTGAATTAATATTCAATTAAGATATTCCTATATACATACATATAATAAGAAATTATAAGAACAATTTAAAAAAGTAGTATGTTTTTAATTAATTATAAACATATGAGTATTTAGAGCGTGTAGGGACTCCAAAAACACCCATTTATAGAAGTCCACAAGGAGCCCTTGGAAGATATCTAAATGAGCGTGTAGGGACGCCAAAAACACACCTTTATAGGTGTCCGCACGGATCCCTTGTTTGTTATCTAAATGAGGATGTAGGGACTCTAAAAACACACATTTAGGGAGTCCCTGGGGAGCGCTTTTTTCATATGTTTTGAGCGTGCTGTTTTCTCCGGCGGATATGCTCCTTTAGGACTTCTTTCGAAGCCTCTCTAGGAGCGTTGGCACACATGTACCCCCTACTGGGTATTTTTATAAGTATATAGAGACACATTAGCAAGAGTCTACAAGACATTCTCAAGAATAGGTGCAAGACCATTATAAATCATTGGTGACACGTAGGGGATCATACATACAAATAGTCGACGAAATTTTCATACAAGTGTCCGCTTTGTCATGCACGCCCTGATGGTTGATGCCTATATAAGCGACTGGTCGCCCTCACAATCATGCACGAACTGATGCTCGACAATGTCGGTTAAATTGTCATTACCAGTGCTTCATATGTTAAAATCAAAAAGAAGTTTTATTGAAAACGACCGATACATGAACCGTCGCGCACTGTTGCTTTCAATAAACTAAGCATTTTTTCCTCTCTTCAATTTTATGTCGTTATTGTCCCGTTATATTGTATTTTTTTGTTTGATGCACGACAACATGGTTTATGACAATCGATGAATGCGTTTTGCATTTATTCACAATTATGTTGTTATTTTGCAGAGAATTTTTCCATTCTGGGCACATTTCCATTCTGGTACATTTGTGAGGGAGGTACCAGAAGGGGGGGTGGTTAGACTTCCATTTTTTCTCCACAACTTTATCCTGATAAAACTTAAAAATTTACAGAATTGGGCACGATAGCTTTGGGTGTATTGAAATTATTACTCGATTTCCAAAGTGGGCGGAATAGTACATTTGTTGGGAGGTACCAGAAGGGGCGTGGCTAGACTTCCAGTTTTTCCTTCACAACTTTATCCTGTAATAGCATTGCTAAGTACAGAATTTGAGCACGATCTCGTTTGGTGTATTGATCTGCTACTCGATTTCTGCAGTGGGAAATCGCGATTTTTTATGGTCAGTAAATTGTGAATAAAAACAAAAGTTGTGGACCGATTTCAATGAAATAAAGCTTCCTTCATTCAAAATATATTTTGGATTTATATGATTTTAGACCAAACTGGGATCATTGTCGCATTTTTATTTTTTATGAACTTTTAAAGAACAAAGAATTTCTTTTTTTGTAATATTGCTTGTTTTTTTTTCAAAACCTCAACGATATCTCATATTTTTAACAAGTATAGGCACGTCTTAAAGATAATTTTATTGGATTTCTTTGTCAATTGAATATGGTGAACCGTTTTTAAATTATTCAAATAAATGTAATGGAAGGACCTTCATTTTTGACATAACGGTATATCTAAAAGTCGACCTGATAGAGAAAATTCAAGTGCAGAATCGGATTCAGCGTCCAAAATAACCTTAAACACAACACAACAGTCCTTAATCAACAAATACCTTGTTCCCTTAAACTGGCCAAATTCAAATATCCTTCAGTTGACCGTTTGGTAGTTATGGCAAAAATATATATTTTCTAAAAAAGGTTTACTCGAGTTATCCTGCCCACCAGCCGTCCAAGGCTTAATCTTCATAAAAATCCTGAAACGAATTTATTTTAAGGTCAGCCCTTAGGTAACAAAAGGGTTAATATGTATAAGAACGGAGGAAGATTTATGGGATATATACTAAAAGTGGGTTTTTGGTTTGCAATATCATATCTGCCTAAATTTTAACGTTTTGTCATCATTTGTATAGAAGTTATGTATTTTGACATCCCAAAACTTAAGAAAGACCCACTGTGTGCGGTTTAGGTAAGCATATAAATGTATCCCCGTTACCGTATGTTGGATAGCATTTGTACGGCGAAGCGGCTATAAGTTACGAAGGCGTCCCTTTTAGTATATGCACATCCCATACATCCACACTTTCTATAGAGAAACTGTCAGTTGATTTTATTGAATTAAGTAATTCATTTATTAGTTATTATTTATATACAGTCGAAACTCTCTATAACGAATTCCAAGGGACTGGATATTTACTTCGCTATAAAGAAAATAAAAAAATGTTGTTCCTTTTAAAATTTTTTATTTGTAGTAGTCAGTTATTTTGGTTTGAAGTAAATTTTTCCACTTTTCTTCTTCAATATAATTTTCTAATACATTTAGAGAAGTAAACACAGTACATATCACGATATGCAAAGGCAAACTGATAGCGTCTGCAAGAAATGTGAGAGATGGTAATGATTCCAGTTGTCACTTGCATTATTTGGTGGTTCCCCAAATTTCACAAAATAAACGATTCAAAGCATCAGTCTCTGTTTGTGATTTGTGAAAGCAACAAAGTACACACCGAGCACAATACCAATAACACACAACAAAGCGACGTCGATTTCTTTTTTGTGTGCGTGCGTTCTGTTTTGCCTAAATTCGTTATATGGAGATTGAAAACGCTTCAATTTTGGAGTTACGGTCGCAAAAATGCTTCGTTATAAGGAAATATTCGCTATAGGGAAATTCGTTATATGGAGATTATAATACACGTAAAGTAGACCCAAAACACAGTGTTCTTATAATTGCTTCGCAATAAAGAAAACTTCGTTATATAGGAGTTCGTTATAGAGAGTTTCGACTGTATATCGTTTTACGTTTTCTGTTTTATTCGCTGTTATCTGTATCACGAAAAACTAAGCATGTTAGTTTTTAATTTTTGTGAAAGTTTCAGTCGGGCAATCTGACTTACATATACCCTCACCCTCAGTAAAACAAAAAAATTTATATTATATTGACATTATTACTCGATTTCTAAAGTGGGCGGAGTGGTACATTTGTATGGGAGGTACCAGAATGGCGTGTCTAGACTTCCAGATCATTTCTCCAAAACTTTATCCTGTCATAGCTTTACTAAATACAAAATTTGGGCACGATCGTGGCGAATGTATTGATATTATTACTCCATCTCTAAAGTGGGCGGAGTGGTACATTTGTATGGGAGGTACCAGAAGGGGCGTGTCTAGACTTCCAGATCTTCTCTCCAAAACTTTATCCTGTTAAAGCTTTACCAAAAACAGAATGTGGGCACGATCGTGTCGAGTGTATTGACATTATTACCCCATCTCTAAAGTGGGCGGAGTTGAACATTTGTATGGGAAGTACCAGAAGGGGCGTGTCTAGACTTCCAGATTTTTTCTCCAAAACTTTATCTTGCTTGAACTTTACTAAATACAGAATTTCGGCACGATCGTTAGGTCTTTTAATAATATTAATCGATTTTGAAAGTGGGCGTTACCAGATGTGTACGGGAGTTACCAGATGGGGCGTGGTAAGACTTCCGGTTTTTTTCTCAAAAACTGTATCCCTATCTGGAGGTACCAGAAGGGGCGGGGCCATGTAGCCCATTTGCAATACCGTAAGTAGTTTTGAGAAAATATTAACTCGTGCAAAATTTCAAAAGATTTGGTTGCGTCTTTTGAAAGTTATCTTGAGAACCAGCCGGACAGCCAGACCGACGGACATGGCTCAAACGACTTAAAAAGTCATGAATCGAATTTGGTTCAAAGAAACCTAGGGTCTAAAGTGGCTCCTTCTATGTGTTACACTTTTGGGTCGTATCAAATGATATATACCTGAATCCCTAAGGGTGATGGTATAATAACCGTTTAATTCTTTGAGACTAAAACATCCTACTTTTTTTTGTATGAATTCTTGCTCATTTGGAGAGAAAACATAATAGTCCGAGAACACAAATGATAACAAAGGCAACAACAACGTACTCCGTTACAATATTTTGAGGTGTAAAGTCCATGATTATAATGTTTGTGTTTTTTTTATTTGATAGGATTGTCATTTAAAATTAGTTATTGATATAATATAACAAAAATTAAGTACTAAACGATATCCGCAGGAAAAATATTGTAAACTAAAGAATCTTTAATCTTGTTCAATGCAATATTCAAGAAAAGACGGCAACAGTTTGTCGGAAAAAAATGTTTATTTCTAATATGTTAACATTAGAAAAATATTAATCGTACATCAGAATATAAGATGAATTCTAAGAATATCTCTCTGAATTTATCGGATTTTTTCGAAAATACATTTCATTTGAGAATTTGTAAATAGGCTGAGTGTGTTGATCCAACTGGAAATATTTACGGACCGTATGTCTTACATCGGTAATGATTATGGAAATTACAACATTAAATAATGGATAAATAGCATATTTGAAAAAATGGGTTAATTTGTTAAAAAATAATTACAGCCTTATTTATAAACAAGTGTTACATACCGTTTCTCAATTTCTAGAGATTACTATAAGAAATACCCTGATATTTACAAGCTTTCTAACCGTTGTTCAAAAAACAGAGCTTACAAATTAAAAAAAAAACAGATAACATTTGAAACAAAACAATATTATTTTTAATTCCAGTCTATTAGTATTTTTGGTAAATTTCCATACATAAATTGAGTAAGTAAAATAAAAAGTAGAATACACTTGCATTTTATACTTTACCTCTACCTACATATCATATTACACTGTACGACACGATTTTTCACCCATGATCAAACTGACCAGATTCTGAAAATATAGCTAAAATAAAAATACACGTATCTCCCAGTTTTTCTAGATCAGCTCATTTAAGTTTTTTACGAGCAATTCAATTTTTGGAGCAAAGCTCCTATACAACGACTTGAAAGTGACTTCTTCTTGTTAGCAGAACTCTGCGAGTTCTTATCAGATTTTGATGAATTTTTTTTATTGTTTTGCAAAAGGCCAGGAGCGGGTTCTGACGAAGCCAAAATTTAAAATTTGTCCCAAATTAAATTTGTCACAAATTTTGTCACAAATTTAATTTGTCAACACATTTTTCTAGTCCGAACCAGCTCCTAGCCATTTGAAAAACATTTAAATAAAATTGTGACAATTTTAATTTTTGACAATTTGTGACAATTTTAATTTTTGACAAATTATAAATTTGGACTTTATGAGAACCAGCCCCTGGCCATTTGAAACATATTTAAAAAAAAATTCATCAAAATCTGTTGACAATTTGTTTGTGACAAATTTAATTTGTGACAAACTTTAAATTTGGGATCGGTCAGAACTACATACAGGTCATTTGAAATACATTAAAAAAAAATTCGTCAAAATCTATTAACAACTCTCTGAGTTCTGCGAACAGGAAGAAGTCACTTTGAAGTCGTTGTATGGGAGCTTTGCTCCAAAAATTGAATTGCTCGTAAAAAACTTAAATGAGCTGATCTAGAAAAACTGGGAGATACGTATATTTTTATTTTAGCCATATTTTCAGAATCTGGTCAGTTTGTTCATGGGTGAGGTCAAAAGTTTAAATTTGTCCTACAGTGTTATCATATATTTCTATGTTAATATTATTTAAGGAACAATAAAAAAATAGATCACTTGAATTCATTTAACATAAAAAGTATCATGGGGTTTTTTAATGTAAGGCATTATAATAAGATTGTTGTTGCAATAAACAACAAAATATTGAGATTAATTACGCTGTAAGTACGTCAAAATGACACAGAAAAACACCGAGACGCCTCAAATAGAAAAACAAGCTGGTATACTCCGTTTAAAAATATAATGTCAAAATCAAGAGATATTTCATTTGTAAGTTTGTATTGTCTCGTATGGTATCCTTATACTATATATGAAAATAAGGTTTTGAAAAAAGGCTAGTCATTTCAAATGACATTTTTATGTATTTCCCTAAAACACCAACAAATCGCTTGAAGGACAATCCAAAATTAATAATGGAATATCTCTTGATTTTGTATTTTACGACCCAACATTAAATTAGGGTGTCTCGGTGTTTTTCTGTATCATTTCGTAAGTTAAAACTTTACATACAGTGTTATTGAACAGACAATTTTGTCGATTACAAGGTAAAATATTTTTGTACATCGAGAAAGCTCTTTCAACATCCCCAGATGTAATTGGAGCGAATTTAAGGGACCGTATTTCCTTAACATCGTATTTTGATGTTAATGTTAATGCAGGTTCACACAATTCTTTCAAGCCATGTTTTTTTTACTATTAAAATAATATCAGAATCCGGTACATTATCAATCTATTTAAAAATATGTTCAACCACCTGATCTTGTTTAATAAGAGTAAAACCTGATGTTTGCAGTTTTTTAATTTATTTTGCAATAAAACCGTAATAAGAAGCAATGCAAATCAAGAAAAATCCAGTTCTAAGGCTTGTCAAGACATGTATTCGCAGTTTTAATTGATTGAGCCTCTTCATCGTTTAATGCACTTAGGACCTTTTAAATGTCTTCATTAACTATGTTCCCCAACTGCAAGTAATGTAAGATATGGAAACATTGGTTTAAAAAGGTCCATTCTACACGTTTTCATATAAATTCCACAATCGATAGACTATGATCAATACATGTCACATGTGTCACTTTCGGAGAAAGTGTCACTAAGAGCAAAATATTATTATTATTGAAGTTGACGTCCAGATTGTTTATGGCTTCTTCACACAGTCTAGCAAATTGTCGAGTAATTAATCGTTTTCAAGTCTGCTGCAAGTAGAAAAAATTTCTTATCTAAAATTTCCTTGTCTGAACTTAATACGCCTATTACAACGTTTGCTTTTCCGTCCCATTTATAGTTTTATCTATTTAGAACCATCTAAAGTGATTTTTTTAGTTAATAGTTTTTGCTGTCGTTGTATAAATTTTTTAAATGTTTAGTTAGAAGAACTGTTTCAGATGGCACTTGGTAGTCCGTGGTTTCTCATTTTGTAAAGTGATGGCAGCAGATACAAAAGCTCCGCACAGTTTTTCCTCAAAATCATGCAGAAAACAACTTGAAATCTGCAATCTGCTGCAATACTTTGCTGCATATTTTACAACAGAGAAATCCTTCACTAGCTCGCAAGGAAGGAAACTCTTCTGCAAGAGCCTTTAGTTTTGCTGCTTTTGCCATTATAGCTTTAATTATTATGATCAGGATCCAAATTGGTGGTTGTTAAAAACCTCTTCTTTTTTATGTTTTGTTTATTTTTTGAACAAGAACTCGCATGAAAATAAGATTTTTAAACGTTTAACCAGAAAACATGTAGCAGATTTGGCTGTTATATTTGAAAAAAGCAAAGTTGCATACATTTCTTTGTTTTTAGAAAAGAAAAATTAATGTGACAAATATAAAATATAATTGTGAAATACGTTAAAAAAAAATATTTTTTAAAAATATGCTCTTAAACCAAATATATGCTAAAACAAGACTTTATGGGTAAAATATCCAAAAATATGCTCTAACAAATAGGTGTCAAAACACTTTAAGAATATAAAACATATATTCATATATATACATATATTCATTTGTTAATATCTCGTTCTAAAAAAAACATGAATTTGCATATTTCCGCTTGCCCTGGTCAATATGTAATGCATTTTTAATGGAAATATCGAAAAACTAGCCGCCAGAGAGACCTATGTGGTCCAAAAAAAAAACAGTAAATTTTGGTATACTTTGGATTGAAAAAAATCGAGCTATTTTCCAAGAAAATTAATAATTAATTTTTGCTTGCGGCGCTGTTTCTACACAACGTGTACCGCTTGCCTCACAAACTATTTTCATCAAAATCGAGGAATTCTTGCAGAGAAATATTTTTTTTTTTTAAATCTCGAGTAAAATGTAATTTATTAAAAAAAAACCGATATGAAATTCTTGTTTTTTCTTTTTTAATTATATTTTTTTACATTTTAAGCTCTGCCCCTTGTCCTGAAATTTCGATTTTGTCTTTCGATAACTCGATAACTAATACAGTTGTAGTAGGAACCGTCCGTGGCACGCGACTACCATGCGAGAGATCCCATTTTTCTTTCATTGCCGGCCCCCTGGATGCTGCCAACAGCAACTCCGCAGTATAATGTTGAGTCAATAGGCATGTCTAGTAAAAAGCTTTTCGTTCGCATTCGTTGATAAGCATATAGTTGTGAATCTAAAAATAGAGCCTATTAATTCACAAGAACGCGAGAAGCTATCTCAAACCTCATTCATGGGATGTAAAGGGAAATTATACTTAAGCTAAGACAGTTATCGTAAAACTACGACCTCAAATTTTTCGATATCTCTCATTCTAGATTTTTGCTTTAATTTCGGTTATTTTTTATTTTAATCTTTGCTCCTGGTTCTGAAATTTCGATAACTGAGGCAGTTAAAGAAAAAAATATTGTTTTTCTCTTATTTTGGCCATTTATATTAATATATAAAAAAAAATTTTTAAAAAATTTAAATATTTTGGGGACCCTGTTTTAGACGCTATGGTCCATACAGGTCCCTCTGACGATTAATTATTGATTTTTCGTTTTTTTCGATAAATTCGGGGTTTTTTAAATTCGTTTGACGCCTGAAATTTTGGCAAGTGTTTTATTAAGCCTGTTTATTTGTCCGTAAATAGTAATCGCACTAATTTTTACGAGAAATTGGCAGACCGTCAGTCTGAGAAATTTTCTGAAATGCATCCTTCAAGAGAATATTTTCTTGAAACTCAATTAATTCCAACTTTACTGCAGCCTTTTTAATGTTTGAAAACAATTGGACTACTTGAGAAAATCCAGTTCCAGAAGTTTCAGTAGAAAATGGATTTTTAAGAAGGTGAAATAAATCACTAATCTGAACAAAATCTTCATAGCGAATAGAAAACTTCGATCTCACATCTTTCAAAAATTGAACATATTGCTCAAACTTATTAGCATTCTCAGAATTTTCAAGAAAGGCTTTCAGAGATAAAAAACACAAATTCTTGATATGTTAAAGACAGCTTGCGCAATAATTTATCTTTTCCATGCAAGTTAAGATTGAGTTCATTGAAGTATAAAAAACATATCTTCCATAAAAGCAATCATTGATACGTTTTCCATGCCAGAGAAAAACTTGAGATACTCTGCAGTAACTTTTGTATTTATATTTTGACTTTCAGGAACCATGACAGAAACACGTTTTAAAACATATCATGTGCTCAGCCAGCGAACATTGTTTAATGCTAGCAAATCAGGATAGTCAGTATTTCACTTTTGAAGTACCAAGCGATGTTGCAAACACGAATGAGTTCACATTTTTCATAACTGTGTCCATAGGCTTTTTGAATTCCCCTGTTTTCCCTGACTGAGAATAATACAATGAAAACCCAAAACTGTAGAATTTTTATTTTTTCATCTTTTCCAACATCTGTTGTCAAAGAAATAATTTTGACAAAAAAATAACGGTTTTTTACATTCATCAAATCTTGAAAACTGTTAAAAAATAACAACTGGTGAAGTTAGATCTTTGAGAGGTAAAATGTCGATGTAATGTAAACTTGTAAGATAAAAATTGGATTGACATTTGAGCGATACCGGTAATATCTGTAGATTCATCAATAGCTAAATAAAAAAAATGTTTTCTGCAAATCGGCAAAGAGTGCGATACGAATTGATTGCGAGCATGTTTTAACTCTACGAGTGGCAGTGTTATTGCAGAGTGCGATCTTTTCGAAACATTCAATTATTTCTCTTTCAAACGAAGTCCTTGATACCTCAATCCAATATTAAACCAACGATTTCCGACAAGATGTATCAATTATAAGGTGGTGTTAACATGTCATCTGATTTCAGCATATATTTTTTTAGTGTGACATAAGCTGTCAAATGCATATATTTGCTGCCGAAATTTTGACAGCTTATGACTCGAAAACATGAAATTGTTGCAGTTGTTGTGCTGTTGTTGTAATGATGCCACCACCTTATAGTGGATACATCTTGGATTTCCGAATGCAGAAATGGTGTCATATTCTTGGCCACGATATGCGAAAAGATTCTTCAAACCATTTTTGCTACTCAGTAAAAGAGTGCTTTAGTAACGGTTTTGAATGGTCGTTAGAGTGGCTCAAGAATGTACGGGATTTTCAGATGATTTTTTTTTTTGTCTTCACATTTATCAAAAGAAGTTTGCATACCAAAAATTGGAACAATCGAACAATATTTAAATTTCTAGCGCCCTCTAAATATTGTCCGTTTTATGTGAAATTTCAAATATATATTTATTTTGTTGATTGGATTAGGGTCAGTCTTGTAGAGCACAAGATTTTAATGTTTTTGCATTTTGAGCCATTCTAATGGTCATGCATGACTATCGGAGATGAGATTATATCAGGATGAATATGTTATCCATTTGTGTAATTTGTATCAAACTTTTTGTGTTTTGATTGAAAATGTCCCTTTACGTTTTCGGTTTTATACACTAGAAACTGTTCACTGCAAATTAAGCATGCTGGTTTTGCATTTTTGAGGCAAGGAAGAATAAAAGAGTAGACCATTGAGGCTGAAGCAACCTATTTTCTTGCTACATTTTTCTGCGTTTAGTGCCCATAATTGGGGATTAGAATAAAAAGAAAATCCGAGTTTATCAAAAACAAAAAAATAAAGTAAAATATTTTTACGAAGCAAATACAGTTGTATTCTATTGAATACAAAATTGTAACGCCCAATTTATTCTGTTTTTTTTTTGTATGATTTCTGGGAGTCAGTAGAAAACCTGCTTTATGTTGGTTGTGCGTATGTGATTGTGATAACGATATGAATCTCTTTTTGTCTTGTTATGTTACTGTCGTTGCACATTTGATGGAAATTCCGATTAAAAGCTTAAATGTTTAACATTGGGTAGCCAATTTATCAGAGCAGATAGCTAAGTAGAAGTCGTTTATGTACCATATGTTAGGATATTTTTAAAGCATAAGTTTCTTATGTACCAAACGCTATGGACACAAAAAAATATGTCCTACGGCGGCTATTTTCAATTCGCGGCCGCGGATGATTTTGGAAAGACGAACATAACTTTAAGATATAAACACAATTTCCAAAATAAAAAGAATAAAATTATTAACAAACACATACGTACTAGAAATATAAAGTAAGTTCGCTACAGATTCTCAGAGGCCCTAAAAACAGAATAATTGGGCGTTAAAATTAGATCGTTCAAGAGAACAAAACTGTGTTTGCTTCGGAAAAACATTTTACCTAATAATTTTTTTAACTCTGTTTTCCTTTTTGTTATGATCCTTAATGATGTATACATTTATCAATGGATAAGCACTTAAATTTTTATTTTTCCTCACCAATAAAATGCAATACCAACATGCTTAATTGCGTCGCTAAAAACGGTCAAATTTTTTACTGCAGCATTGTGGATTACCATTTTTAGCATTTGTAGTGCCATTATAGCCATTAGTTGTTACAAGAAAATATATCAACAAAAAAAATCTTTAAAAATTTATTAATGTTGTTGATTAAATTTATCATCTGAAAAGAGCTCAATGATAGCTAAATAAATTACAATTTTTTAATGCATAAACTTTTAATGAATATAAATATGTACATTTCTGTTATGTTTTTTCTTAATTTGTTGTTTTTATACCATCACCCTTAGGGATGAGGGTATATATCATTTGATACGAAAAAAAGTGTAACGCATTAAAGGAGACGAGGTAGACCCCAAGTATCTTAAGACCAAATTCGTTTCAGAACTTTTTAAGAAGAATGAGCTATGTCTGGATGGCTGGATGGCTGGTCAGCAGGATAACTCGAGTAAACCTTTACGGATCGGTATGCAAATTTACCAGTATCAATATTTTTCAAAACGAAATTATGGGATTGAAAATGGGCTGAATAACCCCACCCCTTCTGGTACCTCCCATACAAAATTACCTCTTTTTGGAAAATTAATATTTCTTCCATAACTTCCAAACGGACAACCGGAGGATGTTTGAATTTGGTTAGTTTATTTATCTTGCAAAAGTAGACAAACCCTAAGAAAACCGAAACCTGTGCCCCACCCATTCTGGTACCTCCCATACAAATGACCGAATTGACCCTTATAGTTTTACATACATATCTTTTTTGCAAGTAAACTTAGATCACTCAAATTTTGCGTATGATGTTTGCTTATAAATATTAGACTCAGGTATGAATCGGTTCACGTCTTCTGGTACCTCCCATACAAAATTACCTATTTTTGGAAATTATATATTTCTCCAATAACTTAAAAACAGTCACTTGGGGGGTTATGAAAATTGGTCGATAAATTAATGTTGTGATAGGAGGCGAAACCTCAGAGAGCCTAACTATTTGACACACCCCTTCTGGTATCTCCCATACAAATGACCGAATTGACCCTTATAGTTTTACATACATATCTTTTTTGTAAGTAAACTGAGATCACTTAAATTTTGCGTATGATGTTTGCTTATGAAAATTAGACTCAGGTATGAATATGGACTATATCAGTTCACGCCTTCTGGTACCTCCCATACAAAATTACCTATTTTTGGAAAATTAATATTTCTCCTATAACTTCCAAACGGACATTTGAGGGGTAATGCAAATTAGTCGGTTAATTTATATTGTGATAGGAGGCGAAACCTCAGAAAACCTAACTATTTGACACACCCCTTCTGGTACCTCCCACACAAAGGACCGAACTCACCCCTATAGTCTTACATACATATCTTTTTTTGTAAGTGCACTGAATTCAGTCAAATTATTCGTAAGTTGTACGTATGAAAATTTGAGTTAGGAATGAATAAGGACTGTATCGGTTCACCTCTTGTGGTACCCCCTATCAAAATTAAATTTTTTTGAAATATTAATATTTCTCACATAAATTCCAAACCCCCTACACAAATAAGTAAAGTTTTGGACGATTTTGCACCACAAGCAGGGGAAAAAATATACATAAGTAAATTTATTTTATTTAAAAATCTATTCATTTCAATAACTCAAGACTTCAACAATATCTTATATTGGGTGATGGTATTTATCAGTCAGTTTACCTGACTGAAATTTCTGTACTGGTTTTATAATAAATATAAACATTTGAAGTAAATGAAATAAAAAAAAAGTATTCATACTTGTTTTTTATTAAAAATAAAAAAATTTTTGCTTTGTTTTAAATATTTTCCCCAATAAAATAAATTTTAGTGCATTTATATAGAAAAATGTGATTCGATTTGCGTCGCGTTTCTCCGGTCCCCATTAACGACGCAAGTCGGGGCTCTAGTGTAAATAAAAAACAAAACATGAAGAAATCAAAAAAGGGGGCCAATATGTGGATCTCTTCCACATGGTGGCTCCTAGGTTATGCTAAGTAGGCAAATAACGTCTTAAATCGGATGCAAAATTAACTGCGGCTCGCGAGATTTTCAGAAAACACAAAGGTCTCCCGCCAGCAAAACTCATACACACCATTTTTTATATCTGAAGCTTAAACGTTATACATTCTTTAAAGATTACACTAAGGACATGGTAGGCAAATAGCAAATTTTATCACTGTAGGTTAACCTTAATATGTTCCAAAATGTTGAGTATATAAATTGATTATACGTAATGTAGTCCATGGAGATTGATGACTAAAAGACATTTCAAAAATTAAGCATGTCATAACATAAACACAACCTACTGCAGCCAAACATACATACACAATTTCTATTTATAAAAAAAGTTTGTTTTGATGGTCAAACAAATATACATTGTACATTTCCTTTTCTCTCAAATAACCGCAAAGAAAGAAGTCCAACGGTGTCAAATCACATGATCTTGGCGGCCAATTGACATCGTGAGATAACACCACGTGAGATAACACGGCCATTGAATTTGTCGCGCAAAAGAGCCATTGTTTCGTTAGCTGTGTAGCAAGTGGCACCGTTCTGTTCCATATCTTCCAATTCGGACCATAAAAAGTTCGGTATCATCTCACGATAGCGAACAACATTCACACCATTTCTTGCCACCATTCTGACTATTGACGACGTTTGGTATGGTCAAGAGGCTTTAGTTCTTGAGTCAATTGCACCTTGTAAGCTTGCAATTGTGCAATAAGGTGCAATTGTTGGGCATGACGACGAGTTGAGGTGGACGGCTCTTTAACCACACTATCGCGAACAGTACGAGCTGAACGCGCATGCAATGGTGTTTTCGCATCTCCTAGACCCGTTTTGCTCAAATATTTGCACGATTTTACCGATTGTACGCACATTTAGACAATTAAATTGACCGAAAAAAATCACGAAGTGCATTTTGAATTGAACGCTCATTTTCATAATAAGCCTGAATAACTTTAACGCGTTGGTTGATTGTGTATCTTTACATGATACAAATTAAGTTAGTCTGAAATTAAGAAATGTCAAATAAAATGGAGAAAAAAAAATTGACCTTTAGTTGTGGTTCGCATTCAACATCCGCCCTTACAATTTAACCACCCATTATATAACAAATTTCATAAATATCTATTACAAAATTTTTTTTTGCATCAAAATATTGAAGTTATATTAAATGCATACTATGAAAAGGATAATTATAATGTAGATGCACAATTGCTTCTAAAGCCTAATTTTTCATAATTTCTAATTTTATTTCGTCATTGTCGATGTTTTTGAGTACTTTATGCGGAGGAATTTCTTAAAAGTTGACTATTCCACTTTTTGTGTTTTTGAGCAATTTGAGAAAATAGCTTTTTATGTATGCTCTTATTATTTCACACGATATTTTGATGTTTTATTGAAGACGTCGATATTAGTCATTGCCTTGTTTAGGATTCAATATATACACTAATATATTTTAAATAAATGCAAAATTTGGAATGGAATAATCATGTTTTAATGGGCAGAAGTTTTGTTATGTTATCTAGTGTTTTCCTGAGGATAATATAAATATAATAGATGTTATGTTGCATTTTAGACAAAAATAATTAATTAACTTCTGGATTAGTCATGTTTTGTTCCTAAAATGTATCTTTGAAATGGGTAATGTTATTTTGAAGTGGAATAATCGACTATTGATGAAATCATGCCTGTTTTCTCTGGTTTAATTATAAAGATTCCGCACAATTTTATTTTTGATGAGTCTTTAATTCAGTGTTACCAAAGAAGAAAATAAAAAACTCAGTTCAATCAAACTGGAATATTCATGTTTTGAAAAGTACCTCCTCGTTTATTATGTTGAAAAAAGTTGTATATTGTATTATTACAAATGCAGTGGTGTTTTTTAGCACACCATTTACTTCGAAGAATTGCTCAGAATCTGCTTAAAAACAAAAAAATCGGATAATACGAACAAATAATAAGATACAACCTAAATCAGTGAAACAAGCTAAGGCTTCTACCAATTGTGCAAACTTATCTATAACGTTCAAGTTTATGCCAAAAACTATTAATTTAAGGCGTCTTTCGGTGGAGAGTCTATTTTTGGATTTACCCTTCAGTTGCAAAGATGGTAGAAAGTTAAAAAAGTATTCTTTAACAGTTCCGTTTAATATTAAAGTATTTGTATTTATGCACAACAAGCCGCACACTTATAGTTATCATTTATATGTAGCAACGCAATTACTTTACGATATCGAATACGAATAGAAATGTGTATATTATCAGTTACTAATGCCCAACGAAACAATATATCTTTTTTCCTTAACTAGGTGCAAACGATGCAAGCGGATTTGCTCCATCATTTATCGAAAAACCTCGAATTATTCCAAACGACTCTGGTACTTTAATAACGATGAAATGTCGATGCAAAGCCAAACCTGAACCTATTGTGACATGGTATAGGGATAAGGATGTGGTCAATAAATCTAAAAAAATCGAAATCAGATCCACCGCAATTGGCGAAGATGCCTACGAATTAACATTGGAGATAAAGGTAAAAAAGTTTGTCGCTAGGCAATTATTATCAAAGGGTATATTTTAAACTCATTATGCAGGATCCTGGTGCAGCTGATGGTGGTACTTACAGATGCAACGTGAAAAACGAATTCGGCGAATCGAATGCCAATCTCAATCTTAACATCGAAGCTGACCCAGAACCTGAAGGCGAAGGTCCTTCTTTCGTTGAAAAGCCACGGATTGTTTCCGAGAATAATGGCAAATTAATCATTATGGAGTGCAAGATTAAAGCCGATCCCGAACCAACCATTGTTTGGTATCGTAATGCAGATGTAGTGAAAGAAACCAATAAAATCAAAATGTCCGTTGAACGACGTGGCGATCAGTATTACGTTAAGCTGGAAATGATTGATCCGCAGTTGGAGGACTCTGGGCTTTACAAATGTAATATTAAAAATAGTTTAGGAGAACTTAATGCAAATTTAACATTAAATGTCGAAAGTAAGTGATACCGTCATTATTGTACTTGTGATCCTCATGAACTAACATAAATATGTCTCATTAAAATTTTCAGTCATTCCTGTTATCAAAGACAAACCCAAAATTATTAAAATTATAAAAAAACGAACTGTAGTTATTGAATGTATAGTTGCTTCGAAGTTTGAGCCTAAGTGCGTTTGGCATAAAGAATCCAGTATTGTCGAGAAAAGTGATCGCCATGTCTATCAAGTAACAAAGTCAAAGGAAGGTGAATTCTCAGTAAAATTGGAGATTAACGAAGTGACCGAAAGTGATAAAGGTGCTTATAAATTGGTTGCAAGCAATGAAAAAGGAGAGGCCGTATCCCAGATTGTTCATCTGGTTGATATTCCTGAAGAAGAACGCAAACCACAAAAGCCGGAATTCGCCCGTAAACTTTCAGATCAAAAAGTAGTTGAGAGTCAAACATTCGAACTGTCAGTGAAAATGAAAGTTGTTGACAAAAAATGCAAGGTAGAGTGGTACAAAGGCACCACTTTGGTTAGAGAAACTAAAGATATAACCACAACATTCGACGGAACTACTGCCAGATTAACTTTCAGCTTGGCTCGAATGGAGCACAGCGCCACATACAAAGTCGTCGTAAGCAACGAGGCTGGAAAAGATGAGTCTGTTTGTAAGGTCGTGGTCGAAAAGAAATCTGAGAAAAAGCAAGAGGAGCCGGCTGATGTTAAGCAAAAGGTTAGTTATTACTTCACATACAGGTGTCATTATAACATGTCTCCGTCAACTGCACAATTTCTCTAACACAATACTAAAAATTGGGTAAAAGTTGTATTGTGTGGATCAAAAACAAACAAAAACTTAATATCTGATTCTACAGATCAAAGCAACAGATTTTTTAAACACCGATTAGCGATATATAATTTTTGAAATTTCGATTGTAGAATTTTTCACAATGGGTTTTATTTTCTTTCCATTTTAATTATTCGCTACGCATATACTGTATTTTATGTTTGTAAACAAGGAGGAAGAAAAGGTGGAAAAAAAGAAGGAAGAAAAGAAGGAAGAAAAGAAGGAAGAAAAGACGGAAGAAAAGAAGAAAGAAAAGAAGGAAGAAAAGAAGGAAGAAAAGGTAGAAAGTAAAGTGACAAATGGTGTTGAACAAGAAAACACGAAAAAAGATCAAGAAATTGAAACCAAGAAAAAAGCTAAAGTCCAAAAGCAAACGGCAGAGTCGAAGACGAAAAGTGTTGAAGCAACAGAAGAAAAAATCGAAAGTGAAGACAAGAGTAAAAACATTCCCGAAAAGGTAATAATAAGTGACTGGCATAGTATATTAATTTAAGCGTAGAAACTTTTAAACACTTTGTTGACCTTTGGCAACTTTTTTTTTTGTTGTCGTTATTTTTATTGACTCATGGAGGAAAATCATTCCTTCTCACCAAATACACAAGTGGGTATAAGAATTTTAACGGCAGGAATATATAAGAAGAATTTTAAACATATTTAAGAAATACATTTTATGATAATTCAAATTTATCAATACAAACGGTACAAAGAACAGAAATCAAAAGAAAATTCTCTTTAAACTTAAATTTTATACTAAATATATACCTCCTTTGCTTTTATCGTCTTCTCCAAACGTTTCTATATAGAGTATACAAAGATGTGGATATAATTTAGTGGAATATCCTTCCAGACACCATTTATATCTAGGGTTCTGGTTAAATTTGCACTCCTGCCAATCCAATTTGTGTACTCCAACATCCTTCAAAAACTGAATTCTTACTTTAGCCTTATGACACGAGATCGGTGTGGTATAAAACCGGCTTGTTCAACGCGAAGATCTACTGCAAGTGAGGATGACAGCCTCACGTGGATTATTGTGGCTAACACCTTGTTGACCATAGCTAAGAATGATATGCCTTTCTAATTTTTACATTCTGTGAGATCTCCTTTTTTGGCAGCTTAATTATGACACGCTCACTTAGTTCTTTGGGAAGAGAATGGGATAATCAAGTCTCCGATAATGGGTCTAATCAAGAGAATTTGATCGGTTTTAATCGGGGCTGATGTTGTCTGCACCTTGCCGAGTTTCAGCGAACGAATAGAATCGGCTATGTCGGTTTCGTTTGGGCAAGCTGTACTTGTATGTCAGCTCTAATTTCTAAGAAGAGCAGTGGCATTTCCAAACAGTGGTAGGTTGTGAAATTGACATAATGTCGGCATAGTAGTTGGACCATATTGCCAATTTCCGCGCCTCGGACGAGGCAGTCCCCCTCTTCGGATTTTTTAGTGGGCGATTTTGATTGTACGGGCATTCCCGCGCAGATTTTTTGATAAATCGATCTAAGGGACCGGCCGTGGCATGATAGTTAGAACACGCGACTACCATGCGGGAGATTCCAGGTTCAACTCCTGGCTCCAGTCATCTAAAAAATAAAAAAAAATGTCGTCTAACCGTGGCACACTGGTTAGAACACGCGACTACTATGCGGGAGATCCATCCATCTACATTTTTTCTTTTATTGCCTGCCCCCTCGATGTTGTCGACAGCAACGGCGCAGTATAAGTGTCGAGTCACTAGGATATCAATTTAAGCATTTCTGTGATGCATGATCAACCCAGAATACAGTGGCATTTCCATTTTTATCGTCATTTTCATGCAACATAAAGGTTAGCTTTATGCCTACCGTGATATGCTTAAAATCAAAAAATTTACCATTTGTAGTTTCCTCTTAGAAAACGTGTAACTCTCCCTCCTATCACTCAACTTTTATAAACGATGGCTTGTTTTGCACGGGGATTTATTATTGCGATTATTATTCTTTATAATTTTTTTATTAATTTATAACCGTGATTTTTGCTCAAAAAACTTTGGTTTTTAAACATTAAATGCTCCTACCATCAAAACTATCCAACCGATGTTTAAAGCTTGTTTAGAAAGGTTTTAAGAGAGATCATTACTTTTTAGTGGAGACTAGAGTATACAAACATTCGACTTTTTCGAAAATCCGGTTTCGGTTTTATTCGAAATTTACATAATTTAAAATACTCAGTTTTCGCATACTTAATTAAAAAAAAACGGGTAAACCAGTTTTTTCGGTTTTTTTTTTAAGTAATAAAAATAATAAATAAATAAGGAAAAGTGTTACTATTATTACCAATTAAATTCAGAAAAAATAATGTAGTATTTATTTTATCTCACAAAAAAGTCAGGTTTTTCTTAAATAAATTCATAAAATTATTTATGCACCTTCATTTTTCACACATCTGCCTGACATCTCCTAATATATTTCTTAATTTTTATATCATCACCCTTAGGGATTAGGGTATATATCATTTGATACGAAACGCATTAAAGGAAACGGGTTGACCCCAAGTATCTTAAGACCAAATTCGTTTGGACTTTTTATGACGATTGAGCTATGTCCGTCTGTCTAGATGGCTGGTCAGCAGGATAACTCGAGTAAACCTTAACGGATCGGTATGAAAATTTACCAGTATTAATATTTTTCGAAACGAACTTATGGGATTGTAAATGGGCAGAATAGCCCCCTTCTCGTACCTCCCATACAAATTAACCATAGTTTTGCATAATTAATATTTCTTTCATAACTGCCAAACAGACGACCGGAGGATATTTGAATTTGAATGAACCCTAGGAAATCTGAAACCTTTGCCACACCCCTTCTGGTACCTCCATACAAATGACCGAATTGACCCTCATAGTTTTACATACATATCTTTTTTTGTAAATAACCTGTTTTCACTCAAATTTTACGTGTGATGTTCGCTTATGAAAATTGGACTCAGGAATGAATATGGACTATATCGCTTCACGCGTTCTGGTTCCTCCCATACAAAATTAACTATTTTTGGAAAATTAATATTGCTCCCATAACTTCCAAACGGACACTTGGGGGGTAATGAAAATTGGTCGGTTAATTTATCTTGTGATAGGAAGCAAAACCTCAGAAAACCTAACTATTTGACACACCTCTTCTGGTACCTCCCATACAGAAAGTATCTTAGAGAGAATGTGCTCGCAGAATGTGCGCTGAATCAGCGTTTTGTATACATACTTACTTACTTTACTTACTTAGCTGGTACTTCTATGCAATCCCAGTGGATTATATACCGCACGTAGAAAAATATTATAAGCGCCTCGATCTTCTGCGCTTCTTCTCCAGTTAGTCACACCGAGTTCTGTAAGGTTCTCAGTAACCTGGTCTTTCCAACGGAGTTTAGGTCGCCCTCTTCTGCGCCGTCCATCGAGTTCATTGTCGAAGACTTTTCGAGCTGGGGCATTTTCGTCCATGCGTACAACATGACCTAGCCAACGCAACCGTTGCACCTTAATGCGTCTGACCACGTCAATGTCAGTGTACAGCTCGTACAGCTCATGATTCATACGACGCCGATACTCTCCGTTAACGGTGATGGGCCCATATATTTTACGGAGTATTTTTCTCTCGAATACCCCCAGAACCGATTCATCCGCTTGTGTCATAACCCAGGATTCTGAGCCATACATTAAGACAGGTAGAATTAGTATCTGGTATAGCTTTAGTTTTGTTCGTCGAGAGAGGGCTCTGTCATTGAATCGCTTGCTTAGTCCGTAGTAGCATTTATTTGCAAGCAGGATTCTTCTCCGGATTTCTAGGCTGACATTATTTGCTTTGTTGATGGCGGAGCCTAGGTAGACAAAATTATCTACCACCTCGAAATTATAGTTGTCAACGTTCACGCAGTTTCCCAAACGAGTAGATTCTTTGTTCGTTGAAACTAATAACTTCGTTTTGTCCTCGTTCACCGTTAGGCCCATTTTCGCTGATTCCTTCTGAATACTTGAGAAGGCTGCAGTCACATCCCGCAGTTTTCGACCGATGATGTCTACGTCATCAGCGTACGCGAGTAGCATGTGGCTTTTGTTGAATATAGTGCCACTCGTGTTTACTGCAGCTTTTCTCATTATCATCTCCATCACAATGTTGAAGAGATCGCACGATAGGCCGTCGCCTTGTTTTAGGCCTCGTCTTTTTTCAGCACAGGACATAATACGCTTACATTTCAATCGTCGGGCATGCACTCTTTAAGCCAAACCGTGCGCAGGAGCTGGTGCATGCACGTTATCAACTCCTCGCCACCGGACTTGAAGAGCTCTGCGGGCAGTTTTGTATACATTGTATACAAAAATTCTGGTAATGCGATCGTTTGTGCATGCCTGCTCTAGAGGAATACATGTTCAACAATTTTTCTGCAATATTTAGGTAACACTATAATTTACATGCAACTTTAACCATTCGCAATGGGGTTGTTTCTAACGCTTTTTTTTTTTAGTAAAATGTTGTTTTCTTAAACAGACGAAGGATGTTTTTGGTGAGAAGGATGAGACCCCTAGAGCAATAAAGACTCCATGGTTCAATGTGTACATGTAGAAAATTATGATTATTCGAACACAGCTAGTATAATGTTAACAAATATATACGTAATAGTAACAGCCTTATAATAATTAACAAGATAAAAACTTAATTGGGTTTCTATAAAATATTTTTCACCTTAATCCCATACACTGTATTTTATCCTGTGAACACAAAAAAGTTGAATGAAAAGAAGGAATCTTCACAAAATAATGCGACAAAGACTGATGATAAGCCAAGCAACGAAAGTAAAACAGACATTAAACAGAAATCAATTAAAGAACCAGAAGAAACGAAAAAAGTCGAAGAGCTACACGAAAAAATCGAAGAAAAAAAGAAAGCCGAAGTCAAGACAGAAAATATCATACGAAAAGAAAATGAAGTTGGAGAAATTAAAAACATTCCCAAAAAGGTAGGACATTAACAATATAATATTCTTAACAGTCTTAAGTTGTAAAACTTATCATTTTATGACACGTCTAAAACCTTGACGAATAACCATTTAATGGGAATGAACAATATGATACAACACCATTAAGTTATAAAACGCAAATGAAATCAAATATGCCTTTAGAACAGTGAACGGCAGCCCAAACCAACCACAAAATGAGTTTGTGTTGGTGAGTTGCTCTCTTCCCTCTCTCACCGTTATGAAGAAAATTTTTTTATAGTCTTTTTTCATAACTGGAACATTATCTAATATATAAAAATGGTGTAAAAAATGTATAGTAATTTTTTTTCAGTTGTTCGTAATTGCCAGGAATAGGTTTATGAGAAAGAAAATTTTGGGAAAATCCTCCGGAAAGCCAGAAAATTAGAAATACTGCTTTTTTGTATAGAATTTTGTGTGCAATTGTTACGAATGACTTTTCGAATGGAAAAATAGAAAAATTTTGTTAGAAAATTTCCGAAAATTCGAATTTTCTTTTTTCGACGAAATTTTCCTTTTTGTCGCATGATTTAATAGTTTTGGACGATGTAACTGCGAAAAATTTCTCTCGGAAAATTAATGAAATAAGCCAACAATTTTATTCAAAGTTTCAAAGGATACACCACTTTCAAAAAATTCAATAAAATATTTCCACGAACCATATGCTAATTATATGGGTATCAAATGAAAGGTAAGAGTCTCAGCAATGCAAACAAATAACAGATTTTAATGGATCTGGACCAAAAATTTCAAACAAAGATTAATTTTCTAGACAACCATATTGACTTTTTTCCCAGAAATTTGGGAAATTTCTGTGATGAGCATGGTGAGCGCTTTCATCGAGAAATCGCGAGGATTGAAA
The DNA here is from genome assembly GCA_964034835.1 of Muscina levida. Lineage (NCBI taxonomy): Eukaryota > Metazoa > Arthropoda > Insecta > Diptera > Muscidae > Muscina > Muscina levida. The sequence continues at coordinate 74,048,060 of OZ035880.1, forward strand.
ATCGATTTAGAGGAAAAAGTGCATGCCACATGATGGCAGAATATTGTTGGACAATATGTAGTGACACAGACGATCAGCATAAGCGGCAGAGTCAACGTTTACATTTTAATTAATTTTTATTTAGTTTTTTTATATACATACAATATTTGAAACAGGATTAATAATAATAATTTTGTTACTAAACTAGTAAAGCTAGATTAATAAAATTTAAACTGTTTGTTTGTTAGTTTTAGAAAATAAAATTTACATATAACTTTTTCAACAAATATTTTTTTCAGAAAAAATTATTTAAATGATATTAAGCTTTAAAACTTTAAAATTACATTTTTGAAATTTTCGGTCCAGATCCAATATTTGTTTGCATTGCTGAGATTCTTACCTTTCATTTGATACTCATATCGTTATTATATGGTTCGTGGAAATATTTGATTTAATTTTTTGAAAGTGGTGTATCCATTGATCTTTGAAGTCCTTTTAAAAAAAATCCTAACGTTCTGGCGATAAACTGAGAACGCAGTTTTACTGCATAAGGTCTCTAGTTTCACGTATATATGGTCTTCATCAAGTGTGAAAACCACTACTGCACGGCTGCACTCATGTGATACAATCGAGAGGAGCTGACCGTAAGAAGAGTTCGAACAATATGCCGCTGTTAAATGCCGAGCACAATAACGTGTATGATTTGCTGATGAAGGTTTTTGACGTTGAGGGAGGCATTTACTTTCTCGATGCTCCGGATGGGCCCGGCAAGAAATTTTTTTGTTGATTCACATTAACTCTTTAAACCTTATTTAAAAATTAATATAACTTTTGTAGAAATAATACCATTTTAAAATTTTTTTATTAAAAAAAAATTGCAATCGGCACAATTTTTAACTCTTTAAGTTACCGGACCGGCCGTGGCATAGTGGTTAGAACACGCGACTACCATGCGGGAAATCACAGGTTCAACTCCTGTCTTCAGTCATCTTAAAAGAAAAAAAAAAAGAAAATAAATTTTTCTTTCATTGTCGGCTCCCCTCGAATGTTGTCAACAGCAACTTCGCAGTATTAGTGTCGAGTCAATCGGCGTGTCTAGTAACAGCTTCTCAAACAGTAACGTTTGCATTCGTCGATAAACAAGTAGATGCCGGTAGTTGTGAATCTAAAAATAGAAAGCGTGTTAATTCACAACAACGCGAGAAGTGATCCCATACCTCATTCATGGGGTGTAAAAGGAAATTAAAAAAAAGAGTTAATAACTAAATTATGCTAAAAATGACTATCATTGTGATCATTACAAAAGCAAAACCATTTTGGGATTATCTACGAAAAATACCAAGCGAGCTGTTTTTTTCCGGAAGCGATTTAACATTGATAAAACATATATATCGAGGATATTACTGGCTCTAAGTAAAAAAACACACTTTTCTCAATAAATAATGTAGTACAAAATTAAGAAACGACAAAATTTTAATAAACAAAAAAGGAGTCCAAAAATCAAAATAAAAAATAAAGGTAACCAAAAAAAAAAAATGTGAGGCAAAATTTGCCTCACCTCAAAGTGGTGGTTTCTGGGTAATGCTAATTAGGTAAATACAATTTAAACTCAGATGTAAAATAACTCCGGCACGCAATAAATTGGGAGGTCCTGACATAGAGCAATACAATTTAAATGCTTCTTATTTTGACACTAAGGGTTTTTCATTAGAATTTGTATATCTTTACGATTTCATTGAAAACAATATTTGTCAACTAAAAATATTGCAGATATAACATATAGTCCTCGACTTTTCTTAGCGATATTTGCACCAGCCCACAATGGTCTCTCTGAGCAAATACGTGGCCAAAATTAAATTTTTTTACTTTGTGTTTTACCATTTTTGTCGTTTCACAAAATTTTATAACACATCAAAGTAACCAGAAATAAATTCTATTTTTGTAAGCTGTTGTTTACCGTTAAGGTACGGTCAGATTAGGCAAATATTTGACGAAAACCGTCACATATTTCTTTGCCGCAGTCTGACCACAAAACATTTTTGTGTGGCAAACAACAAAACAGCTGATTTTGGTCAAACAAAATTATTTGCCTTCAAATAAAAATATGCTCAATGTGACCAAAGTGTGACCACCAAAGAGCAAATATTTTCCTCTTTTTTGGGCAAACATTTATTTGATCTTACAAAAGTTTTGTAAGAGCAAACAAGAGTAAATAACAGCTGTTATCAGCGGTGTTGTCAGCTAACCGACAGAAATTAACAAAATAAAGAAAAATATCGCCAATTTAAATAATAATAAATAAAACAAAAGGAAGAAATGGTGAATATAAAATATATTTTGGTAATATTGTGGAACTGTTATAAAATTTTATGCATAATTATAAGGGAAAAATTCTAGCATTGTTAATTTTCTCAAATCGACTGTAAACCGGGTAAGCTGCGACTAATTATGGTATAATAAAGATAAATTGGCCATAGTTTAAACGGTTACAAGCAAATCCAACAAATATCGGTTGTCAGGCAGTTTGCACTCTTGAAAGCCCGTGGTAAAGGTGATAAATTGTAGAATATGGGAGTCAAAATATCACAACCCCCCGCCCCGGGGCTCATGTGTGTCAAAAAGGGGTTCTATGAAGATCCTCTATGTGGGTGTATTCAAATGAAACAAATTTTTGAGACTAATTCAGCAGTAAGTAAGAACATACAGGTCCCAATCAGGGAACGGTTTGAGTTCCTTATTGTATGCTTTGAGTGCACTCACAAAAAATATGCCTATTGTTGTCAATCCTTATTCATTGCTTCATTGCTTATTTTTTTTTTGTTAATTTTACCTTAAATAGTATGAATGTTCTTAATGCTGTTTGAACAAAAAGTAAAAAATATCTGTGAAACACTTTTATATTTTTGGTGTTTTTTTTTTATTTACTTGAACTTTGAGAAGATTATAAAATATACTTTCATATTTAATTATATAAAGTCTGCCTGTTCAAGTGTAAATAACAGCTACAATAAATTTCTATAGGAAATGTTAAAGGCAATAAACACTAAATAAAAGGTGTGATTGGTGTTATTGTTCTGTGTCATCGTTTCATTCCATTGCTTGACGTTATTATAAGAAAAAAACTTGACCGTAGGAATTTTTTTTTTTTGGCCGAAGCTTAATGTGAAAAGCTTTAACAAATTATACAATAAAATTGTTTCAGTATTTATTCCATGTTAACAAGCCCTTCTTTCTAAATAGAGCCGACCAGCAGCACTAAACTGCAACACTACTAGTTGGAGCACTTAAAAACTTGACAGATGCATATAAATAGCAACGGCATTAGTTACTGTTGTTTAATTCATGGCAAAAGCAATAAAATTATGAATACCCAATAAAAACAAATGCATTCATTCTGTTCTCTGGTCCCAATGACCCTATTACACCTAAATAATATAAAAAACGTTGTTCGAAGCTCTAAGTGCCACAGGCAAAAAAATCGCCGCTATTATTTCTAAATAAAATTGGTTATTAATTAATTAACATATAAATTAACATCCAATAGTTCGAATTTCGAAACATATGTATTAATTTTTTTTCTTAAATAATGTGTTTTATCCTACCAAAACAGTCGTTGGAACCTAAACTAGATTCGGCCAAAAAATTCTAAACCTATATTTTGAATATGTCAATTTTGAAACAGGAAAAACCCCGGTTTCATAGATTGATCGATTTTTAAAATTTTCAATATAATTTCCACTAGAAACTACATAATAAGTAAAATAATATGTCGTCTAAAAAATGGTTGTGTTGACCACACTTATAGCAAGAACATCTGTTCGAACGACAAAACAAAGAATAAATAAATTGAAATCACAAACAAACCGTCGCCAATTATGTTGAAGTTGAAGAAAATATGAGGATAAAAGAAAATACTCATCACAGTTAACCAAAATATTTGCATTTTGTATCAAATTGTTAAAAAAAATTTCAGAAAAAAAAATTATATCTGTTGGCTTGTTGAAGGTTTCTGAGAAAACAAAATTTATTTGCCGGCAAACAAAAATTTGTTGCAAATATTCGTTCAAGTATGACCGCAGGGCAAATATGTTTTCCCTTATGTCCATCTGACACAGTTTGACACGTGTTTGATCAAACAAAAGGAGGCAAACAAATGCGCCTAGTGTGGACACAAAATCAACTCTGTATTGCTTTGACAATATTTTGGGCAAATAGGGGAAAACATGTTTTAGTCAAATATTTGACTAGTCTGACCGTACCTTTAGTCATTGGAGCGGCAAAGTTAGACAATTTTAGTATAGTTCCGAAAACAATTGAGTGCAGTACAACATATGTATTTCGTCGTACGTTGTTTTTATAAAAATATAACAAGATAACAAAAAATTTGAAATGGATAATCTTACTCATAGTAAGTATTTAAATAATTCCCTATAACAAGTTTGAAAAAAGAAAGATAAATAGGAAAAAATTTACCTTGTGCATATTTAATTTTATAATTTTTCACTTTTTTCAAATTGATTTAAAGTTAAAAAAAAGTCCAAGTTTGTTCAGCATAAAATTAACTTTCAAACACAACATGTGATCTGCTCAACTATATTCTTTAATTACATCTTGCGAATACTTGCGATTATTAAACATATATACGTTTTTCTAAACAACCTGCGCTTCAAAAATATGAAGACGAATATGATGAAATTATTAAATTATTAATTTATTTCTGAATAGAAATGATCATTTTCTTAACTTAAATAATTTTGGCCAGAAAAAATTGATTTGCAACCATTGTGCAGCCTCAGGAAAATGTACAAACTTTTAATATTTTAATAACATTTACTACATGGTCAAACTGCGGATCAAACCACTACAACGGTATTGCTTATCGTTAGATCTAACAATAACTGGCGCATTTCGGACTCTAGCTACTCTTAATCTATCTTCGAGAAATCATTGCATATTATGAATAACAGTTTAGTGTAGGTTGTGTAGACCAGTTTTCTTACAAGCTGATCCATTTAATACTGTTATTGTGAACCGGGACACGTTCCATTAATGATTGATGTGATAAAATCTACTTAAATAGTTATCATTAACCAACATTTTTTTTTTGTTTTTGAACTACAGAAACAGTTATTCGAACAAATTGGTTTCAAAAAAACTATTAGACAACATGTGACACAAGAAAAGGTAAGATTTCCAAAATACTTTTATTTAAAATATATGGAAGGCCAATTAAAGCATACGTGAAACTATATATATAAACAGTAAGCAACAATTTGAGGGTTACTGTTTTGGGGCCGAACGAAACCAATATCGAACGATAGCATTTGAATTCATTAACAAAACCTTTAACTCCTTTTGCACCACTACGTCACAATTTTTTTTACAGTGGTTTAAAAATTCGAATCAAAGAATACGAAAATCATGTGTAAGGGTACATTTGGGAAATTTCCGAACATTTGAACCCTCTAGCTCCCACACGTATGGGACATTCTAGACGCAATTTTGAAAAACAGCTTAAAATACAAATTCGGAGGACGTCAAGGGTTAGAATCTTTGATAGAAATATTTTCCGGAAAACTTCACTTACCGGTCTTTTCTGACATGGTTACAATAGTCACCACGGCTGCCAAAAAAAACTGAGACAGCAGTGACCAATTCAGCATAACACAGTTTTAGTCCATTATTTTCGACTGTTTCGACAGTCCATTTAACCGGGATGAGTGTCGGCCGTTAAGCTCAGTATAAATATCTAAAAAGTAAAAATATACATACATATTTACTTTTCTCTGTATTGTGTTTTAATTTTTTGTTTGTTAAATTCAAAATCAGCTGTAAATTGTCACTAATTCACATTTCATCACAAGGTGAACTTTTCCTTGTTACGAAATTGCCAAAATACCCGTAACAAGAATTGGGTACAAAATTGTAACAAATTTGTGGTGACAAATTTTTGTAACCAAATTATTAGAATAGGTCCGTAAGAGTCACCTAAGACAAATAACCTCTATGAGTAAAAGGTTACAAAATAAAATCAAAATGAAATGTTAAGAAGCCTATTTTTAAGCAAATAGTGCAAACAGTTTTTCGGTAGTGAACCAAACCAATATTAAACGGTAACATTTGGCGTCGCAGTTTAAGAGCTATCGAGCTAAACAGTGGTTAAGTCGTAAGATGAGCAGGTTTAGAAAAACAACTACTCCCACCTCCCATACTAAACTCCCATTTTGTTGGGTTGTCCGTCTGTCTGTCCCCGCGATTACAACAGTAGGTTAAGATCTATTGAACTGAAATTTCGTATACCAGCTTCTATCCTCTAAACGGAGATTAAGTTCTAAGATGGGCAATATCGGGCACAAACTACTTCCACCCCTCATATAAAACTCTCCCTTTTTGGGGGTGTTCGTCTGTCTGTTCCCCGATTACAGCCGTAGTTTATTGAAGTTGAAATTTGGTATACAAACTTATATCCTCTAAGCGAAGGTAATGTTCCGAATTGAATAAAATTTGGAAAATACTCCCACATCCCATACAAACAAAAATATTACATGTGCTGTGACTTTCGATTAAAACTTGGGTCAAGCTCACCGTGCTACGTGCTAAGTCCCCAACTTTTACCTATATAGTTCCGGCACCCATAAAAGGCCCCTGTTTAATCTTTCCTCGATATTCCTTGATCAATTAAGCTTCTGATCAGGGACAGCACCTAGGTACTGCATTGTAAGCAAAAAGGAATAAACAATATTATATATTAAAATCTATAAATAAATTAGATCGAGTAATTTCACGTATGGAAAACTGTACAATTATTCGGGATATCTTTAAATCTACAAATAAATAATTCATCCATAGCTCACATATGGAAATATTTACTTCAAAATAAAAAACGTCGAAATAAACTTAATTTCCTACCATTTTAATTGGGTACGCAGTCTAGTTTGAAGCTTTTGGAGGAAGCACAATGTTGGTTCCATGTTGTGTCTTTGATTATGACTCAACTTTTTAGTATTCATGGTTGCACTCAGGGCCAGATAGTGCCCTTGGTCTTCTGCTTACTGAGGAGCAAGACCGCAGAGGCCTATTCAGAACTTTTTTTTCAGTCTTACCGAACTAAAAATAATTTCTGATTTTGAAAAAACCATCATTTACACCGCAAAAGAATTTTTCCCGTATGCTGAGTGCAAAGGATGTCAGTTGCATTTTGGCCAAATAATTCGGCGCAAGATTTAGAAGGAATAGTCGCACCAACAATATTCTTGATGTATTCAATGAAGCTTGGACAGATCTGACCCTTTAATTTCTTTATTTTATAAAAAAAACATGCAGTAATGTAAAAGACTACAGATTTATTCCTCCGGAAGTAATTAAATTGTCAATTTGTGAGCACGGAGATCGTCCGTGAAGATCACTCAAATACGGATTCAAATACTACTGACGATCACAAAGCCAACTAGAGCGATAATGAACATTATCTTTTAAGCCAAACATATGTTTTTAACAATTTACATTTAGAAAATAAACTAGACATAATTAAAATTCTTTATATTAAATAATAAAACATGAAAAACAATTTCGAAGCGGGTCACCAAAATCGGCTTTTCTTCGTCACTAAAGCGTTAAGGGGCCTAAGAGCGTTGCTAAACGGGTTACATTTGTTAATTAAATTTTTTAAAATTTTCCCTCCCAAAGCTATTTTAAAATTTTCCGCTTGACATATTATAATATTTTGGGTTGTACGACTTTTTGCCAGTGAAAAAGAGAAATATTAGAATAATGCTGGAAATTGAGACGGTGTGTTAACAGAAGTAGTCCTATGTTGATAAACAAAAAAATGTATTAAGCAGAGTCTTAATAACTTTATGTCTTTGAGTGAAATTGCTTTTTTACTCTATAGTGCTTTAATAGGTTCGTCCCCAGAGCCCCCACTTAATCTTTTTGTCATTAGCTGACAAACTAAGAAAATAGCTCGCCTTCTTACCTTTCGCCGCCTTTGAAGTTGATGACATTACGCCCATAACCGCATTCAATGATTGGGATGCAGTGGACTTACCATCCACAACTATTCCATCTCAACGGCGTTGCCGCTCGTTTTCACAGGGCTCAATAGCCACCAGAGAGTCTGATTGGAGAAGCTCCTTTATATACTCACTAAGGAACCTGGAGTCAGGATATTTCTTTTGAAACTTCGTGACGTATTCCTTGTGTTTCTAAATTAGATTTTTCTCCTTTTCAGAGAGCAGAGCGGCATCGCGACCCTGAAACCTCGCATATAAGTTACAGTATCGCCGATATTCGTTACGGTCCTTCTGCTGCTTAGACCGCCTATTTTTCCTACCAGTTAATTAATCTCCTTTTGTCTCAGGAACATTTCACATACCGACCTTGACCTCACCTCTTAGGTTGTCCTGATCGACTGTGACTAGAGTGTTCAAATACCTCCTTTTTTGCAAAAACCCGGTTTCCGAGTTATTCGAAAAATTGATTTTTTAGAAAACTCGGATTTCGAATACAGCATTTGAAAGAAAACCGGTTTAACCGGGTTTTTTCGGTTTTTTGCTAAAAAGTTGAAAATAAAAATATAAAAAAAAATTTAGTTGAAAAAAATGCATTTAATAACAAAAAATAAGAAATGTGTTGTTTTATTTTGTATTTTTACTTTTTAATAAATTTTTGGAATCTCTTATTTAATATTTTAAAGTAGTATTTTTGGAACTAATAAATTTTTGAAATATTTTAAATTTTTTTTATTAGTGTTTAAGAAAAGTATGCAATTTAGGTGTTAAATTTTAAGTCTATTCTTCTGTTTCGTGTTTATAAAGCTTGATATAGAAAACACGCACTCACTAATTGTGGGGGTAGGACTTATTGACAAAAGCGCGTTTAGAAGGACGTTGAGCTTTTCTGTCCTTTTATAAAATCTATCGAAATAGTTGAAATCATCATATAGTCTTGTGTCATTGCAATTTATTTTCACTGCTGGATTTTGGATGTTATTTATTGTCCTGTTTAAATCGTTGCAAAGACTACCATTAGGGAATTCCTTTATCTCACAATCTTAACTCTTACTAGACTCTGCCGTTGTTTGGGAAATTGCAGGATAAAGTCTTTTAAAAAGTTCGTTCGCATATTGCATCGTTTCCGCTTTTTTAGAATACTTTACACAGGATGACCTTGTAGGATATTTTCCGAAGCTAAGATATATAATTAGGCTATTCAACGTTTGTATTCTTCTTTCCTTAAATCTTGCTAAAATTTTGTCTCGCAGCTCCCGAGCATATTCGGAATCCATATTTTTGAGCTGTTGCGGTATAAACGTATATACTCCTTCAGCGTCGATTAGAGTCGCTCATTTGATAATCTTTTAATTGCGGGCGCTAATGGCTGAAGCGCTGAGCTTAAATTTTTTTTTTGTAAGCGCAGGGTTTACACCTTGGTTCATTCTTGAAACTGTTCAATCATTGCAGATAAGGAGCTCCACCGGTGTTTCACATCTACAATGAGCCTTAGTTCTTTATTGTGCTCCTGGAAAACATAGCTCTGCAATTTTTTTTGTTTTTCGCTCGACTTGTTAAATGAATTAACATGCTTCCACAATTTTGCGATAATTTAAGACACGTTTTTAATGAGCTCGTATGATTTTTTGACCTCCACTATTTCACTGCATTCATCATCGTCATCATCTTCGTCGAGATCCACTTCGACTTGTTGATCCACTTAAATAAAGTGTAACTTAATTTGAAATTGAATTTTAAAATTTTACAAAGCTTCTAAAAGCATTCTCGTTTATGAAACGTAAAAGGTTTTTTCTAAATTAATTTTAAATTGAATTTTAAAATTTTACAAAGCTTCTAAAAACATTCTTGTTTACAAAGTGTAAAAGGTTTTTTCTAAATTAATTTCAAATTCAGTTTTAAAATTTTTACTTTTACAATAACTCCTTTTACAGTTGTAACAAAGCAATTTTAAAAAAACCGAGTACCCGAAGGAAAAAACTGGGTTAAACCGGTTATTCGAAAATGGCACTTTTGCAAAAACCGGCATACGGTTTTAAATAAAAAAACCCGGTTTACGGTTTTTCGGTTTCGGTTTTGAACACTCTAACTGTGACCAAGTCCTTATATGTTGACGGGGAGACAGAGGCTTTTTGGCGTGCTAAGAAAGTTTTTTTCCGCCGTATTAGTGACAGATTTCGTGTCACAGTCTGGTTAAGACATCCTTGGCATTTGGATGGTGTCCAATAGTGAGCACTCGATGATCGTATCATCCATGTCCTCTTCCGACAGGGGAGAAACCAGACTGGTTGCACTCACCAAAACTTCCAAGTACATGACACTCTTATTTTGTACATCATTATTTTAGACTCCTGCCGAGTTCTTTGGGGCAAGCTGCAGCATGAGTTCAACATGTTCTTGGTGAATAGAAGCTTGCAGCTCAGCCAGATTGATCACAGTTGGATGTGATGCAAACATCTCAAGATGCATCATAAATTCATTATGCTGCTCCTGGATATATGCTTGGAGCGCAGCCAAGTTGATCTCAGATAGAATTAATTGATTTCAACAATTACGTTGCAAGCTGACAAATGAAAACGCAGCTTCGCGACGCTGGCTTAGAAAACGTATCGACTTGACTTTTTAATTAAGATTGGTCTTATTTGAAATAAGTACGAGTGGTGTAAATTAAGCCAACTGACTTTTTTTTCAACGCTGCCTTTTTATGCGGAATATTTCACCGGCGGCAATCATTACGTGGAATTTATAGCACTACTTTCAACAGTGTGTGTCTCATATGTTTGACAGAATTGTGAAAGTAGAGATATATAGTAAAAATTATGTTTATTTCCTGAAATCGTATACGTATTTTTCAAAATCATCTGCGGGACGTACAAACTGACAAGAAAGAAAGCATGCGGCCCACGGGCCTCTAATTTGGAAGCCGGGTTATATAATATTTTTCACAAAAATGTAGAAACTTCCTTTCATGTTTTGATTTGCACGTCAAATGACATTAGATACAATTTAAATTAGAGGAATTATCGCTATAACTTTTTTTTTAATTTTTACCTGATTGCAAGAGGTTTTGGAAAATGCAATCTAACGACATACGAGAGATCCTTTTATATAACTTTCGAACGTCAGTTTGAAATTCTCAAGCCACGAATGACGGTTGTCGCAAAAGGCATTTCCAGTACATTGTAAAACAACAATATTGTCAAACATCTGACGATCGTGTAAACACAATATGTTGCCATTATCAAATTACTGTAAGGTAATAGCCAAACACTTTTAACTGTGAAATGCGCGAAATTTTTGCATCTGACAAAAACGCCATTGCCAGCGAAAAAATTCTATTGGCAAACATCGTCCATGTCAGTACTTCAGAAAATCTGACAACATTGTAATATCTGACAAGCGTCTGTACATAGCTTCAGACTTTTTAATTACATTTACTAGTCGAAGTGACAGTAAACAGAGAGGTTGCCGATGCACAGTGGTATATACTACTCTAAAACCCTGATCTAAACTATTTATGTATGCTGAAGCATTCCCTTTTTCCGCAAACGGTGTTGGAATGCTCAGAAAAATTGCTTCTGATAAATTTTTGTTGTTGCCATATGATAAAAAAGATGTGCCTGCAAGTTCACAGTTCTGATATGTTTTTATTCTCTTCGTGAATATTTCATGAGCTTGTTTTCATTGTGCTAAACGGCAACAATAATTACAACAAAAAACATGTGTGTGAAGCATACAGTAGCATGTTAGCAAAAATGCAAAACTAACATGCTTAATTTGTAGTGAAACTATTTCAGTACATAAAATGAAAAAGGTTAAACGACATTTTCAATCAAAACTCAAGAAATTTGGGTAAAACACAGATTTGTTCTAATAAAAACTCATCACTGATAGCCATGAGACCGTTCAAAATCCTGACTGAAACACTATTTAACTGAGGAGGAAAAATACTTAGAAGCATCTTTTCGCATATCGTTGGTTTTGACCAAGAATATGGCACCATTTCTGCATTCAGAAGTTGTAAAAGAATGCACTTAAGAACTTCGTGCCATTTTACCTCTTAAAGATTGAACTACTAATGATAATCTTCAAGATTTTATGAATACTATATAACAATTATTTGCCAAAATTCTTTATTTGACAACTGATGGTGCGCTTGAAAAAGCTGGAAAATTTAATGGATATCTGGCGGTTACAAAATCCATTACACAATACAACAAATATTTGATCCCGGCGATATCTTAAATACCGTTCTACTTTCCACATATCTTAGAGCAAATTTGAATTCAGCGTGAAATTTTACATTAAAATCAATTGTTAAATGTCCCACTTTTGAAATTTTGTGACATAGTGTTATCAGTCAGTATTCTGCGCAAACTTCTAGGTAAATGCAAAAAGGCTATAGACAAAGTTATGAAATCATTTGCGTTCTCATACGTCTTTGCAACATCGCTTATTCCACTCTATTCTTCAAGAATGTAATGCTGATTATCCAAATTTGCTAGCTTACAACAATGTTCGCTGGCTGGGCAAAGGAAATATTTGGAAATATGTTGTTGCCTTGGATCCTGAATTACGTTAATTTCTTCAAAATAGGAATATGAAAGTTGCTGCAGAGTATCTCGAGTTTTTAACTGGCGAGAAAAATATATCTAAAATTGTTTTTATGGCAGATCTGTTTTCATACTTTAATGAACTCAATCTTAACTTTCAAGGAAAAGATTAATTACACTATGTGACAGTCATTTATAACTTGAGAAATGACCTAGTGCATGTTGTTGGTCTGGTCTAGTATAACATGACCCTGTATACCAAAGTTTCCTAACAACCTTAGAATCTTGACTTACGGTTCAAAAACCGTTTTTTTTTCATTTGGATCAATTAATGATTTAATTGAAATGCTTTGTTTTCCTTGGCCACTCTTTTCTGACGTAATGATGACATGTAGCGCGACTATCCCATAATATTGCCAGCATGCAATAAAAAATAAACAAGAACGAAACACGAAAAACCGGTTTTGACGTTGTAAGGGAACCTTGGTATACAGATTAATTTTGTACTCGACCAGACCTACAACATGCACAAGGTCACTCTCCAAGTTCCTTAAAATTTGTCCATTCTGTCGCAGGATGTTGTGAAAACATTTTTATAAAACGTTGAAGTTGTGTTGTTTTTGCATAAAAATTTTGTAACGGTACATTACTTTGGGAAAATAATTAGAAACTTGAAAGACTGTAAAGAATAATGCAAATTGCCATCATTGACTCAAAATCGACAAAAAATGAGATAAGCGGTTTTCTGTGAAAATATAATATATCCTGTACCTATATGGCTATAAGTATTGGATAACAGTCATGTCACCTTTAATATATGACACTTTGATGTATTAAAAATATTTACAAATCGGGTGAAATATAGATTGCTCTTAGTTACAAATCTCTTATTTTTAAGCAAGCTTGATAGAGTTTTGCAACATTTGTTAAAATTACTATCATTATTATTATTGTTCACTTAACTTGATCTAACGCAGATTTTATGTTACTTGATTTTCGTTAAGAGTGTTGGGGGAAAGGTAAGACTTTTATGTAATATATTTATATATCAGCGGACTATACGTGAATGTTTCAGATAGTTAAGTATTTGAAAAGCGCAACTCATAATTTGCTTTTTATTTGTTCCTATATATGCACATACAAAGCTTTAATTTTGAAGTACACCCATGTTTCAGGTTATTGAAGAACCCAAGGCTGTTGAGGAATTTCCAAAGTTACGGAAAACTTCAGTCGCTAAACCGAAGGAAGAACCAAAATCAGAAAAACCAGAACCAGTTAAAACTAAGACAAAGACTAAAAAGAAAAAGTGGGACGATCTTCCTGAAATTCCTGATTATGAACGACCTGTTCTGGAAAAATACGAAAAGCCTGAATTTGACGCTTCAGACTTTAGTCGCGAGTTAGATATTCCAAATAAAATGGAAAAACCTCTTTTAGAAACCGCTAAAAAAGAACCTGAAGGAACCCTTGATAAAAATTTATTGCCAAAGGTATGTGACTTTTCTAGTTTCCATAAGAGTACACATTCGGAACAACATAAATGTGAATTTACTGCTTATAATTGTTTTTAAAATTTTAATTTTATAATCTTAAATATTAACAATAACTCCTTTGAAATGACGGATATGTATAAGTAATACATATCCGTTATAATACATATTTGTCAGTGATCTACTAAGGACATTAGTTATATATCATTATGCCAAAAGTTTATATGTCAAATTTAGAAAATTTAACAGGAAAAAGGTTCAATGTTTTGAAACTTCATTAAGACATACGGGCATACCAACTATACAGCAATTTAATGACTTTCACTTATCTCAGATATATCATCCTTTGCCAACTTGTTCTAAAAGACTTGAAAACCGTATTAAATAAAAAAAATATTTACTTTTACTTTTATCTGCTTTCTCATCTTATGATAAATAATTTAAGCAGTAGCTCAGATAATAACACTGTGCTACTCACAAAATACTTTTAGTTTTTCCCGGTTACTTCGTTAAGTAATGTTTTTATAGCAAATTAAGTAAAATCAAGATATTCCTAAAACTACAAGTTCCAAAATTCATGTCTTCTCTTTGTAAATTTTTTACATCTGTTTTAAAGCTATGACTTTCACCTTTTATTAAAAGAAATAACTTTGAAAATCGGTTAAAAAACAGTGAAACGGCGGCTGTTAAAGCAAAAGAAAAGCGAAAATAAATTTGCGAATTCTCATTTTCCCAACGCTCTCAGTTGATCATGAAGCAGCGCAATGTATATTTTTTTTTTTTGTATTATGCTATATTAAAGTAGCTTTCTAAAATAGGTAAGTTTGTAAGAATCGGTTGAAAAATGAATGAGTTATGCTTTTTGTATTTACATGTTCGCGTCATTTCGTGGATTTTCCTTTGAGTGTGTGTGTCACTTTGTACAAATATGTACGTATCACAAGTAATTCGTACCACATATTCTAAAGAATGTCGAAATTCTTTCAACCGATTCTTATAGACTTACCTATTTTAGAAAGCTTTTTTAATATAGCATAATACAAAAATAAAAAATATACATTGCATTAAACAGCCGCCGTTTCACTATTTTTTAACCTATTTTCAAACCTATTTTAGTAAAAGGTGAAAGTCATAGCTTTAAAACAAATGTAAGCTTTTGAAAATCGGTTCACAAAGAGAAGACTTATGAATTTTGGAACATATTATTTTAGGAATATCGTCATTTCACTTAATTTGCTGTAAAAGCATTACTTAACGAAGTGACCGAGAAAAACTAAAAGTATCACTGTACTCTTGGACTCCAGTCTAATAGAAATGCTACATGAGAACCCCTGTATATATTTTCCCTTCACATTTGTATCACTGTGTTATTAAAAGTATTGGATTTCCGTATATATATGGGTATTTCCAGCGGAGGGACGGACGATTTCGTAAAAAATTCAGAGACCGTAACTCTTATAACTTTTATTTATAAAAGTCCCTCTTTAAGAGTTATTTCTAAATTTTTATTATATATATTATATCGAAGGGTAATAAAACCCTATACTCAGTTTGGCGAGATTGGTGACCAATTTTTTTTTTATTGACCCCAAAAGATTCTCAAAATCAGTGAGCCCCTCGAAAAGATGTGTCATCAGTTTTTGTCCAACAGCTAACTCACACTTCCTGATAGCGCTAAACTATATTCCGCAATATTGTAGCTGGGAGTTTTGCGCTCTAACTTTATTAGCAATTTATGTCAAAAAGGTTGGTTATCCCTGCACTTTTTCAAAAAAAATTTAAGAAAAAATTTTCATTTTTCACTTTTTTGGGCATTACTTTGAGGGAGTCGAAATTTTTCACTAACAATGTTCGCCAAAAATGTAACCATGGTCAAGTTGAATAACTTTCGTGAACATAACAATACAATCTGAACGGATCTATGCAATCTAAATAGCTCAAAAAGACCACTAGGATACTTGTTTATTGTACCTTTACGCACTTAAAAGCCAGTAACGTGGTTGAATATCAACTGATTTGAAGTTTCTCAGCCGTTTAAGAAAGAAGAGACTGCGGCCTTTCAAACGATATTTATAGTTATATGGATAACTTGTCATATCTGTTTGTTTTTTGCCTCGAAATTTCAAATTTTTGTGACTTTTTCACTATTTTTTAAGTTTTACGAAGTTTGTAGCCACTATTTTATAAGGCTCCACGAAAAGCCCCCCAATGAAATAACGCCCAGGAAATAACCCCCAATGAAATAAACCCCAAAAAATTGGAAATAACGCCCAAAAACAGTAAATGAAAAAACATCCAAAAATAAATGAAATAAACCCCAAAGCGAAAACGAAACAACCCCCAATATTTGGGAGTTATTTCATATGAAATAACACCCAATGATGAAAATGAAATAACCCCCAATGAAATAAACCCCATCAGCAACAAAAATGAATTTATGCCCAAAATTCATAAAAGAGTCTGTTTCTCTAAGGATTTCATGAAGTCAATATGGACCAACAGCAAAGTCGCAAAATTATTGAAATGAATCGTGTGGATCGTAGATCGTTGTAGCCCTGCTCTATTTTTGCAGTTCGGAAGACAATTTGCCTTTTACGTTTGGCCTTTACACAACCACCTCCAGTGTTCACAAGCAAATCAAACTATCGGCTTTTATTGAATTCTTCCTTTAGAAGAACTCTTACAAATTAAAAAAAAATTCCATTCTTAGTGTGTACTAATCGAATTTTGCATTTTGTTGATTTTCTATCCGTCAATATGAACACAAATGGAAATATCTGTAAACATTCAAAAGATATTGTAATATATTCACAGACTAAAAGTTTTTTTGTAAAAGGCCTATTTTTATATAATTATAACCTCAAAACCAACAGCTTACAAAATGAAATAACCCCCGAATAAAAAATGAAGTAACACCCAAATTATTCACGATATGAAACAATCCCCAATTTTAAAAAATTGGTTGGGTGTTATTTCATTGGAGATTATTTCATAATTTGAAAACCCCAAATGAGGAATGAAATAATTCCCAAAGAAAAATGAAAAACGACCCAAAAAAATTGGGAGTTATTTCATATGAAATAACACCCAAAAATGTATGAAAAAAAATTGGGGAATATTTCATTTTTCGTTTGGGCGTTATTTCATTGGGGGGCTTTTCGTGGAGCCTTTTATAAGGACACCCTAATGTTTACTATTTTATTCAGAATAGTTAAACGCATATTTGTTTGTAAAAATCGGTTAAGAAATAGTTAAGTTATTCATGTTTTCCGAGGGACGCAACTATTCTAAAATCAAAGTTGAAGTAATTAACAACAACACCAAAACAATGTTTCTTCTTCAACTCTTTGGTTTAATTATAGAATATGAAAGTAGCGTCCCTCGGAAAACATGAATAACTTAACTATTTGTTAATCGATTTTGAAAAACAAATATGCGTTTAACTCGTGATAGCGTGCACTTTCTGAATAAAATAGTAAATGTTAGGAAGTCCTTATAAAATAGTGGCTACAAACTTCGTCAAACTTAAAAAATAGTGAAAAAGTCACAAAAGTTTGAAATTTCGAGGCAAAAAACATACAGATATGACAAGTAATAAATTGAACTATATATACCGTTGGAAAGGCTGCAGTCTCGTCTTTATAAAACGGCTGAGAAACTTCAAATCGGTTGATATTCAACAACGTTCCTGGCTTTTAATTGCGTAAAGGTACAACAAACCGGTATCCTAGTGGTCTTTCTGAGCTATTTAGATTGCCTAGATCCGTTCAGATTGTATTGGTATGTTCACCAAAGTTATTCAACTTGACCATGGCTACATTTTGGGCGGACATTATTAGTGAAAAATGTCGACACCCTCAAAGTAATGCCCAAAAAAGTGAAAAATGAAAATGGTTTTTTTCAATTTTTTTGGAAAATGTGCAGGGATAACCAACCTTTTTAGAGAGCAAAACTCCCAGCTACAATATTGCCGAATATATTTTAGCGCTATCACGAAGTGTGAGTTAGCTGTTGGACAAAAACTGATGACACCTTTTTTCGAGGGGCTCACTGATTTTAAGAATCTTTTGGGGTCAATAAAAAAAAATTGGTCACCAATCTCGCCAAACTGAGGATAGGGTTTTATTACCCTTCGATAGTAGATTCGACCTATACCATCAAGTTCTTGTATTTTACAAAAAGTCTTCATTTGTTGTATAATGTAATTATTGAAGACTTTATGAAATAGAAATCAAAAATAAAAATCAGTCAATGAGTTTTTCAAAATCGAAAATAAAAATCAGCCTGAGACTTATATTTTTTCTGATGAAATATAAAACTCACTTGAAGACTTTTATTTTTTGTTTGTTCAAATAAATGTCTTTAGGTTCTATTGATATGCAAACAATATTTATATTCTGGCCACATTAATTAGAATTCTCAAACGTTCGGACCTTATTTAAATTATAGCTACACAATGCGACGAAATAACGTTGGTTTTATACCATCACCCTAAGGGATGATGTTATATGTATGTATGTATATCATTTGTTACGAAAAAAGTTTAACGCATTTAAGGAGACGTGTTAGACCCCAAGATCCTTAAGACCAAATTTGTTTTAGAACTTCTTAAGACGATTGAGGCATGTCCGTCTGTGTGGCTGGCTGGATGGGTCGTGGGCAAGATAACTCAAGTAAACCTTAAATGATCCTTATGAAAATGTGCCAGAATTGAATATGAATATTTCTTCCACAACTTCCAGACGGACAACTGGAGGATATTTGAATATGGTCAGCCCAAAGGCCGTGGCCAGCCATTTAAAAAAAAAATTTTCATTGTCGGCTCCCCTCTAATGTTGTCGACAGCAACTTCGCAGTATCAGTGTCGAGTCAATCGGCATGTCTAGTAAGAGCTTCTCAAACAGTGACGTTCGCATTCGTCGATAAACAAGTGCCTTCAGTTGTGAATTTAAAAATAGAAAGCGTGTTAATTCACAACAACGCGAGAAGCTATCCCATACCTCATTCATAGGTTGTAAAGGGAAATTAAGATTTTTTTAGTTAAGTTAAGTAGAAAAACCTATAGAAAACCGAATCAATGGACACACCACTTCTTGTACCTCCCATACAAATGACCAAATTTGTCCCATAGTTCTAGAGGCATATATTTTTTTTGTAAGTACTGTAAATTGAGTCAAATTGTGCACAAGGTGGTTAATTGGTTAACAAATGGTTAAGTTATTTATATTTTTCAAGGAACCTGGGAGATAGTTAAATTTGGTCAGAGCCAAAAATTCAATCTAATCCCAAAAAATTTAAGAAAGCGCCCTCTGGCGTCGCTTACAAATAAAAATAAATATCAAAAATAGATTCCACGAGCCCAAAAACAGTAAGACACCTGTGATATCATTTAAGATTTTTGTTTAAATTAATAAGAATCCCATTCAAAATGACCCAATGTCCAGAAATAGTTTATTTCTGTGCATGAAGACTTTTTGACAATATAATGCAATACAAATGATTCTTGGCTGAGTGAAGAATCAGCTTCAAAGGACAAGAGTCCTATAAAGATTGCTACAGTACCTTTAGTGTTGTGCCCAATGAAGCTCTTGTGGAACGTGCCTATGGGGTTAACGCGAATAACATCTTCAAGCTGAAACACCGTCAAATACATAGGATTGATAAAGCATGCATTTGGTTACATTTCGAACTTGTAAAACCGTGTTGCGTGAGATGGTACACACTCACCAATTAGCTACTTTTTTTTGAGGTTATACAATTTTGCATCATTTTTTGCCATGATAAACTCACAGTTCGCGAACTATAAATGGCCACTTCGTCCAATAATTTTTAACTTAACTTGCTCATCTCGTCGAGCTGATTAACAACATATATACATTTCTTTTATTACAAACAAAACAATTAAAACAATAATGCTGATATCAGCAAAAGACTTTTATTTCAGGGCTAAAGAAATAAAAATCTTTAGGTAAGTTTTAAATTTCGTTTGGAAAAATATAAGTCATTGATTGATTTTTATTTTTTGTTCGGCATAATAAAACTCACTTCGTAATTTTTATTTCAAAATGTTTTCAATACCTCTTATTTAAAGACTCGAAAAATAAAAATCAGAAATAACTCTTATTTATTGAGGGATATAATATAAATCAAAAATAACTCTTATTTGATGAGCGATATAATATAAATCAAAAATAAGTGTTATTTGGGACTTTTATCATAAAAATCACAAAATAAAAGTTTATTGCGAAAATCAATAGAGGGAGTAAAAACCAATGTATTGGTGTATTTAAAATAATTTTAGCACATTTCCTTCACACTGATTTTTGCAGTTTAAAAATCGATCAATAACAGTTATTTTCGGTCTCTGAAAAAATTGCTATATTTTTAACTTTTTGTTTTTGTAATCATAAAATGAATTTGCTGAACTTTAAAAAAAAACTTATATGTCGTTGGAGTCTTTTCTTTCCAAATCCGCTGAGAAACTTTAAATCGGTTAAAATTTATCCGCGTTATTGGCGTAAAAGTACGAAACACCGGTTTTTGGGGGTTTTGTGAAATTTGAAAAACAGATTCTTGTAGTGCCCAGCAGCAGCTAACTGAAAAATAGTATAATTTTACAGGTATTGTTTTTTTTGTCGGTATGTGTTATCCATAGAACAATGCGTGTGTCCCAACGTGTGTCCGCAACGCACATTTAGATTGAAGTAGCATAAAAGGTAAAAGTAATTTAAATGTGAAGTAAGTTGTTTATAACCCCCCAACATGTCTTCATTATTTTACAAAAATGAATTTACTGATCACATAAGAAATTTCGCTAAATTTCACAAATTTTCGTAGACACTGCAATTGTGTGTGGAAAATTGTTGTGTCCGTAACGCACTTTGCGTTAGTCATAATTTTGAGTACCACATTTTAAGTAAAGTTTCATTAAAAGAACACTATAGAACTGTCCAAAATCTACATTTTTTAATATGAACAAAATCTTTAAAATATTTTAACTTTTCGAGAAAACTACAAAATAAGAAAAAAACGTGCGTCCGCAACGCTAGGAAATACCCATATATATAGCTAGGATAGGGATACTAAAATTCGAAATTAATTGTCAAATGTTGCAAATCTGTTAGTGAGACAAATAAGAACTCGGATAAAATAATTTTAGCTTTGATAACTATTTTATTGTGGCGCGCTCTTTTCAGTTGAAGCTCCCGGCTTGCGAGCCCTTCCCTCTTTTGAAGAGCCGGAAATCTTTTTTATTTAAGGTGTCTT
The DNA here is from genome assembly GCA_964034835.1 of Muscina levida. Classification (NCBI taxonomy): domain Eukaryota; kingdom Metazoa; phylum Arthropoda; class Insecta; order Diptera; family Muscidae; genus Muscina; species Muscina levida. Next base: position 74,069,357 of record OZ035880.1, read on the forward strand.
TGCGAGTCGAGTACCACCTCTTTTCGATTTGCGCTCTTAACTCCCCAAGAGTGAGCTGCAAACCGAAGATCCGAGGCAAGTCTATGAATATGTATATGAAATACAAAAGCTATAATAATACTGTAAATACGCCAAAATGACACAGAAAACCGACGTAGAACATTGTGGTATACTCCGTTTTAAAAGACTAGGTAAAATTCAAGAGATATTCCATTTTCAAGATTGTACTGTCTCGCAAAGCTATTTTCATACTATTTGTGGAAAAAGACTTCCATTTGTCTGACTGGTGGGCAGAATAAATCGAGTAAAACTTAATTGATCTTATGAAACCATGCTAGTATTGATATGTTTCAAAATAAAGTAATGGGATTGTTAATGGACAGAATGGCCCCATCCCTAGGGAGTTCCTTATATGGGATTTTTGGGAATTTCGTTAAATGAAAGGTATTGGTAGCGAAGTTGGACATCGAGTTCCACCTTTCGTTTGTTGTTTACAATATTATGAATATATTTTGCGAAATTTCGAATCGATAGTTTGACGTTAGAGCGTACCGCAAAGATGTCAAAGTTCAATGTTGTGTTCAATTCTGTTTATCGTCGCTGAATTTTTGTTGTTGTTGTAGATAGATGAACTAGTAATATGCCGTTGAATAGGCGAAGTGACGACGTATAGAAGTATATGTTTGGACTTACCATATCTCTTACAGATATCGAAATTCTTCTTCTTCTTTACTGGCAACAACAACAGAAATTCATCTATCAGTAGCCGCACGTAGAAAACCACTCCAAGCGCTTCGGTCTTTTGCGCTCCGTAGATAGTTCGTCATTCCAAGCTTACTTAACATTTCCGTCACCTGGTCCACCCATCGGAGTTTTGGTCGCCCCCTCCTGCGCCGCCCATCGAGTTTATTGCCGAAGACTTTTCGAGCCGGAGCGTTTTCGTCCATTCGTACAACGTGTCCAAGCCAGCGAATTCGGTCTATTTGAACGCGCTTGACCACGTCGATGTCGTTGTACAGCTTATACAGCTCATGATTCATTCGACGACGGTACTTGCCGTTCACGATTATGGGTCCAAATATTTTGCGGAGTATTTTTTTAAATATGGTGCCATTGCTGTTTACTGCTGCTTTCCGCATGATCATCTCCATTACGATGTTAAAGAGATCGCAGGACAGACTATCGCCTTGTCTAAAGCCTCGCTTGGTAGAAAATGGCTCTGACAGATTTTTGCCAATTTTCACTGAAGACTTCGTGTCAGTCAGTGTCATCCCGCAGAGTCGAATTAGTTTTGCGGGGATACCAAACTCAGCCATAGCATCCAACAATTTCTGTCGTATCGGACCGTCAAATGCAGCTTTGTAATCGATGAACAGATGGTAGGTATCGATCTGCATTTCTTGGGTCTTCTCCAGGATTTGTCGTAGCGTGAATATGAAAATGCATGCATGTTACCAGGTCATCGCCGCCGGCTTTAAAAAGCTCTGCCGGCAGTCCATCGGTTCCCGCAGCTTTATTATTTTTAAGCCGGGCAATTGCCGTGCTGATCTCGTTTTGGCTCGGTGGTGGACAGTCTACTCCATCGTCGATGATTGGTGCGATTTCGTCACTTATGCTGCCTTCGGGAACGAGAAGAGATTGAAAGTGTTCCCTCCATATTTGCAGCACACCCTGAGTGTCCGTGACCAGAATTCCGTATCTGTCCTTACAGGTGGGGATCCCTGTTCCAAAACCTTTACTTTTTACCTTTTGGTAGAACTTTCGGGCCTCACCTCTATCCCTGTAGTTTTCGATATCCTGGCTCTCTCTTTTCTTCCACAGACGCTTTTTCCGTCTGAACAGGCGTTTCATCTCCCTCCTTTTCTCTTTATAACGCTCCGTCACCGCACGCGTCGACATTGGCTGCAGTTTTGCCTTGTATGCAGCATCCATTTCGTCAGACATTTCGCGACATTCATCATCGTACCAGGGCTTGTCTGAGCGTGGTTTTTCATAACCCAGTACGGTTGTTGCGGCAGTGGTCATAGAATTCGCAATATGCTGCCACTGCAAGTCGGGAACATCAGAACTTGGGGGATTTGTATGGAGTAATTGAGAGAGTTGGTTGGAGTAGGCATTGGCTATCTCAGTGGTATGCAGCTTTGTGATGTCTAGCTTCCTTTGCGTTTGATTACGAGTGTTTTTAGCTCTACTTAATCGTGTGCGTACCTTGGCTGCAACTAGGTGGTGATCCGAGTCAATATTTGCACCGCGCATCACACGCACGTCCATAACGCTTGAGACATGCCTTCCATCAATTACCACGTGATCAATCTGATTTCTTGTATTTTGATCGGGAGATATCCAGGTTGCCTTGTGGATATCTTTATGCGGGAATCTGGTTCTACTCACAACCATGTTTCTTGCCGACGCGAAACTTACCAGTCTGAATCCGTTATCGGAGGTGTTGTTATGTAGACTGAATTTTCCGACTGCTGAACCAAGAGCATCTTCCCTTCCTATTTTAGCATTAAAATCTCCCAGAACAATTTGAATGTCATGTGCAGGGCAGCGGTCATATATATCCTCCAGGCGCTCATAGAATGCATCTTTGATGTCATCGTCTTTGTCTTCCGTCGGGGCGTGTACACAAATCAGCGTAATGTTAAAATAGTTCGCCGGGATGCGAATGGTGGCTATACGGTCACTTACAGGGTTAAACCGCGAGACCAGGTGTCGAAGTCTCTTGCCGACTATGAAACCACATCCAAATTCGTGACTTTCTGCATGGCAGCTGTAAAAGATTTCACAGTTCTTTCGTCGTGTGCATCCCTGTCCCGTCCATCTCATTTCCTGTATGGCGGTGATGTCAGCCTTGTATTTGTCGAGGACATCCGCCAGTTGGATAGAGGCACCATCTCTGTATAGAGTTCGGACATTCCAGGTGCATATCCTTGAATCATGGTCCTTATATCGTTTGCGGGGGTCGTCAACATTTGGGGGGGTTCTTGTTTTTCTTTTTCTTCGTGTTTTCATAATAAATTTTTGTTTAAGAATAGTGGCTTATTAGGCCACCGCTCCCGATCCTAGTTTCTTGGGGCTGCCAAAGTCAATAAGAGAGCCTGTGTTGAGCTTCAGTAACTTCTGTTACCTAGTTCCTAAGACGCATCGGTGGTAGCATGCCGATTAGGTTACTCAACATTTCGCCTTCTAACTTTAGCTAACTTCTAAGCGGTTGCTTTGAAGTCATTGCCCGGGGAATACTTGGTCTAAGACCGGAAGTAGTTAGCTGCTTGGACAGTGCTACAAAGGAATCGCTTCTGGTCACTCCCAAGTGAGTGACAATCAGTAACTTTCCACCTCTGGGCAAAGTCCCATTCCCCAAGATATCGAAATATTTGATGCAAATGTGGGGGTACTTTTGCAAAAAAATTAACAAAAAATTTTGAAATTGTATTGCGATGTATATTATTGCAAACCATCATATATTTCAACAATTTAGCAATTTCTACAAAAAATTTATGAGCATATCTTCAATATCTCAATCCGTTCCAGAGATATCAGGCGTTAAAACCCGTTTTTTGACATTCAATATATTAAAGACTAATGCATCTAAACTATGATCTCTGTTTCCATCCGAATGCACATTGTGTCTTCTTTCTAAAGACTCCATGGCGATTAATATCCAATGCTTCTTTTAGGAGATATACTACATTTTACACACCAACATCGTTAAATATTGTTTTTTTTTTTATATTTTGAATGAGATTTTAAAGTCAACAGTAGTTTGTTTACGCAAAATGCTCTAAATATAGATAATTATTTGTACTATTATTATTATGTAAATATTTCAACTTATGAAATCCATAAGTTTCCTGTAATGATATTAGTTGCGTTGAAGATGTTAAAACCGTTATAAAAAAACGTTTTCTGAACCGGGTATTGGAAACTCGGTTCAAATATATTAATTTATATATTGAGTACGTACGTAGGATGTCTGGGGATATAAATACTACATATAAAAACTACATTTCTTACATCAATGAATATCTGTAAAGCTTTTTCATCACCAAACCACTGTTGACATACAAATAACACAGAATAATCTGATGAAAAATATACATATTTGTCGATATATCTATGTTAAAAATGGTATACCTTCGCAATGGATCATTAGAAAGTAGACACAATTTGTATTTGAATGGAACCAGAGATCAAATTTAGATGCATTAGTCTATTAATTGTCAAAAACACGGTTTTTAATCTCGGGAACGGGTAGATACATTGAAAATATACTCATATACTTTTTTGTAGAAGTTGACTTGATATATGCTAAGTTGTTAAAATTTATGGCGGTCTGCAATAATATACATCGCAATACAATTTCAAAATTTGTTGTTAAATTTTTTTTTTCAAAAATAACCCCATTTTTGCATCATATACCTCGATATCTATAAGAGATATGGTAAGTCCAAACATATGGGTATTTCCTGGCGTTGCGGACGCACGTTTTTTTCTTATTTTGTAGTTTTCTCGAAAAGTTTAAATATTTTGAAGATTATGTTCATATTAAAAAATTTAGATTTTTGACAGTACCATAATGTTCTTTTAATGAAACTATTCTTAAAATGTTGTATTCAAATTTATGACAAACACAAACAGCGTTACGGACATACACAATTTTCCACAGAAACTTGAAGTATCTACGAAAATTAAAAATATCTACGACAATGGAAAAATATAATTTACTTTAAACCTATGCGTGTGTGAAAAATACAAAAAATATTATATAAATAAACAGAAGCAACTAAAATTCTAAAAGAGCTATGGAACTACCGAACAAAAGGTACGATGTAAAGAACATAGTGAACGAAAAGTATACCTTTTTTATTGATATTTTCTAGCATTAAAGATCAGACTAAATTTTTTGACTAGGTTGTAGAAGCTCATTATTAACAATCTATTTCTAATCCCACCTGGTACACAGCATTAGCTTGCTTGGTTTCAAAGAAAATTTAGTATAAACAGGTGGCAACATCAGCAACATGCCCTTTCGGATGCAATTATCGCCCTACTCTATTTTATAATCACCTTATTCTCTTTTTTATATTCTACGTAAAATTGGGATGCAACATGTCCATGAAAGTGCATTTTGCCCTCTTATTTGGATTTCTTTTATAAATGCCGCAGCGACGTGTCCGATGAATATGGTGTAAGGTTCCACATAGACATTGTAACTTTAGAAAAGCGGTACGAAGGAAAATAAAAGCTTACTATATTCGCTGCTCCTGGAACATTTTAGGAGACTGTAAAGATATTCAGCATAAAATAAAATAATTTTGTTAAGTTATAGAAAATACATATGTTTTTTTTATTTTTCATGTTTTAAGCTCTACTAGTACGGATGATTCTATTTAGAAAATATTCTGTTGGATCGAATAAAGTTTTCATTACATTTATGCAAAAGGTATTTTAATGCAACATAAAGAAAGCTGAAAAATTTAAGTCCAAAAAAAAAATAAAAAACTGTGCCTGATGAAAAAAATCCGAAAACATATTTGAAATCATATTACAGTAGTTTTCGCTTAATTGATTCCCGCTTAATTAAACCAAAAATAAGGTAATAAGGTATACGAAGAAATCCCCGTTTAAATGGGTTCCGTTTAATTGTGTTACCCTCTTAATTGACTCATAAAATGAAACCCCTTTTTAGACAAACACACACAGAAATTCCGGTTAATTGTCAATTAAAAAATTTCTCCAAAGAAAGGCGATGATAACATATATGTTCTAGTTTCTAAAAAATTTATGTATGATAACCCTTTAAGTCATATGTTTTAATTTTCCATATGTTATCATTTCTGATATATTTATCAGCAATTTTACAAGTTTCGTGCAGAAATGAGTGGAAGAAAACACACAAGTTTGAATATAAAACAAAAACTTATTGTAAAAAATAACAAAAGATGAACTGTGTGCGAAATATAATGGAGCATTTATCCACCATAAATAGAATTTCGACAAATCATCAACCATGTCGTTTTTTATGTAAAGTTAATTTAAGCGCAGTTCCTTTTATGTTATGTTTTATCGTTTTTATATAATGTTATACTCGTATGTATGTTTCAATTGAAGTTAAATAATTTTATTTTTATTATTTTTTTTTTAAATAAAAAAACTTAAGTTTTTGAACTTTAAAAACGTGAAATTAAACAATTGTAGTTTATATTTTAATTGCATCAGTGACTCAATTAACCGAGTATCGGGTAAATGATTTCCCTGTTAATTGCATCGAAAACTGTGCATTTTTGAAAACTCAACTATGCGGAAATTACTGTAATAACCACAGGAATCACAATTCAGATACCTAGAAAAATATTCGATGACTGCTGTGGAACATTTTAGGACACTGCAAGGATATCCAGCATAAAATAAATAAAAAACTATCTTAACTAATGGAAAATACATGTTTGTTTTTCTCATTTTTTATGTTTTAAGCTCTACTAGTATCGGTAATTGTATTTAGAAAAGATTCTGTTGGATCAAATAAAGTTTTCATTACAATTATGCAAAATGTATTTTAATACAACATGAAGAATGCTAAAAAAATTTAAACCCAAATAACTATAAAACTGTGCCTGATGAAAAAAATCTGTAAACATATTTGAAATCATGATATTAGTAACCATAGGAATCACAATTCAGACACCCAGAAAAATGAAAAATATTTTTTTTGTATAACAGTGTAATTAGAAACACGTCCTTCTTTGTGTATGGTATATAAAGCGGCCAGATTCTATAACAACAATATTTTTATTGTTGGTTTTGCAACATACAAATTTGGTATATGCAGTTTTAATAAGAAATTTGTTTAACCAGTAAATATTTTACTGATTACGGAAAAAAGTTACTGGTACTTGAAAATCAATGCACACCACAAAGTTAAATAAATTCATAAGAGAATGGATCTCTTTGAGTGAAGAGAGCATATCTTTTACTAAGACTTTCTACTTTAGAGACAAATAGTTTGTCATATCGTCGTCTGAAATACCAGAAGGAGTAACCCTCAAAAAATATATACAGGGTAGCGCACGAATAGTGCTACTTGTAATAGTAACAGCCAATGGGGACCGTTATTTAAAGATGTAGAAGAAGTGTTTTAGTAAAAAAAAATTAAAAAAAATTTACCCATAAATGTGTCGAAGACGTATCTGTTTCAACAGTATTTTTTTCAATTAAGATGGAGCAATTGCACACATAGCCAAACCGGTTATGGCGGAGCTCCAACGAATATTCCCAAACAAATAAATGTCACAGAAACTACACTTCGCGCTGGCCTCCAAGGTCACCTGACTTAATTGCACAAGAATTTATTTAATGGGGATATGTCAAGCAAATGTGTACAAATAAATTTTACTTAATTTAAATAGTCCATTTAAACAATAATTAAGGCGATCTCGACTTCAACCCTACAGACCGCAATGAATGATTTTCTAATCCGGTGGCGTGGATGATGAGCAACTGTCTACCATCTTCCAAAACAACTAGTTGAAGCTAGAATTTTCAGTTTTCCACCCTTTCGGTGCATCGGCTTTATGAAAGGTCGTAGCGTTTACATTAGCATTAAAAATCAATTAGGATCATATCGAAACCTGTTCATCAAAAGTAACACAACTTAAAATTTACGACTTTTCAGTGGAGGCAAAAAAACTAGTTCCGCCAATATAATGGAATTATTGTTATAAGCAAATATAACGTTGTAAAGGAAACTCAATAATACTTCAATAAAATAACAAAATTTATTTCTCTTCTTCCCTTTTCCGAAATTTTTACGGATTTTTTAGTTAATACAGTTTTCATGAAATTTTTTGATCTACATGTCAGTATTATTTCAAGTTAAAGTATTACAAACTAAAATAATCAGTTATTGATAAACAAATTTTTAACATGAAAACAATCACAACTCGAATTAATACACTTTTGCTGATACATTTGAGTAACGTAACCCTTGAACACTTCAACGCAACTAAAATTAAAACTCTTTAATTGAATCAAAATAAACAATATTAGTACGCAAAGAAAGACATAAAAGGCATTTCTCAAATGAAATATTAAAAATAGAATCCCAAAAATTGTACAGTGGTTAGATATGGTTTTCTTCAAAAAAGTGAAAAATAGAATTTTTTGAGTTGTGTCACTTTTGATGAACAGGTGCGATATTCATTTAACAATTTTGAAATCAGTTGCCATTCAAATTCATCTTCTAATTTATTGCAACTTCTTTTGCTTTCAAATTAACATTTTTCGTGTTTTTAGACTATTAAATTTACAGTGTGACTATAAAATAATTACTTTTGGTTTTAAATGCGACCAGTAAATGGAACATATAGCGACCTAAATTTGTAAAGGTTGTAAGTCCAAAATTCAATATTTTACAGGAGGAACAAAAAACCCATTTGATACTACCCAAAAGTGTAACACATAGAAGGAGTCACTTTAGACCCTAGGTTTCTTTATACTAAAGTCGATACATTAAGTCGTTTGAGCTATGTCCGTCTGTCTATCTGGCTGTCCGTCTGTCTGTCTGTCCGGCTGGTACGCACGATAACTTTCGAAAGACGCACAACCAATGTTTTGAAATTTTGCACGAGTTAATATTTTCCCAAAACAACTTACGGTATTGCAAATAGGCTACATGGCTTCACCCCTTCTCGTACCTCCCATGCAAATACATCCAACTGCCCACTTTAGAAATGGAGTAATAATATTAATACACCTAACGGGATCGTACGCAAATTCAGTATTTAGTTAAGCTCAAGCAGGATAAAGTTTTTGTGAAAAAATCTAGAAGTCTAGACAGGCCCCTTCTGGTACCTCCTATACAAATGTACCACTCCGCCCACGTTGAAGATGGAGTAATAAAACCAATACACTCGACACGATCCTGCCCAAATTCTGTATTTTGTAAAGCTTAAGTCTAGCCGCGGCCTTCTGGTAACTCTAATACAAATGTACCACTCCGCCCACTTTAGAAATCGAGTTATGCTAATATCAATATAATAGAAAATTGTATGGTATACTGAGGTTGAGGGTATATGTAAGTCGGGTTACCAGACTGAAACTTTTTCACTGTTATCTAACAGTAGCAGTCTCAAAACTTTCAATAAGTTTTTTCTTTGTCACTGATGTGCATATGTCGAAAAAAAGATTATGTTTTCTCCCCCAGTTTTGTAGTTTGTCTGCAGACAGTTTGAAGACATCACATTTTTATACCCTTCACAACTAGCATGAACAGAGTGAAGGGTATATTAATTTTCTTCTTCTATTTGCAACGCCCATAAGGAGATAGGTATGACAATATACATATACAAATGATCAGCATCGAAATCTGAGTCGATTTAAAGCTGACCGTCTGTCCGTCTGTCTGTCCCCGCGATTACAGCCGCAGTTTAAGAGATATCGAGATGAAATTTGGAATACAAGCTTTCATCCTCAAAGCGGAGGTTAAGTTCTAAGATGAGCCCGATCGGTCAAAAACTACTCCCACCTCCCAAACAAAGTCCCCCTTTTTGGGGTCTGTCCCTCCGATTACAGCCGTAGTTTAAGGGCAATCAAATTTTGTATGTGAGTTTCCCCACACTAAGCGGAGGTTGAGTAGTAAGATGAGACCGATCGGTAAAAAACTACTCCCACTTCCCATACAAAATCTCTATTTTTGGGGGTGTCCGTATGTCAGTCCCAGCGATTACAGCAATAATTTAAGAACAATCAATCTGAAATATTGTATGCAAGCTTCGCTGCCCTAAATGGAGGTTGAGTTCTAAGATGAGCCCGATCGGTCAAAAACTACTCCCACCTCCCAAAAATTTTGTATGCAAGCTTCCGTAAACTAAGCGGAGGTTGAGTAGTAAGATGAGACCGATCGGTCAAAAAATACTCCCACCTCCCATACAAAATCCTTCTTTTTGGGAGTTTCCGTATGTAAGTCCCCTCGATTACAGTAGTAATTTTAGAGCAATCAAGCTGAAATATTGTGTTCAAGTTTCCCTACCCTAAACGGAGGTTGAGTATTAAGATGAGACCGATCGGTCAAAAACTACTCTCACCTCCCATACAAACTCTCCCTTTTTGGAGTCTGTCCCTGCGATTGCAGCCGTATTTTAAGAGGTATATAGCTGACATTTTGTACGCAAGATTTAATCTCTAAGCGGTGTCTACTTTCTAAGATAGTACTTTCTAAGATAGTAGACACCGCTTAGAGATTAAATCTTGCGTACAAAATGTCAGCTATATACCTCTTAAAATACGGCTGCAATCGCAGGGACAGACTCCAAAAAGAAAAGCAATGTCGGTCAAAAACTATTTCCACCTCTTATTCAAACCTCTTTTTTTGGGGAGTCCGAATAACTGCCCCCGCGATTATAGCTGTAGCTTAGGAAAAATCAAGCTGCTCAGCTTACGTTGTAAGATGAGCAATATCGTACTTCTGTATGTCTCTGTAGTTTATGAGCATATGGGCTGAAATTTGGTATGTAAGCTTCTGTCCAGAAGCAGAGGTTAAGTTCTAAGATAAGCATGATCGGATTTAAACTACAAAATTCATAAAAATAAGCTCCAACTCACCAACTCATAAACTTATCGGTAAATCGAATAAAATCGATAAAAATTATTGACAAAAAATGGATGATTTTTGGGCGATGTTGAAGCTATGGGTGTCGAATCTCCCACACAAAGTATGATTTACTCAGTTTACTTCTGGAGTAATACAACAGGGAGTATCTTTAAAATTTACATTTATGAAAATTAAATTTAATTTCTATCATAGAGGATTCAAATATGTATTACATTAATTGAATTTGTTTATGGAGTCTAATTAAAACATATATAAGTACATAAAAGTCCGCGTTCTTTTAAACTGAAACGTAATGTAATTAGATCTGCTAATGTACCGGCAATGTACTGTCATGGACAGTTTTGTCAATATGATTATTTCTCTGCAAATGGTGTATTTGGCAGATGCATAAACTTTGCACATCTGCAAATCAAAAGTGTGTAACAATAATTCGATAATGGCAACATTTTGTGTTCACACGATTGTCGGATGTCTGGCAATATTTAAAACTATTACCGATTCTTTATATATTGCAATGGAAAATTTTTACATAGTAAAAGAACAAAATAATAGATAGTATCCTCAAAGCACACAACAAGTCAACATAATACCCTCACGCAAGGTCTTGTAACCTTTATTGTTTATGAACAAAAATATATATGGTAAAAGAGAAAATTTAATTGAATTAGAAAACTTTTTTATCGTTAGAAAAAATTCTGACTTAGGGGGGTAAAAACCGAGATTCCGGAAGTAACATCTAGAACTCGACGTCGGAGTCAAAAGTGATCAAAGAAGAAAATGTAGCTGTTGTCATTCTAAGAACATTGATATGTCACACGTTACGATCGGACTATAAATGGCGACACAGGAAACAAAAACCCCTAATTCGCGAGGTCAAGGGGCGTGGCAAAAAAAATATTTTTTTTTTTTTGAATTTGTCTTTAAATTTTCTTTCATTCTAGGGGGTGACCGACACAAATTTATTTTTATGAATTGCGACCCACCTTAGTTTACCTCCTGTGAGGAGGTAAGGGAACTGTTATACAGATTAATTTTGAACTCGACCAGATCTTCAACATGCTCCAGGTCACTCCCCAACATCCTTAAAAATGTTCTATTCTGTAGCAGTGTGTTGTGAAAACATTTTTATTAAACGTTGAAACTGTGTTGTTTTTAGCATACATACAAAATAATTAGACACAAAGACTGTCAAAAAAAAAAATGAAATTTGCCTTAACTCAAAATCTACAAAAAAAATTAGATAGGCGGTTATTTGTACAAAGCATAAAAAAATAGTTCAAGCGTTAGCTATGACGCCGGAGCTGTTATTTTTGTTGTACTTTTTGTAAAAAATATGTATAAAGCGAAATCATTTGAAAAAAAGAGATTTAACATATGCCGCACTCAGCAGCATTTACCGAAAAAAGTATAATTGTAATTCATAGGATTCATTTAGAATTAAGTAACATAAAAGGTAAAAGTATTTAAAGTGGGAATTAAGTTGTTTATAAAAACCCAACATATCTTCTTTATTTTACACAAATTGATCGGATAAGAAATTTCGCTAAATTTTACAAATTTCCAAAGACACTCAAAGTGTCTATGTCCGTAACGCACTGTTGTGTAAGTCATAATTTTAATACACTTTAAGTAAAGTTTCATTTAAAAAAACTTTACAGTACTGTCCAACATCTAAATCTTTTTGCATGAACATAGTCTTCAAAATATTTAAACTTTTTAATTAAACTACAAAAAAGTATGTCCCCATCCCTGGAAATACCCATGTGGACTTCCTATATATATTAAATCCTATCCTATATAATCAGAGCAACACACGAAGTGATTTTTCTAAATTCGTACTTTAGGACCAAAAAAGGCCTAAAAACCAGTACCATCGCTCAGACAAAACGGCTTGAGCTATAATAGCGAAAATTTTATTGGGCATGCTCCCTATAAAAGCAGGGCGGCCGGATGGCGGACCTCAGGAAATAACACCCCAAATTGAAAATGAAAGCAGGTATCAACTTTGAGGTCTGTTTTCATAATAAAGGTGAGCCCCAAATCTCAAAATGAAATAGACCCCCACCGTCGAAAATTAACCCCAAAAAAATTGTGAACTATGATCCCAATTACAAAAATAAGCCCAAATTAAAGTAGGTCCCAAAGTAACCAGTTGTTGCATTCTGAGAAAAATTGGGACAAATTTATTAGTTGCGTCAGTTTTTATTTTACAAAACGAGTAAACTGACCAGCTCCAGTTTTGGTTGGTCACTTGTCAGTTTTAATAATTCTCTTTTGTTCTCTGAATAAAATTAATTATTAAGAGTATATTTACACAAATCAAAACAGATGTTAACCTTATTAGATCAAACTTATGTTAAATTAAATCTTTTAATGATTAAGTGTTGAGTTGGTCGGACTAAGCAGTATGCAAACGATAAAAAAAAATATTTCAGATAATCACCTTTAATTAAAAAAAATTCTAATCATAGTTCGCGAAATTATGAAGGTGAGAAAGAGAAAGCGCCAAGACTAAAACAGTTTATTTTTTTAATGTCGGAAGGAAATGTTTCCACATAGTTTTTGTTTATATGAAAGTGTAATTGAATGTTATAAGAAGTAGAAAATAAATATTATCAAGCTTTCGTGGTTTTAATTTTTTAGCGTCAAAGATAAAAAAGTGTTGTCATTACGCTATGCAACAAATGAAGACTTTTTGTAAAATACAAGAACTGGACAGTATAGGTTCGATTCTACTATCGAAGGGTAATAAAACCCTATACTCAGTTTGGCGCAATTCGTGGCAAATTTTTTTTATGGACCCCTAAAGATTCTCAAAATCAATGAACCCCTCGAAAAAAGGTGTTATCAGTTTTTGTCCAACTGCTAACTTACACGCTTTTACGAGTTAAACGCATATTTGCTTGTAAAAATCGGTTAACAAGATTTAAGTTGTTCATGTTTTCTGAGGACGCAACTTTCATATCCTATGCCGCAGTCTCTTATTTTCAAATCCGCTGAGAAACTTAAAATCGGTTGATATTCAACCACGTTACTGGATTATATGTTCGTAAAGGTACGAAAAACCGATATCATAGTGGACTTTATGAGCTATTTATGTTGCCTAGACACGTTCAGATTGCATTGATATGTTAACAAAAGTTGTTCAACTTTACCATGGCTGCAATTTTGGCGAACATTGTTAGTGAAAAATTTGGACTCCCTCAAAGTAATGCTGAAAAAATGATAATTTGATTTTGAGAATCAGTGATCAGTGATCCAATCTTGCCAAACTGAGTATATGGTTTTATTACCCTTCGACAGTAGAATCGAACCTATACTGTCAAGTTCTTGTATTTTTTCTCTGTCGCACTGTGTTATTAATTAAAAAAAAAATATGTTCAAAACAATATTGTTTGTTTTTTGTTGTTCCATAATTGACAAGCTATCAAATTTAAAGTTGCTAGTAACAATTCCCTACCACAATATATGAACATTTTTCTAGAGCAGCTTCCAAAGAATACCGTAAACTATTATTGCTACTATTACTTCGCCTTGCATCCGCATATGGAGCTTTTTATGATACAAGGTTCAGAATATTACTGATTGATAGGGAACAGAAACTACTGAAAAATAATAATGTCATTATTACGTTTAATTTACATTTTAAGAAGGATTTTTAATGCTATTAATCCTTTGCACCATTCATTTAGTTTTCTCAAAATTTGAGGCCTAATTTAATTATACCATCACCCTTAGGGATGAGGGTATATATCATTTGATACGACCCAAAAGTGTAACACATAGAAGGAGTGACATTAGACCCTAGATTTCTTTGAACCAAATTCGATTCATGACTTTTTAAGTCGTTTGAGCCATGTCCGTATGTCTGTCTGTCTGTCTGTCTGTCTGTCTGTCTGGTGGCTGTCCGGCTGGTTCGCACGATAACTTTCGAAAGACGCAACCAAATGTTTTGAAATTTTGCACGAGTTATTATTTTCTCAAAACTACTTACGGTATTGCAAATGGGCAACATGGCCCCGCCCCTTCTGGTACCTCCCATACAAATACATCATTCCGCCCACATTAGAATTCGAGTAATAATATCAATACACCCTACGGGATCGTCCCCAACTTCTTTATTTAGTAAAGCTATGACAGGGTAAAGTTTTGGAAAAAATTTTGAAAGCCTAGCCACGCCCCTTCTGGTACCTCCCATACAAATCTACCTTTCCGCCCACTATAGAGATGGAAAATTAATATCAATAAATTAAACGTGATCGTACCCAAATTCTATTTTTAGTAAAGCTATAACAGGATAAAGTTTTGGAGAAAAAATCTGGAAGTCTAGACACGCCCATTATGGTACCTCCCATACAAATGTACCTTTCCGCCCACTTTAGAGATGGAATAATAATATCAATACACTTGACACGATCGTGCCCAAATTCTGTATTTAGTAAAGCTATAACAGGATAAAGTTTTGGAGAAACGATCTGGATGTCTAGACACGCCCCTTCTGGTACCTCCCATACAAATGTACCACTCTGCCCACTTTAGAAATAGGGTAATAATATCAATACACTCGACACGATCGTGCCCAAATTCTGTATTTTGTTATGTTATAACAGGACAAAGTTTTGGAGAAAAAATTTGAAGTCTAGCGACTCCCCTTATGGTACCTCCCATACAAATGTACCTTTCCGCCCACTTTAGGGATGTACTAATAATATCAGTACACCCAAGGCAATCGTGCCCAAATTCTGTAATTAGTAAAGCTATAACAGGATAAAGTAATGGAGAATAAATCTGGAAGCCTAACCACACCCCTTCTCGTACCTCCCATACAAATGTACCACTCCGCCCACTTTAGAAATCGAGTAATAATATCAATATAATAGAAATTTATTTGTTTTACTGAGGGTAAGGGTAAATGTAAGTTGGGTTGCCCGACTGAAACTTTCTAACTGGTTTTAATTACAAATCGGTTAATTTCAATAACTCAAGACTTAAACAATATCTTATATTGGGTGATGGTATTTATCAGTCAGTTCAACTGACTGAAATTTCTGTACTGGTTTTTACTATGAAGTGTTTTTCCCTTAGAGTTTTAATTATTCGTAGGAAATTGCACGCCAGCATATAACTCCTCAAACTGCAAATGAAGCAATAGTGTATATTGAAAATGGTCACCTGGGGCCCGTCTTCACTCCTCCTAAAATCATAATGGGTATGATCCCTATAGAATTAGAAAGCAGACTAAATGGATTTTTCCGAAATTTCCGAAAAGGGATAAAAATGGAACCATTAGACAGACAAAAGGGCTAAATGTAAAACCGAGAAAATGGTTGTGAATATATACTTGAGTAGTAATAGTGGAACCGGCCGTGGCATGATCGTTAGAGCACGCGACTACCAAGCGGGAGATCCCAGGTTCAACTCCTGCCTTCAATCATCTAAATAATAAAAAATTAATTTTTCTTTCATTGCCGGCCCCCTCGAAGTTGTCAGCAACTTCGCAGTATAAGTGTCGAGTCATTCGGCGTGTCTAGTAAAAGCTTCAAAACTCAAAGTACCTGGCCTCTGTTATTAGCGATGGTATAATAATACAAATCATGGCATCTTCTGTGTATGATAAATGTGCGGTAACTGCACACTTTTTAATGCGATAAGTTCGATCAAATTACACTGTGCGCAATTTTAGTTGCAATTACCAATTACGTGGACTGCTATTAGTTACTTTTCCATTAATTTGTGTAATTGACCAAAAAGTGGGCGTGATTGGATAGGTGGGTGGTGCTCTTCCCATATTATTTAAAAAGGTGTGACACATTTTTTAAATCAAATCTATTAATGAGTTTCTTTGTCATTGATGTGCGTCATAAAATAGTCAAGATCATAATGGTGGGAGTGGGAGTTCATAAATATTTATTATCAGATATCTGGAAAATTTTGTTATCGAAGTTCAGGATTTCACGACAACCGGAAATGGGTATTACATAAGTAAAATGGGTATAAAAAAAGTAAAACGAAAAGGGAATGGCTCATCACGTACAAAGCAAATATTATTTAATAAATACTTAGAGTAATTACAGTGAGAGTTCTAAAACTCTATATATGATCATTCCTTGATCATGATCATGCGTGTAATTAAAAAAACTTTCCTAATTATTGTTGACTATTACAGTTATATTATATAAACGTTTACGAATTGCTTTCCCGTCAACGTGCCTTAGAGGACAAAAAAATGTCTTGAACGGATTTATGGCGTGTCGGCTCCCATAAAAAAAGCTATAAAATATGTCTGAAGTCTGCTGTTGCGAAGTCGAGCCAAAATTGTGTGAAGTCGCAGCTATGTGAGTCAAAGTCCCACACAAAGTGTTATTTACTCAGTTTACATCTTGAGGTATATGACAGAGAGTATCTTAAAAATGTATCTTTATGCAATTTTAATTTTATTCTTCGCATAAAAAATTCAAATGTTACATTAATTTAATTTTTTATGTTGCCCAACTAAAATATCTATCAGTACATCAAAATAGAAAGTAAATTGTTAGGCATGAGTTTTTGAAGTATATCCCTATCAATAATAATTTTGTAAAGGCAGTTTTAGGTTTGAATAGAAAAATGAACCTGGTATTGCTGTCACATTTTAGCATTTCTTATATAGGCTTCTGCTATAAAGTCAAATACTTGACTAAGAAGAAAAGCAAAGCACCCTTTTAAACTGAAACATTTCAGAGGTAAAAGTAATGGACCAATAGTAATTTAATTGTAACAGTACAAAACATTTTTATCAATAATTTCGGGACAACTTTAACTTTAGGAAGACATCTGTCTGAACAGAAAATAGAAAGAATGTAACTGGTCTCGCTACCCAGACCAGGCAACTAAAGCTTAATCTAATCGGTCTTTGCAATTCCAAAGAGGTCGTCTTCATACTTGAGGGAAATCTTGGCTTTATGTGTAGTCTTCGAAAAGTTCTTCCTTTACAGTGTCTGCTATGATCGGAGTGGCAGTGGGTCCCATATGTGACATTTTACACTGGGTGTACATAAATGTGGACCCTTAATGTATGGGCAAACTAAAAACTCATCTGTTCCAAAAAAAAAGGTTAGTTTTGTCTGAGGTTAGGTTAAGAAACTATTTGACAATTGAAAAAAAATTGACGTGCCCCTCGCCGTTTGAAATTTGTGAACCCTTGGGTAAATTTTTTTTAGATTTTCCAAAAATATCGGCAAGTTTTCTGAAGGGTTGACTAGAAAAAAATTTACATAAATATGAGCTAGATCGGTTGAAAATTGACGTGCCATGGTTTGTAAACATTCTCGCTGTGTCGTTCTACATTTCTCGGTTGTTGATTTGAAAGGCTTAAAATAAAATCCAATTGATATCATCATCAAGATAGGTTGCTTAGCATATATTGCAATCATCGGGAGTGTATACTGATTTTCTGTGTCTTTTGCCGACAGTCCATCGGCATTTGAAGCTTCGTTGTTCTTAAGGCTATTCCGATGCAACAAAATGAAAAAAAGTCGACATCAATATTCTTAATACCTTTTTTTCATGCATTATTGTCCCACGTTTACAAAAACTGTCAAAATGTGCAAAAAAAAAATATTAAAAAATTTATAATAAACTTAATATAATATGGTTTTTTATATTTTATTAAAACTTTACAACCTAACCTATAAATTACACTAAACGACATTGTCAACAAGGTGTATTCACTTCTTGCATTGCCTTTCTTGAGCAATTTACTATTATAAGGTTATGTACCTATACTTGCATCACATAAGCTATAAATCTCAAAAACCTTCCACAAAATGTGTGAAACGTATAAATAAAAGATTTCAAAGTGTACACTAGAATTATTCAAAGGTACTAGTAAATCTCTGGTTGTTTTGTCTCTATACGAACTCATAAGAACTACATATGTATGTGTGTAAGTATGTAATTAAAATCTGTATTCGGGATAATCAATAAGATCGGGATAATCAATAAGATCTAAGATCAATAAAATCTAACGTTCGATTCCGTTAAGTTAAGAAATAACATGCAGTTCATATTTCATATGAGATCGCCTTACAAAAGTAAAATTAATTAAATAGTACAACTCAATTACTAAAGGACTCGAAATTTCAACCACAATTTATGTGTATCCATAGTTAACTAAATTTTCCGTATACATAAACATATTTACTTTTTCAATCAAAATGGCTTTGACCCAATCTTTGAAAAATATTGCCAAAAAAAATGTTCTGCAAAGACAAATTTGTAATGTATTGTTGTTTTGTTTCATAGCGACTTATGTTAAAAATTTGTGAACTTATTACACAACCCATTATGATATTAATCCTTATGTTAAAAATTTGTGTACTTATTACACAACCCATTATAAAATTAATCCATGTTTGTTTGTAAAATTTTAAACAAGCTATTAGCTAGCGTGCGTATATTTTGCATTCCTTCGTTATATATGTACATGTGATGTGAATTTTGTATATTTATGTTGTTGTATGTAAAATTTATTTCAGATCAAAGCGCCAGAGGAAAAAGCTGCCGAAGATCCTAAAGGCCTCAAAATTGGTAAGGGTAAATTGATTGAAAGCCAAGATAAAGTCGATTCCGCAGTGCTCAAACCTGTTATCGTCGTACCTGAGGTATGTACAAATTATCATGAGTAACTGTTCCCTACATTCAGTATTCTGTCACCATCTCTTTTGCCATATTTTATACCGGTTGCCACATTTTATATGTAGAAATTGAAAGCTGCTGAGGCCAAATCCGAAGAGGTATGTAATATTATGGGGATTATGAAATTTGTTGAAAACATTATTTTTGGAGTTAAAAATACTGTTTGTATTTAGATACCTGACTGCTAGGGATACGAATTATTGAGCGTTTTTCTTTTTTTTTTGTTCGTACTCAAAAAATTTCAATTAGATACCACAGTTTTTCTTCTTTATGTTTGCTCTCTAAGAATTTTTGTGTTACATGTATGATTCATTGCATCTGTGTAGAATTTAAGGCGACGGAGCTACCCAGCTGCAAAAAATGTGGCTTTGCAGGCCTGCAAAGGCAGTCAGAATCCCCACCCTACACATGCGATCTTCATTTCAAACTAACATAAGGCGCCATAGGCAGGCAAGGTCTGATCATTCCCTTTCTCATGGAAGGCCTTCAAGTAGGCATGCTTAGGAAATCCTTCTTTGAGGCTTTATAATAATGGCCTTTTATGAAGAATTTCTGCTGAAAGCCAGAAGAAGGTAGAAGAAGGCGTAATTTAATGTCAACAAACTGCCTTTCCTCTCTTTCCGCTGCTAGGTAGGTCAGTACGGCTGGCTTTAAGCAGAAAATCCTAAAGAAAATTTGCTAGTCATATATTTTGTCAAATTTAGTTCTGATGATAAGTGAGTGGAAGAGCTCTACCCAATGCTACTTTTAAAAAGTCGTTACAATTGAACCGGACGATATATGTGTGAAACTATACTTTACTTAATTGATGTTTTCAATGTTCAATTTCAATTTAGTAACTTCTATTTTTGTTTATACCATTCAATGTAGAAAAAAGGATTTCAACAATGTCCTTGAAAAATGAAATCCGTTACATACGTCGAAAATCTCTAGCGATTTTTTTGAAAAATTATATATGTCAAATGTCTATATTAAGTATAACATTCCCACATGCCGGCCGTGGCATAGTGGTTAGAACACGCGACTACCATGCAAGAGATCGCAGGTTCAAACCTGGCTCCAGTCATCTTAAAAGAAAAAAATAAATAAAATTTTCTTTCATTGTCGGCTCCCCTCGAATGTTGTTTGACAGCAACTTCGCTGTATTAAGCGTCGATTCAATCGTCGTGTCTAGTAAGAACTTCTCAAAACAGTGACGTTCGCATTCGTCGATAAATAAGTAGGTGCCGTTATTTGTGAATCTAAAAATAGAAAGCGTGTTAATTCACAACAACGCGAGAAGCTATCCCATACCTCATTCATGGGGTGCAAAGGGAAATTAAGTTTTTTTTATTCCCACAAATTTCAACATTCTATCTTTATTAGTAAATTTTTAATGTAAGTTTACATAAACTCTTTAACAAAAAAAGGGCTTTGTTATATCGTCGTCCGGAATTTATCTTCACTTATATCAGAAAATCAAATTAAATGATAATAGACCTTTTGTTTAATCCCCAGGTACCTATCTTATATGGTTTTGGAGATAGATTTCTTATGTGTATATAACGGCGGCCGTTAGTTATATGGGCGAAAAAGAAATATGTGAATAGGAAAAAAACAAGAAATACAAAGTTTTGGGTCAATATAATAAAATTTTGCTCAAAGCGATTGAAATATGGGTAATTCCAGCCTTACGAATGTTACGATCGTACGATTCAATTGAAAAAAAAACACATAAAAGTTAAACTTCTTTGTATTTTATATTTTTTGAATAGCTCCCTGCTAGATCTACATTATGTAAAAAAGGCGTCATACTAAAAAAACTACAATCCAAGATATTAACGAAACACAGGCCTACGTTATGCTACACGAAATAGAAGTGTGTTTTATGTTAGTTCTTGAAATTTCAAAAGTCTGCGTGTTGTTTAAGATTTAGTAAATGCACTTAATTATTTCATAAAATAGACCAACTTTAAAATATATTTTTGTTGGGCAAATTTGTTCCTCTGGCTTATGACCGCGAGGTAATAAATACCTACGTTATGTGACAAAATATCCCATAGCTGTAAAATGCTTAAAAAATGTTTGCTTAAGCCATTGTTTTATTTGCGAAATTTAAGAATATTATAAAGTTTATGTGCCACTAATGGTTGGTCACAAATGTTACATTAGAACGTCAATAAAATAAAATCAACGTTTTGCTGCTAACTGCTAATTTTTTACTATTATTGGTGCTATTTATTGTTGTAACTACAATTTTATGATAAGAGTGGACTTGCATCATCAGTAAATATAATATGAAAATTTATAACTGGTGACCAGCAAAAGAATGCAATTTTGCAATCCGCTAAATCAACACGGAAACTATGAAAAGCTTTGGGCTTTTTAATTTAATAAAATTTTAGTATTCGCTTTTACTAATACTTGTCAGAAATTTTTTTTTTGCCGACTTTTAATTTTTCGATCACTGTTGACACTTCTGTGGAAATACCCATATATTTTGTCAGTCTGCTTTTCCCTATTAACAATTTAATTACATAAATTCTTTGGCATATTATCTATCCAAAATGCCCAAAATCATAAAAATTACCATACCAACAATAAAGTTAGGAATTAAAATAGCTGCCAACTACGCCATTCCATACCCATATTGAAATCAAATAGGTGGGAAAAATAACAGTAACACTAGTGTTTTTGTCCCGAGAATTTAGTGCCGAAATTCCCGGGAATACGACCGGGTTTACAA
Source organism: Muscina levida (assembly GCA_964034835.1). Lineage (NCBI taxonomy): Eukaryota > Metazoa > Arthropoda > Insecta > Diptera > Muscidae > Muscina > Muscina levida. Next base: position 74,091,370 of record OZ035880.1, read on the forward strand.
TAATCTTAACAAATGAGCCCATTAAAACATTTTTGATAAGTCAAAATCTACTAAACCCATAAATTATTTTTTACCATATTATTACCAATTGGTGACTATATTTTTGACCTCACAATCGTTTCCGTCCCTCGATGTTTAATTTGCCTTTCAAATATAAATTTGAATGTGCTTCTATAGATAGAGAACAATTCAAAGATGTGGACATTATTTTAGAAAAGGTCTCCTAATACCGCATTATGAACATTGTGTCCTAAAACTTTTAGCTGGACAGGCCATAGCACAGGCCTCATTTTACCACCAGAAAAAACTTATTTTCAGGAAAAAAGAAAGATTTGTGCTGCATAGTTTCAATGTTTGCCACTGTTGAAAGAATTAAAATTAAAGCAATAACATAAAATACGTTTATAATAAAATCTCTAATACACCATAGATTTGATGTACCAAAATTTGTTGTTTAAGTGGTCTCGGTATAAACCTTTTAATATTAGGCGTTGTAGTAAAAACGTTGTGCAACGAAGTTTTTTCAATTTATACTTTCCTTGGTAAAAAAAATTTACAATTCTTATCAAACGAATTTAAGAAAGCCCGGGGACCGGCCGTAGCATAGTGGTTAGAACACGCGACTACCGTGCGGGAGATCACAGGTTCAACTCCTGGCTTCAGTCATCATAAAAAAAATTTCTTTCATTGTCGACTCCCCTCGAATGTTGTCGACAGCAACTTCGCAGTATTAGTTTCGAGTCAATCGGCATGTTTAGTAAGTGCTTCTCAAACAGTGACGTTCGCGTCGATAAACAAGTAGGTCCCGTTAGTTGTGAATCTTAAAATAGAAAGCGTGTTAATTCACAACACTCGAGAAGCTATCTCATACCTCATTCATAGGGTGTAAAGGGAAATTAAGTTTTTTTTTTGGATATTAGCCTATATGCACTGATTAAATATTTTAAATATTCTGAATTGAAAATGTTTTATAAAATACCCCGACAAAACATCTGATTCGAGAATCATACTCTTTCGCATTTTAGTTGAAAGCGATACTCGTCAACGTTTCAGGCGTAATATCACAAACGAGAGAAAATCCACCTTCGTTCTCGAATCGTAAAAGCGATTCTTTTACGAATACAAAAGGCGATTCTATTAGGAATATTTTAAATATTCTGAATTGAAATTGTTTTACATAATACACCGACAAAACATCCGATTCGAGAATGATACTCATTCACATTTTATTAGAGAGCGACACTCGTCAACGTTTCGGGCCTGATATCGCGAGCAAGAGAAAGTCCACCTTCGTTCTCGAATCGTAAAAGCTATTTACAAATCCAAATGACGAATCGAAAAAGGGTTATTTTACAAATAAAAAAACGATTCTATTAAGAATCGTAATAAAGACTTTCTTTCAGATTGCAAAATCTATAAGTCATCCTTATTTTTAAGTTATTCCTTCTTTTCTTCTAAGGTATTAAAGATTTATCTTAAATTTTTTTAATATAGCGTAGAACTTCATTTTATTAAAGTTTTTTATATCTTAATACGACAAAATTTGGTTTTCAGGAAAAAAAACATTTATGCAAAATGTGATATCAGTTTCAGAGACTTCTTGATTGAAACCAACTTTATTCTAAACACACGACCGATCATGTATGTATATTCGACCGTATCACCTTACAGGCACACAAAAAAAAGTTATCCGTACACCAGCGAATATAAGGCATTGTTTCAAGGACATTTCAAAAAAAAATTTTATTTTTTTTTTTGCCGAACGTAGGTGTTGCCCTTTTTATTTTTTTTCGTTATATCTTCCATATTAACAGTCCGATCTTAAAGCTTGATATAGCGAATTTTTTGTCTCAGGGAGGCCAATATTTTTAAGGTCCATTGACCTCAAGTGTACCGTTGTAGTACTTACCCCCAAATCTAATTTCCCACCACCCTAATGTGACACCCTAATGTTAGAAATTTATAGCTCGCGAAAAACCATAAAACTTTTGCGAAGAAAGTATCTCGATAAATACAGCACAAGTATCTATAAAAAGCTTGTATAAATTCATTGTTGCAGATCGTAGGGGTCACCTTTTTAAATTTGTCATAGCTTCAGTATTTACATTCAGATATTAAAGTATGATATATCGATGTGTTTGTCTGTGTCAGACCAATTTTTTTAATTCAAAAGTCTTTGACCTCAAGTTACCTTTACTACTAACAACATTTTTCCACCCTGAGAATGTTTTGTTATCGGTGATAACGGATGTGATAGTGCGTTCAGATGGATATATGAATGCAACTGGATGCATTCGTCAAATGTTCGGTCCACGAGTTGTTAATTTTATAAACTTCAAAAGTGACTCATACTTCGCCGAGGGTTTCGTTCATGTAGTACATGAATCTGCCATGGCGGTCACCGACGAACAACGCATGGGCCACATTTTATCTAAACTCGAGAGCCGTCAAAAATATAGCCAACGAATCACGTCGAGGTATGATCGACTTAAATTTCTATTATTTTCTTAGCTTTTTATTGCTAATTCCTTGTTGTGTAATTTAAAGTATGATGTAAAGGTTACATCAGATCAAAGACTTTTGAATTAAAAAAATTGGTACTTTAATATCTAAATGTAAATACTGAAGTTATGAAAAAATTAAAAAGGTGACCCCTACGATCTGCAACAATGAATGTCGACCAGGATGAAAAACCCAAAATAAAAACTATAAATTGTGAAATAATTGTGCGGGTGTTATGCTGGCATGTTGTGCGCTTCGGGGATGATATCTTCGCACCGTAGGGTAAAATTCTCTGTAGCTTAGAGTTGCTTTCTTCCCTTAAGGTTGTGATGATAGAGGAGAAGTCACAGCAAAGGGCGCTGACGAGACATTGCGGTTAATTTAGAAATGACGTCATACTTCTGCTGTCACATAATACATTTCACAACTCTTGGCACTCTCATTGGCAATAATAAATAACTGCCAATATAAACGATCCTAAGCCGAACTATGACAATCTCATAATTTACTACAGATCAACAAATCAAGAGCAATATCAACAGATTTAAATAATTTTATTTCAGCAAACCAACAATGCAGCGGGTTTTAACGGCCCAATGTTTGTTCCCGCTTCCTTTCAACCGTTGTTTTGTTTAACTTATCTAATTTTTCATTGTCAACTGATTAGTCTTAGGAAGAGTTGTATTTGTCTCCGAACAAATTAGTAAGTTATTTGGTACTATTGAGGGAAATTTTAAGAAAAGTATAAAATTATCGATCTGTCAATCAAGCAATATGTTAATGCTAGGGATGTAACGAACGTTCGCATTCGCATATGCGAATGCAAATTATTCGCATCGTTCTGTACATTCGCTTTCGCATTCGCATTCGTATAAATATATATTTCAATATTCGCATTCGCATTCGCAAAAAAATTTTCAGTACTTGCTTTTTCAATCGACATTGAAATCCATAGAAAATTTTTTAAAAACAGTCTCTCATGTAAAAAAAATTGTTAGCTGAATACGATAAAGAGATAAAAAAATCATATTTCAGAAGATCCTTTATTGTAGTGGAAAGGAAACAGCTCGAAATACCAAAAGTAAGTACCTTTGGCACGCCAGTTCTTAGCTACGCCTCCGGGATTGTCTCAGCGAACAGTTGTTTAGAGGAGCCGGACTTATCTATGATCCACTAAGAACTAGATTACATAGCGAAAAAGCGGCGAAGATTCTTTTTGTTAAATACAACTTGGCTCTACTAAACTTTGAATACTGAATCCGTCAAAGTTTTCGAAAGTAAATAAAATTATTGTTTAGTTACCTTAAGGACTGAATTTCTGAGAATTATATATATTTTTGTTTTTGTTTTACTTTTAAATAAATATTTTATGTTTAATTACTTAACTGGAATACATATTTTTATTTGAAAAGGCAGACAATAGGAATGAAACTAAATTATTCGTTTACGTAAACCATTATTTGACATTCGCTAAACAATTTTGGAATATTCGCTTTCGCATTCGCAAAAACCAAAAATAAGTATTCGTATTCTCTTTCGCAAAAAAAATATTCCAATATTCGCATTCGCTAAAGCACATTCGATACATCCCTAGTTAATGCCAAAAATCCATACGTAAGTTTAGGCGAACGAAAGCTATCGAGAGCTATTTGAGTCGAATTCGAGTGACAAGCTTTCGTTAGTCTCGATTTTCGTTCGAGATACAGAAATAGGTTAAAAGTATTTTATTAATATTTTTATAGATTACATTTTAAATAAAACTGATGAAGTCCACATGACTTCATTCGGAGCTCTTTAACTTATATTCCCACAAATTTTTAACTTTTCTGTGCAAACACGATTTCAAAACATCTTTTCCATAGATTTCGACCTCCTTAACACGAAAATGATTTTAAAAAAAATTTCTTAGGTGCCGTTGTTATTATAAAATTTTTGGAGTTGCACTTAATATTTTAGTAATATTTTGGGTATCTCTTACCCGATCTTCATATATAACCACTTATGTTAAAGACAACAAAATTCCCTTGAAAGTTTTTAAATATGTAATGTCGTTTCGATGCTAGCGATTTAAATAACTTGAAAATCAGCAATTTTTCTGTAAAATTAGGGGTGAAAAATTTATTTATTGTCGTAGGAAAAATAGAAAACGCAATGCAAACCCTAATTTTGCATTTTTTACATATAGTTGACCCTTTTTTAAAGAAAACAACACTACAACCATAAAAATGCATAATCAATTTTAAGAGTTATGAATTTTTGGCGAAAGTCTAAAAATTCGGGTTTTTAACAATTTTAGTTTTTTTTTTAGATTTAACCTCTTAACACTCGATAGTTGTGCTTTTTTGGTTACAAATCACTGTCTCTCGATATATATTAACATATATTGACGTATTAACATATATTGATTGACATATATTGGCACATACATATAAAGTTGCAAAAAAAATATTAAAAATAAAAAAATTATATTTTCCCTTCTAACATTTTTCCCAAACATACTTATCTTGACCCCCTAAGGGTGCACCCATAAAAAAAAAACGTAATTTCCCTTTGCACCCCATGAATGAGGTATGGGATAGCTTCTCGCGTTGTTGTGAATTACCACGCTTTCTATTTTTAGATTCACAACTAACGGCACCTACTTGTTTATCGACGAATGCGAACGTCACTGTTTTGAGAAGCTCTTACTAGACACGCCGATTGAATCGACGCTTAATACTGCGAAGTTGCTGTCAACAACATTCGGGGGAGCCGACAATGAAAGAAAAATTTATTTTTTTTTTCTTTTAAGATGACTGGAGCCAGGTTTGAACCTGCGATCTCCCGCATGGTAGTCGCGTGTTCTAACCACTATGCCACGGCCGGTCCCGAGGTGCACCCATACAATTTTTAAATTTGCTCCCAATGCTGAAATTTCCCAAAGGTGCCCCTAGAGGAGTCAAATGTAAGACCGACATCAAATATTTTGCAAGGCAAACAGTTTGTCCGAACATACTTACTCTTTATCTTTAACCCTTAAGGTGGTTCTCACACAATTTTTTTAATAGTTATTTTTTTTTTTTGCTTCTATATATGTATGTGCCAAAATATGTCGATCAATATATGTTAATACGTCAATATATGTTAAAATATATCGAGAGACAGTGATTTTTAACCGAGAAAAGCACAACTATAGAGTGGTAAGGGGTTAAATCTAAAAAAAAAAACTTAAATCGTTAAAACCCGAATTTTTAGTCTTTTGCCAAAAAATGCACAACTCTTAAAATTGATTATGGACTTTTATGGTTGTAGTGAAAAAGGGGTCAACTATATGTAAAAAATGCAAAATTAGGGTTCGCATTGCGTTTTCTATTTTTCCATCGAGAATAAATAAATTTTTCACCCCAAATTTTACCGAAACGTTGCTGTTTTTCAAGTTATTTAAATCGCTAGCATCGACATTACTAATTTAAAAACTTTCAAGGGAATTTTGTTGTCTTTAACTTAAGTGATTATATATGAAGATCGGGTAAGAGATACCCGAAATATTACCAAAATATTAAGCGCACCTCAAAATCTAAAAAAAAATTTATAAAAAAGACGGAAAAAGTGTTTTGAAATCTTGTTTGCAAAAAATTGTTGATTTGTGTAATTAGTGTGGCCTTATAAAAGACAAACCTTTTCAAACTTAAAAATTAGTGGCAAAGACAGACAGATATGACAATTTAGTTGTATAACTATACACCAATACCTCGCTTTGCGTCATTTCGTTTTGCGTTTTTTCGAAGTTGCGTTGCTGCTGAATTAGTGCTAATTTTCACTGTGCGTCGTTAGATTTACGAAGTTGCGTTGTTTTGGCTTCGAGTCTTTAATTCGGGTATTCCCTTTCTAACTGAAAATCACTAAAATCAAAATTTTAATACAGTTTCATTTCACTTTGTTTTGCAAATTTAAGAGTTCAGTTTCAATTAGCGTGTTGTGCTTCTTTGGAAAGAATAATACATTTTTACGGATTGTAACAAAATTAAACATTCAAACAAATTTTCAAAGCGATTTGTTTGATTGACGAAGTTATGGAGATTTTTTTAAAAACGATCCTGACAACGGACAGAGTTTTGTAGTTTCCCAGTCGGAAGCTACGAATACCAATTGCTATAAGGAAATTTAATTTACGTTGAAAAAAAGCTGTTCAGCAAACATTTGACCAATTTTTTTGTGAAAAAAGGCCGACTTACGACAACAGCCACTATGGACTCATCAGAAAGTGGTTAATTTGCATTTCGTACTACCGATAAGTGTATGGTGTTACGGTTTTTTGTATTTATTTGGGTAGGAGGGTATATATCTTTTGATACGACCCAAAAGTGTAACACGTAGAAGGAGTCACTTTAGACCCTAGGTTTCTTTGAACAAAATTCGATTCATGACTCTTTAAGTCGTTTGAGCCATGTCCGTCTGTCTGTCTGACTGCCCGGCTGGTGCGCACGATAACTTTCGAAAGACGCAACCAAATCTTTTGAAATTTTGCATGAGTTAATATTTCCCCAAAGATAATGGGTATTACAAATGGGCTACATGGCCCCGCCCCTTCTGGTACCTCCCATACAAATATATCGTTCCGCCCACTTTAGAAATCGAGTAATAATATCAATAAACCCAACGGGATCGTTCTCAATTTCTGTATTTAGATAAGCTTTAACAAGATAAAGTTTTGGGAAAAACATTGTAAGTCTAGCCACGCCCCCTGTGGTACCTCCCATACAAATGTACCTTTCTGCCCACTTTAGAGATGGAGCAATAATATCAATAAATCCAACTTGATCGAACCCAAAATTCTTTATTTAGTAAAGCTATAGCAGGATACAGTTTTGGAGAAAAAAAACTGGAAGTCTAGCCACGCCCCTTCTGGTACCTCCCATACAAATGTACATTTCCGCCCACTTTGCAGATGGAGCAATAATATCAATAAATCCAACGTGATCGTACCTAAATTCTTCATTTAATAAAGTTATAGTAGGATACAGTTTTGGAGTAAAAAACTGGAAGTCTATCGACGCCCCATCTGGTAACTCCCATACCCATCTTGTACCGCCCACTTTAGAAATCGATTAATATTATTAACAAATTTAAAGCGATTGTGCAAATACAGCATTTTATTTAGTAAAGCTTAAGCAGGATAACGTTTTTGAGAAAAACTTTGGAAGTGTAGACACGCCCTTTCTGGTACCTCCCATACAAATGTACCACTCCGCCCACTTTGGAGATGGAGTTAAAATACTGATACACTCGACACGATCGAGTCCAAATTCTGTATTTTGTTAAGCTATAACAGTAAGAACTTTTGGAGAAAAAACTGGAAGTCTAGCCGCGCCCCTTCTGGTATCTACCTCTTTAGAAATCGAGTGGTATTATATCAATATGATAGAAAATTTTATGTTTTACTGAGGGTGAGGGTATATGTAAGTCGGGTTGTCCTACTGAAACTTTCCTACTGATTTTATAAATTAATTGAATATTTAATTTTGATTTAATTGAATTTGTTTTTTTTTGTTTTTGTTTTTTTTTCATGGGTATTTCCAGCGGAAGGAATATACTTTGAACTTTTTATTTTAGTAATCATACAATGAATTTGTTGAACTTTAACAAAACAAACTATATATTTATATCGTTCTTTCCAAATCCTCTGAGAAACTTAAAAGATTTTTGGGGTTTTGTGAAATTTGAAAGACAGATTCTTGTTGTGCTTAATAGCATCTACCAGAAAAATAGTATAATTTCCCAGGTATTGTTTTCTTTCTTCTGTGTTATCCATAGAACAATGCGTGTGTCCGCAACGCACATTTAGATTAAAGTAGCATAACCGGTTAAAGTATTATAAATGTGAAGTAAGTTGTTTATAAAACCCGTACATGTCTTCTTCATTTCACAAAAAAGAATATACTGATCACATAAGTAATTTCGATAAATTTTACAAATTTCCATAGACACTTCAAGTGGCTATAGAAAATTGTGTTCAATCAATTTTCAAGTTGTATGGGCGGTACCACGCTCCTTTATCCAATCACAATCAAATTACAGGTCAACAGAACCACTTGGTAAAATTTTCGTATCAATCGGTCTATTGGAAAAGCCGTCAGTGCGATTTATGAAAAGGGGGTGTGGCGCCGCCCATTTATATAAAAAAATGTTTTTAAAACGTCCGAAAACTATAGCGAATAAAACAAAAAAAATTTAAAATCTATCCAGCCGTTTCTGAGATTTAGCGAGACTAACGCACAGCATTTTATTTATATATACATATATATATATATTAGGGTGATTGATTATTCGAAATTTTTTAGTTCAAAATAAACCGGGTTTGGTTATTTAATAATAACTGGTTTTTCTTAAAATATCAAACCGTCTGGAAATAAGAATACAAATATTTTTTTTAGTAAAATAAAAGTTATTTAAACTAAAGCAATTCATAAAAAAACATATCAAAAAAAAAGAATCATATAAATAGTGTAATAAAGATAAACAAAAATACCATAACGCTATAATACTTTTAAAATCTAAAGTTGCTTACTTTTTAAAATAATCTCTTAAGAAAAACATACAGTTTAACTGCTTAGGAGAATATCGTTCTATTTCTTTAGTTTTTTAAAATGTGACATTGAAAATTATCTTTAAGTCTGTGTACTTGTGGAAAAAGGCCTTCGTCTACTTTTTTCTGAAATGAACTCTATGATGCAAATGTGTCCCAAAAGTCATAGTTTATGCCCTGCAAAGAAATCCTATATCTATTTATAATAGTTTTTGTATCAAAACATAGGCGGCCATAAACTTTAAATCATCAACAACCCAGAAACACAAAAAGAGAACTTGAGAACTTTTTTGCAAAAGTGCCCAAAAGTCATATTCTATGCCCTCATGTCTATTTAAAGTAGTTTTGTAGTTATTGTATAAAAACTCAAGCGACCATAAACTTTAATTCTCCAATAACTCAGAAACACAAAAAGTAGACTTAAGACTTTTTGCAGAAAACTGACGATATAGTTAATAAAGTATTATATAAGATTTCAAGATTTTCAGATCGTTATTAGGTTAGTTTAACAGATTAAAATTACTTAAAAACGTGTTTGACTTCCTTTAGGATATTTTAAGAAAAAAACTAATTTTAATATAATGAATAAAAAGTTAAAACTTTTGTTTAAGGAATTAAAATATAAAAATAAGACTGAAACACTCTAGTTTATTTGTAATTATTATTTTATTTGGTTTATAATTTTTCTTTTACGCAACTTTCAGATAATTAATATGTACTTTGCAGGGACCGTTACTGTTAAATGTTTTAATATATAGGTATTTTCAGCGGAAGGATGGACGATTTTATAGTAACAAATTTCTATATTTTTAACTGTTTGTTTTTGTAATCATAAAATGAAATTTATTGAACTTTAACAAAACAAACTATATATCGTTCGAAAGTCACTTCTGTCCAAATCCGCTGAGAAACTTAAAATCGGTTCATATTTATTTGCGTAACTGGCTTATAAGTGCGTAAAAGTACGAAAACCCGGTTTTTTACCCGTAACTGAAGATTTTGAGGGATTTGAGAAATTAGAATACTTTTCCAGGCATTGCTTTTTTTGTTGCTCTGTGTTATCCATAGAAAACGCGTGTGTCCGCAACGCAATTTTAGATTGAAGTAGCATAAAAGGTAAAATTATTTTAAATGTGAAGTAAGTTGTTTATAAAACCCCAATTTGTCTTCTTTATTTTACAAAAAAGAAATTGCATACACACTTCATGTGGCTATGGAAAATTGTATGTGTCCGTAACGCACTTTGTATTAGTCATAATTTTGAATACATTTTAAGTAAAGTTTCATTAAAAGAACATTATAGAACTGTCCAAAATCTACATTTTTTATTATGAACATATGAACATACAATATAAAAAAACGTGCGTCCGCAACGCCAGGAAATCTTAAAAAAAAACTTTCTGATTTTTTAAGTTTTAATTTTTACGATAGAAATTAGAGCAACATTTTTTATTTTTATCACAGTTGCATCCACAACAACTTCGATTGCTGAGTTACTATACTCTGTTTTTTTTAGTTTTTTAAAAAAAAGAGTATATTTGGTTTGTGAAATGTTGTACTAAACCACTTGGTCCACAAAAAATTACTATTTTTAATTTTTAAAAACAAAAGTTGCGGAATATCTTTTATTTTTAAAATAAAAATAACTTATATTTTTTATTTCTATTATAAAAAAACTAAGAGTTTTTTCGTAACTTTTAAATGAAAATTAAATTATTATTTTTATTTTTCCAAATAAAGCTTGAGATTAAAAATTAAAATTGATATATGTTATATAAATCTCAAATAGAAGTTTTTGGCTGATATAGCTTATTACTAAACACTTCCATCACATTGATTTATTGAGATAAAATTTGCGCTCATAACTCTTATTTGCGGTCCCTGGTACTTTGCCATTATAGGCTTGATCTGCTTGACTTATTAAGTACTTCAAATATCTTTTATTCTGGAGAGAAAGCAAATTTCCTGCCTTTTTCACAATATGTACAGGAAAGCATTTAGAACATATTAACATGACTAAACATATTTTACAAAATATGCGAAATGTGTCCTTTTTGAAATTCCATATTAAATTATGAAACTTACAAGCTATTAGTGTCGACTCCGACGCATACAAGATAAGACCTATAATACATTTTAATGAATTGCTTGATCTGTCGTTATAAAAACCCGAAAGTAATTTGTGTGTTGATATCTGGTTTGGAAAATGGGTTAATACAGTCAACATTCAAACATGTAAATTTGCAGTAATTAGTCTTATTAAAACTTTAATTGTAAACTCGTAATTAGTATTATTAAAACTTTAATTGTAAACTCGTAAAAATCGTCACAATCAAAATATTTTAAAAAGGATTAGTAGGGTGATAATTACAATTGGGAGGCATAGGCATGGTTATTACCATGATAATATGGAAATAGCTAAGAATGATCCCAGGATGATAAGAATTATTTCCTTCCGCATGGAAGGAAATAAATTGTCTTAACAGATAAATTGTACCAATACTTATGAAAAATTTCAATGAAATGCTGACTAAAAATACATACCCTGATGTTCTAAAAATTCACAAGGTAGTACCAATACCCAAGGTAGTTAATGCAAAAGATGTGAGTAACTATAGGCCTATAGCAGTTTTATCAACGATTGATGAAATTTTTTTATGATAAACTCTGTTTGTATTTATTGAAAACAAATTTATTGTATTATAATCAATATGGGTTCAATAGAGGATGTGGGACGGTGGAGGCAGTTTTAAATATTGTCATTTATATTTGTAATGGTTTAGATTATCGTTACTTAACCTTTTTTAGTCAGGACCTCTTTAATAAAAACGCTGGCGCACACTCGCCGTAACGATTATAAGACTTCCTGCCATTTATTTATTAATTCAATTGTTCATAGATAAGACGGCGGACCCCTAAACTCATAAATTCGGGCCCTAGGGGTTCTTTAATGCGTCACACTTTTCTTGGTATCAAATGATCTATACCCTCATACCTAAGTGTGAGGGTATAAAAAATGTAAACCATTAATGGTAACGTGTTAGACCCAAAGTATCTTAAGATCAAATACATTTCAGGGCTTTTTAAGACGATTGAGCCATTTTCGTTTGTCTGGCTGGTGGGCATGATAACTCGAGTTTCGCACAGGGTAAGCCACCTGTCGTTGCATATTTAAATTTAATTATTTTCAATTACTTATTGAGAAAATATGTATTTTCAGGAAATATGTTAATTTGTTAGGGAGGTACCTGTAGGGGCAGCACGTCGTGACAAATTTTTATTTGTAAGTCAACGTTGAATAAACGTTTAGAATGTACGAAATTCGATTTGCAAAAATGTATTTATATATATAAATAAGAGCGAATTCGCTCATGTTTCTGTCCTAATGCTATAATGTAATTAACCTGACGAAATGCAGATATCATGCAGTTTTCCGTTGAAAAGTTATGGAAGATATATTAATTTGCCATAAAGGAGTCATTTGGCATGGGAGGTACCAGAAGGGGCTATTCTATCTATTTACAATCCCATAACAACATTTTGGTATATATTAATACTGGTATTATTTTTTACTCGAGTTCTTGTTCCCGGCAGCCAGCCAGACGGGATGTTGGGATGTCCTGAAACGAATTTGGTCTTAAGATATTTGGGGCCCAGATCGAATTCTTAAATGCGTTACCCCTTTTTCATATCAAATGAAATTATACGCATTTTATGAACAAGTATGCCCCACACATTTTTAATGGGGTTCATGTCATGGAAACACGCTGGTCCCTCTAACGTTTTCTGACCGAACCCATTGGTCGTTAATGGTTTGAGGTGGATTCTCTAAAAAATTAATTTAGGAGCTGGCCTTTCCAATCTGTCGCATTACCCCGAAGAGTATGAACTCGGACGAGACAAAGTTTTAAGACAAAATGACATATCAGCTTTTTATGTAGCAATCTAATAGACTTCCATTTATCTCTGACATATCATTTTTTTTGCCAACTTGTTTTTAAAGTCCCCCACGGCTTATTACCTTTCACGCTTATTTACCTCCATTTTTAAATCCCCGTTTAGTTTGCTCTCTTTTTCTAAGAAAATAACTTTCCTTTGATTACTCAGTTCGGGTAATATTTAGTCCCGAAAATAAAATATTCCTTAAATTTTCTTTGTTCAATTACCCAAAGTACTTATTTCTATGGCATACTAAGTAATAAATAAAATTGTTGACGGGTTTTTGTGTCACAACGCTAAAAATGTATCTGAAGATGAAGTTGTTGCAGTAAACTACCGTTCCGTTAGTGTTGACATTTTTTCTAATAAATATGTTACAATCATATGTTCGGATAATTGTGTTTTTTAAGGTATTTAAGCGCATTCGTCTAATCGCCTCTTATGGGTTATTTAACCGTATTCGTTTAATTGCTTTCCCCGCATAATTACCCAAAAATCTTGAAATTTTTTTGAGGTAATTAGCCGGGGATTACTATATCAAGTAAAAAAAAAAAAATTTAGCAGAAACATGGACATATCATAGTAGAACAGATATTATATGTACTTACAACTCATCTACACTCAAAAAAAATCAAGTATTCCGTACTTAAATCATTCCCAAGCGGTGTCAAAAGTACGGTAAGTACGGATTTTCTTAAATCTAGTACAAAATACTTGATCCAAGAACGGAAAAACCTAGCCTGGAGTTCTTATTTGTAGATGTTATTAAGCGTTGTGGCGCTTGATTTTTAAGTATAAAATTCTTAATAATAAATGACATTAAGCCTGATGGGGCATGATTTTTATGTATAGAATTCTTGAATGTAGATGGCATTAAGCCTGCTTGGGTTTGAATTTTTAGTATAGAATTCTTGAATATAGATGACATTAAGCTTGCTGGGGCTTGATTTTTATGTATAGAATTCATAATTATACATGACAAAGCCTAATGGGGCATGATTTTTAAGTGTAGAATTCTTATTTATAGATGACATTAAGCCTACTGGGGCTTGATTTTTATTAAACAATATGCAGATAGCTAATTATATAGTTGCCAAACTATCTAATCTGTACCCTCTTGCTTTGCTTTTTTACTATCATTAGAAAAACTTAAGTGTTATAATCTCCACGAAATTGATGAGAAGTCAAAACACGCTGGTGCAAAAATGGCACCAACGAAGATCACACATCACTTGATTCGCACAATTTCTTAACAATTTCATACTTAATTTGAGAATTTATACGCTTAAATTCAAGTACGATTTTTGCATAAAATAAGAATTTTAAACTTAAATTTACAATGCGAATTAATTGTAGGGAGACAACATTAAGCTAAAAGAGTATATGTTATTTCTCTCCCAAACATTTTTTTCTCAGAGATTTATGTAAGTATTTTTATTCTTACTTTGAGACAGATATTACTTGATCTTAATTCTAAGAATTTTTTACTTGATAGTTGACAAGTTCGTTCTTAATATTCTCCAATTAAGTTCATACATACTTAATTGGAGAATTTCATTCTTATTTTAATAAAGTCTACAGAGATTAATGTAAGATTTTTATTCTTACTTTAAGTCAGAAAAAACTTGACATTATTCTAAGAATTTTTTACTTTAAAGTTGAGAAGTTCGTACTTAAAATTCTCTAATTAAATGCGTACAAACTTAATTGAAGAATTTCATTCTTATTTTAACAATTTCTACGCTTACATTTTTGAACTTATCCCGTTTTGTTCTTGATTTAAGAATAATAAGCACTATTCGTACTTAAATATTTAAGTTCTTTTTCTGCAAAAAATAAGATTTTTAAACTACAATTTAGAATGCGATTTTTTTCTGTGTAGTAGATATATTTTATAAAATGATGGAGAACAAACAATGACCAATTACAATTGGTCTCTTTATTTCATTTTGTATCATTATCCAATATTTGCTTCATACATTCTAAGTAAGCCTTTTTTTTATTTTCTACAGGTCGATAAGCCAAAGATTCCCAAAGTTCAGCCACCCGCACCAGGTGAACCTCCTAAAATCGAAGTCATACGTGAAAAACGTCCATCATTAGTGCCGGAACCATCTAGCAGAAGAGGGTCATTAATTCCACCCGCTGACATGGGACGTCGTCCTTCACTAATAATAAACGACGAGGTATGTATATTTATGTGGACTACAGTGTTGCAACTTTGTAAATACAGATTAATAGATTTCAAGTATGTAGTTGAAAATATGCAACCAATATATTTTATATAAGTGTAAAGTACATTAATATTTATAATTAAATTTCATGTCATCACCAATGCCTCAAACCAATCACTCGATATTACTACAACATTTTTTATATTACACAAATATTTAAACAATGCGACACAAACATTACATTCACCAAATACCTACAACATAAACACAGAAAAAACTACGTCCGGGCGAGGTTATGGACATGAAGGTAAGCATTCACTTTACGGTTATTCTTTTTTAATTAACTTGGAAGATTGCATCAGAAAAAAAATATTTAAAAATTCTATTGTTCTCACTATTGGGTCAACATTTACGTCACAAGCACTTAGAATTTCATGAATCAACAGTGTTACGCTGGTTGTTATACGTAACCACTAGGGTCGATAAAATCGATGTTGGATTTTTGTCGGTGCCACCCCCAAAATTAACGAGTCCTTTCAGATTTTAGGATAGCCAAAGTTTGAGCACGATTGGAGTATTTTAACCAGTGCTGCTTTTGGCTTAAAGTTTTAAAACTCCTACAGCCACGTTTGGGGGGCATAACTCAAGAACGAAAATTGCTGTCCATTATCTCCGCATAATCATGTTTCGTAGTTGTAAATAAATTTATGAAAAAAAAAATTTGCCTAAAAAATTTAAATTTTATTTCGGATTTTTGTTTCATAAAAATGGACCAGTCGTTCTTGAGTTATGTCCCCAAAACGTAGCTGTAGGAGCTTAAAAACTTTAAGCCCAAAGCGGCACGGGTTAACATACTCCAATCATGATCAAACTTTGGCTATCCTAAAATCTGCAAAGGCTTATCATTTTTGGGCAGTGGCACCTATAAAATTCTGTACATTTTTTCCCATATTTTTTTTTTAATTCAACCAGCTCTTAAAATGGTATTCGGGGCGGGATGATTTTTTCCGCTCCGGAGAAACTATTTTCACTCCTTTCCATTGCCGAAACAAATTAACATACTTTTTATATCTTAATTTTTTCTCAATGATTAATTCACTGTGCAGCAAAATCATTGTCTAGAGCAGAGTGTTCCTTATATAGTATTTATGGTATTTATATAGTATTTTTGGAAATTTAAAAAAAAGATAGCAGTGGCGCTGATGGACAATAAACTCCATCTTACGTTTGCTATTTTCAAAACTGCGAATATATTGTGATAAATTTCGCATTGATTGTTTGGTATTATAGTGTGCCGCGAAGAGTTCAAAGTTTGATTTGGTGTTCAAATCAGTTTATCGCCGCTGAATATTTTTCTGTTGTAAAGGTAAAGTGAAACCCTATAAAAGTGTATGTTTGGACTTACCATACCTCTTACACATATCGAGATATTAGGTGCATAATTGGGGTATTTTTGAAAAAAATAAAATAAATAAAAAATCTTGAAATTGCATAACGAAGTAAATTGAGCAGAATACAACAATTTAGCAGATATCAAGTCAAAATCTACAAAAAAGTATTTGTGCAGTCATAAAACAATGCATGTGTCCGCAACGTGTGTTCCTAACGCACATTTAGATTGAAGCAGAGCTGTAAACTCAAGTACAAGTAATCATTACCTACCATGTTCGAAAGTATTTAAAAGTTAACTACAATTCTAATTACATGAGGAATTGGAATTGAAACTAAAAGTCTCAACTACACAGGTATTTGTACTTGAAAGTAATGATTCCTAATTACTAATTACTTTTTAATTACAAGGAATTGAAAGGAATTGACGGAATTGGGAGGAATTGGAAGGAATTAAGAGGAATTGCTGCAATTTGGAAAGGTATTGAAATAATTTTGAAATAAGGGGTAGAAATTGTAAGTTCCACAACAATAAAAAAAATTGGAAAAGGAGAGTGGGAGCAATATATTTTAACATAACGGACCTTTCCAAATTGCAGCAATTCCTCTTAATTCCTTCCAATTCCTCCCAATTCCGTCAATTCCTTTCAATTCCTTGTAATTAAAAAGTAATTGAGCTAATTGAAAAGTAATTAGGAATCATTACTTTCAAGTACAATTACCTGTGTAGTTGAGACTTTTAGTTTCAATTCCAATTCCTCATGTAATTAGAATTGTAGTTAACTTTCAATTCCTTTTTAGATGTACTTGTATTTGTAATTGAGCAGTAATGAGTACAAATTGTAATGATTAGTTTACAGCTCTGGATTGAAGTAGCATAAAAGGTAAAAGTATTTTAAATGTAAAGTAAGGTTTTAATAAAACCACAACATATCTTGTTTATAATACAAAAAAGTATATCATATAAGAATTTTCTTTTTTAAGAAAAAGTACATAAAGATTTAAGTACGAATAGTACATATTAATCTTAAAACAATTAAAAACGGTATATGTTAAAAAATGCAAGCACAACGTGTCTGATTTTTTTTCGTAAATCAACGTTCAATAAAGGCTTACCTTGGCAAAATCTGTTAATTATGTGGGAAGCACCAAAAGGGGTGTGTCAAATTGTTAGATTTTTAAGGTGTTGCCTCCCATTACAAGATAAATTAAAATTTGCTTGTTTGGAAGTTATGGGAAGAATAATAATTTTCCAAAAATATGTCATGAGACCCGGGCCTAGGGCGGCACGATTTTAAGGGCGCCAAAATTTAAATTACGTTATTAAACGGCACGCCACAAAACAACATTACAAATTTCAAAAATTCCAAAAACGTTTGCAATGATAAAACAAGGTATTGCTGCAAAAACATATCGTCGTTCCGAAGTTATCTTCACGTATATCACAAAATCAAAAAAATTGAGATAAGATCATTTCCTTGGATAAATTTGTTAGATCTATCGATCTGTTTAATAACCAGGTCCTTACCTCTTATAGTTTGTGAGATATTGGGCAGCCGTTTTGTTGTATATCCACTTTTGGGAAAAAATTTTTGCGTTATGATGCCGTATGAACCATTGTTGTGGATATACAATAAAAAATATATGAAAATTTCGAATTATAAAAAAAATAAGTTCTTCACGTATGTGCCAGAAAAATGTGACATATTTTTAAAAATAAATTACACCGTGCTATAGTCAATGAGAACTTAGAACGTAAACTAGTGTATGTTGTATGTCATATCGAGTACAACAATAACCTGCATACCAAAGTTCCCTAAACTACAAAAATCCTGACTTACGGGAAAAAATACCGACTCTTCATTACTTTCCTCACTTGAAGGCTTATAACTCAGTCAATTCCTAACCAAAGTTAGACTTCTTAATGGTTTTGGAAAGAAAAGACTCGGCCTTTGCAACAATACATATATTTATATAGATAACTTGTCATATATGTCTGTTTTTGCCCTGATACCGCAAACTTGTTGGATTTTTTTTTTTTTTAAGTTAGAAGAAGTTTTTATCCTATATTTTATTAGGATTCTCTAATGTTTATTATTTTATTAAGAAATTGCATTCATTTACGAGTACAACGCATATTTGCCCAAAAAATTGTTTACACAGTGGTTAAATTATTGTAGTTTTTCGAAGAACGTCACTTTCAAATCCTACAAGTTTGCGGTTTCAAGGCTAACACAGACATATCTGACAAGTTATTTATTTAAATATATACATCGTTTGAAAGACAGTAGTCTCTTCTTCTTTTCAGACCATTAAAGCAACTAAACACGGTTAAAAATTGACTGAGTTATAAGCCCTGAAGTGGAGACCGGGTTTTTACCCGTAATTCAGGTTTTTCAGGGTGTTATCGAAATATGGGTTACAGATACATGTTGTTCTTAATCACACTTACAACATGTCACTCCTACAATTTCCTTAATTTTTTTCCATACTCTAGCAGTGTGTAATCAATAAAATTTTTCGAATATGGCATACTAGGCGATTCTACACGTCCCGTCAAAGTTCCAAAAATAACTGTTTTATTGCATAAACAATCAAAAAAGACTAACAAACATAACTTTAGAAACTCTAAAAAAAAAAAAAAATCCAAAAATATTGTAATCTATTGTTGATCTTAAGCGAATCCGTGAGTAATTCGTGTCCAAAAATTTAATACTTTTCATGTTATGAAGTTTTTTGCTTCTCCTCTAAAATTATGAAAATGTGGGTTTCGCTTTTTTTACATTCCAGGTGACGATAAATTTATATTTCTATTCTAATGACTTTATAACCCATTTCGGTAAAATTTAGTACCACGTTGTACAGAATGCGCAAATGTTTCACGTTGTTATTGATCAACTTACTGAGTGTATAGTGGATATACGTGAAGATAATTTCGGAGTAAAAACATATGAACGCGGGTTTTCATGTTATTTTCACGTATGTGCCATAAAAAAACAAATAATTCCCAAAAAGTGGCGTATACAACAAAATGTGACTAAATAATTTGATGTAAAAATAGCTATAACTCGGAAAATAGTTTCCATGGCTTTGTTTTTTTTTACACTAATATATGTAGAATTTCAAGCACTACTTCTGACAAAAATATTGGAATACTTTTTTCACACAACTTTTTTTGTATTAAGTTTTGAAACTTTAGAACCAATTTCCCACAAGAGATTTTCTGGAGATACGTGAAGATAACTTCGGAACGACGATATTTTAACGTACTTTGAAAAAACAGATATATTCAACGCCGTGAGTAGTTGACTTAACAGAAACTAAAGGGACTGTGTTTTGTGTTCCTTGTTTATTATTTGGTAGAAGTGGCGAAACTAATGCCTTTACTGGCGAAGGGTTTAGGGACTGGAAAAACTCGAATGCACGCGTTGAAGCTCACAAAAATTCTAGTAAAACAGCTCGATGAAAAAATTTCTTATTGGAAAAAAATTGTATACAGAATAATTGCAATTGTTAAATTATTCGCAATAAGAAGACTGCCATTTCGAAATGGAAATTTCTTAGAACAGTTGAACGTCTTGCCGAGTTTGATCCTTTTTTATCTGAGCATTTAAAATGTGCGCATCCTGGCAGTGGAAAACGTCGTACTTATCTAAAACCATCTACGAAGAAATTATAATCTTGATTCGAGGTGAAGTATTACAACACATTTCAACGGAATTGCTATTGGCGAAGTATTTTGGTATCATTGTAGATTCTACACCCGATATTGCACATGACGATCGGATTGCTATAATTTTTAGATATGTATGTAAAAATGGTGAAACCGTTGAATGATTTTTAGAATTTGTACCAAATACTGGTCACAAAGCCAAAGATATTGAAAAAGCAGTGCTAAACTCTTTAGAAAAAAATTAACGTAATGAACTGCCGTGGTCAATCCTATGATAATTCTTCACTTCAGGACTTCAAGCAAGAATTAAAACCATTAATCCTTTAGCAGATTACGTGCCTTGCGCTGCCCTTTCTTTGAATTTAGTAGGCACTTGTCCAGCTGAATCTGTAGCTGAAGCAGTCGATTTTTTTTCACCTTGCAAGAACTTTATAATTTTTTTACAAAATCTACATATCGTTAGGACATCTTGGTGCAGCAAATAAATTTAAGACGTTTATTGATGCGTTAGACTTTAGGGCACAAAACAAAGACGAGAAACCGCCTACACGATCTGAAGCTATTGCACTACAATGAATATTACAGAATCTAGAAACAGCTATTCTAGTCATTGCTTGGAATGTTATTTTAGATCGTTTTAATGCTGCTAGTAAGAAACTTCATGAATCTCAGGCTGATTTATTATCTGTTGTTCAAATGTATAGTTCTCTAGCCTTATTTCTTCAGGATATGAGAAATAATTTTTTTTCTGAATATGAAGAAAAAGCCAACCGCTGTCTGGAGTTCAAGATTATTATCATTATGATACTCGTCGCAGAAAAACCAGAAAACTTTATTCAGATGAATCACGGGTAAATGAAAGAGCACAATTTTCTGGAGAAGATAATTTTCATACAAATATTTATTATCCTATTTTGGGCACTCTGAGTGTACAATAATCAGAACTTAAAAATACATTCGAAAATCTTTTTGTAAACTTCGACTTTTTTTATAATTTATATAAAATAGATACAAATAAGTTAAAAAGTCAAGCAAATAAACTCGCCAAAAAATTCATTGACAAGTACTGAAAACGTGCGCTCTGCACAACATATATCCGATATATTACATTCACGCAATCTTCAAGATGTTTACCCCAATCTCCACATAGCTTTAAGAATTTTTGTGAGTATCCCTGCTACAATCTGTTCAGCAGAAAGATCCTTTTCCACCCTGAAAAGGGTAAAAAACTATCTACGGGCAAGTATGGGCCAAGATAGACTTAATGGACTTGCATTATTGTCTATTGTAGGCCAATTAGTGCAAGAAATAAACTATGAAATTGTATTGACGTTTTTGCCCGAGCAAAGTCCAAAAGAGTAATTTATTAAAAGAAGCACTGATTTAAAAATTTTAATTATTTATTTTTGAAAAATAGTATTGTTTTTCAAAAGTTATGTATAAAGGTATACTTTTATGTTTTACAAAAAATTTTGTTATTCTTTTATATCTGCAGACATATGAATAATATTTTCATTAATTTTAATTTTGAAAGAAAATTATAAAATTTGTTATACTTTTTTTTTAATTACAAAATTTGGTTTACAATTGTTTTTAAACTCGTTTATGTGTAAAAATTTGTAATTTCTTTGTAAATATAAATATTATAAACAAATCGTATGCATGCATGAAATAATTGAAATCTGTATGAATTATGTTTTGATTAAACAAAAACTAACAGTTAACTAGTGCGAAACGTAAACGGAATGTTAAACGTACGAAGAGTTTATTGGAAGCAAATAAGTGATTTTTTAAAGTTTTAAATAATTTATTTATTTTTGAATTATTGAGATATGCTTATTTTGGCTGTATATTTAATTAGGATTGTTAAATATATTTCATTAGATTATTTTTTGTTCGATATTCTTTCTGCGCTTTCGGTTCTTCATTAATAAAGTTGAAAATGGGAAGTGGACGGAGACATTAGTGGTACACTGTATTTATATATACATTCAAAAATAATACACAATAATTTAAATATTAAAATTTTTTTATAAACGCTTTTATATAAACAAAAAGGGCGGCATATCAAATAGTGCCTAGGGCGGCAGCAGTCCTAAATCCGCCACTGCTCGAGTTATCCTGCTCACTAGCCATCCAAGCAAACGGACATAGCTCAATCGTCTTAAAAAGTCCTGAATCTAATTTGGTTTTAAGATACTTGGTGTCTAACTCGTCTCCTTTAACCCGTTACCCTTTTTCTTGTATCAGATGATATATACCCACATTCCTAAGGGTGATGGTATAAAAATTCGTAGAATAAATATCAAGTTTTATCTGATTTAAAGTAAAAACATAAAATCTTTCATTAAAATCGGTATTCGAAATTTGAGTTTAATATTTTTATTTTTTACAAAAATTGTACTTAACCTTTACCGTATAAATTCTTCAATTAACTGTGAAAATCTTAAGAGCTTGTGTGAATCAGGTGACTTGTGGTCTTCGTTGATACCATTTTTGCACTGGTGCGTTTTGGCTTCTCAATACTTTCGTGGAGCTTAATCTGATAAGATCGAAATAGCTATCTGCATATTATTTAATAATATGCCCCCACTTGGCTTAATGTCATCGACAATTAAGAATTTTACACTTACAAATCAAGATTTCTACACTTAAAAGTCAAGCTACATCAGGGTTAATGAGTTCTACAAATAAGAATTCCAGGCTAGGATTTTCCGTTCTTGGATCTGGATTTGAGAAAATCTGGCTACGAAATGATTTCGGAATACTTGATTGTTTTTTGAGTGTAGACACTTCAAGTGCATATGGAAAAATGTGTGTGTCCGAAACGCACTTTGTATTAGTCATAATTTTGAATTCAACATTATAAGTAAAGTTTCATTGAAAAAACTTTATAGCCCTGCCCAAAATCTAAATTTTTTAATATGAACATAATCTTCAAAATATTTAGGCAGCAGCAAGAGAAACTCAACTATCAGTAGCCGCACTTGCACGCAGCATGTTTAGACAACAGCTCTTTCACCTAGTCTATTCCACGTTTCCAAGTTTTGATCGCCCCCTCCTGCGCCGCTTATCGAGTTTATTGCCGAAAACTTCGAGCTGGGGCATTTACATCCATTCGTACAACGTCTCCAAGCCAGCGCATTCGGTCTATTTACACGCGCTTGACTATGTCGATGTCGTTGTACAGCTCATTCAGGTCGTGGCTCATTCGACTACGATACTCGCCGTTAACGATGATAGGTCCAATTATTTTGCGAAGTATTTTTGTCTCAAAGACTCCTTGAATTTTTTCATTCATGGATTTACCAGGTCTAAAGCCACACTGATAAAGTCCAATCTGGCTCGCTATGATGGGCTTTTCTTTCACATACCACACTTGACAGGACCTTGTATGCGATGGGTAAAAGGCCGATCCCGCGATAGTTGATACACACACTTGGATCGCCATTCTTAAACACAGGACATATATCACTCAAATTCCAATCATCGGGCTTGCATTCCTTGAGATAATTAGTGTTTACGAGCTGGTGCATGCAAATTGCCAGCATATCGCCGCCTGCTTTAAAAAAAATCAAAATAAAAGTTTCCTGTGATGATCCTTGTTGTGTAAATATGTTAAAACCCATGTTTTAAAAGAACTGGGTATTGGAAACCCGGTTCAAGTATTTTGATTTACATATTTAGAAGTACATAGTATATCTGGGGATATAAATACCACATATGAAACTAACTTGTTTACATCAATGATTATTGTTATAGCTTTTTCATCACTGTTGGCATTCAAATATCGTAGCACAAACCAATGAAAAATATTAACATTTGGTGATATATCTCTGAAACCATAGATCAAAATCCAAATTCGCCTTTGCTATATTTAATGTCACAAAATGGTGTGACGGATAGAGATATAGAAAATATGCATGCATAGTTTTTTGTAGATATTTTAGTTGAAATATGCTAAATTGTTGAAATATATGTTAGTCTGCAAAAACCTACTTCGTTATGCAATTTCAGAATTTTTTATTATTTTTTTTTTTCAAAATACCCCCACTTTTACATCAAATATCTTGATATCACTAAGTTTTGAGTAAGGGGAAGGTAAAAAAAATTACAGAAATATGAGCTCGAACGGTTGAAAATTGGCAGGCCCCGGTTTGATGTTTGTAAGCCGTAGAGTACATTTTCTTTCGATTTCTTAAAAAATAAGCTGTAACTTTTGAGATGGGTTAGGCTTAAAAATGTGGAAACTGTGAAATGGAAACCCATAAAACTCCTTGAGTCAAAACTGCCTACTCATACTCTCAATCGAAGTAGCTGTATTGGTTTTTCGTTTGCTTAGTTTTTCCCTTCAAATTGTAAAATACAATTTTCAGTTTCAATAAAACGTTTATACAATTCAATCGTCGAATCGGAAGTTTGTTTTATTTTTCTCACAGGTAATGAGTTAATATATATTCGCGTCGGTCGGAATGATCAAATGAAAAGTATTCTGATCCATAGTGACCTGTGATATATCGTCGAGAAGTAAAAGTATAGCAGGATCTGTAGCAATGACATTGTACGAGTCGAAAAATTAAAAACCTTTAATATAAAACACGATATTGAACCCAACAATAATTCCAACTACTCAAAAGACAAGAAATGTTATAATTATAGGAAGATAACACTCCAAAATATTCTTCATGTACTAGATCTTAAAGGCTATTTTATTTATGTTAGCAAGTTAATGGAGAGTGGATAGACGGTAGTATTTAAACAAAACTTCGTTCAAGTAAAGGACAAAGAGAATAATTTAATTAATTCAAAGAATTCAACAAGAATGGAATATTTTTATATAAAATTCAACGTAATAGTTGGATGACCCTGAAATCGCAAAATAATTTAATGAAATTGCATCATATGCGGTCATTGGTCATATGAATCTTGCTTGTTTGAAAGACGCGACGGAGGTTTTAAGTAAGAAGGTAACTTTATGGAGCCAGTATGTGAAACTTGAGCAAAGTCGAAAATAACGGTAATGCCTTTTGAACGATCCCAATCTCAAACCGAATCTCTGATGGAAATCGTTCATAGCGATCTTTATGGACCCATAAATGTACCTTCTTTAGCCGGATCAAGATATTTTGCCACAATATAAGGTTTTTGCTGAAAAACAAACGGATTCCCAAATAAAATGACTGAAATAGGATTTCGATAAGATCCTAACTGAGAATGGTATTAAGAGGCAGCTTACAGTACCCTACACTCCACAACAAAATGGTGTGGCTGAAACGTTAGTCAAGATGTCACGAAGTTTGTTGCTGGAAACCAAAATGGAGGAAATGTTCTGGCTAAAGCTGTGTTAACATCTGTGTATTTACGTAACAGAATCTAAAACATTAGTTGACAAAACACATTTTGAAGTATGGAACGGCTAAACTATCAGTTTCGCATTTTAAGGTATTTGGTACAAAGGCTGAACAAGACTCACCGAAGGAAATTTTCTCCCAAAGGAGAGGAGATGATCATGATTGGCTACAGTGAACAAGCGAAGGCGTACAGGCTTTACGAACCAAAATCTAAGAAAATATGCGTAAGTCGTGATGTAATTTTTTTGGATACTAATTACCATAATGATGAGCAGCAGCATGATAATTCTAACATCCTTGCTGAATTCGTAAGACCAGTAAATCAGGAATCAGAAACTGAAATAATCCTTCCTCCACAAAATAGTAAAGAATCTACCGATAATGAACCAGAACCAAAACATGAAATTGTTGAGGAGCAATACGCAGTTCAAGCTCTCAAAGACCCTAGCGAAACCCCTGTAGAGCAGCAGCCAAGAATTGGTCCAGGTCGTCCAAAATTATTAAGAACTAGAGAAGAAGGACGTCCAATACATTGAACTCGATTACCATACCAGAATCAGTAAAAGAGCGCTCAACGGACAAAACAGATCTCAACGGAAAGCCGTGGTGACCGAACACTCTATGTTATTGCTACATAATACTTGGAAATTAGTTGAACTACCAAGAAAGGAGATGTGAAAAAATTCAAGCTGAGGCTGGTAGCTAAAGGTTGCAGCCAGAAATATAGAGATAATTATAAGGAAACGTTTTCACCGGTCGTCAGTGGCGTTAGCAGTAGAACACGAGCTGTACATGCATCAAATTGACGTTTCATTCGCATATTTAAATAGGGAACACGCAGACGAAATCTTCATGGTACAACCTGAGGGTTTTGTCGATGAACAGCATCCGGAACGAGTCCTAAAACTAAGAAAAACGGTGTACGGACTGAAACAAAGTGGTCGTGCATGAAACAATAAACTAAGTAACGTTCTGAAGAATTTAATATTTGAACAATGTGTTACCGAACAGTGTATGTACACGAAAATGATATTATAATTGCATGCAAATCGAAGAAGAAACTTAACAGTATTAAAGTAGGTATCGCAAAAAAGTTTAAAATCGAAGATGGAGGCGAAATTGGTGCTGTAGAAGTACGTCAGCGTCAATATGTTAAGGATTTGTTAACAAATTTCCAGATGACTGAGTCAAAAGATGTTGCAACCCCACTGGATCTGAAATCCTGGCTCCAGCATGCAAAAATAACGAAAGCCAAAGAGTCGATGCTGCAGATTATCAGTCTACTCGCCCAGATACATTGCACTCAAAAAACAAACTTGCTCAGTACAACGTCGATCCTCATTCCCAGCATCTATCGGCATTGAAGCATGCGACGCGCTGTCTAAAGAAGACCATACTTTTTAAATTGTATTTAAATTTTTTTTTTTTAATTATGTGTTTTCATTGTTCGGTTTAAGATTTTTTTTATTAATTGTTGAAAATAATTTTAGCTCCCACACAAATATGCCACTCCGCCCACTTTAGAGATGGAGTAATCATATTAATACACCCAACGCGTTCGCGCCCAAATTCTGTATTTAATAAAGCTATAACAAGATAAAGTTTTGGAGAAAAAAATCTGGAAGTCTAGACACGCCCATTCTGGTACCTCCCATACAAATGTACCACACCGCCCACTTTGAAGATGGAGTAATAATATCAACACACTCGACACGACCGTGTCCAAATTCTGTTTTTTCTTAAGTTATAACATAACAAAGCCCACTTTAGAAGTTGAGTAATAATATCAATTTTTTGTTTTACTGAGGGTGCGGGTATATGTAAGTCGGGTTGCCTGACTGAAACCTTCTTACTGGTTATTTTACAAAAATACCCTTGTTTTCACAAATTTCAAACCGCGGGCATCACAATGTTCAACCAATCAACCTCTTATTTTTTGTTAATTTTTTAGCCTAACACAACAAACATTGCCGGTTTTTTGGAAAATCTAAAAAAAAATTACCCTAGGGATCATAAACTTGAAACCGCGAGCGGCTCGCCAATTTTCAACAGACAGTGCTCATATTTTTGTCAATTTTTTTGAACAAAATTTTGTAAGGAGTCGAGATAGGGAGTTGGAATGTTCCACGTAAAAGATCCTCATTAAATTTCATTGAAGACATCTGATAGCGAAAATTGACCAAAACAATAAGAAACTTACAGCCTAAGCCACGATCTAGAACGTTAACGTTCGCTTGCGTTTTATGCGGTAAACAGCTGTAATATTTATAGCAAATCAGCTGTTTATCGCATAAAAAGCAAGCAAACGTTAACGTTCGACATCGTGACTTAGCCTGTTAGTTTTTAAGGAAAATATAGGTAGAAAATATTTTTGATCACACTGAAACTTCACTAGGCCATAACAAAGAAGTTAGGCCTATGGAAGATCCATCCTCCCGGAATTTTAATATAACCACATAATTTTTACATTCTGTAAAGGAATCTTTCACCCGCAAAAAGTTGTAACACGGTGTTATAAGCAAGGCCAACAAAAGTATGCAATGCATACTTTCATGTGCAAATGCATATTATAGTCTTACCGGCAAGTTTTGGGGGCTTATGCATATAAAAGCATATTTTGGAGTTTTCAGGTTTTTTATTATTTTATTTTACTTTTGATATATATTTTTCGCAGTATAGAAAACACCTGTTTAACTCTTTAAGATGGGAAGATAATCTCTCTAAAGTTTAATTTGAAAAAGAATTTATATTAATAAATTATTAAGTTCTACAAAGGCTGTATTTTTTATGGTATGTGTTTTCGGTTAACCTGGTTAACCGGATTCGTTCGGTTTTTCGGAATTTGTAAAATAAAACCAAAGATGTTAAGAAATTTAACATGAATTATATGAAAATATATGAATATCAATACCTTAATTCCTAAGTATGCATGAAGATTTCATTTAAAATACCTGAACCTAAAATCTTTATTCCTCTCAGAGGGAGCTAGTAATTGATTTTAGACACTTAGTTTCTTGGTGAAATTTTCTTAGAATTCATCTAAGATTCTGATTCTGGGGGCACTTTTAAAATACCTCAAGCTAAAATCATCAAGCTTCTCAGCGGGAGCTAAGAATTGATTTTAGATACATAGTTTCTTGGTACAATTTTCTTTGAATTCATCTTTGATTCTGATTCAGGGGAACGATTTATTCACCCAAGCCTAGGGGGTCATCATAAAAACAAATATACGAAATTTTATTAAAATAGTTGGAGCACACACTTGGATCTCCTTTTTTCAGCACAGGACATAATACGCTTACATTCCAATCGTCAAGCATGCACTCATTAAGCCAAACCGTGCGCAGGAGCTGGTGCATGCTCGTTATCAGCTCCTCGCCACCGGACTTGAAGAGCTCTGCGGGCAGACCGTCGGCACCGGCTGCTTTGTTGTTTTTCAGCCGCGATATTGCTCTTCTTACCTTGACTTGACTTGGTGGTGGGCAATCTAAGCCGTCGTCGACAATTGGCGTGATAACTTTACGTGCGCTGCCTACTGGAACCAGCAGTTGCTGGAAGTGTTCTCTCCATATGTGCAACACACTCTGCGTATCCGTGACCAGATTTCCATCCTTGTCCTTACAGGTGGGGAGGCCATTACCGTATCCATTTGCTCTTACTTTCTGGTAAAATTTTCGGGCCTAACCTCTATCCCTGTATCGCTCTATATCCTCGTTCTCCCGTTCCTTCATCTGACGTTTTTTTCGCCTGAATAGCTGTCTCGCCTGGATTTCTCCTTGTGCCGTTCGCTAACAGCACGGGTTACAATTGGCTGTAGCGATGCCCTATAAGCAGCAAGCTATTCCTCAGACGCTATCCGACATTATTCATCGTACCAGGATTCGTCTGAGCGCCGCTTTTCATATCCTAGCGGTTGTTGCGGCGGTTGCCATGGAATGCGCAATATGCCACTGCCACTGTGTATCGGGAACGTCAGAAGTAGAGGCGTTGTGTCGTAAAAGTTGGGAGAGCTGGTTGGAGTAGGCAGTAGCTATCTCTGGGGCTTGCAGCTTCGCGATGTTTAGCTTTCTTTGGGTTTGGTTAGGTGCGTTTTTCGCTCTGCTCAATCTTGTGCGAACCTTGGGTGCAACCAGGTAATAATCCGAGCCAACATTAGCACCACGGATCACACACACGTCCATGACACTAGATGCAAGCCTGACATCAATTACCACATGATCAATTTGATTTTTGGTGTTTTGATCGGGGGATAGCCAAGTTGCCTTGTGGATATCTTTGTGCTGGAATCTGGTTCCACTCATTACCATGTTTCTGCCCGCTGCGAAGCTAACCAGCCTAAACCCGTTGTCTGACGTGTCGGTATGCAGGCTGAATTTACCGATCGATGGACCAAGAACATCTTCCCTTCCTATTTTTGCATTAAAGTCTCCCAGAACAATTTTAATATCGTGGCCAGGGCAGCGGTCGTATGATTCCTCTAGGCGCTCGTAAAATGCATCTTTAATCTCATCGTCTTTATCTTCAGTAGGTATGACAAGGTATGACAATATAGTATGTACTTTATATAAAAATGATCAGCATCGAAATCTGAGTCGATTTTAAGATCAGCGTTCTGTCTGACTGTCCTCGCGGTTACAGCCTTAGATTGTTCTAAAATGAGCAAGATACTTCCAGTTACTTAAGAGCTATCCAGCTAAAATTTGATATACCAGCTTCTATCATCTAACCGGAAGTTAAGTTATAAGATGACCAAATTCGGACAAAAAGTACTCCCAACTATCATACAAAACTCCCCCTTTTCTAGGGTTAAACATTTCTTAACAATATTCTCTGCTCATATAAACAATTCAAGATCAGAATTTAACATTTCAGTGAAAAATTATTGTTTGACAAAAAATATATGCGAGAGGCTAAAAGTAACGTCCACCTCGTATACAAATTTCCCCTTTTTTGCGGTACAATAAATAAAATAAATTTTAATAAAATATACTAAGTTGTAGTGCCAATAGCCAGTTTTATTGTAATTTTTACAAATGGTGAAGGATATCTGAATTTTGGTATAGCCAAAGATAATTACCTTACTAGCATTGTAAAATTGTGTGTGCTGTGTGTGTAAAATTGTTTAACACGTTGCGGATGATGGATTGACAAATGTGTTGTCAACCTGTGAGACATACGACAATTTTTAGTACAAAAATTTTTAAGTCCATTATAATGTAATTATTTGCAAGTATGAGGAAGCGAGAATCATTTAAATTGGATATTATTTAGAAAAACTATGAACATTTTTCTTCTTAAAAAATCCAAAACACAGGTACAGAAAATAAAACAAAATGCGTATTTATTTATAAAAAAATATGTGAATTTGTTAAAAAATATATAGCAAAAACACAGAATAAAATTATAAGCGTTAGCTCTTAAATGTACATGTCAAGCTAAATAAAGAAATACGTTATTAGTTTCGCATCTCGGCATTATTTTTTATTTTAACATATAATCTTTAAATCATGCAAACAAAATATTAAGAAAATTATACTTAAGAAAACATTAAGAAAATTTAAAAGAAACGAAATACGCGACTTAAATATCTTTTAAAATCGTCGCATTCGGCATGAAATGTGTATTTATATTATTGCGTGATCGGCCCAAGTAAGCTTTAAAAGTTGGGCTAAGCCACATACGTTAACTTCCAAATTTACTATTTATTAATAACCATTTGAAAATTAAATCAGCTAACGGCATTGAGTATTTTTTTTTTGTAGACATTCTATTCATGGCTGGTTCTGTAATGTCGAAACATTTAAGAAAAAACACACCATCACACAAGAAATATATATATATACGAAACCAATGTTCTGTACACATATATATGTATTTGGTTATATAGACGTAAAAATTAAATCAAATAAAATTAGTTCACATTTGTCAGGCATTAAGAGCATAACACATTAAAACACATTTGCATTTGAATATTTTAACATAAAACGGTTGTGTAAAACTTATATAAGTAACAATATACAGTGATGACCATAATAATAACTTACCACAATCGCAACATGTGATCTTTCAAACTGTAGTCCATTCGTAAAACAATATTGTGAGGTATTTTAATACCTTGCAGCTGTTGGGATCTGAAGAAGTTAGTGTAGAATTGATGAGGAAAGAATATTAAGATTTTTTTCACAATGTATGTATGTGGGTAAATTTTACGCACTTTAAGCATTTAATAAACCTTTAGATCTTTTGGTCGGATAATGTAACGAATAGGCTAAAGATTCGGTGAGTGAATGAAAAATCTATAAAAGAGTGTGAAAATTGCTGCCGATGGCGAGAAAGTGAATGAGTTCATCGGGATTTTTTTCGTTAAATCGTACAAATTTGGCAAAAGCAAATGCAAAATTAAATTTAATTTAAAGAATTAATGAGCAACAATGTAAGTTGTTTTTTTTTTTCAATAATTTTATGTAGACATTAACATTAATTTAATACTCAAAATGCTAATTGATAGTATTTTGGGGTTTAATCTCGCTAAGAAAATTACAAGTAAAAGTAAAAAACATAGAAGTAAAAAACATGTGTTAGCGGTCGTATCTAAACATTTAGTTGACTAATTACCGAGGTTTGAACCCCTGGCCAAACAAACGAATATGGAGCTCGTCTGTACATTATGTCAATGTCATGCATTTAAGTGGACCAAAGATGATATTGAATGAGTTTTCTCTGGAAATTCCAATGTTAAGAACAAAAATTCTTACGTGAAATATTTGAAAAAAATTGCTAATTATCGATTCCTCAGAAAATCTTTAACATTTAAATTGGCAAAGTTATTATATTTTATACATAAAATTTGAAAATAGGCTTAACCAAAAAAATAAAAAAGCAAAAATTTTCTTTCATTGTCGGCCCCTCGATGTCTACAGCAACTATCAAGTCAATAGGCATGTCTAGTAAAATCTTCGCAAACAGTGACGTTCGCATTCGTTGATATGTAGGTGCCGTTAGTTGTGAATGTAAAAATAGAAAGCGTGTTAATTTACTTTACGAATTCATATACTTATAAAAATATTTTTTTTCAGTTTTTTTTTACGAACAGAATTCAAAGAAAACTCCACGCTTGCAATTTTAAAGATATCAAACAAACTAAGCAAACTTTAAATTTACAATACCGTCAATTACTGTCTCTCAATACAATAAACACTTACGAAGTTATAATACAAATTATGGGAGAAAATAAAATATTGCTTAAAAACACAAAAAACAACTTTTTTTAATATACAATCTTATGAAAATTTACAAAATCATTTACGCACCATGAAAATCAATGGACGCATTTTGCTTTATACACAATTTGAAAGTACTCATTTGCCAAGTATTGTGATTTTTGTACATAGTTATACATAATTAAGTTGTACTGTTGGATTTGTACATTAAAAAAACGTTGATTTTATTTATATTAATCTCTGAAATTCATAAGGAACACCAAAAGTTTTTTTATTTTTTTGTGTTTAAGTTTTTGTGAAATTTCTACTCAACGGGTGAAATCAAAATATCATATTTCATCAGGATACTAATCCAGGTAGATATTTAACACTTAACAGATGTGTCTATCGCAGTCGCTGATCACAATTTAATAACAAAAACACTCTATATTCTTGCTAAGAATTAGTGCAAATCGATTTAATAAAATTTGATTTGGTACAGGAGTTTAATGGGTACCGATCAACTCTGTTAGCTTGCATCTAACCGATAGATTTTACTAGAACATTGATACATTTTTCGATTATGATTATTATGATTGTGGAACTTCAAAAACCAAAACTTTTGCCATATGTGTAATAATATTGAAATTATGTTTTATTTAGTAACATAACATATGTTGGAATATGAATGGTTTATTGAGAGCTGCTCCAAGAGCCAACATAAACGCCCGGTGATAAACAAAAATCTTTTTTATTACTACCAAATCAGAATAAAACTAGCAAGATATTTATCGTCGGCTATGCCGAATGTCAGATACCATTCACCATTTGTAAAAACTAGATATTTCCACTACAACTTATATTTTATTATATTTGGTATAAAAATAGAAGTTTGTATGAGAGGTGGACGTTACTTTTAGTCAAGCATATCCATCTTTTTTATTTTTATGGAGTTTTTTAACCCCCAAAAAAGCAGGAGTAATTTTGTCCAATCTTATTCATTTTAGAATTTAACCTCCGCTAAGACGAAAGAAGCTTTCATACGAAATTTCATCGAGATAGCTATTCAAATATTAGCGAGAAAATCATCTAAACATGTTTATTTTTGCAATGAAAATAATAAAAAATGCATTTATGATTTTTAAAATTCAAGTTAATAGAATGAATTGAACTTTCAATAACAGAATTTTTGACATAGCTGCACAAACAACTTTTCCAGCGTTTTTTGTGCAGGTAAGTCAAAAATGCTCTTAACTTCAATGCACTTAGCTGCCTGAATATGCAGATATACGTAATTGCTCTTAAATACCTTAAAGGGCACTTAATGTAAAAAAATGTTGTTGCATCGAATAAGAAGCTATCTGTTGCTATATCAAATTAAAATTGTAAATTGTTTTGTTTAAACAGAAACATACATATTTATTCATAAATTTGTTACATATTTTAAAAAAGAGAATTAAAAGTTTATGTAAATTGGTTTATTTTAAAGGAAAATACTTATAATGCCTTGATCCAAAGGCTAAATTTGGGTATTAGGGAGTTGAAATTGTTCTTCCATAAATGTTAAATGAGAAGTTTTTCGACATCTGGCATTGCCAAAAATAAAACAATAAAATTTTGAAATGTTTGCTTAAAAAATATTTTTGTATGGAATGTAGACAAAACTGAAAGTAAAAAATGTCAGTTTGAGCAGTTGTGGTCAAAGTGCACTTAACGATAAAGCAGCTTAAGCAAAACTACTGTAGTACAAAAAATTAAGTATGCAGCGTATTTTTTAAATTTTAGATTGTTTAATTGAAGCTGATTTTACTTATCCGAACTTCGTCGAAACGTAAAAGATTTTAATTATCCGAGTTCGGACAAAAGCGGATACTACTGTTAGCAATATGGCTAAATCCTAGCGTGTTGGACTTTTCATTCGTCACTTCTTTTACTAATTTTCATACCATCCAATGTTATATAATATTTGAGAAAGGTGTATATTATGAAACAGCTAACTATTGGTATAATAAATAGAAATTAAAAATAGTATTAAACTTAACTGTTAAGCTAAATATTTGTTTTTAATATGTGTTCGGATGTTAAACAAAACGGAAGTCGTTTAGAAACGTCAGAACACTATATAAAATAAAAATTTGGTTAACAGTTAAGTTTAATAAAAAAAATTAAATTTCTATTTATTATACAAATAAATAGCTGTTTGTTAATATACACCTTTGGTATACAAATTAGTAAAAGAAGCTTACGAATTAAAGGTCCGACACCCTAAGATTTACCCATATCTATTTATATTTATGAAATTTATTATATAAATAAAACTGTACTTAAGCAGGCCAGAAAATTAGTAAATACTAATGAAATATTAAGTCCCAGTGATTTTATAATAACTAGTTTGCACATTTTGTGAACGTGATGCACAATGAGTCGAGATAGAGAGTTTAAATTTTCTACAAAATATCCTAATTAAATTCATGCATTGACGACATATAATATCGAAAATGCACTAAAACAATAAGAAACATTGATTTTTAGGACCTACATATTTTAAACTCGATGTTTTCATTCCGTAAGGGAATTATTCCGCCCCAAAATTTTGTTGCGCAAACAAATACAACATTTTATACTCGAATCTTATTGAAAAAATTTTGGATAGACTTAAATTTCAATTATTATGTATCATATATATAAATTATTTTTTTCACACTACCGTGTTCATATAACTTAATGAATATATTAAAAAAACACTAATGTTTCTGAATTTATTACAAGTGTTTACAATTTTTTAAAAGGTTCTATTGGTACTTTTTTCTCTCATAAGTGAAATGTTGCTAGTTGAAAAATACTTCTCTCTACAATTTCTATTTGGCTTGCTTACTTTCATCTAAATGTAACAGGTAATAAAAAATAAAAATTTTATTTTGCGGAATTGTAAATTTATTGGTAGATTAGTGAATTGAACTGTTCACGATGGTCAATGATTTCGACTCTTTAAAGTTAAAATTATTCTATTTCATATTGTTAAATGCAGGTAGTAACCGTTGTTTTAATGATACCTTTTCAGTTTTATGTCTATTCTTAATTAAGTTTACGAGCAAATCCGTGTTTCGTTTTAAGCTTTACCGTAAAAAGTCAGCATAATATGCAGTTTACAGGGTAATGTTTAATATTTACAATGTCGTTTTGAGAAGTAAGAGGAGTAAAAATTTAACCAAATTTTAATTCCGGGAAATGCTTTAGACTATTTTACGCTTAATAGGCTTCGTAGTGTCAATAATTTCTAGAATTTATGTAACATAATAATAATTTATAAAATTATTGTAATTGTTATTCAAACTTTTTAGTTACATTAAATTAACGAATAATGAAAAGTAGTCCTAGTAAGCGCTAACTGTCCATAACATTGTGAAACGTTTATTTTAGTGTATTTCCAAAAAAATACAAAAATATATATTTTGAAATACGATATATTGGGCTATACACTACGGTGTGTCGATAAAAATAGTTGTGCCGTTCACCCCATAGAACAAAAGATAATTAAAAAACGAATTCAAAAATTTTTTTATATTTTTTCCCCCGCCGCTTGACCCCGCGCATTGTACTTTTTGTTTCCCGTGTCTACATTTATAAACCGATCGTAACGTGTGACATATCATTGTTCTCTGTAACGTTTTTTGTTTATGAATAAAAATATGCACTGTAAAAGACAAAATTTCATGGACTTAAAAAAAAATTATCGTTTAGGACAATTGTGACTTAGGTGAGTAAAAACCGAAATTCTCAAATAAACTTTTAAAATTTGACATCGGAGTCAAAAGTGATGACAATTTTACTATCGGACTATAAATGGAGACACAGGAAACAAAAAACATAATGCGAGGGAACAAGGAGCGTGACAAAAAAAAAATTATTTCGTCTTTTAATTATCATTCATTCTGGGGGATTAACGGAAAAACTTTATTTTATTGTATGAGGTGTTACCAACCTTACTAATCACCCTAACACAACATCGCATTATAGTATTCACTTTCATATATTAATATTATAGTCAGTATGGTTCTTACAATATATCTCGTTTGTTAGGTAAAAAAAGGAACTCTTACATAAATAAGTACAGTTGCATATCGTCGCTGCGCCGACCAAATCAGTTATGTGTAATTTTTCGAATTTTTATTTTATTTCACTTTTTTTAAGTTATTGTGGTCGTCTATCGACCCTTAAATCCATTTCGTGATATCTTTATTGGGTCGAAGGTTAGCAGGATCAGTAATGTGTAGAATATTTGAGAAATGATTAAAAATTAACTAGTTTTTTAGCGCTCCTGTAAAGTAATTGAAAACCACATCACTATTTTGGTCGGCGCAGCGACGACATAAGAAATGTATTATGATATCATTGTCCGCCGCTCGAAGTGTTACCAAATCAAATACATGTATCATGGCTAGCGGTGGGAGTCCAAATTTAGTGCCGACATTAAAGATCTCACATCTTTATATTTTTTCTTATTGACAATTAATTCACAACGCGTATTTTTTCTTGAACTTGGTAACTCTTTGAGTGGTAACTTAATGATGGATCTTGTGCAGTTGTGACTAAGGTCTTTGATAGTGTAGATGTAGATGTTAGTGCCTTATTGTGCAATTACTTACCATCCATTTTGAAATATGCTTAAATGAAACTATTTTGTCTGATATTCAAATACCTTACAGCTTTTGAGACCTGGAGAAGTTGGTGAAGGGCAGGTGAGAAGACGCAGATGCTGTAGATTTGGTTTTTCGCAATAACTAACTTATAGAAATGTTTGAGGTGAACTCAAACACTTTAGATTTTGTCCCTAATAAATACACTGCCAACATGAAAACAGATCCCGCTTTTCCGTCATAAACCACTCTTTCTAAAACAGTATTTAATGAAATATATTATGTGGTATACATTGATTATGACTTTAACCCAAACCAAGTTTCTAACATTTTTAAGTAATCACGTATATCTTCTTAATATGATGATCGTTATAAATATTTTTGAATAATATATAATTAAAGTTTATTTTCATCTTGTGGTCGGGCTCGAAGCGAACATTCTTCTACGCGCAAAACATTCGGAAATAAATACGATTGCAATAAGACGTAATCCTCCAATTCTATTAAAGTCACTTATGGTCAACATGTAAAATCAATTGTAATGACACCTGTTATTGCAATATTTTATTGATATATCTAAACAGAAAAACAAACTGCAACCAGGCGACATGGGTGATGCCAAACAGGTTATTATGTTACCTAATTTTGATTTCAAAATCTATGTTGATATCATTTTTTGGCCCATCTTATTTGTAAATAACTTTTCAAAAGTTATGTATGTATATAGCAAATATAATTAATGACCGTATCTGGCAGTCAAACTGCGGTTGCTTGCGTATGTATTGTAGTGATGATTCTATAACAGTCAAATATCAACATTAGAATGTATTGTACAAATTGGAATTAAACGATTGCAAGTAGCATTTTCGAGGCAAATCTCGAACGACACACATTTTGCAATATTATTTACTAACAGATGTATTCAAAAACGTGTTTTAAACACACATTTTTTTAGCAACATTTTATAAATAAGATCCTATGGGTGTGTAGTTTTATAATTCAATGAATTAAAATTTCGTTATTTTGTCTCTGTTATATATCATCTAACAATTATGTTAGATGAGAAAACCAATCTTTCCTACCGCCTTCACAAATACTCGGAAAATATGATTGCAGGTCTAGAACTATGTAAAATCCTCAGTCATTGATGGCCATAAACTGTGCCAGCAAACTATCCTTTACATCAACATTTTCAAATTATATATGCAAAAATATCGTATTTTTTATAGTTATTCCCCTGTATGTTATCATTAATTTAATATTGGTTATCTACTTAATGTCGACCCAAGTGTAACTCGATTTGAACAATTTCAGTTATGGTCTCAGCGCGTATTGCAAAATTGTGGTACGAGTCTCTTTCACATTTCACAAAAATATTTAATTATTTTCTCGAAATGCTAAGTTGTATACATTAATAAAACACGTGAATTTCACTGAGGATTTCTTTTCAGTTGGTCTAAACCTACCCTCTTTTATAAAAGTACTTGATTTGTGTTATTTCTATTTCTAAAACATATTATCGAATAATTTAATTGTATCGAATCATTACTACGTATATGTACATATGTGTGCACATTCCATTTGATCAACCCAAACACATGGCCCATACAAGACTTTTATGATACATGTATTGCAAAATATAAAATTTTCAATCAAAATATTTAATTTTTAATTTTAGTGTAAATAAAAGTGTACATAAAAATCCGAATAAGAAACTTTTTGTGGTCATATTACTCTTTCACAATGTACAATTACGGAAAGATTTCGTTCCCTTATTTAACATCAATGTTATGTGAAAGCGCTTTTAATTAAGGGGATATACTAATTTTGTCACTATGTTAAACATAACATACATTGCATCGTAGTTTTAAAATCATTATTTTCTCATTAGATGAAAACTTGTTTTAAAAAGCACGGAGATAATTTTTATATTTAAAGTGATGCATATGTTATATTGATTATACATCCTTCTTCAAGACGTATGTGATGTTTTATAAATTTTATGTATTCTGATTGTATATGTTGTTTATTAATTCGTAGTTGCTCTCCACCACAGGTCAACCTTATAATTTAGTACTAGCAATCTCACGAAAGTTGGGGATTAACTACAACAATGTACCTTTAAATGACTATGTTGTCATTGGCTTTGTAGTAGTATTTAATAGTATGTCTTTTAAGTAAAATACTTATTGAAAATGTTTGCGGACTGTACCAACTCAAAATATTTAGTATCATTTATGTCATTTGGGAGAGTGCTTTTACTTTTCCAAAAATAAAAAAATGTGTAATATAAGATTTTTTTAACGAATTCCTCGTTCTGAGAGTCTAAAAATATAAATCCACCATAGGACGAAAAGGAAATATATGGAAGTTATGCATTTCACGGAAATGGGATAAAACCTAGTATATATGTATTTTGTTTGGATTAAGTTTTCACGTAAACACCTATTTATAGACCAATAATTTATTATCATATTTAGAATTAGATTCTAATTTTTAGAATCGGAATAATTTCAGAAAACAAAAATTTAACAAAAATCAGTTTTTAATTTAAACGATGTTATTGTTTTGAGATATTTATATCGAGTCAGATATTTGTCGACCTTCTGGATCGATATTTACACCATTCGCCTGCCTTTCATATGTTCGTGAGTTCAAACGACAAAACTATATAAATTCATATGAGTGGCGGTCAGCCGTTTGAGATGAGAGAAGCTCTCGTACAAAAATTTTAGGGGGAGCAAACAGAAGTTGCTTTATGTAAAAATTTTAACCATTTAGTCTAATGTTACGAGTAGTTAGTATAAATTACAGTGACTCACAATAATTTTTTTAAAATTGCTTGTAGTTGATGTGCTGGTGAAGAGTATGCTTTCCCTTTGCCTGTTTTCTAACACATTTATTAACCACATATATGTTAGTTAATGTATCTATAAATACTTTGGTGTTATACCCAAATACTCAATTACGTATATTAGTTTGCTGACCATGCAATTAAATTATGTTTCATATTTCAGTTATAATCTTTTTTGTCTATACACATAATTTCACAGATATTAATATACAACCTTTTTCCATCTTCCAATATTTGTTCATGCTATTGTTCCATGTGGTCCTTGTGTGTGTGCTGTACTTTAACAGAAGCGTCGTCCTTCTATCGATGTGCGACGTCCAAGTATACAGGATCTTGAAGATCTTATTAATAAGCCGTCAACTCCCTTGCGCGAGACAGGCGATGGCGGGCCGCCACAAATTATCGATGTGCAAGAATCGTACTCGGTTGTTGAAGGTAAGTAAAGCTCTTCCATTACATGTACAATAATCTACGAGAGGTAACTATAATTGCATCGCAAGTATAACCGGGTTTCTAATTACTTCGCAAATCCAACATTATAGAGACTGAATTTATTCATATACATATATGTATATAAATGATGCACCTTTTGCATAATAAAGTCTTTTTGTCACTAGTTCTGGGCAATGATGTTGTGGAAGTTTGGCATATAAATAAATGTTTACCGTGGTTGTTTGAAATGGATTACTAGATAGTATACTAGGTAATATAGATCAATAATTAAATCATTTGTCAGACTCTTGCTACCACTTTTGACAGCAAAGATATATTTAGTAAACATTTCTCACATTTAGTAAACATTACTCTCTCAGGCTGCCAATACAACTAATGTAAATGTTTAAAGCAACATAGTTAAAAATATATAATTTACAGAAGAAAGTTCACATTAAGTAATGTAGAAAGCATGTAAAATATGGTCATGTTTATGCCAATCAAATCCATAATTCACACTGAATATCATCGAATGACTAATATTATACAGTATAACCTCGGTAATCTGGACAATTGATTGCAAACTCCAATCAGAATTACCGAGATTTCCAGATTATCAACCATTTCCTAAATGTTTTTTTTATTGAAGAACCTTTTAAATGCGTTTTTTAATACAATTTATGATTTTTTTTTAAAATGTAAATTAATTAATTGCTGAAGTAGAACAAAAAAAAAACTAATTTTAGTTTGTACCTTTAAAAAAGACATTTAAAGTTGATTTAAATCAGCACTAATTTAAAATAAATTAAGTCAGCACTTATCAAATACGGCTGTTTGCCGCAAATTTGCGAAGATTTTTTCAAAGTGCGATCCCGAAGTGCTATCAATCCAGATGATAGAATACGCAATGTATAGTGAAACGCAGTCCGGATTATCGAATAGTCTAGATTAACGGACTATTGAGTTTATACTGGTATTGTAATAAAAGTTTTAAACCCAACTAATAGTAAGCTGTTTTCAAATGTATTTCGTCCTTCTTGTAAAATGTCAATATTGCAGAAATGACGATATTTATTTTTTATATATTATAGTAATAATCCCTTTATTATTGGATTTGAAGCAACAATTGAGGATTTAAGTCGATAATCGTGAAATATTTATAATATTTAATAAGTATAAAAACCTTGACTAACTATATATGAAACTTGTTAAAATCCATTACCTCATAGATTCGACCGCCTATATGACTGTGGGAGTAGAGGGAAATCCTGCCCCAACGTTCAAGTTCTACAAAGGTGTTAGTGAAATTCTTGAAGGTGGTCGTTTCAAATTTTTGACAGATGGCCAGACAAATACTATCACACTGTGTATGCGTAAGTGCAAACCCAATGATGAAGGAAAGTATAAAGTTGTCGTATCGAACATACATGGCGAAGATACCGCTGAAATGCAATTATATGTTTCCGATTCGAGCGGCATGGACTTCCGTGCCATGCTTAAAAAACGTCGTTATCAAAAATGGGATAAAGAACAAGAGGATCCCAATTGGGGAGATTTGAAAGAAACAGAAAAGCCAATTCCCGCCCTTAAGAAAGTTGAAAGGGTAAGACATTT